>OW121689.1:14236998-14836998 GCA_933228735.2 Amblyteles armatorius | reverse complement strand
TTTCAATAAATACTTAGGACGATCCGCTTCCCGGACGGAAACGTAAGAAATGTGAAATAATACACAGAAAAAAAAACAATGACTCAAGTAAAATTCCATACGGGATTTCCAAACGACAACATGACAGTCTTGCCGTCGTAATTTCAATACCATTTGGAATTCTAAGAATAGAAAGTAGAATTGAAAGGAATTTTTTTTTCTTAGGAAGCCCGCAAGCGAATTTTTTTTTCAGCGTAGTAATTTACGATACTAGTGCAATAAAACTTTTTCTGACGAGTGTGAGTTTGCACCACGAGCCGAAGCCGAGTGTTGCACGAATTAAGAAAAGCTTATCGCACGAGAATCGTACCAAATTTTAGTTCACGAGGCGTGAAAATTCAGGTTTCGCGCGAAGCGTGCGTAAAACTGAAATTTTCGCACGGAGTGCACTAAAAATCTTTCTCACGAATTTGCACACAACAAAATCCTGCGTTTGGCCTTACTGCAACAAATTTTACAAAAACATTTGTTCTTCCGCAGCCGCTTATTACACCGGTCATTCATTAATGTTTACCGTTTGATTAGACATAAAATGTTTTTGGAAGTCGAACCACCTCCACCCAGTCTCTGGCCTTGACTTTGAACCCGCCGACGCATTGCAATATCCGCACAAAAATCTCGAGCTATTCAATCGTCCCAAATAATTGAGGAAAAAAAAAGAAGATGATGAAACAAAACTGCACTAAATTATCACTTCTTTTACTGCAGCCACGTGTTCGCGAGAGATTTATTTTTCTCCTTAATCGAAGTAAATATCGAGGTCGCGTTTCTGTTTCGCACGATTGTTTCACGTTGCGCTATCTGCAGCGCAGTATTCCATGCGCCCGGCGCGGCCCCCTGTTTCACTCTCATCACGCGAACGTTTCTCAATGAATCCCCGCTAGGCTTCGATTTGCCGTAGCGCCGGTTATCGAAATCGCGGTTTACTTTTCGCATCGCTTCTCACCCCTCTTATCTCGGAGAAATTTCTCAAACAGCCTACAACACCACTCGACGATTTACGACTGTAATATTTCACTTGCCATAAGGAAGAGAGAAAAAAAAAAGAAAAAAAGAAAGTGTTGTGTAAAACTCGTGTGTCGAAGATTGTCGAAACGGAGCAAATTCGCTCTTATCAGGGAGGACCTAGTGGCTTACTTTTTTTATCAACTCCCTCCCTCGTCGGGTCATAAAAAAAATACAATCAATATAATGACAATAACAATAATAACGATTTATATAATACGCAAGATGCACGAAAGACTTTCTTCGTTGATTATGTGTATTATCGTTATCGTCTTTTCGCAATGTTTTTAATGGATTGATAGATCGGTCGGTAAGGTAGGTCGCGCGCGCTCGGCCGACGGAGGATCCTCGGCGTGAGTTCAGCCTGGGAGGCGGGCGACCCGCCCTGCACTCCCGACGCTCACGGCGATCAACCGAGAGGCGCGGGTCGGTAATGAAGAAATCTGCCTATCCTCGAATTATTCGGTCGGTAACTTCCGCGTGAAACTTTGAGGGGGACACTATTCGTTACGGTGACGATTCTAACGAGTGTCATTAGCGTCGGGCCGATTCTCACGTACTTTCTATCGGTTATCTCATTATCCTACCCAATTACCAGCGCGTGGTAGAGTTTTTCCGGTACTCGCGTGCGAGGAACGAACAATGGCGAGCAGCGGCGAGGACTAATTTTCCGAGTCACGAATGTCAAAATTGTTGTTATACAATGCACACGAGAATGCGAGATCGCCGTTTAGATCGCGGAAAAGCGCAGTGTCACTTTGCTTTTTTAATCCAGGCAGAATAAAGTGTTTTGTTTTAAAATATGTCGTTTCAGGCGCGACTCCATATCGTGTAGGTAAATAATATTTACTATTGACAAGTTTTTCGTGCCTCCGGTGTTTCAAGCCTTCGCTAATGACCATGGAATTTAGAAACAGGCAATTTACATTCCCGGAACTTACCGAAAATACGCCAATTTCAATATAAAAATTTCATTTTTCGATTGGAAGTGACGTCATACCGGAAATAGGCTACTTCCAGTATAAATGTCTTATTTTTCGACTGGAAGTGACGTCATATCGGAACCACGTCACGTCCACTTTGAAAATGAGAGACGACGGAATTTCTCGTATATTGCATACAATAAATGTTAATTAAATATCTTATACGAGGAGGAGCCATGGAAAAATAATTTATTAACTTTACGATCGGCTATACAAAATATTTGGTGCGAATATACACATATACATAATATATATATAGTACTGCGTAGAGTAGCTTAATATAATAGGCGTCGAACTATATCGAGCAAAGTTACAACTCCGATAATGGCGCTTGCATTCGAGACTCTGGAGCTCGCACCGCCGGCCTTATACTTCCCTGAAATAAAAATGAGATAATGAATGAATCCTTTAAAAATGTGTGCAGACGAGTTTTTTTTTTATTGTCCCGACGGTCAGTGTTAGAACTTTTGAACTTACAGAGCGAGGCCAGATACGAGTGGCAGCAGCATTCTCGTAATCTCGTGTATTCGGCGCAGTCGCCAGCGAGCACCCTGCAAGGCTGCCGACTCAGTCGACAGGTGTGCTCCACGAAAGGAAAAACTTCTGAAAATTAAAGCGTCAATAAATTTTTTTAAATAATCGTTTCATCGAACGCCTAAAGTGTGTGGAAAAATATATTGCCACAATTAATTTTTCTATATTGACTGAAAGTAATAATAATAACAATTTTTATGAAAAACATTGTGCCGCAGGAATTTCTTCACGATATCGTACATAAAAAATTGAACTCTTATTTTTTTTAACCAAGCCTCCCAATGCCGAGTTTAATACGAGTAACGGGTATTTCGTTACGAGACGAGACTTCCCGTCGATTAGGTATCAGTTCCGGACACGACACCGTGGCCGCGATCATTTCGCATCGGTTGAAGTGCAAGAAATCGGACCTCAAAAGAGAATCTCATTTTACGCGATCGCAACCGGAAAAGCATTATTCAAATATAATGGAATCTCGATAAGGTCTGTTAATTCGGTTTTGGGTAATGTGACTTATTTATAAGTCACACCACCCGAAACACCCCTTTGCTTAACCCTTTAGGGTTAAACTGCAAGAAAATGGATCTCAAAAAATAATCTCACTTTATAACGTCGCGACTGGAAAAGCATCATTGAAATAGAATCGAATCCCAACAATGTTCACGAAGCAGCGTGGATAAAATGTTTCTCGTAACATTGGCAATTTCAAGGCTCGCTGGACTGCGAACTGCATTACCGACCGAGTCCTGCGCCGCGACCGGTGCGGCGCGATCCTAGACTACCGCGCCGTCGAACAACTATAATGTTTAAGAACAACGATTGTGATTCCAGCTCTTAGAGACGGTAAGTCGAGTTTTCGCGACTCTCGCATTCCGCTCGTGTCGAAGTCGTCTTGCCGAGTGCGTGCAACAACGCGCTTCCAATGCACCGCGTGCCGTCGCTTCTGCTTCGGTGCCTCGTTCGTCTTCCACGAGCGCATCGATACTGCGAGCTTATCGACGTGTACCGCTGCGTCGCACACGCGAACACGTACGGACACACGAGTGTAAGATATTTTTTTTTTTTTTTTTTTTTAGCGCGGTAGTAAAGTGCACGGGAAGGCAATAGTGGCGCGGGTCGACGGACAATTCGCGAAGGCATAGGTGCTTGCAGCTCCCTCCTTCCACCCCCTCCTCACGCCGTGCACGGAATACTCAATAGCATCCTCGGAACACTCATCGCTCTCGACGATTTCGTTAAATGCATTTAATCGCTAGGGCGTTGACGTTCCACCGACGAGTTTCCGGACCGCCGCACTACAACGCTCAACTGTTACTATCGATCCTTCCCTGTTAACCGGAAGTTTAAAAAATGTACCGCTAAAGATAAAGAATTCGCCTGTAAAATCGGTAAGTTTATTTTTTATTTAAAAAAAATGTATTTAAATGTGTAACATTTTAAATGATACTTTTGAAAAAATGTATAACATTTGAAATACTGTTAAAAAAATGTATAATATTTTTAATACTGTTCAAAAAATGTATAATATTTTGAATACTGTTTAAGAAATGTACAATATTTTGAATACTGTTTAAATGATGTACAATGTTTTAAATACTGTTTAACAGATGTATAGTATTTTTAATAATATTTTCCAAATATTATTTTAAATGAGTTTAAAAAATATTTTTAAAAAATTCATTTTTTTAACGCTCGAGAAGTCTTTTGGATGAAAATTAAAGGATTCCCGATTATACATGTATTATTCTCGCCTCATACCTGAACCGACCTCCTGCGAGGTACGCGCGAAGGATTCACGATCCGAGAGTTTCTTTGGGCAGACCAACCTATTCTTTTCCCTATCGTTTTTTTTTTCTTTCATTTTTTTTTTCGACATGACAATAGAACCTTCGGAACTGGTTTCGAACTGCTTATTCATCTGTTATTCGTTATTCTTTGTGAATAAACGACGAAATACTTTGAGCAAAGGTGGAGGAAAAAGAAAGAATGATCGGTGACACGGTTAACCGTTACCCCAGATCTGGAGAGAAATCGGTATCAGCATAGAGCCTACGTCCACCGTGAAACTGCGTACCTAGTTTCTACCTAAATACTGTAAAACACTGCTCACTCCCTGCTAGAAGTCACCTCGGCGTTTGATTAATTTTTTTCCCCGCGGCTTTCCCGACGCGCACGGATAGTTTCGTTCGATACTCGGCAGTTTTTAGGCAAGTGCGCTCTGCGCTCGATCCATGAAGGACGAAACTTGAAAAAAAAATTAAATAAAATAAATGAATTTAAAAAAAATTTAGTAAATAAATCTTTAAAAAATTAGTTAAATACATTTTAAAAAAATTTAGAATAAGAAGATAACTGTATGAATATTAACTTTGGCAATAAATATTTTTTACTATTACTAAATTAAAAACAAAAATAAAAACAATTAATGTATTTTTTTTAATTAAAAAATAATCGAAACTTATCACAGTTCGACAGATTTTACGTACTATTGTAACTGCCTTCGCAGCAGCAGTGATCGTTGAGGACACTCTCATCCTTGCAGTATGTCATCTCCGAACTCGTGCACTCCTTGCACCCTGGTATAGGACCTGTGAATAAAATAAAAAATTATAAATCTCAGTCATATTAATTTCGAAATAAAATATTCACGTTAACATGAATTATGCACACGCTTTTATTTAAATTGCTTAAATTTATTAAAAATAATTTCAATGTAGTAAATTAATTGGAAAAATGTTTTGTCGGTTAGTCGACCTTCGAGGCTCGAGTTTCTCCGCGGAGGCGTTTCGAGGACTGCGAAGGATGTATGCGCGACGTCGGACAAGCGGTCGTTAATTCGCAGTCGAATTACAAGTATCCAGGCTAAATGCATACCCCCGCGCTCATTAATTAGAGTCTCCTGCAGCGGATTGCGCAATTGTCTGCGCTCGCTATACATATAACGTTCAACCTACTGTCACGAATGAGCGTGCGAATTTACGATCCTCGATTCCCTTTTATTTATTGTACGATAAAATTGTACTCCCGGCGTTGTGGAATAATGCTAATGAAAATTCGACTTCCGGTAGCCTCAAGTATTTTTTCCCGCCAGCCACTCCCTTAGATATTTATATTTATATTTATATTTATATTTATATTTATATTTATATTTATATTTATATTTATATTTATATTTATATTTATATTTATATTTATATTTATATTTATATTTATATTTATATTTATATTTATATTTATATTTATATTTATATTTATATTTATATTTATATTTATATTTATATTTATATTTATATTTATATTTATATTTATATTTATAAGAGAGTGTGAAGGGCGGGTGGGACGAGTTTCCGTTACCTCGTGACCCGTACCTTTTCGATCCATGCCGGCTGTACATCCGGATGGCAGCCAAAAGATTAACAATTATTTTTTGTTCACACTGCAATTGAGTAGGTGGAAAAAAATTAACTCTCTTTAACTAACGTTGATGTACCGAGTGTTACCTGGATAAATTTTGAGTTTCCGCGCCTCAGCGATCGCGTCCTCGTAAGTGACTTCGTGCTCGATAATGAAATCATCCTCGGAATAGTGATCGACGACTGTGACCGCCTCGAGATCTGCGACGATTATCGAGAGCAGCAGATGGAACACCAGAATCGTCCGCGTACCCGGTACAATCATGCTAGCACCACTTCGACTCTTCTCTTCATCCTTGCCAACTCCTCGGGTCCGCTTTTCCCTAACGATATTCGGTACTTGATTTTCTGCAAGATAAAAAAAATCTTTAAAAAAATCTTTTTATTTTTAATATTATCATATTTTTTACGATTTTTATTTTATAGACAATATGGGCACATTTCCATTCTCTACCACTCAGAACTCTACCAAAAAACAGTTCTAGCAACTACCACACCCAGAAAAAAAATTATCTGACGGCCACCGTTTATTTGGTTTAAGTAAAATATTTATTTGATTTAAATAAATATTTATTTAAATTAAGTAAATAGTTACTTAAATGAAAGAAATATTTATAAATGAAAATAAATAAAACGCGTACTAACATTACGTAAAATGGTCAGAAACATTATATGAAATGGTAACGAAACATTTAGCGCGGCTTAGCAGAAAAGAAAATCACGAACACCGCCTTATTTTTTGGCCTTTCAGGGTCGCACGACCTTGTAAAGGCCGGGGAGCTCTATATCGATCCGGAGTTTCGCTTTATGTCGAGAGATGATTCATCTAACCCTCGCACCACCCCCTCGATTCGAGTCGATCGCCAACTCAACGGGAAGTACGCTTCGCTACAGTGAATCGACGTTTCTAATTAGAAATCCAGAAAATCAATTTTTTATTTTTATATTTTTTTTACCATACGGTAATTAATTAAACGGATTGATAGAGCAACAGTCGAAATTAAAGTGAACGAAATGTGACCGTTTCCCGGTCAAAATAACTTTGCTAAAAAAATTATAGTAATTCGCTTGAAGTTTGTGTCTTTACTGGACGATGGAAATTTTAAGTTTCAGATCGTTCACTTCGCTTGAATCGTGACGGTGTGTCTTCCAAAATGCCTTGAATAACTAAAATAATGTTTTTTCCTTCGTGCAAGTTCGACATGTTTTTATTGCCGTTTGCGTTTACTTCGATAAACTTTCGTAAAACTTGGACGCAAAAATCAACAGTGGAAAATGTCTCGCGACACAGCGCAGACGATTGAGTTTCCTCGCTGTGCGTGTCGGCCATTCGTGGGAGAGTTTAATAGGTAAACATGTTTTTTTTTTTTTTTTTTTTTCCCCGGAGAATTCGAGTGATCCATCCGCCTAGGTCGCGATGATGAGTCACTAAGCTTCGTCCGCGGAGCAGGCAATCGCTAATTAAGTTCAATTAAAGGCCCTACCGCAAACGCGAGAACATCTTCCGCGCGCACGATTGCCGCTGCCTTCCAAGACTCTTCATAAAAATTTTAACGCATATAGCAAAAAAAAAAATTGAAATAAGATTTAAAAAAATAGAAGTAAGATTAAAAATTAGTAAACTTGTCCCCTCTCACTATCGCCGCGGATGCAAGTGTTATCTTTGCGTCGCAAAACTTATTCTCCCATTCATTGTTAGAGCCGTAAAGAAAAAAAAAAAAATAATAATTAAGCACCGGAGCTCGCGCACGTTACTGGGACACACACAAACTTAATTAAGAAATTAGACGGTATCTGAAACCAGACTTCCAGGCTCATCCGGTTTGCGAATTACGTCAGAAGACACCCTCGAGGTTGTCCGAGTAAACAATCGTATCACGTTGACAGTAATTATGTTAAAAAAAGTAGCAAAAGCAATTTTTTTGTTTTCCTTTTAATTCGTAAAAAATTGTGATTATCGAGAAGATCGAGAGAACTCGGTTGAATCTCCGAGCGCTTCCAAAACTCGCTCTCGGTCCCTTATCTGCTTCTACGCGCGTCTCGACCTCTGAACTCTTCTACGACTTCTATACATTTTCGTTTTTTATTTAATTTTTTTATTTCTTTCTCGCGTTTCCAAGCGCATGCGCAAAGAGTCGCGAAGACGTTATCGCCGAAGCTTATCTCAGCGGGCGGTATTTACATATCTCCGTGAAATTTATTTCAGCTCCGTTGAAAGCAAGCGTTCGAGTTCGGTTCGAGTTAACAGCTGCGAATTAATCGACCCCTAATCGATGTTACTAAAAAGTAAAGAAAAAAAATTATACAACCCATACAGGACACGATACTTTGAAATCATTTTAGAAATATTTTCAATCTTTCAAATGTCACGAAATATTTCTGAAATATATGAAAATGATATTTTGAAATATTCTACGAAGATATTCCGATGAAACGTTTCTCAAATATTTTAGAAACATACTTTCAACACATCTGAAATCTTTCAACCAATCTGAAATGTTTCTGAAACACAGTAATAAAAATGTTGAAATATTTTTTATTTCATGTTTCACCGAAATATTTCTACGATTGTGTCCGTGTTCGTGCGGATGCAAATTGGCCTGGTGATGCATCTTTGACATTTCGATGAAATGTCTCAAAAACATTTCGGAAACATTTCAGTGTAAGATTTATGAGCGGATAAAAAAATTTGTAAAATATTTTCTAATATTGTTAAAATATTTTTTAATATTTATGAAATATTTTTCAACATTTGTAAAATATTTTCAATATTCCAAAAAAATAGAAACCCTTCGAAAATATTTCCGTGCTATATGTGAATCGTCTTACCGCGTGTCCGGAGGCGTTGGTTGCATTCTTCGTCGGGTAGATTATTCCCGTCTGGCTCGGACAAATATTGTATATTTTTTTCCACGCACTCTTCGCATTCACATTTTATCAAATGCGAACGGAGCTCCGACAAATTTCAACCACAAATGCACACGAGACACTTTTACATTTAAATTCGGTACAAAATTAAAAAAATCTATCAACAAATTTCGATTCTTGTTTTTCGTTATTTATTTTTTTATAAAAACAAAAAACAATCAATTGAATTGTAATTTTTTTTTCGTGACGAATTACGTGTTACGCGTTACACGATTGGAGATCGCCGGGAAGGAGTCAACCGACTAGGGCTACGGACAGCGTGTAACTGGTCTCCCCGCGCCACGCAGGGGCTGAAAAGAGAGCCTCGTGTCGGCGACGCCGGCGTTCCGCGACTCTCGCGCACGTTTCTCACAAGCTTTTGTTACCTATCTCGATCGCGTTCCTTCCACCGGCACTGTGGCACAACTGCACGTCCTCGTGTGCCTTTCAATCCCGCGCAGAGAAGTTTTTCTTCGGGTAACATTTTTTTTTTCGGGAGAAGCCTCGCAGATTAAGGGGGCACGAATGTTCCGTTAAAACCGAGTTACGTATATGCAATGATTTTTTTATGTTACCTTGAAACTTGCACGAACCTTGGGTGAGAAAAATTTCAAAAGGATTTATCGTAACGTTTCTGCGATATATATATATATATATATATATATATATATATATATATCCACATATATATATACGTAAATAACGAGGATTGTCCTGCATAGATATATAGATATAAACAATAATAATAATATACTTTTTACATAATTTTTATGCTGTATGTATTGACTTCCGGACGATTCCATTAAAAAAAGTACTTATTTTTATTTACATATGCGGTGACAACAAATTATAAATATATAACGAAAATAACGAAACTGGTCCTGTATGGATATATAAATATACTTTATGCATTATTATTTAATTAATACGTATTTAGAAAAATTGTCAAATCATTTTCGTAACGAAAAAAAATTAGGTTGCTCGGTAATTCGTCGCACAATTTTTATTTTTCAGTAATTTGTTTATAACATTTTGGAATAATAATTATGCAAAAACAATATTTTCAACACCTTCGAAAGCCCAATTTTTTAAAGATTTTTATTCCATCGAGAAGTGTTTGTAACCTCTCTCATTCCTCTCTCAAACTTGGGTGGCGTCAGACATGACGCATAACTACCTTAATAGTCGTGCCACCCTAAAGTTGATGTTCATATGTTTACCACGCAAATAATTTCGTCCGATCAACCGAACAATCCTTACGCCACCCGTAACCTCTAATTTGCCCAACCCGAGCCATTTGTTTTCATTTTTTTACCGAGCTCAGTTCCAGCCAGCCAACTATGCCAAAACCAGGAAGCTTGGAGACGCGCGCACGCGACGAACTAGTCGGAGGTTACGATATAAATTTCATTGCACGTCGATTATATTTGCCTGTTGGGCGACACGCAACAATGATCTCGCTATGGTTACGCTCGATTGTTCGACGTTCAAAACAAGCTCTGTTGCGGATTACCTGCAGGATAAACTACGAAGCGAGTGGGGCGAACAAAAAAGAAAACTCATAGTTTTCGTCTCAACTCATAGTTTTCAAGCTAACAGTTTTCAAGCCCATCGTTTTTAAGCTCATAGTTTTTGTCCCAACTTATAGTTTTTAAGCTTATAGTTTTTTTCTCAACTCATAGTTTTTAAGCTCATAGTTTTTAAGCTCATAGATTTAAAGCTCATAGATTTAAAGCTCAAAGATTTTGAGCTAATAGTTTTTATCGCAACTCATAGTTTTTAAACTCATAGTTTGTATCTCGTCGAATCGGAGGTCCCGCCTAGGGCATCGTGGAACGGTCTTTCGCGCTTGCATTATGCGACGAGCGGCACATCAAT
Organism: Amblyteles armatorius; assembly: GCA_933228735.2. NCBI lineage: Eukaryota > Metazoa > Arthropoda > Insecta > Hymenoptera > Ichneumonidae > Amblyteles > Amblyteles armatorius. The sequence continues at coordinate 14,826,239 of OW121689.1, read as the reverse complement.
TTTTCCCCTCGGAATTAATCCACTTATGAACAAACATCTAACAAGGTAAATTGAAACTCGTCGCCTCGGAGTCCGACGTTGTTATTACGGCACGCCGTAGCGCGCAGGGAGCTCCGCGCCGGCGTTACCGCACCAGGTGACGGAGGAGCCAATGGGGTGACCGTAACCTCCCGGTCTATTCACTCGTGATCTCTAACCACGCCGTCGGGACAGGCGCCCGCTCGCCGCGGCGTGTTCCCGTCGGTCCACCTATACTGTGTAGCGAGACGAACGGGAATTAAACACGCGCCCGACCCTTCTTCTGCATTCGGCAGCTGACGTCCCTTTCGTTTCGTTTGTAGCGTTCACTCGTGCATACAGGTAAAAGTAATTTCAGGAAAAATCTACGGAGAAACCGGAATATGACCTTGAAAACATTTGCATGGGATCAAATTTCGTCTTCGGCGAGTCTCTGTCGATGCGCCGCTTTAAGGAAGAAAGAAATTGTTCGTCCAATGACGAAACTAGTGGTTTCTCTTATATCTATTCTGTTATTATGAAGCCTATTGTCTTGCAATTATGATGTGCGCCTGCTGAAGGAAACATGGTGTGACTCTTTGGTAACCTCCGCTGAACTTGGACTTGATCAATTACTATCTTACTAACTGTGAGCAAAACAGCATCGTTTCGTGTCTTACACTCTTACACTTTTAGGTCCGCTTAACTCTTGCGAATCTGGCTTTAGACGATAGCAGCGTTCTACACGTTTTAAACGGCATTCTAGCACATTGTACGCTTCTCGCACGTGTCTATATTAATGTAGAAAGTGCTTGTCTCGTATACTGTAATAACAAATAAATAAATAAACAAATAAATAAATAAATAAATAAATAAATAAATAAATAAATGAATAAATAAATAAACAAATAAATAAACAAATAAATAAACAAATAAATGAACAAATAAATAAACAAATAAATAAATAAATAATTGGGTCGCCTATGTAGCAACGCTTGTACCAATTTCCGGACACTGTTGCGTCTGTCTTACGAAAATGCAACAATAGAAAATTATTCAGGCTTAAACCGTGTATAACTTTTTTCTCTGCATGAAATAATTTCATTTTTACCACAAGCAGAAATTGTTTTTCTTACCTCAAACAACGATAGCCTTTTACCACATGCTTTTAATCATAAAGAAATGATAGCCTTTTGCCAATAGCTTTTAATCATAAAGAAATAATAGCCTTTTGCCACCAGCTTTTAATCGTCGCAAAGAGACGAGTGCGTAAGAGTAGTCCCGGGCTGTCGCTACGAAGCATTTTTATACCTGCGTAAAAAAACATTATATGAGAGGGAGGGCCATAAGCCGGGGAGTTGATCGTTCGTTCCTTCTGATGCGTCAGAGCGTACCTCTATATATATATATATATGGCATATACACAGAGACGACTGTTATGATTATTCTTGCTCTCGTGTATTGGGGCGCTTATTCGTCGCTCACGTGTGCGACGGCGAAGATTCCTCCCGTTTTCGTTCGGTCATACGTGTTTGCAATCGATTCACACACATGTGCGACCGGCTGTACGGAACGGCACAGTGAAACGCGTTGTTGGAATGAAATAAGCCGAACAGGGAACGGGGGAGAGAGATCGACGAAGACCTCGCTAAGAAGGGTCTGGTTACGTAGTCTATTGATCCTGCTGCTCTGCGACGAGGGTCCTTGTGTCCTATGGCACGAAAAATCTACCCGGGGCGCCCTGCACAACGCACGAGCATCTTTCCGCGTATACACGCGCGTACACATGTTTCAACGAAAATTCACCTACTGGGACGTAAGGGGGTTGTAAAAGTTCTTGAATCATATAATTTTTTTTTTTTTTTCGAATATACAACTCATTGTCCTGCACACGTATTTACGTAGCTGTGGCGAAACCCAGACTTTCGACGAGCAGCATTTTCGCAACTGCTGCAGAGCGTTGAGGGGCGGCGGGGACCCGCATATCAGTTCTTATTAGCATACAGAGTACGCATGTGCTCGTTGCGCGTAATCACGCGTCGTTATCGCGACTGTTCGTCGAAGGTGGAGGGAGCACACCTGCTTGTTTGTCGATGAAAATCAATGGATTTTTTTATTACTCGGCAAACAAAATTTATTTCGCCGTCCGGAGATTTGTTAGGTACACATCAATAACTATTATGGGTGTACTTTTTTCATTTAAAAATGTAAAAAAAACGTTTCATAGTCATTCCATCGTCAAGACCATGTGAAATACCACGGTCGGTAAAGAAAATTGTAATCATTTTTTTTTCACGTGAATCGTACATTCTTGTTTGCCGAAGAAAATCGATGGATATTTTTTTATTACCCGGCAATCAAAGTTCATTTCATCGTCCGGAGATTGGTTAAGTAAATATCAATAACTATTGTGGGAGAACATTATTTTTTTACGAACGAAAATCGATTGATTTTTTTTGTTGCTCGGCAATCAAAGTGTATTTCACTGTCCGGTGATTGATTACAGTTTTTAATGCCGACATTGGTATTTCACATGCTTTTAAAGTTCGTTATTTAAAAATTCAATGTAAAAATTCTGAGCGGTACATTTTTAATTTTTATTACCGATGTTTTCAGGCGCTCTGTTAGGTTTTTCAACAGCAAAAAAGAAAAGCTCCAAATACATTCCCTGAAGTCCTTTGAGTCAATACTTAATTTTTACACTGGAAAGTGTGTGTTGGTTATATTACATGCACTCAACGCTGATTATTTCGCCGTATCGATCTGAAAATAACGAAAGGCGAGACTGAGTTTATTGATGGATTCGCCGACGTCGCTGGTCTACTCTTTTATCTATCTATCCTGGGTGCGCCCTGGGCACGGCCCTTGCAACGCTCCACATAATTTTCATTGTATTCATACGAGAGACTTCATTACTCGATTGTCTGTTCTCACGAAGCTTCATTCATACTACGAACGATCGAATATCCGTTTTTATTTCATTGATGTTATAAAAACCAAAATTGTTGCTGGGTTGAAAAAAACGTCTACAGTTAACAATTATTTGCGACCTTTTTGTAAATAATTACAGACAAACTTCTATAATTTCCTATAGTTATTTTTATTAGTTTTTGACATATATATACTACCAGGTTGTTATGGCTCGGGCACTTCGCGTCCTCGCTATGGACACTATGGAATTTAGGGACCCAAAATTTAGACTTCAGGAGATTTACCGGAAATTTTTCACTTCCGGCCAAAAAATGATATTTTCAAACCGGAAGTGAAATTTTCGCTAGACGACTTCACTTCCGGTCGGAAAATGAGTTTTCGGAACCGGAAGTGATATCGCAAATTTGGTTAAATTCGGAATTTGTTTCATGTGTAGCCAGAAACGAAACGAGTGAATTAAGTAACACAGGGAATCGGATAAACGACCGTGTGTCAGAAGTGTGTGATACTGAAATGTATTTGTGATTCATCTAGAATGCAGCCGATGATCGAAGCGTATTAATTGAGGAACATAGTGTAAGCTCTGGCTCGCGGTGTAGACTCTTCATGTTCAGTTGTCGACAACGTCAACGCGGTGGCGACCGTTACAGTGTTCGTTCGATATAAAGCCGCTTCGAGTTTGCGGCCAACGCGAGCGCCGGTTTGACGCCGCAATTTTCGCTCCGTCGATTAAATCGCTGCCTGCAGAACGACTGCGTCACCGACCTTGCGTACTACAGTGCGCGAGTGTGCGCGCGCGCGCATGCCCGCTCGCTAGCAGCGCTCGCCGCCGACGCGTACTGTACCGCAAACGTCACCACTGTAAATAGAAGTGGGAAATCGTATGTAACGGGCAGCAGAGCGCGGGACATCTTCGTGTGCGCAGCAGTGTTTTACTCTCTCCGACGATCCCGGTTTTTTTTTATTCGATACAAATTATATACCGATCCAGCGCAATCTTTTCTCATTCTCAGGGAGTCGTCGAGCTGCAAACATGGCTTCGTCTCCGGTACTAAATCCGGTAAGTTCTTTAACGCTATCTTCCGAGCTGACAAACGAAAAATATCCAACGTGATTCTTCGTGCCACTTCCACCGCGCTTTTCGTGACCTATAAATATTTGCCGCATTGACGCTGCCTCACTCGGTCGGAATCGACGTAGCGCCGAGTGTTTGGAATTTATCGAACTCGAGCCATCGAGCGAAAAGTCAAATACACTTGCGGCAGAATTAAATTTCAACGTTTTGCACACCGAAATTCTCGAACTGCTGAAGAGACTGCATTGTTGTTGTTTAGAATCATGACCTTGGACTATTTTTTTTGGCTTAAGGCTACAGTTCGGTCGGATAATCGTCCGCTTCGAAGCTTAAGGCAATGATTTTTTTTTGTTCCTACGTATTATTCATTATTTTTCGATATTCATTTAAAAATAAAAATATCTTCTGTAAATTTAAGAAATTCAACTTCTTTTTGAGGTCAGACAATCGTTCGCTTCGAAGTTCGAGGCAATGTATTTATTTTTCTTGCGTATTATTCTTTATTTTTCAATATTCGTTTAAAGTTACAAAATTTCTACTTTTAATAACAAACATTTAACTTCCATAGTATTTCACATTCGAGCCTCGGAATTTGTCCCCGCGATCGTGACGTAAGGCCGTTACTCCATGTCCAGTTAGGGATGCATCACACACACGTTCCCAACCAAAAGTTTAATACGATCAAAATTTCTGTACTTCGCGACACGGTGTATCACGAGTGATACACCGTTTTGAATTGAGAAAAAATGCAGTAATAACCAACCGACATATTTGAAACTGCATATTTGAAAAAAAAAATCTGCTTCAAATAGTCAAATAAGGAGGTTACCAAAAATCCGTAGGGGTGGATTTTCGATACTTTTTTCATTACCTAGAATAAATAAACTCATATATTTCATTTGTTTGTATAATTTATTTACTTATTCAATGATAAACGGGCAACGTCCAATTACAAGTGATTTCATCGGTGATCAGAGCAAACAGTATGTGACTTAAAATAAAAAAAAAAAAAAAAAAAAAATTAGCTGTATAAATAATAATTTCACTATATAATGGATTGGAAATCGATGGAAACACAAATTTTTTTTATATAACCATATATATCGTATAAAAATTTCGTTTATCGACAATAGTATTATTTATTTTCCTCAGGATATTCCGTACGTGGGAGAGGTCGAGGGTGGCCTCGTGCCCGGAAAGATGCTGAAGGTCCAGGGCAAGGTACCGCCGAGCGCGGTCCGATTCGCTATAAATTATCAGCTGGGACCGAATTTGAATCCGCGCGACGACATAGCCATTCATCTGTCGCCGCGTTTTCCCGAGGGTATAATAACGAGGAACAACATACAGTCGATGAACTGGGGAGTCGAGGAAAACGGCGGACCGATGTGGATACGGCCCGGCGAGGATTTCGAGATTATTCTGCTGTGCGAACAGTTGCAGTACAAGATCGCCATAAACGGACGGCACTTTACCGAATTCGCTCATCGTTTGCCCTACCAGAAAGTAACGCATCTCGTCATCGACGGCGACGTCGAGATTAATTCGATCTCGTACGAGGTCATCACCAGCGGGCCTCCGCGTTCGCCGCGTTCGACGCCCGTGCCCGACGTACCTGCGGCAAATTTCGGGCCACCAGGTAAAAACTATGCGAATTGCGATGTCGGCAAAAAAAGTAAAATAAATTAAAAAAGGTGCAAGGTAATTTGCAGATGGCTTCCTCATTTGTTACAATTCAGCGGATAGCTCTCTCTATGAGAACGTTCGTTGATCGATTTTTGGCTTCCTCGCGGAGGAAGCCAAAAATCGAGAAAAAAAAACGCTATGCGCAAAATTGTAATGTTATGTAATAAATGAGGCAGACATGTGCAAAATACTTTGCATTTTTTAAAATTTATTTTACCTTTTTTTTAAACGATTTTTCAAATTTATTTTACTTCTTTTTTTTTACTGTTTCACCGGTAATATCTCCGGTGTATGACTTTCGGAAAAGCGAAGAATATTTCTCGAACTGACGATATTTCACGACGATTTCTGCGTCTGTTGTTAAGGACGAATTCACATAAAAAAAAAAAATGCACACATCCAGCAATTTTTTCTGAATGTGATTTTTCGCCGTTTTGGGACATTCTGAACATGTTCACATGAAAATCGCGAAAAAACAAACAAAATTTCACGAAAATAAAGTTTCCTCGATGAGGAAGCAAAAAAAAAAAATCTTTCGTTACATTATTTTCTATCGATTTTTCAGCACCCGGAGGTCTTTACCCTACCCTCGGACCGCAAGGACCCCCCCCAGGAGCCGGAGGTGGCTACGGACCTCCGCCCGATGCGTACGGTGGCCCGGGCGGTGGTTACAATCCTCCGAGAGCTTACGGCTATCAGCCAGGGTACGAAAAACCCGAAGAGGAAGACGCGTTCGGCGGATGCCTCGACAAAGTCGGCTTGGCCGTCGGCGGGCTCATCGCGGCCGGAGGAGTCGCCGCTGCAATGCACGCTATGAACGTTAGTCCCGATGAATTATGCAAGTTCATGCAGACGAGGCAGAAAACGGAAAATCGTTCTCGACAAGAAAACTCGTCAAGAAAACAATTTTTCTTAATGCCGCGATTTAAGAAAAAAATTTAACACTGCGTGTCACAAAAGACTTAGAAATCCATATTGCAGTAGGAAACTCGACAAATTTCTTGGACGACATTTGGCAAAGTTCATTAATTTTTTTCCCCTGGGCGGGCACGGCATCGAGATTGTAGCTTGATTTAATTTTACGTTAACGATTCGGTATTGTGCATTGCAGAAAAATAATAAGAAGGAGCACGAAGCGGATCACGAAAAAACAGACGTATCGAAGTCGGAGACCGAGAGCGAGGGTGGCGGTTTAAATCTCGGAGCATTGGGAGCGGCTCTGGCGAGCAGTTTGGCCTCGAACGCTCTTCAGGACACGAGACAGCAGCACTCCGGCTATCCGCCTCAGGATTCGGGCGCCGGTGGAGTCCTCGGCTCGATCTTCGGTGCACTCGGTAACGAACGAAAAAAATAAAAAAAATAAACCAAACCCGATAGAATCTCGCGTTCACTTATCGTCGCTCATTAGCGAAACTCGTCGGGCGTTTTATTGTTTTATCGTCATCGTCATCGGCACATCTGCGAGGCCGGTGGGAATTATTCGGATTAGAAAATTGCCTTGCGTCGAAAGATGCAGTGGCCGGGTTGCATCATCATTTGGAATGTATCCGAGTGTGTATTCAAGGACGGCAGTGAGGAACGATGAATAATCACTGTATATGCTGTGATATCATTCGTACGAGTCACCGAGCCTGTATCCTCGAATGTTCGACGTGAACTGTTCGTCACGAAATCTTTTTTTTTAAACACATGCACAAAAAGTTCCCCTTCTCGTGCCTGTAATGCGTAGCGACTTTCGCTCCGCATAGTAAGCTCCGCTGGCTCCGTTTAGTAAGGCTTGCGAGAATGAATAAATAATTAAACACTCCAGTTTCTGACGAGTGCTGCAATCACACGAATTAAGGAACAGTTTTTCACACGTGTATCGTACAAAATTTACGTACATCACAGGCTGTGAAAATCGAGATTTTGCGGAGGCGAAGTGTGGGTAAAACTGCAACTTTTGCACCGAATGTGATAAAACCGCTTTTTCGCACTCGTACCGCAAAGTTCTATTTTCTCCTCAAAAAAATAAAATTCATGTAAAATAATTGTGATCGTGTGAATGATTGTGATTGGGTAAATACTTGTGATGTAAAATGATTGCGATCGTGTGAATAATTGTTCTGTAAAATAATTGTGATCGTGTAAATGATTGTTCTGTAAAATAATTGTGATTTTTTTTTCAGGTGGCGGTGGATCCCAGCAACCTCAGGGTTATCCTCAGGGCTATCCTCAACAACCGCCGAGCGACCCTCTCGGTGGCGCTTTCGGATCTATACTCGGTGGAGTTCTCGGAGGAGGCGGTGGGCGTCAGCAACCCGGAGGTTACGGCGGTTATCAGCCATCGGGAGGCTACGGCTCGCAGCAGCAGCCCTCCGGTGGCGGGGGAGATCTCTTGAGCGCCCTCGGAGCTTCGATGGGCTCCTCGCTTTTCAGCTCCGCTATGGACGGCTTGACGAAGCACGTGAGTAAAAAGATTAATGCGAAGAAGTACAAGGCTTGAAAAAAACCTCGCATTTTCTTTCTATCCGACCAACTCTATCGCTGCTGTAATTTCTTTCCACTTTGATACTTATTATACTGTAAAAATAGCACTTTGCGATACTAGTGCGAGAAAGCGGTCTTACATTTTTTTTCGTAAAAGTATCGCGTACTACTTTTTTTGTAACAAATGCTAAAAACTCCCACTTTTCTATGCCTGTAGGGTGACGAAAGGGCCCGAAAAAAATCACTAGTGTAAAAAAAATGTGCGAACATGTAGCTAGTGCGATCTGCGCATGCGCAGTATTTTTCTCGCATGCCTCACTAAAAAGCGCCACTTTCGCCACGCGTTATAGACCCGGAAAGCGAGACTTTCTGTGCATGTGTTACAAAAAAATTACTACGAAATTTAATGTACTGGTATACTAAATTTCATGTACAATTATGATGAAAAATTATCGTAGAATATTATTTAAAAAGTTAGAAATACTCTTTACTTTCAATAACTTAGTATAAATTCGCTGTAAAAGTCAATTAATCCTTCATCGCAATTTGTACATTCAATTTAAAATACCGGTTTTTGCATAAAAACTTCCAGTCCGGTGCATTAAATTGACAATTTTTTTTAACAGTATATTTTATATTATATTTAAATAAGTTTTTCTTTTATTTACACGACTCTACGGTGACTTTTTTTATATAGTGATATACGTGAATCTTTTTCCACTAGACATTATTGTACGTACCTCGTGCTTCCGCTGGACGGGTCTATTTATCGATTTTATAACAATCTAATAATGTTTTTCGGTGCTACATACAACATTTTTAATAAATGCATCTACGCACAAGTTTGACAATATCGTAAGAGTTTCAATAACCGCATGTGAGGCCCCATTCCTCGCCTATTCTCGCGGCTTTTCGCTTAGCGCTATGGGAAATGCTTCTTCGAACTAAGTTCGCTTGTTAATCGTCGCTCGGCGAGAAAACGATGTTGTTCGTACGATCAGAGGTCTTGTGTCGTTTGAACAGAAGTCGCACGGCGACGACGATCGTCACTCATCGGCGCCACCGCCGAGCTACGGAAATTACGGTGGTCGAAGCGATCCTCCGCCTCAGCCCTACCAGCCAGCTCCGCGTCCGGCGAGTCCGCCGAAACCGGGCGGTGGAAAATTGTCCGCTGCCGACATATCCAAAGGCCTGGGTCTCAGCGACGACGACGAGTAGCGCGTCAGCGCCTGAGATGGAAAATCAACGCTCTCTTCCATCCACCCTGCACACCAAACTTCTACACACAGAGACGAAGAAAAAGAAACGAATCTCACAACTTTGTCGCTTCAATTATTCGATAAGTATAGTATATACGAGATGTTTTAAATTTGTCAGCGATGTTCACGAAACATCGTCGACGCGCGCTTCGCAGCTGCGGAATCGATTCCACGAGAGCCTCAAAAAATCCCTCGGCCCATCAACTCCATATTATTTATTCAGCTCACGGTGAGCTTCCCTTCCGCACGGCCCTGTAATAGGCTCTTAAAAAAAAGTCACAGGACACATAGGCAAATAAGCGCAGCTAACGAATACCTCGGAGGAGACTCCGGAAGATATTTTGAAACAGAACCGTCGATCGCCCATAGAACCCGTTGTTTTGTACAGACTTAATTGTATTTTTTATAAACGTTTGCGTGGCCTTAAGGAGGAGTAAAAAAAACCTCTAGGGTCGTTCTCCTGACAGTTTCGATATAGAGTTCATTGATAAAAAGAAAGTTATATTAAAAACGTTATGTGCATTATATATATCGTACAACTATCAAGTCTCAGAGAAGGAACGAAGAAATATATTACAAGTATAGAGATCCAATTACACGGTCGAGGCTTTCTCTGGTCTTTAATCCTGATCCAAAGCTTCCCTCGACGAGGTAGTTTCTATCACGAAACCGTGGTTTGCCTGCAACGGAAGAAGATTGACTTCGTTGAGGAACTTGCACAACTTTTAAATGATTATGGCGTTGTAAACGTCATCCGCATTAACTCACATCGCTTTCAGCTTTCAACGCTTCACATCACTTTCAGCTTTCAACGGAAGATATTTTGAAACAGAACCGGCGATCGCCCATAGAACCCGTTGTTTTGTACAGACTTAATTTATTTTTTGTAAACGTTTGCGTGGCCTTAAGGAGGAGTAAACAAAACCTCTAGGGTCATTCACCTGACAGTTTCAATTCAGAGTTTATTGATAAACAGAAAGTTATATTAAAAACGTTATATGTATTATATATATATCGTACAACTATCAAGTCTCAGAGAAGGAACGAAGAAATATATTACAAATGCAAAGAACCAATCACACGGGATGCTTTGACGCAAAGTCGAGGTTTTCTCTGGTCTTTAATCCTGATCCAAAGCTTCCCTCGAAGAGGTAGTTTCTATCACGAAACCGTGGTTTGCCTGCAACGGAAGGAAATTGACTTCATTGAGGAACTTGCACTCCTTTTAAATGATTATGGCATTGTGAACGTCATCCACATTAACTCACATCGCTTTCAGCTTTCAACGCTTCGAGTTCTTCTCTCTTTTTTCTGTGGAAGAAACCGAATTTGACGAGCCCCAGAGTAATCAGTACCAGCAACAGTATTCCGAGAAGAACGGACAGTACAATTATCCAGACAGCTATGCGGCTAGCGACCGGTGAGCCGACGAAAGTCGTTCCTACCAGCGTGCTGTCTGGCTTATTCTCTGCACGCTGAACGAATCCCCTCGGCTGAACGATAGCCATGCTGCCGTTCGAGACAAAAAATATAATATCTTTGGCCTCCATAGTTTCATCTGCGTAAAAGAAAAAATTCCATCAATTAACGCACTAATCGCTAAAGAACTAAAAATTACATGACCCCGAAGATATCTGCATGAGACCGAATTTCATCAACTTATAACGGCTGTATTTAGCATCGCAAAAACTTTGCTCGAAATTCACCTAGATAATAAAATACTACAAATGAACAATTTTTTTTCTTCCTAAAGCTGTGAATTTATCGAGATTTGCCGAAGATGAAATTTGATGTCATGCAGATATCTTCAGAGTCATCGAATTACGAGATCTGGCCTGAGTTCAGCTCACCTCGAAAATTCCTCAGCTGCATGTCGAGCGTGACGGTGAGTTTGGCAACCGTCAAGGAACTCGCGAACGCTCCCAATTTGCAAGATATCCGCGTACACTCGACCGCCGGATTCGTGCAATTGAGGTACAGCGTTCTGTTTTCCGGAGGAACGCTCATCGTGGGATTTTCCTCTATGCTGAATCGTTCGAACGTATGATTGCCCTTTCTCGGGACGCTCGGTCGTCCGGTACTCGAATCTTTTTTCACGGTCATCGAATCCGCGGAGATAATTTCATCGACGACTTCATCGTCGATCGTTCGGCTCGAATAGGTGCAGTCGAATCTTTTGCCTTCCATGAGACCGAAAGTTTGATTCACACGGGCGATCTCTATAACGCCGCCGTCGCCCTCGTCCCTCCAGTGCGTCGGCACCAGCACCGTGAGAATCGAATCCTCGATCGGACTCTTGCCGAATTTTTGCACCTCGTAGATGTGCTGAAATTTTATGGTCTCCAATCGCTTTTCGTCCTCCTTGTTGAAATAGGAGTAAAGATCTTCCTGCGATTTTCTACATAAATTTAAAAAAACGAAACCAACTTATTAACGAACAAAAAAGATTGATCTTACTAACGGGAGGTACGTGATATGACACGCGACAGGCGATGTACGCGATGTACGACCCTGGCAGATCCTGCGACCAACAAAACCGCCGAGAAAACGACCGGTCGTTTTCGGACAAAAGTATGTCCGGTAAAACGACTTCATCCGCGTCAGAGACCTTTCAGTCAGGTCGTTTTACATTTCAAGACTGGATGAACAACCGCGGAGACGACCGTTCAGAAGACCTTCCAGTCCGGTTGTCGTTATGCGGTCGTTTCTTCGGTTGAAAATAAAAAAAACGACCGGACTGATGAAAGGTGTTTTGAACAGTCGTTCTCGCGGTAGTTCATTCGCTTATCAATTGTAAAACCGATAAAGTCGTTTTTACAGTCGTTTTCGCGGACGTATTTTTGTCCGAAAACGACCGGTCGTTCACTCGGTCGCTTTGAAGGTAGTTTGGTGGTGGTTTTTCGAGTCGCAGAACTTGCCAGGGGATGCACGTAATATTTACGACGCACGCGATGTACGATGTACGATGTGGACATACGATATATGACCAATGATTAATCTCACCCAGCGATGGCGATGTCCGCGTCGATGTCGAAATAGATAGTCAGATTTCGTGTATCTTTCGCCGAGTTCAAATTAACGCTCTGGGTGGATACACTCGCCGATAAGACGACGTTTCCGGTGTCGCTGGGCACCCCGCTCATGTCCAGCTCGAGAATCGAGATTCCCCGATTTCTCAGAGGATTTCCAAGCTCGCAGATGACCTCGAGGATTCCGTCCGGCCGGTGATTCTCCGCGCACTCTCGCGGCACGCTTCCCAACGATATCGGCGATGGAACGAGTATACGAGTCTCAGCCTTGTAAGCTGGTTCGCCGCGATTGCCGACATCGACGACGAGTCTCACGGTCGGTCTCGATCCCAGCGTGTAGCGATTGCCGTCCTCAAGATCGCCGGAGACGGCGAGATCGAGGAGAGACATGCAAATCTTGTCGGGACCGCAGTCAACGGCGAACGGAAGCGTCATGGAATCCTCGATCTTCGACAGGCCTCTGTTGATGACCGGACACGAGGAGCAAGATTTATCGTTGCCGGGACGATCGGCCAGAGTCAGAGAAACGCCGATTTCTACAGGATCGATGACGTTTTGTATTCCCGGCTAAAAAAAAAAAATATACATATTACGAATCTACGGTCATATTTCACGAATTTCAATTCTCGGAGTTAGTGATATATGAAAAAAAAAGTTTAGAAAAAAAAATACTGAAGTAATAAATAAAATTATTGCTACGCTGTATACGAGCAACGGACACCGGGAACGAAAAATGTTTCTCGATCACACGCGGTAGAGTGATCTGTCTTTCATCGACGATCGTTCTTACCACGAGGTTGATCCTCATCTCGTCGCAGGTATTTTTTCCACGGCGCAGATTATCCGGAAGACGATAAGTTCCATCGAGCCTCCTGTCGTCGCCGTAGAAAGCCCTTCCCTGAAGAGCGTCGACTTTGAGGATTTTCTCGACACCTGCAACGTACACGAATCATCGAAATCTCGTTCCCTATCGCGAAGGATCGACTCGTCCGGAATACTTACTCAATTTTTCGGGAACTCTAACCCCGTCGTAAAACGAGCAAATGTTTACGGTGAAGAAGGTCGAATTGGTCTGCAGTTCTTTGGTACCGACATAGGAGGCGCTCACTCTCATCGTGACCACGGACCGGGAACGCAAGAGAGCCACGTGACCGGAGCCGTAAGCTCCGATCGCTAAATCGGCGTAACCGTTCCCGTCGACATCCCGCGGCTCCGATATCGCTGCGCCGAAACCGCGAATATTTCTCGACACAGTCTCACCGGCTATTCTTTGACTGTAACGCTTCGACAGACCGTTCTTGTTTCCATTGTAGATGTAAACCGCACCATGATCGTTCTCGTAAGGAGCTCCAACGGCTATGTCTGCGTAACCGTCGTAGTCGAGATCTCCCAGGCAAGTAACCACGGAGCCGAATCTCGCGCCCGTTACTTCACCCTCGATATACTGTGGCTCGAAGTCGCCCTGAGAAAAAAGGCATGTCAGTAGTCTATCGATCCAATAGCAAATAGCAAATAGCAAATAGCAAATAGCAAATGGCAAATGGCAAATGGCAAATGGCAAATGGCAAATGGCAAATGGCAAATGACAAATGGCAAATGGCAAATGGCAAATGGCAAATGGCAAATGGCAAATGGCAAATGGCAAATGGCAAATGGCAAATGGCAAATGGCAAATGGCAAATGGCAAATGGCAAATGGCAAATGGCAAATGGCAAATGGCAAATGGCAAATGGCAAATGGCAAATGGCAAATGGCAAATGGCAAATGGCAAATGGCACATAGCAAATAGCAAATAGCAAATAGCAAATAGCAAATAGCCAATAGCCAACAGCCAATAGCCAATCCTTTCAATTAACTCACATTGCTTTGAACGGTGTAAGTGTATACTCGTCCTTCGTCCATGTATCTCGTCCAGAGAGGAGCTCCGACAACGATCTCGTCCCTTCCATCGTTGTTCACGTCGCACGAGGCCAGACTCGCGCCAAAGTATTCGCCGTGCTGTTCGCCGTACAATACTTTTATGACGTAGAGCCTCTTGTCGGCCAGCTCCGAGAAACGGTAGATCAGCACTTTACCCATGAGATTATTTCCGCGCGGTGCACCGGAGGCGTACCAGCGATCTCCCTGCCTCACATAGTCACCGGAAGTGACGGAGTACCCTAAAAAACATTCATTCTTATCGTTCGCTCTTCGTGGAATTCTCGAGGGGGAAATCCGTCCACGATTTCGTTGAGCTTTTTCGTGCCTCACCGAAGTAGTCACCGCTGCGTATCAACCGTTCGTATCCGATTTTTGGAATCGTGTGACGATCGTTGTAGTCCGTCAACAGCGGAGTGCCCTTCCAATTGAAGACACCCGGGGCGCCGAGCAGAAGCTGCGACCCAGCACCGTCCGCGAACATGTGCATAGACAATCCGGCTTCGCCCATCCCGTAATCGTAAACTCTAGCGTTCTCCGCCGACGATATCTGCAGAGGAATGCCCGTCAAAGGTATCATCCGGTTCTCCGCTCGCCTCGCGAACGTCGACGAATCCCGAACGATGCTCCAGTAACATATACCGTTCATGAACCAATTCGGTATGTTCGCGTTTATTATATTGTTCGTCCAGCGTGGTCCGCAAACCTGGGAAACAAAACGTAAAAGTGTTGGCACAATTGACGAGGGCGATCGATTGATTTGCCTTGCCAATATTGTTCAACGAAAACTCTCGTTCACGCGATCGAAATGATACACCGTAAGAATCATTGTTTTGTAAAGTTCAACGATCAGGAAAAATTCACCGATCAGGAAATTTTGTTCGTAAAATGGAATAACTTTTATTCGACGAGCTAAAGTTCACCGGTCAGGGAATGTAGCCCGTAAAACGGATTGAGTTTCGTTCCGCGAGCTGAAATAATGTACGAACCACGACTTTGGGCTGGCTGCCGTTCTCCACACCGATATTCGCACCGATCCACGCATGGTCCTTTATCTGATTGATATTTCGATTCCGATTGATCTGACCGTTTTTCGTCGGGTCCAAGTTCCACTCGGTGCACGTGCCGTTCAGAGGACATCTGTAGACGGTACCCGGTTCCAAGACGGAAGGTATTGCGCTGACGTTCGCCCGGGGAGCGCCGACGAGGAGAGAAGCGTCCGCAAAGTTGTCGCCCGAACCAGCGTGAAGAGCCACGGACAATCCGAAGTAACTCTCCCGCGAGCTTCGGAAACTCTTCGGATCGGCGAAAACTGTAATATCGTCCGTGTCGAAGTTATAGCCGCTAACGAGAGACAATAATGCGGCACACGATAAGCAAAACAAAACGCCCGTTGTTTCACTCTTTCGAGCGAGAAAATTATTGTGAGAGTACATTTTTTTCGAACCGTCGCTGATAACAATGAAACCGAAAGAAAACCACGTCCGGACGGCACTCGCCGATCGAGCGGAATAGTGAACGAGCGAAGACTGTTTAATCGACGATGAATCGTTCGCTCGTCGCAGGAAGGATGTGGTACCCAGAAAACCACACTTACCTCACTCCAACACGCGAACCGTGTTTGTTCTGAAAACGCAGACACTTCTGAGCGAGCCTAGAAACGTCACGTAACGAAATAAACCATTTGAAGCACGTTCTTTTTTGTCATCGATAAACGTATCGCTGCGCTTACTCCGCTGGCTAATGAGTCACGCAGGAATATTTTGCATAATTAGTTCCTTGGTATATCGATTATTGGCACGTTGTTGCAGCTCGGGCGTTCGACCCCCTCGCTATGGACGATGGAATTCGGAAACCGAACGGAATTTAGAACCGGAAGTGAATTCCGTACCGGAAATACATCACTTCCGGTTTGAAAATCTCATTCTTCGACCGGAGGTGACGTTATTATGTTTATCAACGGAAATACGTCACGTTATGTTTGTGTCATACCGGAAATACATCACTTCCGGTTTGAAATTTTCATTCTTCGACCGGAAGGGACTTCATACCGGAAATACGTCACTTCCGGCACGAAGTATTTCCGGTAATAACTTCCGGTTGAAATAGGAGATTTAAAACCCGTACGTGACGTATTTCCGGGGTGACGTCACTTCCGGTCGAGAAGTGAGATTTTTCAAACCGGAAATAACGTATTTCCGGTTTGAAATTCCGGTAAGGCAACCGAGGGCGAAAAAATCGAAGCCCTGGCGTAGGCGAATAGTTATCAGGGCCCGGAATGGGGGATCTTAGGGGGGAAAAATCATTGCCTGGCGGCCCCCTAGCGGTACCCCCTGAATTCTCAAGAAATCAGGACAAATAACTTTCCAAAATATATTCAAGACATCGAATACCGCAAAAGCCAAGATCAATCGAAATATTGTCAACTTATTCTTTATTCGTAATCAATCAATAAGGACGTATAAATGTAAGATTAAATAACGCATTAGCCACGAGAAATCACGAGTATGCATTTAGTTTGTTTTTTTTTTTCTTTTTTTCTCCATTTTCTTTTACCTCTTAATAATAATATGTCTCTATTCGTACGTGATGATGAATCGCTTTAATCGAATCAGCCTCAGTGAATCATCGTATTAGTATTAACGACGCACAATTATTTATTTTTTTCATTTCGCGTGGAGGATCGTCGATACGGAGATCCGTTCGAGTACTCAGTTCGAGTTCGAGGTTGGGGTGGGCCGGAGGGGGGGGGGGGGGGGGGGCGTGGGGTTGTATATCAGGGCGATGAGTTCGGAAAAATCGGGCTCACACTATTACTTCACAGACTAATACAGTTACAGAACGAATTTTTGGGACGAACAAATGTCGTCACCCGCAGTTCGTCGTAAGACTCCAAAGATTTTCCTTTTTTTCATTCTTATAACATACACACAATATAACACACACACACACACACACGCGTGAAATTAACGAACGCGTAGATGATCGACGGGTGGATGAGAGACGAATTCGCGTCTCGTCGACGATTCACGAACGATCGGCGGGGAGAGTTTCTCTTTCATCGAGAAAAAATTTAAAAAAAAAAAAAAAAACGAAAGAAATAGAAATAAAAACGTATACGCGAATAGAAAAAAAAAGTCTCGAATACGAGAATGATTGACAAAAAAGATATAGTTATATACGTCCGTCGTGACGGGCCGGCGAGAGATGAACGAAACTCATTGTTATAAAAATATTCTTCAAGGAATCACAGATTCATTATGTACATAAGGGCAGAGAGAGAGAGACGGGGCGGCGAGGACGGGAGCGCGCGCGGAGGACCGGGAAAATGAGTTGGTATTTTACGCGACGATTCTCGATTTTTTTCCCTCCCTAATCGGACGAATCGGTCGCCGTGGAGACCGTTAATTTGGCCTGCGGCGTCGATCGTTTTCGGTAGCCCCGTCTCGCCACGTCGACTTTTTTCTTGAAGCACTCGAGATTCTTTAATTTCGATTCGCAATCGGAGCTCTCGAGGCCGTTGCGCGGCCTGCTCGCGTTCTCCTCGAACTTCTCGACCGTCGACAGATCGGACGTTATGCCGCTGTCGGGCGTCGGCGGTAGCGCCTTGCTGCTGCCGCTGTTCGACAGCCTCTTCGACGGCGTCGCCCTGACTTCCCTCTGCCCCCTCTCGCGTGTCGCGCCGTTCGTGTATTCGCCCCACGACGTGGCTCTCTTCGTCTCGGGGTTCGCCGACGATCTTCGCGGCTCGGCGCCGTCGGTGTGATTTTTCGATTTGCAGTGTCGTCGACGATAGCTTCTCGACGTACCCTCCGCGTCTGTGCGGAGGCGCTTGCGTTTCGTCGAGCTCGCGTCCTCGGCCTCGCTGTTGCAGCTGCTCTTGCTCGAGCCGCCCGGCTCGCTGTCGATCGGTATCGAGGTCACGGCGTAACGGGATCTTCTCGAGCTCAGGCCCGAACTCGTGCTCGGCTGCGTCGCGTCGACGAGAAACAGATCGCCCTCGGAGTCGCTCGATTTCTTCGGCGCCCTCGCTGGCTCGACTTCGCTGTCCGAGTCGCTCGGAATCTTCAGATTGTATACCACGCATTTCCTTCGGGCTCTGCTCCTTCTGCCCGATACCGCGCCCTGCTTTCGCTTCAGACCTTTGGCACGAGATTTTGACTTCGATTTCGACTTGGAGGACACCTCGTCGTCCTCGTTGTCCTCCGAGGCTACTTTGCGCTCCTCGGAGTCGGACACTTCATCGGCGTTCGCGCTACCGCTCAGAGGATTCACCACCTGAGCTCCGGCCTCGACCGCCGCGAGGCTCATCAGTTTTCCTCTTCGATTGCCGATCAGTCGGGTTATCCTGTTGGGAGAGTCGATCGATCTCTCCGGCGCGACTCCCGCACCGGCTCCGGTTCGCGAACTGTTTCGGGCTGTTGTTCCGAGAACGCTGCGCATCAGCTGGTGAGCCGAAGTCGTCGAATCTGCGGACATCAAGGGTGACAAAGTAAATTCATTGAACGGAGACTATCTTCCGAACGGGTGTTGGAAAAAAGAGCGGAAATCAAATCGCACGTTGCTTTCACATTCGTGGAGTTTTTTTTTTCATCGATAAAAGACTTGTCCTTGATCAAAATAATATACTTGTGCGCAGTTTTAGGACTATAGCGCAAAATGAACGCAAGTTAGTGTTACCAGGGGGAAAATTCAAAATCGCGTAAAATCTCCCATCGCGCCCTGTTCTTCACAAAAAATTGCTCTGAACGAAGCGACGTGACCACTCTCCAGTGTACCAAAGTTCAACGCGCTGGCTCAAGCCGTTTCCGAGTTACAGTCATTTTAAACTATGCAAATGTGTCACACACAAAAAATCGCATTTCCCAACGTTTTAGACTATTTTAAATAACGCGACATTAAAAACTCTATTATTTTTGCAACAGCGTCCATTTTAAAACAGTTTCCTTTGCGAGGAAACAAAATAAATGAATTCAAACCCACCATCCGAGTCTGTGGCACTCTGCGTTTGTCCGGTCGTCGACGTGTTCTTCGACTCGCTGAGATTTCTTTGAGCGGCCGGTGTGTCCTCCGAGCCCCATCCCTCGATCTCTCGCTGGACCAACGAATCGAAAAATGCCATCATTCGTGGATCCTCCCGCGTCGATTGGTGACTGTAGTCGTGAGTCATAAATTGACCGCTTCTCAGCACCAATCCTATGTACTCGTCGTGTGTAAAAACTCGCCTCTGCCGTTCCTGCTTGCCGGAGTCTCTCTGTAAACATTAATTTCATGACTTAACGATCAAGAAAGGAAATAAACGGTAGTGATAAATTTTTTTTTGTAATTGTCGCTATGCTCCAGGCTATGCTTTCGCGAAGTACCCTCAAGCCGCCCAGGCAGAAATTGCAGAGCGGAAACGGGCTCCATATCTTGATTATCTTCTCCACGCCCGAGGACGCCAGTATGCAGCTCGCTTTGTTGTAGCGCACTTGATTTACGATCGATCGGTGACCTCGGAGAATCATGTGTGCCGAGTTTACCCACTTCACGTCCTCGCTCGGTATCTTCCACATGTACAAATTGAAGTCGTCCGAGCCTGCGAAAATGCGAAGATAAAATATACAATAATTATTATTAAATTGTCTCGTTATTTTTTACTTTAATATTTCCGACGACGCGGTCGTCGAGGCCGCACCTGAGAGAACGTATTCGTCGTCGTCGCCGGCGAAGCAGCACGACTTCATCGTGCAACTGTTGTAGTATCCAGGCTGATCGAAGTGACAGAGATGAATCGGCGAATCAACGGCGTAGAGTACCGGTGGCAAACGTCTTCTCAATGCCAACAGTCTCGTTCCCGCTGAATTGAATCGAACGTTCATGCAACCTTGCGGCGGTCCCTCGCTCCCGTAACACAAAACCGGTCTGCAATTACCATTCGTCTTGTTATTATTCGGATTACAACCAGCACGCGAAATACAAAATAAAAATTCGCAGTCCAGAATGAATCTGACAAAAATAACGGCGCGTTTACCTGAGAGAATACGTGCACATGAACAATGTTAATATCAATGTAACAAAACGCTGCACTGTTAAAAATTTAATGTAGAATTGTCGTGAAACATTTAGTACTTTGATAGCAAAATTAAAGTAAATTATGAAAAGTAGAGTGTTTCCAAAGTTTTTAATATTACTATACGTTAATTTTTTCATCACAATTGTGGATGAAATTTAATATAACAGTTAATGCATAAAAACTTCCAGTACCAGTACATTGAACTCTTTTACAATGTCGTCCCGTAAATAAATAATAATTAAGTAAATAACTCGATATACAAACTTGGTAAAGCAGTTATTGAATTGCAATCGTGTTTTCTAATCATTGCGTAAAAGGGATGCGATCCGTAAGTACATAGATAGATAAATAAATAAGTAAGCACGTAAATA
Organism: Amblyteles armatorius; assembly: GCA_933228735.2. NCBI lineage: Eukaryota > Metazoa > Arthropoda > Insecta > Hymenoptera > Ichneumonidae > Amblyteles > Amblyteles armatorius. The sequence goes on along the minus strand of OW121689.1, from coordinate 14,805,450 downwards.
AATAATTAAATAAATAAAAAAAATGTTAAAAAAATTCGTCAAATTTTTTAAAACAAAATCCCGTTGATTTCAACCATCCGATTGACTCACGTCAAAGGTTTTCGTACGTCCCACAAGCTGATGCCTTCGGTGGCGTTGGCAGTAGCCAGCGTTCTCGGCTCCACCGGATTGAACATCACAGAATGAAAAGCCGTTTTGTACTGAGCCATGCAGAATGTCTCCGTGCTGCTGGAATCTCTGATGTCGAAGATGAGAACTCGGCCGTCGTCGCAAGCGCTCGAGAATACATTGTCGTTGTGCGGATGTATGGACAAACCGTAGACGGCTTTCTCGTGCAGGAAGAAGTTCAGTGGATCTCCGCTTTGGTTATAAAAAATAAAATACCATTGATTTATAATCCGCCAAAATATCAGAGCAAGTTTGTAGCAAAAACGTAAAAAGACATATTCAAATAAATAAAACAAAATAAAGATGCTCACGTTCGAAGATTGTGTACGATAACTTGATCGTCGTTGCCTGCGGAGAAAATTTTTGTCTTTCCGCTGTCGTATCCCAGACAAAATATGTTGCTTCCGTGCTGAGCTCTCATAGCCATGGGCTTTCCTACGCCCTGTATGGCCTGTTCGACCTTCCATAGCAAGACTCTTCTGTCGTCTCCACCTGTGGATCGTGAGAAAAATTATCAAACTGCCTCCTCCCAAAAACTGTCCAGCCTGCGTCCTGATTTCTCAACGCCAATGTCAAAATCGTATAAGTTCAAAAAAAAAAAAAAAATAGTGCAAAAAAGTTTTTATGAAAATGTGATATTGTTGTGATGTGCTATTTGTACCGTGCAGTGCACGAGCGATAACTGAAAAATGTTACTTGATGCTAATTATATAATTCACGCATTGTACTCGATAAATCAAACAGGCTATATTTCACCTTTGGAAAAGGGTTTATCTTGTCGATAAATAAATAAATAACAAAATTTAAAAAATGATTGTTCGTGGGCAAAAATTTATTTAAAAAATAAACTGAATAACTGAACGACCTCACGAATTGCTATGCTCAAAAATCAGTGTCACATGTTAAATTTTACTGGGGTAGTTCGCGGCGTTCAAGACGCAGGCAAACAAAGTAGTTCTAAAATACACGTAGGAACAGTGAAGCGTAACCTTTGCAGAGTTGCTGCGGTCCGCTGTTCAATTAGGCTTTTCTTTCTCTTACATTTCCATAAAATTTGACTTTTTTTTTGTTTACGTAAAATGTTTTCTACTACGTACATACAAATTTTATATGCCTCATCTTTCTCGTTCGCCACTTTCAAGGGTTTTCTGCGAAGGAGTTACTCGGCCAACAAAATTACAGACACAAAAAAAAAATATCAACAATAATAACGAGCTTTAAAGCTGCTGCGGACAAAAAATTCAATGTATGTAAAATCGTTTGTACTTATTCAATTAATAATAATAATAAATGAAATGAAATGAATGAATGAATAACAACATTGCCCGAAGTCTTACTCAATCGTCCCAGCGATATTTGTACCAGAAGACTTGATATACTAAAAACATATGAACAATATCCGTGTACAATCTTAAAACGAATCCAAGCAATCAGCACCGAATCGATAAGCAACAAATGAAACGAAACAAAAAAAATGTTGTCCGAGCTTCCTCGCAGGAATTCCTTGGTGTGCGACGGATTAAAGGGCGACGCCGAGCACGTGCGTTCTCTTACCGGAGACGAGTAGAAAAATGTTTTGTGTTATGTACATAAAATTTTTTAATGCGCCATCTTTTAGGCTCGCCAACTTTCGAGAGTTCTCTGCGAAGGAGTTACTCGGCCAACAAAATTACAATCATCAAAAAAAAAAAAAAAAATCAACAATAATAACAACACTGCGCGAAGTCTTACTCGATCGTCCCTGCGACATTTTTACCAGAAGACTCGATATACTAAAAACATACGAACGATATCCGTGTGCAATCTTAAAACGAATCCGAACAATTAGAACCGAATCAACAGGCAATAAACGAAACAAACGGAAAAATGTTGTCCGAGCTTCCTCGAGGGAGTTCCTCGGAGTGCGACGGATTAAAGGGCCGTGCGGGGCACGTGCGTTCTCTTACCGGAGACGAGTAGATCTCCCTGAGGCGAGAACTCTATGGCGTTAACGCATCCGTAGTGCGACAGTAGATCCTTCCTGAATAGATTGTCGGACTCGTCGATTCTCGCGCTGACGAGACGCTTGCAGTGATTCATTCGATCGTCGATCTGTCTGCGAAGGAAGCAATCGAGGGGATTGCGCGTCGACGGACGAGCCATGGTTTCGTCCCTCGGGAGAGAGCACGGCCTACGATTTTTATTCGCTTCCTCGCCCTCCGTCGTTCGGTCGTTCGTGCACGCAGCCGAGAGCAACGATACCACGCACGAATATCGTCTCCCTCGACCCGACTTTAATAAATCTCTCCGCCTTATTATTTTCGCTGTCGCGAGGCCTCACAAGCTAACGTTCGATCGCCTCTCTCGCTCTCGAACGACCTCTTAACTTTTCTCCCTTTCTTCCATGTATATCGGCCCAGCGATATCTCGATATCCACGGGTAAACAAGTTCACTCGACGTATCTCTCTATAGCGCGAAGGCACACACCTTTCGGATCTCTCGAACTGGCCAGCCAGCTCTCTCCCTCTCTGCTTCCCTCTCCTCTCTCTCTCTCTCTCTCTCTCTCTCTCGAAGCGAGGAGTAAACGAGAATTATTATTCACGAAATATGTTCGCGAAATTGGGTGTTTTTTCTTTTTCCTCCAAAAACTCCAAAACTGGACGGTTGTACAAATGTTTACGGGCAAAGAGTTCGGGTGTCGAGCGGTCCGCTGACTGCACACGATTTCAGGACTCAGTCTCTCTGGACAACGGCGAGCGCTCTCCGCTACAAAACTCACGCGAGCGATCTGTCGACCAGCTGATCGGACATCCACTGCTTCGGCAGCCCTGCCTTCTCACTCTCTCTCTCTGGCTCTCCCTCTCCCCTCTCCCCTCTCTCTTTACTTCTTTCGTCGCCGTTGTCGTTCGGGAGCAACACCTCGCAGCTGGGACCCGATTGGAAAGAACTGCTTTTTTTTGCTTTCCGATATCTTCTCGGTTAGCTCACGAAACGTAGGCACTCTATCTTTACTCGCTTTTTTCTGTCTGTTTTTTTTTTTTTTTTTTTTTTAAATCTTTTTCGATAGTCTTTTCTTATCTCGAGCCGCGAAGTCTTTCGGCTCGCAGCGACGAATGACACTCGGTGCAATCTCTCGAGGCTCTCGTCGTGATAACACTCATTGGCTCACTGCGATACACGCATCGAGGCGTTGTTATTATTATCATCGTCGTTATTGTCTCTGCTGTAAGGGTGACACGTGGTAGAGGCGCATCCCGATGGATTCCAGTGCCACGCCGCGCTTCACGAGAGTTCTTCTCACCGGAAAGCCAGGTGAGGAATCGTTCGCGTGCGATTCTCGTAAGACTTCTTACGTCAATACACGGTTGTGTATTTGTTTTTTTTTTTTTTCTTTTGTTTTACAGGTATCGGAAAAACGACGGTGTGCAAGAAACTCGTCGATTTGTTGACGGAGGCGAAGCACTGTGTGGACGGATTTTACACGGAGGAAGTTCGTTCGCCGGACAAAAATAGAATCGGTTTTGATATTGTGTCACTGAGGAGTAACAGTCAGGGCAGAGGCGCGCTGGCCAGAACGGCGTTAGTAATCGGGACCGGGAGGCATTCTCTCATGTTCGTGTAATTAATATTTCGTTTGATTTTTTTTTTCCTCTCTTTTTCAGGGAACATTTGGCCGGAAGACAAGTTTCGAAAGCTCGGGTGGGCAACTATCACGTTTTCGTGAGCGAATTCGAGACTTTGGCTCTGCCCGTTTTCAACTCGCGATCGGTAATTGTTTCCCCGGAAACTCGAGTTTATCTATATTGGCGAGCGTAGAGCATAAAGCAATGAGTCACAAATTTTTTAACATTTGTTTTGCTTCCTGATAGAAGTTTTGTTTCGATGAAAAAAAAAATTCCAGTTCGATACATTACATTTACAATTTTTTTAACAGTGTCTAAAATTCGAATTGGAATTTGGCACGCAAGTAGAGCAGTTAAATGCCTCTGTTTGTTACAATTTACGCGATAATTAAGACAATCGTTCAGATTTTATCAGATTTTGAATTTTCCGAAGAATGTGTTTTCGCGCTCTAGCTTTCGCAAATTTTGAGTTACCGGCTTAAAACCTTCTACAGCAGTAGACGAGCATCGAATAATTATTCCCTATTCAATTTGGCCAGAATCGACCCACCTGTTTCAATTTCATGAAATGTCGAATTAAACAAAAAATGTGTACCTCACAACGAACGTTTCCGTATAAAATATCGAGGTAGAAGTAAAACAAGTGGCAGATTTGTGATGTGTGGGAAAAAGGTGCAAAGTAATTTGCACAAGGCTTCCTCATTTATCACAATTTTGCCCATAGCTTCCTCTGTGAATTAGCAAAAAATCGATCAACGAACGTTCTCATCGACAAAGCTATGCGCAAAATTATAACAAATGCCGAAGCCATGAGCAAATTACGTCGAACCATTTTTTTTTTTTTTTGCAGGAAATTCTTATCATCGATGAAATCGGTAAAATGGAGCTTTTCAGCAGCAAATTCAGGGACAAAGTTGAGAATCTTTTTTTCGCTCAGCCGAGAGAGGAGCGTTTGTGCGTGATTGCGACGATACCTCAAAGGGAGAAAGTACCGCAGCGCTATGCGGCATTTTTCGACAGATTGCGGAGCGACGACGCTTGCAAAGTTATCGAAGTCGATCGTCAAAGCAGGGACAATCTCCCCGAGGCGATAGTTCGAATGATCAAGGCTGCTCCGTCGTGATAGAAAAGAGTCAAAGAAGAATATGTACAGACAAACTGATGGAAAAGCTTATGTACATTATAAACATCATTTATTATTAACAAAAAACAAAATGTTGGATCGAAGTAAGCCCGCCGGTTGCGGCGGATTTTTTTCATTTAATCTTTCTTCTCTTTTTTTGTATAAAAGTACAGTCGCAAATATCGCGACATGATCAAATAACGCGGCGGGTACATTGTACTACATACTCATGCTTCTTATCGTGTATATATATATATATGTATATATATATATATATATATATATAATATTGTTCCAATAAACGGGACAACTCGCTCGAGAGCGTACATATTTTGTTCTTTCTCGGCGATCTCGCACATGCTCCAAGCCACTTCCGCTTTCCTCAAGGCGAGAAGTGCTGCACCGTGGTCGGTAACAAAAACTGTAAGGCCGCTGTTTTCGGGATTGTTGTCGAAACTCGACTTCCGAAGGAAAAAGAATTTTGCCGTAGCGCGGATCGTCTCGGCGGAATTCCATTTTCATTTCGCGCAAGAGTTTCGGCACTCGAAGAAAAATGGCACAGCACAGCTTCTGATACCGACCGGGCACAGAGAAGGCGAGAGGGAGAGTGCGACACTTCGCCTTAACGATAATGATTCGATCGGGGGTAAAAAAAAAGAAAACTAAATTGAATACCCCGGCGGCTAATTGAATAAACCGCGCCGCTCGCGATAATTACTTGCACTCCGCATACGCACAGTACACTCTTTTTTTGGTTGCCAACATTTTCAACGGACAAATTGCAACGCAAAAAAAAAACGATGCTTACAAAACATAATTTAAATTCTACTCGGGTTACCTCGCTCTTCTCGCCGTATCAGCAACAGCTTAACCAATATCCATTCGACGACTAGCGCCGCGCTTTCCAGGTAGAAAACAAGATACAATCGTCTCATTTCTCTCCCCGATGACGATACGTCGATTTTGTTCACGTTCGGCGCACGTGTGCGCCGTGAAAATTGTTAAAGCGCGCCACACCGGTTTCGTCGTATCCTCTGCGTTCGTATCAAATATATTATTACGCACACACTCCGTTGATTCGACTACTCGGTTTCTTTATATTATAGAAAATCCATCGTGTTTGCCTTTTCTTTTTTCTTCTTCTTTCTTTTTTCATGATTATTCGATCAATTATTATTATTCTAGACTGTTTCCACTAGCACATGAACTTTAGTAGAGCGTTGGCGTACGCCATTGGCCTTATGTTCGGATGGGGCTGTAACACGAGTAAAATATTGATGTGGTCAATGCTTTTTCGTCACCGACCGATCTTCTCCGATTACTGTGATTTTTCAGCGACAGTATTTTTTTTTGTTGCAATTAACTTTTTTTTTTATCAACTCACCACTGCGTCGTACGTCGTGAAGTAGGGTTGCATGTCTTTGCCGTTGAGTCGGATGAAGGCACCTCGGTTACCCATGATATCGCTGCGAGATAAATTAACGCGTACCGATTAACCGATTCAATTCGAACTACGAGCTGCGTTGAGAAGGTTGGAGCGCTTCACACTAGTCAAATGGGTGCTACATTTTTAAAATCGTTTACACAAACTTTTACGTGTGTATTGATAATGATGGAGTGTTAGTTGTATTACAGCAGATGTCTGTAACGTAGAAAAACATTAATTGCAATGGATTTGAATGAATATTAACTGGTTTGTGTCAATTGTCGAAAAGGTTAATTAGTTCAGTTTTTTCAAAAAATAATCCGGAATTTGCGCTCGATTTTTATGTATTGCGACTGATTGTCTGTCTTGAAAAATGCTCTCCGAATTCACCCTCTAGATATTCGATACTATTTTCCGTTTAAAAATTACAGCCTTTTGCTTATCTATCGATGAAATTCCTTCACAAAAAATCAGCTGTAATTTTTAAACGAAAAATGCTATCGAATATCTAAATGGCGAATTCATAGAGCATCTTTCAAGGAAGAGTATGAGCCGTAATACATCACAATCGAGCGAAAATTACGGATTCTTTATTGAAAAAACTGACCGATTGTGAACAAGTTAATATTTTTCCATATCCCTTGCAATTAATGTTTTCCCAGGTCAAGGAGATCTGCTGTAATGCAAATAACTATTCACTATAATCAATAGATGCGTAAAAGTTTATACAAACGACTTTAAAGATGTAGCACTCATTTGACTAGTGCGAAGCGTTCCAACCTCCTCAAATGAGGATCACGGGTGAATCGTTAACGTACCAATAATTCGGTGCTGAGAACACAGTGATACATTTGCCATTGTGCCCGATCTCGTAACCGTCGTTCTTCACCTCGTGGCTCCTGACAACGTAGTCGAGGCTGTTGAGCTCGAGGAAAGCTTGCGTCACGTCCGGACCGAACTGAACGCCGACGCCACGTTTGCTCGGGACTCTGCCCGGCTGAGGCTGAGGATCGGACCAGAGAAGCTCGCACATGACACCCTCGTCGGGCGGTTGCCGATTTCTATCTATCTCCTGAATCTCCTTCAACGTCACGTCGTCCCGTGAAAATAGTCCGCCATGCATTACCTGACAAAAAAAAATCAAAATGAAATATAAATCGCTCCAGCAAATCGAAAGAATGATCAACGAAGATATAAACTGACGAATTTAATTTCATCTGTTAATACTTCAAGTAAGATTTTTAAAAAAGTGACTTTCGGGAATCTTGGAAAATGTTAAAATTGGATTTTTAAAGGTGTTTCATACTGTTGTACGTGGAAATGTTCATTTTATGGAAAAAATCTCTAACGTATGTTCAGTGTTAAGATTGAAATACGAATTATGTATATGTAAAAAGGCAATGCTCGTTATTAAAATTAATTAATTAATTAAAATAAAAAAGACGAAAAACCGTGACTAAAGGACTTCGGTCGATGGCCAATTGGCGATATAAATGCGATTAAAGTTTGTCATGTATCAAAGACTGTTCCATGGTATGTATTGTCAATAAATTCGCTACTACTAGAAATCGCTGCGATAACGACACTCAGAATAATAAAAAAGAATTTATGCCGACGAGCGATTGGACAAACACTCACGAGAACTCTACGATTGATGCAGTGAGCGAGCGGCAACCAGTTGTAAACCTCGGTGAAGAGATCCGCCATCTGAGCCGTGTATTTCGCCTTCACCTCACCGTCGAATCCGTACATGTGGTTCATAGTCGCGGACTCGTGATTGCCTATTTTCAAAGATCAATTTTTGAAAGTTTGATTAACAAATAAGAAATGTTCGCTACGCGCGTAAAATATTTTCGAGTTTCCCGTAGAACGGGGCAAGGCTCGGTATACTCACCTCTCGACATGAAAAAGTGCTCCGGATATAACAATTTGAAGCCGAACAACGTGAATATACATTCGACCGAAAAGGACCCTCGGTCAACGAAATCTCCGTTGAACAGCTAAGTGATTTTTAGTTAAGAAACATTGAGACTGCAGTGTTTTCAATGATCCAACGATCACCGATGAATGTATCGGCGAGACAAAAGGATACATAAGGATTGGTCTCGGACGGCAAACCGTTGAGCTTGAATATGTTAAGAAGATCGTAGAACTGGCCGTGTATATCGCCGCAGATGGTGAATTCTTTATCCTCCGGTACCGGTATATGAACGAGACTCGGTTGGGCCATGAACCACGCTTTAACATCGAGCAATATTTTGTACGCGTACTTTCTGTGCAGCTTCTTCTCGTCTTTGTACCATTGCAACAGATCCTGCATGAACTCCAGCGTCACTTTGCCGTCGTCCAGTTTCGGACCCGTGTACTCGTCCTCGATTGCTGCAAAGACATCATTTTTAAAAAATGGCCAAATAATTCATTTTTTCGAAAAAATGTTGGATTAAGAGAAGATGTCACATGGTGGAAGTTTCTTAATGGTGGGGGATCGTGAGGGCACGTTGCTAGCAGTGGTTGAGGCCTAGATATCTATTTATATCAGAGCTGAGCAGTAATTCAAGTACTTTTTTTTACGATTTCGAGTACCAAGTACAAGTACTGTTTGAGTACACGCTCGCATTTCTATTGATATTTGATTATCAGACTAACGTTTCAGTAAGTATAATTTTAAGGAGAATTGATTTTTTTTCAATTAATTTTTTAGAAAATCCATAAAACAAACGTGAAGGGAAACCCTTTCGTTTTTTTTATGGATCTATGGATCACAGAGAACCATGCCTTCTTTTAAGCACAAAAACAATACAGAGTTCGTAACCAATTGTCTTCTCCATTATAAAAAAAAACACCACTTCAAGGGACGTCCCTGAATTTTTACAGATTTTTTTTGCACATTAACTTGTGATTTTAATCATTCGAAGGTTGCATCTTGGTAAATTCTAGTTCCTCAGTGACCAAGCATCCGGTACGTGAAGTGTTCAGCTCATGTATCTCGGAATCCATGTGGATTAAAATTCTTTTGAAAAAAACCTCATTTGTGACGTATTCCCTTAAACCATCTCGACTTTACCCATGGCATCCAAGTCGATAGTTTCGGCGATATTTTTCTTGTTCTCCTCTATGCATATAGCCTTCTCGAAAGCTAATTTCTTCACTATCTTGTTGCACTCCTGATACTTGCACTTGGCGTCCTGGTCGTTGGGTCTGGCTTTGGTGACGGTCTCGAAGTCCTTGAGAGCCAGTTTGAATTTTCCCAGCGACATGTATGCCGCGGCTCTCCTGTAGTAACCCTTGACATAGTTTCTGTCCAACTCGATCGCTCGTGACGCGTCCGCGAGCGCCGCGCCGAAGAATTCGCTCTTGAGGTAGGCGAAGCTTCTGTTCCCATAGTAAACCGCTATGTCAGGATTCAACGCTATAGCTTTGGTATAAACTTCCGTCGCTTTATCGTAATCTTGATCTGAAAAAGGAAGAAAGAAAAAAACAAAAAAAAAAACATTATCGAAGAAAATTTTCGAGTTTCTCTTCACGATAGTCCAAGAATCTTGTTTCGCAATGAATTTGAACGATTCGGAGCAAAGTGACGAATCCGTGTAGGGAAATGCGGGTCGACAGGGCGCGTGAATTAAACGCCCGCACGATAAGCATTTCGCGTCCGGATCGACATCGTCAACCACGGAGTTCGCGGTCGTCGATGTGGGGATAAGATTTTTTCTTTTTTTTTTTTTTTTTTTTCGAACTTTGGAAAAGACGTCAAGAGTTTGGTTAGCTCGAAACGCACGTGACTGCGCGAGAGACGCTTCGTCATCGGAGCGAAGCTTTCCGTGCGAGATGGAGATTCGTGACTTAAGACAGTTAAGCGGCGATCTATCACATTGGCACAAGGTTTTCAAACATACTTTTGAAGTAGTCGTTAGCGATATTTTTGAGTGTTTCCGCTTCTTTGGCATCCTCCGCGGTCGGTCCACCCGTGATCTCGGCGTTTCCGCTCATCACCCCCCCCCGGTTTACTTTATTTTGTATCGTTAACGACTAGCGAGCCCACGACAGATGACTCAAACGATACCGTAATGTGGGCAATAAATAAGGCATTAAATAAACCCTCGGCGGCTTTAACTTCTTTACGTCCACCCTTGATAATTTTACTTTTGCCAAATGTTTCTTTAATTTGCCGAGAGAGAGAGAGAGAGAGAGAGATGGAGGGAGAGAGGGAGTGAGTTTAACACACCGAGGCACGAAAACGAAGTGTTACCGAGGAGCCGAAGCGGCACGGCAGATAGGCCAGTATATCCGACAAAACTGTGTCTCTACCCCTCCCTCTCTCTCCCCCTCCACCGCAAAATGAGAGTGTGCAGGGTATTATTTACGCCAAATTCATTTCAGCCCAGACTCATTTCCGCCAAAAAGTAACTAGGTTGGAGAAACACCGTTAAGCCCATAGGCCGCGTTCGACCGAATTTAGTTTTTATTGAATAACTTAACCCTTTGAAGATTACTTTTTTTTACAAGTGTGAAGTTTCAAATACATATGTTGGTTATTGATGCATTTTTTCTCAATTCAAAGAAGTGTATCAGCTGCGATACACTGTTTTCCCTAGAGAAGTTTTCCCTAGATGACGTTACTTCCGGTTCAAAAACGAGATTAAAACGTTGGAGGGTCGTTTCCCCTAGATGACTTCCGGTAGAAAAATGCGATTTTCAGACCGGAATTGATGTATTTCCGGCGTGACGTCTCTTCCCGTAAAAGAATGAGATTTTCAAACCGAAAGACGAGTTAAAGAGAACATTTTTCATTTTCTATGTTATCTCAAATCCAGCTAGTGGAAGAAACGAGAAGATTACAGAATTAAAGGAATGTGGCTAAAGGACCGTATGCGGGGATACGTCTCAGATGTATTTGGAATTAGTCTTCAATGTAGCGAGCCACGCAAAAGGGTGTATTGAGGAAGGCGCGCTTCCTCTCTGATTCGCACTGAGCGCACTGATATGTGTGTGTTGTCCGTCGCGTGCATCCGGTCGGTTCGAGGTTATTTTTTCACCCACGGATTTAAATGTCAATATAACACGATGTTCATCTGTTAGACAATTATTATCGAAGTACTAGATAAAACGGTGTCAAATACCCAATGAACGACGCGCCAAATGTAATTGACGACCAGTACGCAAATATGTGACCTTGAGTGACGAGTGTCGTCTGCTCCAACGGCCTATTTACGCACGTCCTCGTAATTCCAATTATTGAATAAAAACCCGAATCAACAACGGATCCACGAGAAAATATCTCGCGGAAGAAACGATGTTTCTCAAAACAGGCGACTCGTTGCTGTCGATCGCGATTAAAGAATTGGCTCGGCATCGGCGAAAGGTAAGGTCGACGCTAGGCGGGAAGCTTCAGACTTATGTACGAAATTTTTTTTTCTTTCAGACTGCACTGTCGTGCGTATCCAGACTACAAGGATTCTCGTCCGAAAACACAGGCTACGTGTACGAAGGTGCCGACTTGGGAGAACGATATACGAACGAGGAACGTAATGTTATCTTAGGAAAAGTCAATAAATGTACGACGGACGAACTGAAGAGGTGAGAAACGCGAACTGCAAATTTGACCTTGGAACTCAGTAGAGGACGATCGTCTGATACAGCGTCGAACCCGCAGGTATCAAATAACGGAGAGTCGATTGAAAAAGATAACGGAGTACAGAGACAAGCATGGATCTTTCAAGTCCGTGGAGGAGATTCTGCTGCTCCGAGGCATGGAGATCAGCGTGCTGGACGGATTCTGCAAATCGATAGTAAAAGACAAATCAGCTGGGAAGCCAAGAACTTTCAGCGTCAGAGGCGAACTGCTGAGTCCCGCTTTGAACGAAGAAGCCAGTTCTGTAAGATATATTCCATGTCGACGGGCGGTGATTATGAGTGAATGGGCATGAGCTGTAAAATGACACGAGGTCGATTGAAACGCAGGCATCGAAGACTTACATGGGAATATGGATCTGGGGAAATCTCATAAGCTGGGCGCAGGTAGACACAGATTTGAACTTGCTGCACTGGGAGTGCCAGTTTCTCGAAGAGGCGATTGCGAAAGAGGGACTCGTCGCGGTAATCGAGGCGGTACGCGTACACATTTTCGGTCGTATTTGGATCGCCTATTTTGGCGACTCACCGTGCGAATAGCACGGAAGCTGGAGGCGGACACGGACGCACTGACACTCTGTGTGTATATCGAAATAACTTCATGCAGACTTAATTTTTCGGTATATTTGTTTGAGGGCTTTACAAGGCCTAAAAAAAGCGTTTTGCAGGAATTTTTTTAGGAGGGAAGAAAACAAGTGAGCTCAGTGAATTAAGAAGTATGTTTTTTAATGTGCATTTGAACTGTACGATTTTTTTTTTCTAACACAAAACAAAAACTTAGTGCATAGTCATTGGCCGATTTACTGCACTGTAGCTTTTAATTGGTGGGCAAGATGCAGCTCGTGATTCTTGACTGAAACAAAAAAAATCAAATATATTCTCAATTGTTACATATTTTTCTTCTATGTGAATCTCGGGAAAGCAAAAACAAAAAATCGGAAAATCATAATTTTATTCAGGTTTGAAAAAAAAAAAATGTGTTTTTGAGAAAGAAAAAACAATTTTGACCTGCTATAAAACTGATTTAAAGAGACGGGGGGGCCAATGACTATGCAGGACTTTTTTGTTTTGTGTTAAAACAAATTTTTTCGTACTGTTCAAATATACATTAAAACATACCTCTGAATTCGCTGGGCTCACTCGTTTTTTTTCCTTCCAAAAATATTCTTCAAAAAACGCTGTTTTTCAGGCCTTGTAAAGCCCTTAAACGAATATACCGATCGAGTATCTCTGCCTTAACCCATAGATGCTCGCCGGTATATTCGTTTAATGCAGAGATACTCTGCCGGTACAGGGTGAGGCGTGGCCGAGTGGATCGGAGTGCGGCTCACAGACAGTAGGCACGGGTTTGTTTCCCGGCAAGCACCAAGAATTTAACTAAAATATATCAAATACAATTAAAAAATATAAAACACCTTTATCTTATAGAGTGTCAGGGTACGTCTGTGTCCCTCCCCGGCTTCCGTAACATAGAAGACACAGTTACATCCGTTCTTACACAGGTAGCCAGCATCGTCTCGAACGTTCCACAATCGGACGTGTACATAATGGAGAGCGATCCAATTATACCATTGTCACGGATGACCAGTGCCACTTATTCGATGCAACTTCAGAAGCAACGGATAACATCCGCAGTCGTGAGCATCCTGGGAATGAGGGAAAAACGAACTGGCGGTAAACCGGATGTTTAATCGATATTGTCACGATTTCGAGCGAGCCCTCCCCACCGATGTTGAATTTTATTCTTTCGGAATTTTTTTTTTCAGCCAAAGACGATTGCGACACTCTGATAAATAACGTGTACATGATGCGGCACCGCACGCCCGCGCGTCTCTTCGATCTGCTGATCGGATCGGAAATCGTATCGGCGAAAGACGCCGTCGACGAAATCATTAACGGTCGAGAGCGACGCAGGGATCGTAATTTTCCTGACATTTATGTTAATCCGGATATAAGGGAATATTATAAACGGCTTGATATTTTTCAACGTGAACAGATGAACTGGGCGCTGTTGCTGACCACCGCGTTCCTCGATCTGTATGTACTTAAATGTACCCCGATCAAGAGCATTGGCAAGAATCAACAGTCGAAAGAGACGTAACATTGTATGATGACTACGGTCGTTTACCTAATGTAAATAAAGAAAGTTCTACCTTAGGGGTTGAGAAAAATTATTACGCTCGTGCACATTCAAGTCCATTCGTTTATCATATATTAACTTTCGTTACATTGCCGATTTGTTTTTCATATATTTTGTTGTTGCTAGCTTCTCGCGTAAGATCCCAGTCTGCCGAACGAAATTCTAAAATCATCTTTCTATAAGTTTTTCGACCCTAGAACACTGTGCACTGGGGTGACTCGTTAACCCGGCTCATCTTTAATCAGTATTTTCGGCACTAAATTGATTCCCTAGAGATCGATGCGTATTAGAAATTTCTCGAGTGATTGGAAAAATATGGGAGACTAAAATCGTCTTGGGGTAATGAAACACCCCAGTCTACCATTAACGGATACGCCCAGGAAGTGTACGGTAGTAGGGTTAATCGTCGCGGACGATGAATAGATGCGCGCGCTTTTCGCACGAGTGCTTTGCTTTACTTATCAGCAGTGCGCTGCTGCTTACCACGACCGTCCTTTATCTGTACGCACCTAAAATTTCTCAGGTGAAGAACATCGGCAAGAAGACACAGGCGAAAGAGACTTAACATCGTATAATAACTACGGTCATGTAGCCAATGTAAACAAAGAAAATTCTTCTATTCAGGGGTTGAGAAAAAAATATTACACATGCATATTCAGGTCCATTCATTTATTATATATTAACTTTGATTACACTATCTATTTGTTTTTCATATATTTTATTATTGCTCGCTTCTCGAATAAGACCCCAGCTTGTTGAACGAAATTCTAAGAGCATGAGAACCTTTTTTTTTTTAATTGTCATGGACGATGAATAGATGCGCGCGTTTCTCGCACGAGTGTTGTGCTTTACTTGTCGATAGTGCGCTGTTTTTTTTTTTCGTTCATTTGGATTAAACGTTTTATTTTGTTTGTGTGTTTGAGCATGAGACGTATTCGAGCAGCGACAGCTTACTAGCATCAATAATTGGCAATTATATTTTTTGTTTTATCATAAATAGTCAAATAACTTAATGGCCAACTTATAGACTAGAAAGTAAACTATAAATTAACAATACTTCCGCGCGAATGCTGCTTCCAATGGCTATTTTTTTTCTTTCGTTCTTTTTTTTCAATATATAATATGAAATACCAATTCGAAAACTAATAGTATGGCTGTTACTTAATGGATGATATGATTGAACCCGGTCAGACCAGCCGCATCCGAGTTCTCTATATCAGCGTTTCATCGCTTATAACCAGCACCGAATTGGTTGATTACTTGTTTCGTTCTTATTTTTCTTTTCTTGTTTCTTCCTCTTTTCCGTACTTTTTAATGCGTATAACAGAATATATTATTTAAAAAAACGAACGTTTATTAAACCCTTTGACCGTTACTCTGTAGGGACCTGTGCACACCACCGCCCTTTACACTCTTCTCGTTACGACCGGAGCGGTTCTCACCGTCTCGTCGATCAACTTTCCCTTTCCTTTTTTTTTTCAACTTCGATAAGCTCGATTATCCTACGCTACAGAAGTATACGTCCCGCTAATGAACAGGATGTGCGTCTGGTACACCGGCATTGAAACATGTCGAAAATAAATAGTTTTTTTTTCTCACCATCAATGGATACTGACTATTGCGTCATTAACTTATTAAAAATAAAAAGACAATTAAAAATTCACAATAATACGTAGCCTGAGACTTTAACAATTCACTCTTGGCGTATAACGAATGCGTGCGCTCGATAGTTTTTTTTTCTTTCTTTTTTGTATTAATGGACGTATACATTTATGTACGTCACCCCCCCACAGTCAAAGGGTTAAGTACTATCATAATGCGTCTTTAGGACGAGATTCACATATATAATATTACCTACGTTTTTTTTTGTTTTATTTACTTTTTTGACAAAGCGACCACCCGATCAATCGTTTTTTTATTTTATCTTTTCTGTTAAGCCATCGTGACATCCAAAGCAAGTTCAGTCATGTATTGAAAATGATAGTCGTTTGCTCGTCATCGATTTTATAATTAATGCAGCTTCCTTTATTTTTTTTTTAAATTTATTTTTTGCTTTCTCGTTACACACAAAGTACGTGGGAGAGAAAGTAATGTTTTTTTTTTTTTTTTTAATACCTTATCAGTTATCACACGACCTTTCGCGTGTACAAGATGAACTTTTGTATGCATTTGTTTCGCGCATTGTTCAATTCAATGGCTGAGAGATGCTTTCGCGGCCTCTGTCACGGAGTGTACAGGCGGAAGCTCTTACATTTGTTTTCCCCTATGGTTCAGAGAATATGTACTACAATGACACACATACGGAATCGTGAATTTACATATCCTCCCATCCCCACTCAATAGCGAACGAGTGATGTAATTATTTTATTTATATATATTTTTTTTTCACTTTTGTTTCCATTGAATTACCACATATGTAACATGCCCTTGGGGACTCTTTACGTTGATCGGAATAAGAAGTTACATTACCCTATTCGCTTTTTTTCCGAAATTAAAAAAGCTATGTTCCCTTCACGTGGAAGGAAAGAAAAACTATTATTTTTTTTTGCTCCCCCAATGATTTTCATAGTTTAATCCACGGCCGACCCGAAGACGTTCTCGCTAATATATTGAACAGACGGAGAGTAATATCGCCCCCAGAATAAAAAAAGGGCACCTCCCGAGGACAGTAACAATATAATAGCTTTATACTGAATCATTTTGTTTCGTACGCGATTTCTTTTTTTTTTCTTCTTAGCAATAAATACCAACAGCAATCGACAGTAATATAATGAGATACGCTACCGGAGAATATCCATAAAAATCTATAACTCCTATGTCAAACAATTTTAATGAGCGCTTCGTGAAGCACCGCCTTCTAAAAACTCGTCTTGGGTCTCCTCTCCCGATATATCTGTCGCCCAGGACTAGTTAGCAACCGAAGAAAAGAAAAACAAAACGATACTAAGCTCGCGAGAGCTCGTTGCTAATGGCAATGACAAGCACCAATTGTTACTCAAATAATAACGACAACAAACTCGATCGGGCTGTAACAAAAAAAATCGTACGACTGTGCGCTCGTTGCGAAGATCTGTGGCCGTTATACATTTTTCAAATGATAATGCGTGTTTCGGACACGTGTCTAATTGTGTTTTTTTTTCTTCATATACCGCGATGCATTCTATAATCTATTCGCGTAATCCGCAGCATTTTCTCTACGGTATTGCTGATAGAATATAATGTGTTCGACTATCGTTAATTACAGCGCCACTTGCTCTATAATACTATCTGAAATTCCTTATCAGCGGTAGCGAACATCCCGAAGAATTTCTTTTACATTTTTTTTTCTTTCGACAATTCACCATAGTGATAGGAACGGAAACGAATACACAGATGAAACGCTCTTGCGAAGATTACACATCGACGAGCGAGGGCATTCAATAATAAACGCACAGCCTTAACGCGAACTCCGCCGAAGTTTTACATAAAACGATCGCGTACATCCGCGTTAACGAAAATCAGTGGCCAATCGACGAAGTAAATCGAAAGTTGTAAATTGTAACCGAAGTCTCGCAAACAGGATTCATTTGGTATCGGATAATGCGGTGATCTTTGTATATAATAAATAAAATAAAAAATCGGTCTCTCCGTTCGACGACGTGAAAACGGAGAGTTGTGTCGAATGAGTTACGTCGCCTCGAGCTAATCGTCGCGCTCGCAGCAACGCGCATCGCGGCTTCTTTTTTTTTTTGTATCTCTCGCATCGCGATACTCGCGACTTTGTATCCATTAGATCTAAAGTTAAGTTATCTTTGGGATGTCTCAGGATTCTCTCTACGAAGTTTGCGGCGGGAAACGAGTTTTCTCATCCGCGGACTTAACAACATCAATGTTCTGTTACAGCTTTTTTTTCCACCAGAGCACACGTTTACCACACTTTAACGCGTTAACGAGGAACGAGCGGAGATCCGGAAGTAGTCGCTCGTAAATGAAAAACACTTAATGAAAGTTTCCTTTTTGTTTGTTTGTTTTTCTTTTTTTTACTTTTTTTTCGTTTTTGCACACACGAGAAACGACTAGGCTGTACATCGAACGCTTAATGACCTCGGAGGGAAGGACACTAACCGAATAAAGTTCCGTCAGTGAGTATTCCATCGTACGTCGAGACACCTTAAAATCACGGTCTTTTTTTTCCTCCTCTTCCTCGCACAGATTACTCTTAATTTCTAATGAGAAAGGATGGACACGAATGACAATGACGCATGTTAACTTGTTATTCCCGTCGATAATCTGATTGTGCCGCTGAGTTAATCTTTCCCTCGGAAACGGAGTACGGAACAAGTCGTTTCGTTCTTTTTTGTATGATGTATAAATTCAGTTATCATTTTTTTTTGTGTTTTCTTTTCCTGTGCAGTTCGATGACGTACATTGGTATAAAAATAATACGCTTCTCGCTGTATCGACGATTGCATCCATCCATTCCTCGCGACAATGCGTTAATACGGTTGGTTCTCGGGACAAAATTTACCGATTCGTAATTGCGCGAGCGGAGCGGGACTCGCGATACACAACGACGACGATGGTTCCGCTTGGCAACTTTCGAGACAAACGCCTATGCGATTCTCCACGCGAATACACGCTCGTAACATACATATATTTACCATTCACTCTCCCGCGAGTGTCCCGCGAGTTTTCGCAAGTATACTCGTCGCGTTTGATTGTTGTGCAAGGTAGACGTACGACGGGACGATATACCAGCGCACTTTCATTCATTCGACGGTCGATTGTGCGGGGCATGAGCGTTGCTTCCGTCCGTGCGAACACTTCGCTTCCGACCGACGTGCAATCGAGTTACGGAAGAAGATAAATCGATAGATACTCTCTGGCTCCCTCTCTCAATCTATCCACATTCGAGAAAGGAGAAAATTACGGGATGCTCGCGGTGGTCCTGTTAGTCGACGCGATTGGTAAGTACACACGACTGTATTCTCAGACACTCGCTCGCTATCGCTCTTCTCTTTCTCTCGTCGCGGGGAAACAAACAAAAAAAATCTCGTGTGTAAAATACTATCGGTATTTATCCTGCTATGCGCGCGTAGAGGATTGCGATGGACAGCTTTGTTTACGCGCTTCGTACGTTTTTTTTTCAGCGTGTTTCATTTTACCCCGACATTATAAATCGTTTATCTATTTATACCTTTACGGCTCGTACGGTTTGCGTGAAATAATAATAGCGCAACGATACGGAAAGATCGACAGATTGCAACGCCGTAAAATTCTTAATCCGAGGATTCGAACGTCGATGCACGTTCACGATTGGTTCTCTCACATTCGTACCAGACACACACACTCGGCCCAATCGTCGTTGGGTATATTCGGTTTCTTTTTTTGTCTTATTTTCATTTCAACTAAACAATACTAATCGGCGAAATTATGTATCGAGGTAAATTATAATTATGCTTATGCGAATGCCCCTCGGTTCGAGTACTCCGTTTCATGTGCGGACGATATTATTTTTATACATGTTTCAAGAACTCGTTTCATTCTTTTCTTTCCCTCGTTTTTTTTTCTTTTTTTTTCACTCGCTACTCTCTTTGCCTTGCTTTCGCTATCGATTAAACTTACGTACGTTCCGCCCTCGTCACGATTCTTACGTAAACTATATAATGGCGTTTAATATAGTACTTGCAATACTTTCGAATCAGTGACAGTCTTAGGTGGTATCGATCTTAGTGCGTTGTACCTACCGAAGGACAGCACTGGGAAAATTGTCCCTGTATGTTTGGATTTTTTCTTCTTTTTTTTTTTATCATTTTCAATAGGTAAAAATTTTGTAGCTTCTAACGACGTACAATGTGCAAATGTGTTTATGATCGTGTGTTAGTCTTGTATCTTTTTTTTTAAATAGTCGAGGCTTTGATGTAATGTCTATTGGACAGTCGTAAGAAACGACATCTGAAGGAAGATGCTTAAAATACATAGATGAGGTTCACAAGCTGATGGTAAAGAGTTTGTGCTTATTAAACGTCACTATACTGTCAGATCTTTTTTTTTTGGTACAGCGGCGCAATCATTATTTGTTCCTAGCGTTAATTCATCGAATGTCAGAGATGTCGGTTTTGCTTCCAAAGATTTTGACTAACTGATCTTCGTAATCATCGATATTACGCTTCATTAGCTCCATGCACGGTCCCAGTAAGCGCTCGAAAGCTTCGACGTCCAGGACTGAAACGATAAGTTCGCAGTGGAACATCAGAGGAGCTCAATTTGTCTCTCAATTTTTTATTTTTTTTTACTCGTACCGTCGGCCCAGAAAACAGTACACAACGATGAATAAAAAAAAATTATTCATCGATGACGATCGACGATGATGATGATGAAAATTATTCGTATTGAACTCTGTCTATTGTTACCGTATACAGTAACAGTACACAGAGCGACGACGATGGAATTGAAGGCAACGATCCAATAAGTTGCGATATCGTCGCTCGCCTCTCATATAAGATTGCCTACGTTTCTGTCGTCACTTTATTTATTTTTTGACAAAGCGGTCACCCGCTCAATGGTAATTTTTTTATCTCCATCTTGCCGATTTTCAGAAAATTCGACTAAAACAATTCGTCTAATAAGCATTCATCAAAAAAATGGTACTTCGTACCAATATGACTTTCTTAATTTTTTAAATCCTTTATACTTTTTATTTTTGCAAATCACTTTATTTCGAGAGTCTTTCAGCAACAGCGGTAAACATTCTTACTTTTTTTAATTATAGGGGGAAATATTCATAGTTTTTTTAACTACAGTGAAAAAGATCTATCTGTCTACAAAATAAACATCTATCTATAGAGAATTGTTTTAGAAATTTTTTTTAAAGCGAATTGTTTTAGACGAATTATTGAACACGAATTTTTCTTAGACGATCTTGACATCCGAAGCAAGTTTGATCATGTATTGAATACGATAGTCGTTTGCTCGTCACTGATTTTATAATGAATGCAACTTCCTTTTCTTCTTTTTACACTGTCTAGTTACACGACGAAGTACGAGGAGAGAAAATATTCTTGTTTTTTTTCTTCGAACTATCAGTTATCCCGGGACTATTCGCAGAGAAACATCAGAAGAACTCAATTTGTCTCCCGTACTTTTTCTTTTTTTTACTCGTACCGTCGGCCGAGAGAACGGTATAACAGCGACGAATCGAAGTATTCGTATCGAACTCTGTGTACTGTTACCGTATACAGTAACAGTACACAGGGCGACGACAATGGAATCGAAGGTAACGATCCAATAACTCGCGATATCGTCGCTCGCCACCCGTTTCCGAAGTTTCGTCATCGCCGTTGTTTTACCTCTACGTGTAAATTTCCTGGCGAAGCAACTAACGAGGCTCGGACTGGAATTTACTGTTACGTTCGTGCGGTTGCTCCTCGTAAAAAATCTACCGTGGATCCGTCAATGTAACGTATTTAATAAAAAAAATTTAAAAAATTAAAAAATTCATCTTTGATACTCACAGGCCAGTTTGACGTTCCCGACCGCATACGCGGATGCGGCGCGCTGCTTGTGTGTGACTAGAGCCAGTTCGCCCAAATATCCGCCGGCAGGGACGCGATTGATCTGTTGGACGGATGCGAATTTAGACTAATCGATAAAGTCGAAAGGGTCGATGAAATTATTGTTTTTTTTTTTAAATATGAAAAGTCTTCACATTTAAAATACCCACCTCGACCTCCCTACCGTTCTCTCCGAGGATCGTGATTCTCACTATTCCGTCTTCCACAAAGTACATACCGTCGGCTATGTCGCCTTGCCTGATGATTCTCTCGTTATCGTCAAAGTGCTTTGGTACAAGTGCATCGGCGAGATTCATACGCTCGTACGCCTGAAAAAAATCACCGAATCGAGGATGTGAAATAAAAAAACAGATCGTTTTACATGTTCGATTTATTTTCAATATCGATGTGCGTTAAAATGAAAATGTTTTCTCCTCTTACCTCGAGGGACTTGAGCATCGGTACTTTGTTGAGTAAATCCTCGTACATCTTGCGCTTTTTGTAAGCCGATTTCAGCAATATGCGACGGAATGTTTGCCTGTCCATTGCCCAAAGAGTACCTTTCGTGTTAGCCTTTATAGTCGCCGCTCTCGGCATGTTGTACAAAAGCGCCAATTCTCCGAAATAACCGCTGCTGTCGTACGAGTGAATCAACATGTCGGCGCCCATCTGATCTTTCACGTAGACGTCGAATTTCCCTCTGAAATTAAAAAAAAAAAATAATGTAAATAAAAAAAATTCTAAATTTTTTGAAATCGGGCTCGGTGTTATCGTCATTACCTCTCAATAACGTAAAAGTTGTCACCATCGTCGCCTTGCCGTATGATGAAATCGCCGGGTTCCACGCTCTTCTCGAACATCGCGTCGAGAACATCGGCCATTTGTTCCTTGAAAGAGAAAAAAAAAGCGTGAAATTTTCGCAAAAATATTAACTGATTTGTGCTAATTTTCGAAAAAGTGCATATTCGTTCAGTTTTTTCGAAGAATACTCCGTAATTTTTCCTCGATTTTGATTTGTCACGGCTCATTCTCTTCCATGAAAGATGCTTTATGAATTCACCGTCTAGATATTCGATACTACTTTCCGTTTAAAAATGACAGACTCTCGTTTATCCATCGACGAAATTCTTTTATGAACAATCAGCTGTAATTTTTAAACGGAAAATACTATCGAATATCTGGACGGTGATCTCGTAGAGCATCTTTCAAGGAAGAGAATGAGCCGTAATATATCAAAATCGATAAAAAAAAATTACGGATTATACTTTGAAAAAACGTAACGAATAATGTACCTTTTCGAAAATTGGCATAAACCCGTTAATATTTTTGCAAATCCACTCCGATTAATGTTAAGGACATCTGCTGTAATGCAAATATCTGTCCATCATAATTAATAGATGCCTAAGAGTTCGTATAAACGAATTAAAAAAATTGTAGCGCTCATTTGACTATTGTGAAGCGCTGCAATCTCCGTAAGGAAACGAAGAAGCGAAAAAACCCGCAGCGCTACGAACAGTCGGCCCGTATCATCGGGCGTGAATCGCATTCCTCGCTGTGATCAATTTACCTTATCGAGGGGCCGGAAAATTAGTATTGTTTTAACGCTTTCGCTGAGCCTCTGCCGCTGCTCGTCGCTCTTTGGATGCACCATCTGTGGAGAAGAAAAGTAAATGAGAAAAAATAAAGAAACAAGTTTAAAAAAAAAATGGAACACGCTATAGTAATTTTCGCTAATTAGCAGACCCGCGGAAATACGGCTTACGAGGTGGTAATATTGTCGAGGCCCGCAGGCACGTATCGCTATGAGGGATCGCATTCACCAACATTTGCTAATTTCGGCTTGCCACGATTAGGCCGCGCATGTCACAAACATATCGATCTTTAGCCGTTACTGTACAGTTTCATTGAGTGTCAAAGGCCGACGGCAGGAAGCGTTTTTAAAGAGTACAATGAACATTTTTTTAATTAAAAAATCTATATACATTTATATATATCCATATATTTATATAAATTTGTATATATATATATACATAAATATATATAAAACGTTTCCATAGATTCGCATGATAATCCGCCGAAGAGAGCGCGGATAAATAGTCGAATCGACCCTCCCAACTGTAGTCGCGTACACGTCGGCGAAATGTATCGAGTGGAGGAGCGAGGACAAAAAAAAAGAAAAAAAAAAAAGTGTAGATTTAACAATTATTCCAGGCTGATGAGAACGCGGCTGAGAATATTGCATGGCTCCGCGCGCTCGTCGGGCGCACGGAGATAGTGTGTGTGTGTCTCTCCTCCGGCCGCACGGGACGTCTAACAGTACATATTGTGTGTGTATACTCGGGTTATCGAACATGTGCCCTGACGTCATAAAGGCTCATCGCACGCATGATCGAGCAAGGCATATACCTTTTGTGATTCTCAAAGGGCAGGTGTGCCTAGCAGCGCGGGAGAGCGATAGCTCCTCTCTCGGCGATGAGGAGGAACAAAAAGATATATAGCTAGCTCTTCGTCGCTTGGGGAAAAAAAAGTGTATCTCGTATAACGACCAAAGAAAATTTGTTGTTCCAGCGAACGAGGCACTTCTGTTCCTTAGCCGGCACGGAGCCTTCGACATCGGACGACAAATCGAACGTAATTCTAGTGTTCAGGTCGTTTAGAGTTCGTCCGCTCAGCTGGTTCATTACGCGCTCGATCGTGTAGACTCGATGTAATTCGTAAAGACGTTCGCGAGGCATGGACGATTTGCATAATTCGTTTCAGATATATATATATATATATAACCTCGATCTCTGTGCACGAGAGCGAGGATGTTTCCAACGGCCCAATTGGGCAGCGGTGGGCGATCGGCGAGAGCGTCCACTGATTCGCTGAATCAATTCGTTCGAAGCGAGATCACGGGGATTGTCCGGAACGCACACGCTTCGACGTACCGGCAATTATCGAAATTCGTCAATTATTCGAGTCCGAAGTTTTTCCAACTTTCACGTTGTTGTGACATACAATTAATCTGTCGACAATTACTCCGATTACCGTTTGTTCAATTTTATTCGAGTCCAAAGTTTTTTCAACTTTCGCGTCACGAGACGGCAGTGTTGGGGAGGAAGTGGGCACAGATTTGATTGGCGGAACACACACGCTTTGACGTACAATCAATCTACCGACAATCAATCAAATTATAGTTTTTCTATTGTATTCGAGTCCAAAGCTTTTCCAACTTTCGCGTTGTTTCGACGTACAATTAATCTATCGACAATTAATCCAATAACCGTTTTTGTTATTATGTTCGAGTCTGAAGTTTTTCCAACTTTCGCGTCACGTGATCGCGGGTGCCGGGAAAGAAGTGGGCAGAGATCCGATTGGCCGCAAAGGACTCGCTTTCACGTACGATTAATCCAATGATCGGTTTTTCTATTTTACTCGAGTCCGAAGTTTTTCCAACTTTCGCGTTGTTTTGACGTACAATTAATCTATCGACAATTAATCCAATTACTCTTTTCTTTAAATTTTATTCGAGTCCGAAGTTTTTCGAACTTTCGCGTCACGTGATCGCGGGTTGGAGAAAGAAGTGGGCAGAGATCCGATTGGCCGGAGAGGACTCGCTTTCACGTACGATCATCCAATCCAATGATCGTTTTTTCGATTTTACTCGAGTCCGAAGTTCTTCCAACTATCGCGTCGCGAGATCGCGGCGCCGGGAAGGAAGTGGGCAGAGATCACGGCGGTTGTCCGGAACGCACGCGCTTTCACGTACAATTAATACACCGACGGTTAATCCAATGACCGTTTTTTTCGTTTCATTAGAGTCAGAAGTTTTTCTCAACGTTCCGGCGTCACGAGATCGCGATCTCAATGACGCGTTTCTCTCGCACGTTTTTATGCTAAATTCCTCTCAGGCTTCGCAATTCGCGGCCTCGACGTTGAAGTCGGCGTGCGAGAGCCCCGAGTCGACGAGATAAAATTCCGTTAACGCTTTCACGACCCAGCACCTGTTTCGTCGGTCTGGCATTTGTATGCGAATACCTTGCCTGCGACGCAGCGAGCAAGCGAATTCTTCCATCGACCGAGCTTAACCGTCCGCTAGAAGGCCGTTCTAAGTCGACATCGAGGACAGCTATTTTATGTATACCTTGACTCCTTCGTCCTCCTCGTCATCCTCAGGATTGTAGGTCTCCGCGAAGACGCTCTTTCGCCTCGAAGCGAATCTCCCCACCGGCGGTTCTGAAATTGTTAGATCGGATGGTTAACGATTCATGTATAGAAAAAACCTTGGCGAAGGTGAATCTCGCAAATGTACGTCGGTAATTTTTTCCAGCGAATCGTCGAAGTGAAAAGGCGTCAATAATTTTTTAGTCCATGAATTGTATTCCATGGATCGGCCAGAACAGTATAGTAAAAGATTAGCTCGAAAAAGCGATTCCGGAGACAATCAAAAGATGTAAACAGCAACAAGAATCTTTAAGTTAATAAACTGTATTCAGCGGATTATCCAGTACGGTATAGTAAAAGGTTTGTCCAATGAGGTGATTCCCGAAAAGATTAAAAAATGTAAATCGCGACAATAATTTTTCAGTCCATAAATTCTATTCAGTGGACTGTCCGGTACAGTTCATAGTGAAAGATTCGTTTGAAGAGGAGATTTCGGAGGCGATCAAAAAAAAATTTAAACAGCGACGAATTTCTGGTCCATGAATTGCATTCATCGGACTGTGGGCAAAGATTCGTTCGAAAAGGCGATTCCGAAGGCGGTTTAAAAAAAAATGTATATAATCCCCGCGACCAGACGGTATCGCTATTGTCGGTGTACAGAACAGCAGCGGCGGCAGCCGGATATCGGGCCTGTCACAACAGATCGGCGCGTGTAAACTCTCGGGAATTCGACGATAAAAAGAAAAGCCCGTGATCCCGTCGGAATGCGACACAAGCGCGTCCCTCGCGTTCGCTCGCGCTCGGGCATCGACGAAGCTCGATCGCCCCGATCGTATCCGAGAGACTCACCTTCCTCGACGGATTCGTCGGGCGTAGACGAGCAGGTCTGCGAGTTGGGCTGGATGAGCAGAGTCTGACGATTCTCCCGCAAACGGGTGAAGAACTCGACGGCATAGTCGACGATGTCGCCGGGCTGTTCGAGCAGGTAACTTATCGTGAACTCGAGCAGGATGTCCCGCAGATCGTCGGGCACCGTGATCTTGCCAGCGTTCCTTTGACAAGTCATTATAATCTTCTCGTCGCACCCTCTTACGACCGCCGAACAACGAACGAAACAAAAGAAAGAACGAAAAAAAAAAAAAAAACGAAAAATCAAAACAAACAAATGACTCGAAGTTTGCGCCTCACTCGCGAAACACGCGGGATTTTATTCGCTGTTGCGACTTCTTTGTACTTTGGTACTTTTTTTAAATTTTTTTTTATTGTTTTTTCACAATTTATTTTCCCTTATCTCGTTCTTCTCGCGCGAACCGCGAGAACGAAGACGCGCCACGCGAACATGCACGCACTCGTCGGTTCGACGGGAATTTGGTTTTCTCGTCTCACGAGTCGGGTCAACTCGATATCGAATATTCCGGGCACGCAATCGTACTCCCCGATCGTGACCGTCGGCGGCGGCGGCGAAGACGGTACGGGGAACTTTATTTATCCGTCCGTGCCAACACCTCTCCTCTTCGCCGCACGAGACTGGATAACTCTCTGGCACTATCGCGCGGTTCGTTGAATCGTAGACGGGCGATATCTCGAGAATAAAGCCCCGGGTTGGTCTGACCGCATACGAAATATGATAAATCCGCACGCACTCGGTTCAACGGCGAAGAAGGTGCGAGCGGCGAGGAAGAGTAGGAGGAGGGGGTGGAGGTGGAGGAGGACGACTTTACCACATCCGCCTGCCTCGAAAGATGGCGACGAATCCTCGTCGCCCGCGGCGCGACACCAGCGTACACTCGACGCGATTTTTCCTTGTTTTTTTTATTTCCTTTTTTTTTTTTGTAACTTAAACGAGGCGCCGTTCGGAGACAATCGCAGATTCGATCCTTCGGATGCGATCTTTGGCGCTCGGATCGCTCGGTTCACTGCTTTTTTTGCTTACGAGCCGAGATAATTTTACAATGTTGCGGGAAGAAACTTCGATGGAAGGATTGTCGGCATTACACAATCGAGATGGGGAAGGGGGAGGGGGGGCGCGATGTACGGTGAATCTGTCGGGTTTTTACCGCACGTTATTATGCACTCGACTTTGACTCACTGCGAAGGAATCTATCGTAATAGCGAAATCGTTCGGACTCCGCTTAGCGCGCACCGTCCTCCCACGATGACGTCGGATTCAAGCTAGTTTTCGCACATAGGAAAAAAAAGTCGAGCGGAGCGGGGGAGGTGGCTCACGGGAGAGCGCACGGTAGAACGTAGCAGCGCGCTGAACCGGGCCGCAGCGATGCCTCGATTGGTCGAGATCCAAATGCGACTCCCCGTGCGCGCACACACGAAGGACGAGTGTGCGTCGCCTCGAAATACACCACCCAATCAATGCGCTGCCCCAGCGAGAGGCAGCTTCAAAGAGTGACAAACTACGCGATGAAAAGACACTACTGGCGAGGGCCTTGAGTCGAAGGGACGACGAAGGTTTCGGCGCGGCGGGAACTCGCCTCGCTAAAAGACTCCGATTATTTAATAGACTGCCTGGAATCATTGAACACTGTCGACAAAATTTATGCGATTTTTTTTTTGCAATTTTTTACCCCGAAACCGTTACCACTAACCGGTAAAACAGTTGCGGATAACTAGAGTTATAAACGTAATACAAAGATGCTAGCAAAGTTGGCCGTGCAATAGATACAGCACAAAACATATAATGAAAAAATGTTAGGAAATAGTACATTACGATACTGGTGCGATAAAACTTTTTTTGTCGGGTGTGAGTTCGAAGGCGAGCGTTGCACAGACACAAGTTAAGAGAAAGTTTTTCGTATCGTAAATAATTTTATTTTACAGGCTGTGAAAATGGGGTTTTTACGCATGCGAAGCGTGTGCAAGTCCAGCATTTTCCATCGAGGACTATAAATTATCTTTTGTACCTGCACATGTAGAAATTAAAGAACTTTGAATTACGAGCGTCTGCTCTGCCGACAGTTAGTTATCTTTCGCTGCGGTGTTGGCGCCTTGGAATCCCGGCCTCGGGATGTTGCGTGCGACTTTTTTTGTGCAAAAAGCAAATTCGAGCCGGATGCGCACGGTAATTTCGCGTACGGTGCGCATGCATTGTTTTCTCCAAAAAATGAGTACAATTGAATAAAGTTAATGCGAAAATTACAACTATCTCTCTCGCACGCAAAGCTGTTTCATTTTCCGTTAAAATCGCAAAAAACCACGAGCGTTATCCGGCCGAAGGTTTATTATTTCTCGCTGCGACGTTGGCGGCTTGGAATCCCGGCCAATGGCGGCTCGCGGGATGTTGCAGACGACGCTCGGCCGGCTCTCTGCCGGCCGACCAATAGAAACGGTCCCTGTCGGCACGTTGTTGATGTCAACAGTGGTCAACAGTATCGCACGCTTTACGGATCGATCAACAAAACAACCTGGGAACAACCCGTAAACTCTACGACAAGTAAAAAATTAACGAGAAAAAATGGATAAGAAACAATTCGACCAGTTTCTCGGCGGATCCGTCGAATTACCGCGAGACGTGCAGATCGTCAAACTCGCCGCGGCCCGCGCGAGCGAAATAGCGGCGATGACTTACTCCATAGGTAGGTTAATCATTGCCCGTCGATGAATTAAGAATAATTAAAAAAAAAAAAAACCACTTTTGCACAGATAATCCTCAGCAGACGAAGCTCGTCTTTCAAAAGCTTCCCGTTCACATGCGCCGTCGCGTAATGTCCCACAACGCCAGACGCATGCCGAGACGTCTGCGCGAGGCGCACATCAGCCAAATGACCAAATCCGGTTTGCCGCCGAAGAGCAAACGGCCGTCGAGAAAGTACCGTCGAAGGCCGCGAAATTTGCTCGACGAGTACAATCGCAGGCAGCGAGAGCGAGTGTGGCTCGAGACTCACATATGGCACGCCAAGCGTTTTCGGATGATCGAGAGGTGGGGACACAAGATCGCCGATCGTCCCAACGACAAGAGTTACAGAGCTTGCTACAGAGCCGCGGCCAATCACTGTATGATTCAGGACATCTCTTACTACAATTGCCTTGAGATAAAAGGTCCCGGTGAGTTTCTCAAGGCAAATCTGAGGAGACACTGCAATCCCAGTGAACTGACCTTCGGAGCTAGGATCTACTCGCAGGGCAGCAGGCAGGGCAATCTTGTGTTTTTCAAGAAGGACGGCTATCCCGCGAATCCGATCGGAAACGTTAATTTTCTGTGGAGGCCCGGCAACGGGGAATCGAAGACTATCTGGATGTGGATTCATCCGGTGATCTACAAGAGCTTCCTCGACGAGATTGTCGCTAGCTTCGAGTTTAAGGGAGATCCGGGAAGTGAGTTCGAAGACAGAGTGATCAGGGAAAAATCGTTTTACGCGTACGGAAACGACGAGCGCTGCACGATGACGAATCTGAGGCATTCGCTCAGTCGTTTCCGGCTCACGGGGCCGTTGTCCCTGGCGATTCTGACGGACGCTCTGCGCGTGCCGAGTTTGAGCTCGGAACGGAAAACGGCAGATAAGGATGGATCGGCGATCGGTCGGGAAGTCGATGGTAGCGACGAAGTCTCGTCGATGGAGGTCGATACGGCCGATCGGACGAGCGATTGGTTCGAGACTTTCTACGGAGATCCGGCGAATTACGAAGCTTTCGGAGTACAGCGCGAAACGCTGGAGGCACTCAGAAGCTTGAAGTCTCCGAATCAATTGCCGCCGAACAGCGTCATGGCCTTCACCGTTCTCGACCCGCGATTCTTCTTGCCGCCGAAGCGAACCAAGAGAGTCACGAACGGTGATTACTACGTGAAAATTCCGATGCCGCCGAGTCTCGCTCATCACAGCCCGATCTGGGATGCCGCTGTGCGGGAGAGCGTCAAAGCCGAATGCAAAAGCACGAATGATATCAATAAGCTCCGAAGCGGGTGTCTCGTTCCCGGTGTCGGGAACGACGACCAGTTCGACGAGAAAGTCATCTCTAACGTTCCCGTGATATTCATGCAAAATCCCGGATGCAACGCCGGACGGAAAAGTATCGGTAAGGACAGTCTCTGCCTTATCTCCATCGGGCAACATTTCTATTTATTTAATTATTTATTCAATTATTTATTCAATTATTTATTCAATTATTTATTCAATTATTTATTCAATTATTTATTCAATTATTTATTCAATTATTTATTCAATTATTTATTCAATTATTTATTCAATTATTTATTCAATTATTTATTCAATTATTTATTCAATTATTTATTCAATTATTTATTCAGTTATTTATTCAATTATTTATTCAATTATTTATTCAATTATTTATTCAATTATTTATTCAATTATTTATTCAATTATTTATTTAATTATTTAATTATTTATTCAATTATTCGGGATTGTCGCTCGACGACAATTGCTTCCAACCTTGTTCGAATGATGAGTTTTACCAACAACGTTTTTCCAGGCTTCACTTCCGGCATCGACGTGGTAATTCCGGCCGGCTGGTCGATGCCGTTCTGGCAAGCCTGCGTCTATCGTTGCGCGAGAGCCGGAGGACTTCGTGAATCGAGATCCATGGCTCTGGAGAGTCTCGATCTCAGATCACCGGAAACCCATCAGCCGGACGTCCCCGCCTACGTCGAGGAAGCCGTTTCCGCAATGGCCGAACTCCGAGCCAAATACTTCCGTTATCCACCCAACAGACGGGTCAACTACACTAAATTTGCGATATCGAGTCCGTTCTACTGCGAGTGGAAGATACTGATGAGGGAGTGGACGGTCTCGGAGAACTTTCACGTTTTGCGGGACCGGAAGTTGCTCGAATTATTGGCAGAGGCTCTATCGTCGCAGAATCGCAGGC
This sequence comes from Amblyteles armatorius, assembly GCA_933228735.2. NCBI lineage: Eukaryota > Metazoa > Arthropoda > Insecta > Hymenoptera > Ichneumonidae > Amblyteles > Amblyteles armatorius. The sequence continues at coordinate 14,773,849 of OW121689.1, read as the reverse complement.
GAGGCAAGAGCAAGAACGTTAACGGGCGAAAGATCGTCGTAGGGAAGTCGGATGGAAGTTTCGACCGTTCGCCATTCGCTGACCGCAATCGCCTCGTGCCGGTTAAAATTTCCCTCGAGGGCAAAGGTCGTCCGAGAAACTACGCCATAATCTGTGCGCCGACGCCGGCCGATTTGGAAGCTCGAAGTTCGAAGAGCAAGTGGGCCGGACCCGTGCAGAAATTCATGCCGGATCGTAACGAACGCGAGCGCAGAGCCTTGCGGAAGAATCAGAGAGTACAACTGAAAAGATCGAACAGACGGGGCCGCCGTTGCAGAAGGCTTGCCGCGGATACCGCGGATTCGCTACGGTTGGAAAAACGCCGGGGAAACTCCTCGAAACTGGCGATCGACAAGAATCACGCTTTGAAGAAAGATTATCGGGAGAAAATGGAAGCTCTGTATCTGCCGCGGTGCACGACGGTGAGAAAATCTTGCGATCGCGATGTAATGGGATACGTTACGCGGGGAGACTTTTCGTTCAGCGAAGCCCGAGGCATCGGCATGGGATACGTGGCCCTGGATGCGCTGATCGATCTCGTCGAAGCTAAGAGCAATGCCGTCTTGGTGCGCAACACCCAAACACGCCAGTACAGGTTCGCCATAATCGAAGTGTTGAATCACTGCAGATGATCGATGGGAAATGTAAATAGTATAGACAACTTTTTTACAAATAAATATCTATTGCTACTCTTGCTTTCCGATGCTCCGGTGATTTCTTCTACGTCACCGGGCGGGCATTTTTCTATAACTTACTACGCCAAAACTGCCCTGCATCTACAACTTTCTACGTCGAAGTCGTCGAAAAAATTACGCCGAAACTACAAGTTACTGCGCAAGACTTCGTCAAAGTTACAACTTATAATGCTAAGCGACTCCGAAGCTACAACTATCTGTGAGGAAGTGCGAGAATTGGAATATGTTACATAGTTGTACAGTATCGTGATAGGTTGTAGTTTGACAGCAAACTGCTAGTCGTGTTAACTCGTCGATTTTTGTAGTCAGTTGCAATTGTTCGTAGTAACAACTACAATTTTCTACGGAAAACTGTTGCTTAATAAGATCGGAAGAATACCGACAGATTACAACTTTTTACGAAAATTGTCAACGACCTCCAAACGTGTTGCAAATCCCGCATTTCTTTTTAGGTAATTGTCGACCGTCAGCATTCTACGGTTCTGGACATGTCGTAGATTTTTGTAATCAATATTGTTGTTTTTTGCAGTAAAAGTACAAATTTCTACGGTAGTCAATTGTAGCTATTTGGAGTAATTACAATTTACCGCGGAAAACTATTGCTCAATGGGATCGAAAGAATACCGACAGATTTCAAATTTTTACGAAAATCGGCAACGACGTACAAACATGTTTCAAATCTCGCATTTCTTTGTAGGCGGTTATAGATCGTCAGTGTTCTACGCTTCTGGATCTGCAGTCGATTTTTGTAATCAATTGTATTTTTTTTTTTTTTTTTAGTGAAAATACAAATTTCAACAGAAAAAATTATACCTTATCGCGATCGACAGGATGGGGACAAATTACAATCCTTTATAGAAATTGACAACAACCTACAAACATGTTGTAAATCTTGCACCGCAGACTCGCGTCCGTATCGGTCCGAGTCCGATCACGTATGCGCAATTACAGCGATTAATTCCCCCGGGAAAATCGTCGGAAATAGCCAAACCGCGTCGGTTGCAGACGATTTTGCGTTAAAAACCGTCCCGGAGAATTCGATACGTTCTTCGAGCGTGGACATGTGCAGAGACATCCGGGGGCGATGGGCAATTTGCAAGGTTCGTAAACATCTCCGACGAGATTGATTAAAGATAAATTCTTGAGCGAGAGAAAGCACATCGTGCGTAATTGAATTCCGACAGCGAGATCGGAGAGTTGCGCAATAATTTAACGTCGTATAGGGGAGAGAGAATAACACATGCGCATAACGCATCGCACCCACCGCGCGCGCGGTGTCCGCTCTCCTCCTCCTCGACGGTCGGGTTGGGGGAAAATTCGCCTAGAGGGAAAATCTCTCTCCCCTGCGCCAGTCCTGTATTTACGAATTTAACTTAATTTTTTTCGCTATTTCGAACCGCGAGCTAATTCTGCTTTAACTTTACGCAGCTAGAACGATAAAGCGTCGAAGTATGGGAACCCCGGTCGTTATCGCAGCCACGGCACGGCACACCGCAACGGTGAGTTATCGGCCTCCGAAAATACGTTCACGACCGTCCGGTTCACTTGAATCTTTGGTTATAGTTGGCAATTTTTTTTTTTTTTTTTCATCCTTTAAAAAACTTGAGTCACACCACGACAGTGCCGTATCATAACTTATGTAATAACGAGCGAGTTACTTCTGGGCGAATACTTTGGAAAAATTTGACGCTCTGCCGTCCGTCGTTATTTTTAATGAATCTTCGACAGCGGCTTGATCGGAGCAGCTTGACCCATCGCACACTCACTAATTCTGATTTCAGCTTATATTTTTCCATGGACTCGGCGATACCGGGTGAGTTAGAGATCATCGAGTGGCGGCGAAGAATTACATATATTTTATTGTTTTGCAACCAACTAAAAGTTGAAATTTTTTTCAGACATGGCTGGGCGACACCGATGGGCTCCGTGCGATCCTCGCATATCAAAGTTATCTGTCCAACCGCGTAAGTCGTCGTTACAAAGTGAGAAACAACAAGGCGTGGACCAGATTTTTATATTGATCAAAGTTCTAACATAACACGAATTACACTCTTTCTATGGGTATGATATTCATTGAGAGGAAGGGAAATGTTCTCGGGAAGATTAGGAGAATACATTTTTTGCTGTTCTACGCTGGGAATTGTTTTAGGAAAGCAAGAATTCGATTGACTATTTTTTATTCATTCACTTGATAGCTTTTGCATAAAGTATCGATTTTAATGCATGAAGCAATAGATTAAATTCACTATACCAGTTAAAATGAATACCTGGCTATATCAAATGTTCGCCCTGGTTCGCGAATGAAAATTTCATAATTTTTTCATATTGTTTTATAAAATTTTCTAGAATTGGACTGATTTTAAGAAAGCAAAAAATCGATCAAAAACCTCTTATATTCATTTGATAGATTTTGCATACAGTATGCGACACTTTTGATGCACAAACTGATAGATTCAATGTGCTGTACCAGAGCTAAAATTAATGCCTGGCTATACAGGATGTAAATTTAAGTTAATTTACAGCTTGTATTTAATTTGATGCACTGGTTTGTGAACGAAAATTTCATAATTTTGTCATATCATTTTTTTGAAGCTTAAACAAATATTAATATTGATTGACGTTAACGTTAACGATCGATGTTTTTTCAGTCCCACAATGCCGGTGACGCTTAACGCGGGATTCAGAATGCCGTCCTGGTTCGATCTGAGATCGTTGGATCCGAGCGGTCAGGAGGACGAGGAGGGCATCAGAAGAGCGGCCGAAATGGTCCACGGTTTGATAGCCGAGGAGGTGGCCGCTGGAATACCGACAAAGCGTATCGTCATCGGCGGTTTCAGCCAAGGCGGAGCTCTGGCCATGTACAGCGCCCTTACATTTCCCGAACCGCTCGCGGGAGTCATAGCACTGTCGGCCTGGCTTCCCCTGCACCAAAAGTTTCCTGCCGTGAGTATCGCAACGAACGACACACTTTCTATCGATAAGCAAATTTTTATTTATTATTATCACATACGGGTCGTGCCCTTTTCACATCGGTTCATGTGCGAGAGTATTTATCGTGCTAATGAGCCGTGTAAACAATTTCAACGCTACCAATCTAAAGTGATAGAGAATACCAAAGTCAGCCATGTTTTGGTAACCATTAGCACATCGTAATTTCGAGGCAATAAGTTATTTTTATTATAAAAATTAATTTAATTATAAAACAGTACGTTTTGATACGAGTGTGAAAAAACTGTTTCTAACGAGTGTGAGTTTGCGGCACGAGCCGAAGGCAAGTGTTGCAATCACACGAGTTCAGAAAATGTTTTGTGCACCAGTATCATACGAAGTTTCATACGAAGCGTGCGCAATTATGTCATTTTTCCACCGAGTGCTATAAACATAATTTTAATGATCAAAATAAATTCATTGATACAAACGTTATTTTAATAATAAAAAAAACAGGAAGCGATAGGCAACAAAGGCACGCCGCTGCTCCAATGTCACGGGGATTGCGATCCCATCGTTCCGTACAAATGGGGCCAGATGACGGCGTCGCTACTGAAACAATTCATGACGCAGACGGAATTCAAGTCGTATCGCGGAATGATGCACACTTCGTGCGAGGAGGTGAGCGAGAATAAAAAAAAAAAATTATTTACTCGTAATCGCAATATGTGCTCGTAAAAACTTTCCAAAATCCTCACTCGTTCTGTTTTTTTTTATTCGACAGGAAATGCGAGATATGAAGAAATTCATCGAAAAAGTCGTGAAGCCGTAATAGCTAAAATCATAATTGTAACGATATTTTAACCATTGCTCCAATGAAGTGAAAAACAAAAGAAAGAAAGGAAAAAAAAGAAACAAAACACGTTGATCATTATTGAATAAACTAATTCCAGTCGCATTGTTTTACCTAGCGTCTAAAGTTCGAGAATTAACTTTCGAGATAGATACGTCACTCTGTCCGTCTGTCTCGCGGTCTTTTATCGGGACAGGCTAGCTTAGCTAAATGAAAAGGTAATCGATTTTCGAATAACATTCCCATTCGAAGCGTTTCTCGAGCATTATAGTAAATTCCATCTGCACTGGCATGCAACGGAACGTATTTGTTTAGTTACATACGGCCTATATTTAAGTAAAGTTGTTTTGTTCTGCACACCTCTCGCGCGAGAGGTTCGATCGTTCAATATCGACTTTTTTTTCATCTACGATTATTTGAATCATGCAGATTCGTGGAGCCGATCGATTTACGATAGATTATTAGAGCGAATCTATTATTTTACCGTATACGATATTAACATGCCTCCGAGAATTAATTTCCGTTACGTACTGTTAGTTTATTGCATTAAGATTATTGCTTCCACGCAGCGATCAGCGAACGAAAGGACATACGATCCTCGAAATGACGTCGATGAAGATAATATGTGATACGCGTACCGATTACGCGGCGAGGGAATAAAAGCACGTGCATTAATCTTCTTTACTGTAGTGAGAAATGGTATTCTCTTATCGTAGTTATCCGATAGATACGTAGCGTATTGAATATCGAATTCGAGTTTTAGCGTGTATTATGTTGCTACAAGCGATGCAAGCGATTTACTTTCATTAAAAAAAAAAAAAATTATCCCTTTCGATCGTAGATTTCAACCGGCTGTTATCATTTGTATATTTATTATTGAAAAGAAAATGCCTGTCGAATTTCGCAGGACAATCCGGCGCGCTAGTGGTCGAGTATCGCAACGGATTCTACCTAATCACTCGTCGAACAAAAAAAATGAAAAAAGAATACCTCTAGCGAATAGGTCGTTATTAAGAGAACCGAGGAGCGTGAGATGAATTTCTAACTTTGTTTAGAACAATGTACAATAATAAAGTATCATTGCGACATGCAATTTCCTGCTACGAAAAAGCATGCGAATGCGATGTGTTTTTTTTTCATTTTCGTCAGTTCATTAGTTAAACGTATAAGCGACGCATGCGAGAGGAAACACCACGCGGAAGCGTAGTGTTTCTGGGTCAGATGAAACCCCGCTACAGAAAGAAAAAAAAGAGGGTGCATTAATATAATTCAACGATATCGATTCGCGAGCTCGTCGGGGAAGTTTTGCCGGGGGGTTCGGAACGACGCCCGGCGCGGCGTCCCGACGCCGCGCGCATGCGCGTTGCCCACCTCGTCACGTTGGCAACAATGAGTGTTTTTCGCATGTTCAGCGCTCGGGCAGCACGGGCGCTTTACGAAGCCCTCCCCATCTTGCCGTTTCGGCAGTTTGCTGATCGCCAGCTAACGTCGTGGGTCCGTTCGTCAATAGATCTCTCGTCGTTTCTTCGCGTGTTTTTCAATATATTTTCTGATAAAACTTTATCATCGCCGCGATGAGCGCCGAGGAGGAAGTCCTGAGGATACAGAAGAAGCTGAGTAAAATGTCGAGCGGCGACGGGACGGTGAGTGAGTGAGTAAATTAAGAGCCAGTCGGCGGTGTGGACACAACACCGCGGCGGGACGCGGGCGCGGGATACCGAAACTAAAAGCCCATCGGCTCCAACTATATTTGCCCGCCGCGCAACTATTCGGCCAGTTTTGTCGGACGATTTTTTTTTTTAATCTTCTCACCCGATCGTTTCGGAGCGTACTCGATGATACTTTGCGTCTCGCATTTCCGGCAAGAACTTGCGAGTCGGTGGGCACGCAATGTGCACCGATTGTAAACACGCAGCTCGCAAAAATACGCCGCTGGCACGGTTGGCAAATTTTTTTTTTTTTTTTTTTTTTTTCGGTTCCACTCCGAGTCTCAAATAAACCTCTATATAGTTCGGCCGGCACAGCGCGAATTACCGTGCACGGAGACGATTGCGATCCAATTCAGCGTTTGGCGCTAAAAAGTCGCGAATTTTTTTAAATCTTGTTTTTAATAAATCTGCGTTTTGCAGGGTCAGGAGCAGGCGCTGGAATTGCTGAAGGTGCTCCAAAAATTACCTGTGGATTTGGATCTGCTCACAAAAACCAGGATAGGAATGACCGTGAACGCACTGCGCAAGTCTAGCAGCGACGAGGAGGTCATATCTCTTTCCAAGACGCTGATCAAGAACTGGAAGAAGTTTTTGTCACCCGGTGAGAACAATTTTGGGCACAGCTTTCTCCGCGACGAAGTTCGTTGAGCAACTTTTGGCTTCCTCATCGAGGAAGCGCAAAATTGTAATAGAGTCGGAAGCCGTCTGTAAATTAGTTTGTACAATTTTTTTCACATTTTAAAAACGCAAGTTTCCTCTGTGAAGCAAAAAAAATAAATTTTTAACCAATTATAATTTAAATATTCTCTCTGGAGCAAACAAAAAAAAAATTGTTCTAGACCAATCATAATTTAAATATACTTTTTCCTTATCGTGTAAAAAAAAGTTACCGCCATCGAACTAACGAGTTAAATTGTCAATGGTCCTTTTTTAGGTACCAACAAAGACGGCAAAGACTCTGGCTCGGCAAGCGGCTCAAAGAAGAAAGAGGAGAGAAACGACAAGAGCAAGGACGACGGAGATTCGAAAAAGGACAAGGAAACGGGAGACGGTGCGGACGGGAAGATAAAGGAAGAAAAGTCTAACAGAGATTCGTCCAAGAAGCAATCGTCGTTTCCCGCCGCGACGACGACCGACGCGGTCCGGTTAAAGTGCCGGGAGCTTCTGGCCGCGGCGCTGAGGGTCGACGGGACAACGATCGAGGGCTGCGCGAGTCCCGACGAGCTCGCCGAGGAATTGGAGGAAGCGATATTCGGCGAATTCAAAAACACCGATAACAGATACAAGAACAGGGTAAATATCGTGGGAGAATCGTTCGTTGCCCGAGCAACGAGAATACCATAGAACCTCGATTATTCGGATCCGTCCGATAATCGGACGGATACTTTGCACCTTTTTTCAAAGTCTATATAACGCTCAACCCTACGAATCTGATTGCGAAAAGCACTCGGAAAAGGTACTTGCGAAATACTTCGGATACGAAAAGTACTTGGGACACTTAGTACTTTGTACTTGAAGTATTTTTTGGTACCAGCTGTGATAAATTAAAGACTCATTTCAAGGGTTCTATGATTTATTTATTAACCAACTCGAAAAAGAAAATTGTATAAACGTCTTTTTTTATTTCAGGTACGCAGTCGGGTAGCAAACTTGCGAGACGTAAAGAATCCGACTCTGAGAACGAATTTCATCGTCGGCGCGATAACGCCCGCCCGACTCGCGGTAATGACCGCCGAAGAGATGGCCAGCGACGAGATAAAACAGTTGAGAGACAAATTCAAGAAGGAGGCGATAGACGACGCTCAACTCGCTACCGTACAGGGAACGAAGACCGATTTGCTCAAGTGCGGAAAGTGCAAGAAACGCAATTGTACTTACAACCAAATTCAGACTCGATCGGCCGACGAGCCCATGACGACTTTCGTACTCTGCAACGCGTGCGGCAATCGATGGAAGTTCTGTTAAATCGTCTTCCGGTTATAATCACTCCGTAAATTCATTTCGGAACTTCGATATAGTATACAACAATACTATATGATAAAACTAAAGGGGATCGACGGTCGTCAGAGAAATCGATGGGAGGATGCACACTAATTTCTCTTTTATCGCTCGTGTCAAACAATTATTGAATTCTGGTCAAATTTTGTGCGGTTCCTCGTTAAAAAAAAAAAAAAAAGAAAAAAAAAAGAGAAATCGTTTGAGACTCGTACGTATACTTTTGCCATCTGTGATAAACCGAAGTAGATCATTGTGACTGTGCAATGCTGTGTTTTTACCGTCGCAGAAATAACACAAAATTACAAAATAAACTTATTAATGTTGAAGAAAAAAAAAAAAAAAATCTGCCTCGGCTTATTTTAAGCTTGTGAGCTTAATTCGAGAAAAAAAATCGTTCCGGTGTGCTGGACGAGTGGCGCGCATCGCTCCGTGGTATCGTTTTCTCTGACAAGGACGTACGATACCAAATTCTTCCAGTTAAGAAATTATCTTCGGTGATTCAAACGATGAGAGTGCGTGTCGTAGGAATCAACGGGTGACAATCGGGATATCCATTCGAGGCCTCGCGTATTTCGATATAAAACGATTCAACACTAAAAATATATAATAGCGATTTAAAAAAAAAAAAAAATGGGCGATTCAGTTTTATACACAGATACGCGATAAACTCCGAATTTTTATGATGACGATTCCGCGACAACGAAGCTATCGCCTTGGGCAATTGACTAAATACGAATGATTTATCGAGTTTTTATTTTGAAAACCACTTGAGACTCGCGGTAGGCCTCGTCTTCGATCTATCGTCGATCTCGCGATTTTGTATACCGACGCTTCCCAACGACCAATCGTCGAGTCCTCGCGCGGCGACCTCCGGGTCTCGAAAAATCTGTCTATGAATCGTGTGTACGATATCTTTATTCGCAATGTGAGATGCGAATAAATTTAATGTGTAAAATATCAACGTAAAACGTTTTTAAAAATTAATCTCTTTATCCTCTCTGCTACGTATGAATATTGATGTATATATACAACTTTTTTTCTTAATTTTTTTTTTTTTTCTTATCAACTCGTACCTAAATTTCGTACTACGAATCGTCTTTCCGAGGCTCGGGCTCACTTCTACATATCACAGAGATCCGTCTGCCCTTCTCGACTTTTTCCCCTCGAAACGTAGACTCCTCGTTGCCCAACACCTCGTGGTTGTACTTCTGACGGGCAGCTCCGCTAAAAAAAATCGAATACCTTAATTAATTATTTTGTCAAATTTTACCTGGTTTTCGTGTCTTTTAGTGTGTGCATGTGTGTGTTTGTGTGTGCGCGCGCGCGTGTTTCAAACCTCATTATGTATAAAGATCTTCTTGGAAGGAGAAAGTCTTCTCTGCAATTTTTCTCATTTCCAACTAGGGTCATACGCATGACGCAGTCGCTGAGTAAGCTTATGCCAGCAATAACGTCGCCGCAAAACTGTAATACATTAACGACTTATTATGAAAAAAATGTGCGTCTGAACGGCAATGAATAATTGAAATGGCTCATCCTCGGTTGAATCTTCAGATTTTTCATCCCCGTATCTTTAATTAGCGAGTTGTGGCTCGGGTGCTTCGCATTCTCGATATCGATTACAGAATTTAGCAACCGGAGATTTACCGGAAATATCTCACTTCCGGTTTGAAAATCTCATTTTTCTACCGGAAGCGACACTTCGGAAATACGTCACTTCCGGTCGAAAAATTAGATTTTGAAACCGGAAGTCACGTAATTTTCGTATCACGCCACTTCCGGTCGATAAATAAAATTTCCGGACCAGTCGATAAATAAAATTTCCTGTCGCTCGGTGAGATTCTCAAACAGGAAGTGATTTACTTCCGGTCGAAAATGGGGGAGGGCGGAGCCCGAAGTCTTGAAAATTGGGACAAATGAACCAAAAAAACTTTCGAAATTATAAGATTTTTTCATACTCTGACACTGTCCACGTGGGGTTTGATTTTGCCGTCCGCAGCCAAGTCGAGTACATGAACAAGCCCCAATTGAGGAGTTCCAGGTGGAAAAGCCTTTGCTCGAACTCTTTCTATGATCTTGCTGTTCTCCGCGTTCCATTTCGCACGTTCGGTTTCTCGATAGCCGTGAATAGCCTGACAATGTGATACAAGCTTCGTGAAATTAGGTGAAACGCGAATGCATTATTTTAAGGCCATGGGAAATTCCGACAAACAAATCGCCTTCTCAATTTTCACCGAGAGCGTTTGATATTTCAGACACTAGCAAACTACGAAGAACCTTAAATCGTACGACGTTCAATCGTACAGTCGTTCGTTGTAACGGAAATAAGTCGCGCCGCAAAAAAGTTACAAACGTTCATGAGATCGTTCAAGTGTGCACCGCAAATATCTAATTAACGATTAACAGATCAAAAACTGTGCACTACCATCTTTACTAAACCATAAAAAGTTTACGTATTCCTATGTGACACTTTGGTAAGTTCACACCATTTCGTTGATACACTCGCAAGACGTAAGAAGTGTACAATATAATAATGTACATGTCCGATGTACTTCACATGGGTAAAATAAACCTTCACGCGACGACCTTACAACGACGGGGAGAAACGACGGGAGCTTTTAGGAACATTTTCAGTCTTTTAAATCTTAAGAAATATTTGTGAAATATATTAAGATAATATTTTGAAATAATCTATAAAGGTATTCCGATGAAACGTTTCTCAAATATTTCGGAAACCTGTCACGTATGAGTACGTAAACTTTTTGTCGGTGTAGTAAAACGACGGTGTACAGTTTTTATTGATCAGTTAATCGAGCAAGTTTCAGATATTCGCGGTATACAATCGAACGTGTTTGCGAACGTTTGTAACTTTTATGCGGTGTACGGTTCATTTCCGTTATAAGGAACGAATCTACGATTGAACGGTGGACGATCGAAGTCGCCTCCAAGCTAGGTAATTCATCGTCCCGTTAGTCGCCTAACAGAAGTTCAAACCGCCTTTGTCCAAAGTACCAACAATATCGCCCAAAACAGGAAAAGCGATTTGCAGCAAAACTCCTCGGTCGGTAACAAAAACTGTAATTGCCTTTTCGAACGACGCTGACCTTAAACAGCCGGAGACGAATTCTTACGGTAGCGTCATCAACGTCCGCTTCGTGAAACAATTTGCTTCAAAGCCTCGGAACTCTGCATCGTTGAAAAAAAAACAATTACAGTTTTCGATACCGACCGAGCGCGCTGGGAATTTGCAACCCGCCTACAAACGATACGCGACGTCGATAATCCTCGTAGTAACACTAACGTCGTCCCAGTGCGAATACTCGTAACGTAGACGTTTCATGTACGGTTCGACTTCTTGAAAAATCGAATCCTCTTCCTGGCTACTTATGAAGTCTGGAAATACTTTCATAGTCTCTAGCAGCTCCGTTCTCCAATCGTCTTTGCCGTCGCGATTCTCGTTCGCGTCCACTGAGTAGCAAGAATTTTGCGGTCGGCAAACCTGGCCGAGTCTCTCGAACAGCGAGCATCTCCTCGACAGCGCTCTGACTATCATCGTATCTAAAAATACCTTCGATTTATAGTTTAACGCCTATCATCCAGAAAATGTACAGCGACGGATCTCGATTCGTGTTCTACTCACGAGTTGGCGACGTTGTTTATCTGTTTCGACATAAATCGACGTTACCGCGACGGAAGTACCGGCGAGACTGATCGGACCGATCGCAATGCACCTACGCCGCGCAACGTTATAGCTTATAGCTTATAGCTCACGAATTCCTGGCAACCTCTCGCACGAAAGATTGCGTCCGACTCAGCATCGTTTCCATGACTACCGGCGTACTTCTATTCTCAACTACGACCGACTACAATTAGATTCCACGCACGTCTCTTAGCGTTTCGCTCTTCGGTCTGAGAACCTCTGCTTCTTCTGCAAGTGCAGCCACCCACGAGAATCCGAGAACTTTCTCGTCGTTTATTTCGCAGCAGCCTCATCTCCGTCCACGTGTAAACACGCTCGGCGATGTGGGAATTTCCTACGCCGATAGGGCGTGTCGAGAATGATTCGTGGCATTTACCGACTCGATGACGCGACCGCCGAAATAACGGCGTTTCGAGCGCGGAGAGAAACGAGAACGGACGAGGAGAGTTAATAAGATTCACAGAGTCGACAGATAGAAACCGAGAGCGTGCTCAGTTCGGTGGAAAACGGCAATTTACATACAAATATAGTATGTATACATATACATATACATATATAGATATACATATCCGTCGAAAATATTTTGTCGAGAAATTATCTCCGGATCGGCGTCGAACTCCGGTGGAGAAGCGAACTGGCCGTAGGCGCGCGTCGCGTGCCACGTCGTCGACATTTAACGTTAGTATTGTTATCGATGAAACCGAAGAGACACACGATTGTTATTATGATTGTCGAGAGACTGAGACCGAGAGAAACAAGAAGAGAAGTTAGGGGGCAGAGAGCGCGGAGTTTAGAGAATTTACATTCTCGAAATCTGCAAGTGGCTGCGTACGTGGCATAAATCGGTGGACCAATCCGGTGAGCGCGCCGTCTCGATAGGCGTGGCTTAGATGCAACGTAAACTTGTGTGCGCCTCTTGTGTGTCCGGCAGCCATAATTCTCGTCGAGATATCCGTCGCGTGCGAATAACCGTTTTCTTTTGCTCTTTACGCGAGGAATTACGTTTCACCGCAAGCCACAACGAATAGGTACGCTCATAGCCGAGTTTCGAATTAATCGTGAGACGCGTCGGGGCGTCGTGCGCGAGTGAATCGAAGCGAAATATCCTCGCAGACTCCCGTACCGAATCGGGGGACACCGTCCGACCCGCTGAATTGAATATTTTTTGCCGGCTCTCACCGTCCCACCGATCGTATCGGCGCTTCCGAGGAAAATATTCTCGACTACCCACTCGCCCGTCCTCGTCGCCGGTCAATTCGTCCGTCTTCCATCACGCGAAAACTTCGCGCGGATCCCTCGCACGCACCAGTTTGTTCCGACGATTTCTCCAACCCCCGTCGCTAGAACGGTCGCTTCCTGTGTTCAACAATTATCAACGCTGGATCCGTCGTTCGGCCGACACTACCCGGAACACCATTGCCCCTTATCTACCCCGCTCCGTTGACCCTTTAACCGATATATTTTCGGGAGCAAACGCACGAACGCTGATCCGTTGTGAAACAACCGTTCCCAACAGGCGCTCCCGTATGTAGAGACGGTAGTCACGATCATCGGAGAAGTAGAGAAAAAAAAGTGATAAACATAGATTTCGAAGCAAATTTTATTGTGGGAGGGACGTTATTCGTAAAATCGTAGTTGGCACGGTTTTGTTCGAAAAAAAAATTAAAAAAAAATTTGACTATTGGAACTTGGTCGAACGAGTCGGTTACCCTGGTAAAGTAACTGGAATTTGGACGGATCGTACAGTTCGTTGACTATGAGAAGAATCGTTTGCGGAGAAAAAAGAGAATAATTTTTATAAAGTGATAAACATAGATTTCTAAGCAACTTTGGTCCGGGGAGGGACGCAATTTGTAAAATCTTAGTTCGCACAGTTTTCTTGGTAGGAAAAAAATCATTTAATTATCGGACTTTGGTCGTACGAGTCGGTTACCCTGGTAAAGCATCTGTTAATCGCGCGGATCGCAGAGTTCATTGACTACAAGGAGAATCATTCACAGAGAGAGAAGAAAATTGTAATTGTAGAAAAAAGTGATAAACGTAGATTTCGACGATACTTTGGTCAGGGGGTTTCCTGTTAAAAAATATTTAAAAAATGAATTTTTGTACCTTGGTCAAACAAGTCGGTTGGTCTGTTGATTACGCTTAGGGTTAGTTGATGACGTCACACATTTTATCATTCTCGGGGAGAAAGAGGAAATAGAACATCGTGAACATAGAATGCAAAGCAACTCTCGACGGGAAAGGGACATCATTCGTAAAATCAGCTTTCGGACGGTTTTGTCGTTAGAGAAAAAATTGACTTGTCGAACCTTAGTTGAAGAAAAGAGAATAAAAAAATAAAAAATCTTAAAAGTAACTTTGGTCGGCGGAGGGATACGAATTGTGAGTCGTACAATTATCTTGTTCGAGACAAATATTGAATTATCGGACCTTGGTCGAATAATTCAAAAAAAGTAGATTTGGTTGAGCATGGGACATAATTTGTAAAATCAGTGCGATTCTTATACAAGAGAAAATTTAATTATCGAAGTTTGGTCGAACGAATCGGTTACCTTGGTAGAATATCCGTTGATTACGTGGAGAGTTTCTTCACGACGAGGTAAATTTTTTCATTCACAGAGACAACGATAAATTCAAGCGCCATGGACGTCCAGACGGGTCTGTTTTGCGTGGGATTCGTCGTAGTCTCGGCGGCCGTTATTCTCTTCATATCGATGTTCAGTATGAAGGAGAAGTCGTACGAGGAGGCGATTGCCGAGCAGCGAAAACTCCCCGACGATCTACTTCTCGGTAAGCTCGAATAGATCGAACAACCCTTTCATTTTTTCTTGTTCTTTCCATCGAACAATTTTTTGTACGTTCCAAAAATCTCTTGTTGAAACTAACGATGCGCAGGTAAAAAAGAAAAGGGCAAGGAGAAGAAGCACAAAAACAAGACGGGCAAGAAAGTTAAGGAGAAGAAGGAGGATAAGGAAGAGAGAGAAGAAAAAGTGGAGCATCCGAGCGTCGTTCACTTTGAGGAAACTCCAGCGGTTTTGCCGCCCGAACCGCCGGCTCAGGTGAGAGATTTTTTACTCTGCCTGGCTTGGAAAGGAAAAGAAAACGTCGCGTCTAAAACGAAACTCTAAAGAAACATTTTTTTTTATTTAAAAAAAAATTCCATTGAAAAAATGAAACTCGTTGAGCAATTAAAGAAATGGGATTCGCTCGACCTTGGGCGGCGGTATCAGCGACGCACGCGAATTCCCGAGCCGGTCGGTTGTTAGCGTATCTCTTGTCCTTACCTATTTCGCGCATGAAATACAGTACCCCGGTTTGCATATCAAATGTTGCACATGTAGGTCATCTATACATTAGGGGTGTAGGGTTCCAGTCACCTTTGCCGTGCATTATTCACGACGATGGAAGACTCGACGTCTATGTACTTTCCTCTCAATTATTTAACCGGCTGATCACGCCGCCGATGTGGCCGTTCTCAGAGAATTCGTAAAACACATGTACACACATACATACACATATACATACACGAAAAATTAAAAAAGCGGAGTTCCCCTCGCGAAATTAATCATTAAGGCGCGAGCGGACATTGAACGTCAGTAAACACCTTTTTTTTATTCTCTGATGAACTCCGGCGATTGTTTATTCCCCCCCCCCCCCCCCCCCGAGATGCTATAGCAACATTGCTCCGTTTGTCGCGACCATGTCATAAATATTTTGTCAGGCCGTTCGTACGGTTAATATTTCTTTTTTCTTTCTTAATTCCCATTTTTTATCTCTTTTCTTTGTAATTACAAATTTATCGAGCGTTACACTGTACATATCGTGTCGGGACTATCGATCATGCCCTGGTGAGTTATCGGAACCGGGCAGCGAGAGAGCGGGACTCGCCGAGAGAAAAAAAAGCTTGTACACATGTAAATTTGGATCGCGTTCGTTCCGCCAGATCAATTCGCGCTTAGCGGAGCCGAATTATTATTTCGTCGTTCGGGGCAGCTTGCTGTTTCGCAATCCGCGGGCCGTGACATTGCTGATCTCTTCGGCGAGCCACGTATAACTCGTTCTTTCGTATATATATATTTTTTATTCATTCGCACTATCCGACTTCTTTTCGGACCGCCGAGAGATAATCGACGCGCGCTCCGTGCACAGAAACGCACGTTGATGTACAATCGGTAGATTAACAAATTCGAGATAATTCCTTCTATAAATACGCCTTGTTTGCACTTTGGCAATGATTAGTTCGGTTTATCGAACAGATTGCACGGGAGCAAA
This sequence comes from Amblyteles armatorius, assembly GCA_933228735.2. NCBI lineage: Eukaryota > Metazoa > Arthropoda > Insecta > Hymenoptera > Ichneumonidae > Amblyteles > Amblyteles armatorius. The sequence goes on along the minus strand of OW121689.1, from coordinate 14,757,652 downwards.
CGGACCGAGAATCCTTCGGCGCTATCGAAGCCGGCCTCAACGATTTCTCGACGGACTCTCGCGAAAGTGTCTATGGAAAATATTATATATATTAAATAAAAATAAAAATCGCTTTATCAATTGCAGGTATGCATGTTTGTCCAGAACAGAAAATAGAAGCATCCCCAAGGTGACGACGTCGTTAACCCTACGACTCATGACTTAATTTTTTTTACCTTCAAACGCATGACCGGGGTCCGAACGGACCCCACGGTTTTCTTCACGATAAAACCGGTCCTATGCTGACAGACTTTCTCATACATGGTTTTCTTCGTTTTTTATAAGAAAGAGAATGGTGTACGAGAAATCTGATTTTATTTGAATTTCGTCAATGAAAAACTCATTCAAAGACTGAAAACCGGAAAAAAATCAGCAAAAAGCTCATTTTTTTCGCGTTCGCGTGGGACGCGTTCGGACCCACTCATGAGTTGTAGGGTTAACGATCCTTCGTATAATTTGCAAGGCTTCATTACCAATACACTAAACACGTTGATTTTACGCTATCAACGATACCGCATGTAACTCACTCGATGCTTCGACCCTGACGCAGAATTAACATTACCATATCGCTGAATAACATCAACAAAAAAATCGCCGGCGCTGTGGATTATCGTTCGATAATATTATCGTCCGTCCCCCCGAAATTTCTTGGCAAAATATTATTTTTATTTACTTTCTTTTTTATGCATGTTTTCCTCTCGATCGTACGACAGACGATCGAACCACGGTCGTGCAAACTCCGCAGCTTTGTTTAACATTTGCGGGAATATTTTTTTTTGTTTTTTTTTCTGTTGGAATGGATAAATCTAGCAGGAAGTTAGCAAGGGCGCCAAGAAGAAGAGCAAGATCGAGAAGGTAAAGTCGATTCTCGTCAACAAGGATGAACCCTCGGCCGAGACGAGCGAACTTGTACAGACGGAAAATCCGGTTCCCGAGGTGAATCATTTCGATCGGATTCGCCCGAAGGACAGCTTGGAACTCCACAGCAACAGCGTGAGTTGTATTGGGAGTGGCTTTTTTTGTAAACCGGTAACTCGAAGCGGGGCACGGATTGATAAGTTGGTATTGGAATATTTGGAGCAAAATTGTGGGCTGGTGCACTAACAGCTTTTCTCTGATTTAACACATGCTAAAAAATAAATCAAATTTTAGACCCTCTTTTTCAATCGGTAATTCGAAGCGGGGTACGGATTGATGAGTTGGGATTAGAATATTTGGAGCAAAATTATGGGTTGCTCCACCAACGGAGCTTCTCTGTTATTTAATTCGTGTTAAAAAATAAATAAAATCTTAGACCCTTTTTGTAAACCGGTAAATCAAAGTGGGGCACGGATTGACAAGTTGGTATTAGATTATTTAGATCATAATGATGGGCTGGTGTACTAACTTTGCCATTATGTAACTCGTGTTAAAAAAAAATCTTAGACCCTTTTTTTTAAACTAGTATAATTCGAAGCGGGGCACGGTTCGATAAGTTGGCACTGTCAGAATATTTCGATCAAAATTTTCCGATTATTTAATCACGTACAAATTATTAATCACGTAAAAAAAAAAAAAACTCAGACCCCCTTTCGATGATCTTGAACGAAACAGATCGTCAGAGGTTTTTTCAACCATCCAAGTAGCCCGAAACCGAGAATCTTTTATTTTTCGCAGAGGGAAAGAGCGAGCCTCCAGCAGTCGGTACAGTCGGAGCCGGCGATAAACAAGTCGCCGAAGGAGACACCGACTAAAACGAAGAAAAATGTGAAGGAACCGGCGAAGAAGAAGGAGGAGATCAGAGAGGAGAAGAAGGAAGTCGTCGCGAGCGTGAGCGCGCCTCAGCAGGTGGCGAAGGAGCCGATCAGGGAGACGAGAGAGGTGCAGAAGGAGGTTGCAGCGAAGGAGGTGAAAGAGCCGGTCGTCGCCGCTGCGGCGCCGCCCGCGAAGGAATCGAAGAAGACCAAGAAGAAGAACGACATACTCGCTCAGATAGGAGGCGACCGGGACGGCATAAACGTGTCGCTGCTGATGCCGCTCGTGCAGAAGGCCGAGCTCAGCCGGTCGGAGATTCAGATACTGATCGACCAACTGCTGAACAAGCAGCTGGACAATCCTCTGGAGCATTCGGAGTGGACCGAGGGCCGAGCCGATCCGGTCATAAAGCTGAAGAAGCAACTGGCCGAGAAGGACAAGTCACTGGCCGAGGAGCACGAGACCAACGCGACACTGAAGATCAGACTGAACGAGGTTCGAGCTGAATTGAACTCGGAGAAATCGCGTTTGAACGGCATGATCAAACAGCTCGAGGAAGCGCTCAACGCCAAGGTCACCGACGCTCAGACGCTTCACACTCGCATGCAGCACATCCTCGAGTCTCACGCGGCCGAGAAACAGGGTTTCGCCCGGCAGATCGAGCAGCTTCAGGCGAAGGTGAACGAGGACGCGGCTATAATTCACAAGATGCAGGAGGATCAGGGACAGACGCAGGGTCACATGCAGCAGGAACTCATCGCGCAGCGCAAGCAGCTCGAAATTGTCGAAGTACAGTTCGCACAAATGCGCGACAATGAGAACGCACTGAAGGCACAACTGGCACAGAAACACGTCGAGGTACAGGAACTTCAGAACGTGAACATGAACGTTACGTCGGAATTGCAGGCCACCTGCGAGAGCAGCACCGCCGAGATTGAAATGCTGCGACAACAGCTGGGCATGATGCAGGATGAGTTGATGCACTCCGAGGGACAACTTCAGCACCTAGAGGAGGCAACCGAAAGGATGCAGGACATGGGCAGACAACTCGAGGTGATTGAGTTACGGTAACAGTAGCGATGCTCTGAGACGTCCCAGTCGTCGGACGATCTTATGCGGATTTTATTTGTTCCGAATTTGAGTATTAGCGTACCAATTTGACACTCATAACCGGATTTGCAAACATTATTTGATGCACGGAAAAAAGTTGAGCAAGGTTTAGGTTCCTAAATTATGTTCTATTGTTGCATTTTGTCAAGGATGCATTGAGATTCAGTGAGAATTTGAACACTTCCTAATGGTGAAAAAATCTGAACTAAATCAAATATATTAAAGGTACCGAGAACATTAATTTTGATTTAACTTATTTTCTCTTTTCAAATGAATTCGTTGATTTTCTAGAAGCCACATCAACTTTTCAAATTTTTTTTACGTTTTTGAATTTTCCGTTTTTAAATATTTTTTTTAACGTCATAACTACGGAACTGTTAGCGTAATTAATTGGTTTAATTATAATACATGGCAAAGAAACTCCTTTAGTTAATGTGGACTAGTTGAGTTCGTACATCGGAATACTCGAAATCTATGATTGTCGAAAACATTGTGTGATATTAATCGATGTGTTTCGGAAACTAGAAACTATCAGCTTGCCATTGGTTTTAGATATTTTCACAGAAAATTTCTTCTCGCCCAATTAATAACCGTTGCAATCTGGAGATACTTAAACGTCCGAGCATTGGTCTTAGTCGTCGATTATATATATTTTTTTATCGCTATCCCACCTCGAAACGATGGTAAAGCAATATTTTTTTTTTAAAGGAATCTCATCGCGCCCACTCCGATTTCGATCACAGACTACAGAAAGCTCACCGTCACGAACAAGAATTGCAGAAGCAAGTTCACTCGCTCCAGGCCGAGCTTAAGATGTCGAAGGCCGAGGCGAACGAAACGTCGGCTCTGAAGAGCGAACTGAACAAGGTTCAGTCTGAGCTGATGAAACTGAAGTCCGATCTTTCGCTCTCTCAGAACGAAGCCAAATCCGAGGCGGCCGAGATCGCGAATCTCAGATCGACCATCGGCGAGAAGGAGGAACAGCTCAAGTACTATCAGTCGGAGACTGCGAAATTGGGCGCCGTGCTGAGGGACGAGAGAGGCGAGATAACTCGTCTGAGATCCGACCTTTCGAAGGCGCAGGAAGATTTGAGAAAACAGCGTACGGATAACGAAGACATCATCGAGCAATTGACCAAAGCTACGGCGAAATTGACGAAGCTCGAGGTCGAAATATCCGCGGCTTCTGCGACCGACATTAGCAAATCCGAGCTTCAAAACGGCGACAGAAAATCTAGCGATATTCAGCTGCAGATAACGAGACTGCAGGAAGAAAACGACAGGCTTTCGGCACAGGTCAGTCTCTTTACGAGCCCGACGATAAATTTCATTCAAGTTATAACGGTTGTGTTTCGCATCGCACAAACTGCGGTCGGGGAAATTCGCTTAGAGAATAAAATTCTACGGGTAAACAATTTTTTTATTCTTCCACAAGCCGCGCAATGACAGAGAATCGCCAACGATGAAATTTGACGTCATGCAGATATCTTCAGGGTCATAGGTGTATGACCCGGAAGATATCAGCATGACACTAAATTTCATTCAAGTTATAACGGGTGTGTTTCGCATCGTACAAACTTCGCTCGGGGAAGATCATTTACAGAATAAAATTCTAGGATTTAACAATTTTTTTCTTCTTCCTAAAGCCCTGCACTGACAGAAATTTGCCAAAGATGATTTTTTTTAATTTATTTTATTATTCACATATATGTTCCAAGCCTCCTCAACATCGATATACATATGCGAATGGCGTATAGTCTGTAAATATACTATGCAAACATTTTGTTATTTATTTAATTATTTAATTTTTTTTTATCATTTGGCGTTTGGCGCTGCTGTACAAAATTTGATGTCATGTGGATATTTTCAGGGTCATGTCTCTTCAAATCAAAATTTTCCCAGATTCTTGATGCTTCAACACTTATCTCGGATGTTCCAGAGTTTCTTTGTTTTCTAAATTTTTAATTATCTTCATTTAGTTGGGCAAGTTTGCCGAGCTGCAAAAGGAGCTGAAGCAGTTGCGGGAGGAGAACGAGTCGCTCGCCTCGCGATTGGCAGCGAGCACGGAACGTCCGGCAGCCGAGGGTCGTGAGAACGGCGTCGAAGAAAAGTCTCAGAAGAACAATGTCCAATTACTTGAGAACACGAATTTGTGAGTACCGAGTAAACAATGATGAATTTTCATTGATAATTTGGATCGCGTCCAAACGGTATGCTTGACTCATGTGTTTATTTTCATGTCGTTTCGCAGATTGAAGCAAAAGGACAGCCAACTCGATGCCTTAAAGGTAGAATTAACGAACAAGGTGCAGGAACTCGGCCAGCTCCGCACCCAAGTCGAGAATCTACAGAGCGACGTGAATAAACAGAACACCGCCGCAAAGCGACTGCAGGACGACCTGGAAGCGCAGAGATCGAAGAACAACGTAAGCGGTCTTTCGCAATTACTTCTGTTCTAATTACCCTACGATAACGTCATCTGCTTCCATCACTTTTCTAACTTCATTCGTCAACATATCTATCACTTGTCTTTCTTTGACTCTGAAACGCATAAAAAAAAATTAATTATAATTTTTTTTTCATTTTTTTTTTTAACTTGACACTTACCGCAGGAGTTACGTACTAAGAACTGGAAAGTGATGGAAGCTCTTTCCGCTGCCGAGTCGCGTGCTAAAACCAATATCGGCAAATGCATTGATGTAAGTCGACCTTGACGTTACCCTCGCAAAGATTATCGTCCTGTTTTATTGTATTCACGACAGCATCGGTGGATCATATCAATGCGGGCTTTGAACTTATTTATCTCGATGCGATTTGCGACAATAAATTTTCTTCCACTACAGGAAGGAGTGGAAAAGATAAAGGCCGACGAACAAGAATCCACGAAGTCTCTCCTGCAGAGGATATTCCCCGACGTCAAGGTGTCCGAAAAATCCTACGACCGTTGGCTCGTGGCTTTCGAGGAACAAGTCAACGTCGTGCTGACGGAGTTGCGCAAGAGAGGGAGCTCCAACGGGAGTTCGGAACTCGAGAAGCAGAACAGAAACCTTCAGGGCATGGTTTCGCATTACAAGCAAATCATCGACGACACGGTTAGTCCCGGTCGTAAAAATGGTCGTAATTTTTGTAAACAGTACTTTGCGATACTATCGCGAAAAAGCGGTCTTTCGACGAAGGGTGTGAAGTTTCCTGGGCGAGCTGGAAGCGAGTGCTGTCTGTGGTACAAGCTGATGGCGATTTCCAACCGCCGTCAGGAGACCGCTTTTTCGTACGAGCATCGCATACCACTTTTTGTAACAAATGCACAATTCTACTTCACAAGTTGTATAAATTCACATTGTTCGCACGTGCGAAGCATACGTAAAATTGCAATTTTCGCACCGAGTGAATTAAAATAATGTTCATAGACCAGACAGATAACCGAATGCCACTGTCCCTTTAATCGCAGGAGGGCATGCTTAACAAACTCCAGAGTCACATCGAGACCGAAGAGTCAAGATGGAAATCGCAGCTTTTGCAGAAAGAGAACGAAGTTTCGAATCTTAGGCTAGAACTGAAAGAGCTCCAGAACAAATCGACGGTGAACGAGAAGGTGAGTTCCGTTGCGGAAACTGCCGCACTCGCAACGTTTATCGCAATCATTAATCTCCGGTGTAACGGCAAACTAACGGGAATGTGTGAATTAATGGAAATGGGAATTTTCGTAACGGTGAGAGAAAGTTTTACCGACGCTGTCGGTACACTTTAAGTTTGATAATTTCTTTTTTTTAATGCGGGTCGAGCGGTATTCAGTAGTTATAGATTAACAAAGGGAGCTTCTCTTAATTGTGGCAGTTGGCGAGCACAGAAGCTCACGACACTGCGGACTCTCTCGTCTATGACAGTGACGGAGTCGAATTTGCATTTAGCTGTATCGAGAAATCTCTTCCTGCCATCACAAGCGAGGTACGGAGGTTTCCCCCGCCGCCCTGTTTCGTGCCATAGCTAGACTGCTTTGTAAGCTTGTGCCCGAGTTGCCTATACACTAGATATGCGAAAGTCAAAACACTTTGTCTCGCCAACTATAACCGTAGCTTTATCTTGATCTTCCAACTTTTTCCTTGGCTTCCCATATTAAGGAATATTCGGATAGTGATTGTCGACTTTTCCTGTACAGCTACAACAAAAAATTTCGGAACTCGAGTCGAGGTTGGCGGAGGAGGAAACTCTGCGAGCAGAATCGAAGGCTGAAATGCTGGCATTGGGAGCGGCGCAGAAAAATTCGTTCGTCGAAGAGGTACTTTACAACTTTGTCGCGTGCACGAAAAAATTACTTTTTTCCGTTTATTTAGTTTTGCTTTGTTACTCTTCATTTTATTACTTTTTATTTCATTACTCGTTATTTTATTGCTTTATTTACGCTACTAATTATCAAACAGGAGAAAGCCTCGTTAGCACAACAATTACAAAATGAACACAACAAGAGGACAAAGCTGGATGAGGAAGTGGCGAATCTTCGGTCGATCATCGAGAGCCGAGAGTCCAGTTTGGCGCAAGAAAAAAATTTAGTAACGCAACTGCAAAGCGAAGTATCGCGGCTGAAGGTAACGCGGAAAATGTTCCGTAGAAAAATAATTACTTTCCACTAGTGTTACTGCATAGAGATAGTTCGGAAATGATTTTTTTTAACTTTCAGACCGAGGTATGCGGAGCCAGTAGTATCTCCGACCAGTCGACCGTAAACGGCCCAGCTACTTCCGACTCACCAAAATCCGAGGTTAGTAAAAGCTTGAATTGGACGCTCGAATCTTAATAATCCGTAACGAATCGTAACGGCATGGGGAGACACAGGTGGCAGTGTGACTTTACGAATAACGCTGTACGAAATCCTAAAAAATAATATAAAAAAAATAACTCAATTAATTTAAAAAAAAGAAAGCAAATTTGTCCATGCGCAAAGCGACTCCATGCATTCAGCATTGTGTCAATGTCTCTTTTATACGAGCGTATAAAAAAATAATCCAAAAGAGAAGCTTTTAATCTGCCGCCATAACTTTTTTCTGCTTGACATACGCGTCCCGAAAGCGATACACGGTTTGGTTTGTCTAAGTCTGCGAAAGGTATTTTCGAGGTATAGGCACATCTCCAATTCATTTATAAAAAATATATATATTTAAAAAAAATTTTTTTCTGTTTGTCTTAAAAATTATCAGACGTACTATATATTTCGTTACCCCGTATTCGGTAGTTACGAAGCGCTGCCCCAGAGCACATTCCCAAGCGTACAAATATAGCACTGGAAATGGGAACGGCATTTTTCTCGCGTTCTATTTTGCTATTCCCGTTTGAGACTCGACCGCCCGAGCCGTAAATTCAATTCGATCCTCGACCGAGAAGCCTGCCGCTCCCAGCTTCGGATACTAATTGGTTGATACCCTAATAAATTATCTTAATAATACATACATATATATATTATATACATACCATATGCAGCCGACAAGAGCGACAGAGTCTCTGATAGCAGCGTTAGAAAAAACCCTGTTCAAGAATGCAGACCCCGAAAACTGTACCGTAAGCGAGACCATCAATTTGGCTCAGTCGCAACAAGAAACCGACAACAGCTCCCTTACCTCAGAAATATATTCTAAAACCTGTCTAACGACAGAACACAACACACAGGCTAGTTGGAATCCCTTGAACGGCCAGCAACACAAAAAGCACAAGAAAAAGAGGAAGGTAAACTCATAGTCTTACGAAATCGTGGGGAGTTTATTATTTCGGGGAACGATGATTGTACGTTTTTCTTATTCCTTTTATTTTTTAAAAAAAAGTAAACGGATACTTTGGTGCACCGTATATTGTTTGTTAATTTTTCCGAACGAATTACAAATTATTTGTTTGCCCTTGCTCCGAGTTTACTGCATTCGTATTTGAATTATGCAAGGTAGACGATGAGATCGTACCGATCGTTTGCGACTCGGGAGAAGACTGTGCCGGGACCTCGAATATGCGTAATGTCCTTTGGGCTTGTCCTTATGCGCGAAGTTTTGTCACACGCGAAACGCCTGGACGCACTCTGAGCTTCGATTGTGCGAAGACACTTTTAACGCAAACTTTCTAATCCGAGTTAATCGCAATTGTTTTGGCGTACGTCTGTGAGAATAAAGAAAGACCGCTGCGATACCGTAGAGAGCCTGATGATTTTTTTTTTACTACACTATATTGCCCGAGCTGCGTAGAACTTGATACAGTTATTGTTCACAGTAGATCGTATGTTTGGTCGAGGGAAGCGATGTCTTCTTGATTGTAGTTTAAAGCTAACGTTGCCTTACGTTGGCGACGTAACTTTTTTTTTTTTTTTTTTAGTGAAATTTTTTACGAATTAATATCCTTGGTGGCGTAGCGACCGCAGTCAAGTGGCATGAGATTGACGGTCGGAGGGTGTTTGGTAAACGTGTAACAAGCGGGACGGAATTCGAGGGGTTTTCCGTAACACTGTCTCGATTTCGAATCGCTTCGCATATTACTTGTAACTCTGTCCGATCCTGGCCCTTGTATAGGAGAAACGTTTCCTCCGTGCCCCACTACTGTGTCCCTTCACTTCACTATGAAAAAATTCGTACGAAATTTAATGCACTGGTACTGGAAGTTTTTATGCAGAAACTGGTATGTTAAATTTCATGTACAATTATGGTGAAAAATTAGCGGGCAGTAAATTATAAACTTTCGAAATACTTTACTTTCAATAATTTACCTTAATTCTACTATAGAAGTACTTAAAATCCAACCATTTATTTCAATGTCACCGTCAAAGTCTATTAATTTTTCGTCACAATTGTACATTAAATTTAATGTACAAGTCTGCATAAAAACTTCCGGTCTGGTGCATTTAATTTCCAATTTTTTAAAAGTGTTGTTAGGCTGCGTTTTTTTTTTTCTTTTTTGTTGAGAATTCCCGACTCTAAGATATTTCTGTGTGTGTCCTTTCAAAGTCAGATCAGGGGTGATACAATCTGAACGAAGCAGTTGAAAAAAAAACCCGTTGTACAATCGAAAATATGATAATAATTGCATCGTTCCGAATGCCGTCCAACTGTCCCAGTGTTTGTCATCCGAAAATTTTACTGTAGTACGAAGCGGATAGCGATGTTAAAACTGTCGGTTCCTCCGAGCAACGACGAAGCATAGGCCGATGCACTGTTCGTCTCGGGTGTTGAGGGGAAAAAAAAGATAGTTTATTTAATCAGTATTAGTTCGGCGTTGAAAACAAAATAACTATCTTTTGTATTCTGGTTGTTTCGACAGTCCACTGTGAAACCTACGAAAAAACGGCGCAGTTTTGCAGGTACGCTAAATGAAAATCAGCAAAAAAAATTAATAAAAATAAAAAATATTTTTCTCTGCAATGTAAATTCTTGGCAATTTGTAATAACGAATAACGGGCTCTACCCGAGCCCCGAGTAGAAAGCCTGTGTTCGACTCTTATATATTATCACATCACATCTAATAATTTTTGTCATTGCATTATTATTTTACAAGCTCTGTACGTTGAGTTGTTGACTCGATAGAGAACTTTAATCGTTCATTTTTTTCCTTTTTTTCATACGCTTCTTCGAAATTTGGTTGACGGCTAAGCCACTCTCAAACTATTAACGATTCATCATTCTCTATCAATGAACATTTTTTACATAAAAATTGTTATTCGTGTCACAGTTCATTACAGTGTCTAGTTTTAATGGACTTTGGATTTTTTTGTTTCTCTATCTTTCTCTTCTCCTTCTCTACTGAATCGTCATAGTGCATAATGAATGTGTTTTGCATCTTGAACGTCCCGGAGTCGTGTAACAAATTTTGTGTAACTGTATTAAGATTCGTACAATCAGACGAGACGCTGTTGTCGCAGCGCGATATCGTAAGATCGAGAGAGTGGCTTTTTTTATTGTTATTTCTCTTAAATATATTTGCTTGCGGTGTAATATTATTTGTGCGTTGTAACGTCGTAGGCGTTAACATAATGTTTGTGATCGTTCGATCGATCTCTCTTTGTCGCAAAAAAAGGCGTTTCGTTAACGAGAATATGCAGAGAATTTATTTTATTTTATTTTCCGTCTACGATCACAGAGGCTAATTTATGTAGTGATGGTTGTAGTGTGAGTTATTCGCAGTTTAATTTTTTTTTAACTCGAATAGGAGCTATAGTCGATGTACATATTTTTTTAGCAATGTATCGTGCACCATCTCACAATCTGTCGTAACAATCGTCGAGCTCTCAAGGTAGTCCTTGCGAATAGTGTTCACTTCGCATAACTTTCAGTGAAGTGAGAGGGAATTCCGAACACTTCTGGATAGTATAAAAATCTGAAAAAATCAAGCATTTTAAAGGTGTCGAAAAGATTAATTGTGCGTAATAATAATTGCAAAATATTATCAACAAATTTATGAAAAATCAAATTGCAACAAATCTCTCGGGAACCTAACTTTAAAAAAAATGAAAATCATTCGTTCATTTTTCTGAATACGTATGAATTCATTTAGATTTTAGAATTCAGTTTGAATTTTGTGACTTCGTACACATTTTTCCCGTATAAAAAAAAAATTGAAAGTACATTTAAAAATCTGAAAAAAATTCATACGTACTCAGAGAAGTGAACGGATCGTTTCGATAAAATAAAAAGTTAGATTTCCGGAGGATTTATTCAACTATTTTATTTTTTGTCAATTCGTTAATAACATTTTGGAATTAGTATTATACAAAATTAATCTTTTCGGCACCTTTGATATGCTTTATTTTTTCAGATTTTTAAACCATCCAGAAGTGTTTGCAATTCCCTCCCATTGCTCTAAAAATGTATGCGAAGTGAACACTATTCGCAAGGACTACCTTAATCTTTTGTTATTTAGTTATTTTCGTGTCGATTAAATTCAGCAATCGCGTCTCGTGTGTCGTTGTACACCCAGTTGTACAATCGATAGCGGCGTCATCGTTAAATGAGATAAATCGTACGGTCAGGGACGGGAAATAAACGTATGTAGAATTTTAATTAGATTATTGGATAAAAAGTGCAAACACTGTGGTACAGGGTAGACGGCATGTGGTCTGGTCGTAGCGTCGTTAATTTAGTGACCCGTAGATCAATTTATTAATCGTCTCATAATCTTGGCGAAAACACCGCGTCAATGACGTTGAACGCTAATCGGAGTTCAGGGCTGCGACGAAACTCGTGCATCCTCCAAGATCGAAGTTAATCAATAATTTTCATGTACGAACGAGAGAAAAATTAAATTACGGACGTCCACTTGTTCGATCGCTTGTTTAAACGTAGAAGCTTCGAATAGACAATCGATGCGCATTATGCAATTACGAATAGGCGAATTATCACCGTAGACTTCACCAAGCCATAACAGCAGTCATGGTCGCTAAAAAAAATAATCTCACTCGCTGTACCATTTTTTTTTTTTCGATGGTTTTTTCCTTTTCCCATGGCTCATTTTTGCTCACTTGCATTTAGAACGCTTGCGTAATAATCGAACTGATGTGTAAGTCACGTAATAACGTAATTTGTTAGTTGCAGATATGTGTATTGTTCGTTAAATTTTCTGTACTTGTACACTGTGCTGACTCGTAACATAATCGCATTTTGTTAATTAACTGTGTTAACTGTTTTCGTCAAATTTTTATATATATATTTTTTTGCACCATATTTTCGGGGCATACATCGATGGTTCAACGTCGGAAATCTTGCATTGGACCATCGATATGGTGTTAGCGGACAAAAAAAAATTTGCCTCTTCCGGACATCACGAATTTTTGTAACTTCAATGAATTTTAATTTTCAGGGTGGTTCAGGAAAAAAGTAACGTCTAAGAACAAGTTGCGCTAACGGATTATGTACTACAGTCGGTAGAGATGAGGAAATATAGTGTTAAATAGCACACACGAGTCAAGCTGTGGACGCTCGAATGGCGGTGACTTTGCTACTGAGAAGACTAATATAATAATGAAATATTATGAATAATGTTTATTATAAAAAAAAAGAAAAAAATCATATTTTATTATGTGGAAGAAGTATAAACGATAAAAAAAAGAAAAAAAAAACAGAAAAAGAAGAAAAAAAAGTACACAAAAACAAGATAAACGTAGTTAGTAAACGAGACTATTGAGAATGGTGTGTGATGGATACATAGATTTAAGGATCTAACTTGAACCCATGTATTACGCGTCAAAAGGCATTACGAGAGTTTCATTTGCATATTTTTTACTAGAGAAAATCAACAGGATTTGACAGTTCGTTTTTTTTTTTAAATAGAAAAGCAGGGATCGATAGTCCCAATAAACAGCTATTAATTAGCGAGAATCAGACTATTTGAAATGAGAAAAGACAAAAAAAAATATAAAAAAAATAAATATATTAGCTCAGTATCACATTTATTAAACGAATACGAATAGATACTAATTCACAGGCGGATTTCTCAAGCGAAGCGAAGGTTTGCACCGGGACTCGATGAGAACTTTAACTGTAGGGCGAATCTTCGACGAATATTCTTTATTGACAGAGGATTCATCTGCATTTTTTAAGTAAGTTTGGGAGATTACAAAAATATATATATATAGATATTGAACCATACGTGCAATAAACCGACACAGAATGATTACGTCTCGTACTAACGAAATTTGAACTCTAAGGAATCGAGTTCTAGCAAAGAAAAAAATAAAAAATAAATAAAATAAAGTGTAGAGTGTTGAAAGAAAAAATCAATTTTAACTGTGTCACACGACTATTCACGAAGAAAAACAAAAAATTCAAGACACCTTCACCTACACACGATCAATTTGTAACATTGTCAGATATGAAGAAAAAAAAATTGCGTTTCGATCATTTTGCACTTCTGGATTCGGAAATATTCCGTAAAATCATATCAAATTAATTTAAAAAATAAAAAAATTTAAATTGTATATTGCGATCGAATTATTATTCTCGGAAGCTCCGAAAGCTGTGTGAATAGAGAGGGTGTGTTTCTGTGTCGACACCGAAAGATCAACACCCCCGTCTCGTCCGACGATATCTTGCACCCTCGTGCGGATCATAATGAGAGTACCGTTTACGAAGACAAAAGGGGAATATAAAAAAAAGAGAAAATAAAAATTAATTATCACAGGGTTTGGTGAACGCATTGAATGGTAGTCAACATTTGTCGACGGGGTCAGCCAGTTGGAGATTCTAAGAGTAAACCGACCGCTTGCTAGAGATCCGAAGAATAACGCAAGGTTCCCAAAAAAAAAAAAAAAAAATACAGAAGTTTAAACAGGTTCACCAAGCCTTGAGAGGGACAGCCCAAGACCGCCACGATTAACCGCTGTTCGTTGTTTAATATCAAACAAACGTTTATTCGTTCTATACTGTACTTATTTTATATACAATTTTATAAATACAGAAATAAGTGGGTGAATTGTGGACGCATCTGACCTCCCTTTCGACAGGTAACACTGGCTTGCGAAACAGAGAGACTCGTGTTAAGCGGAGATATCGTTGCGCCTGGAATTTTGCTGGTCGATCTTATACGCCCGATCAAGTCAATGTTATCTCGTCACTAAATTGCAATTTATTGATTGAATCTCTGTTTAACAAAAAGTTAAGAAAAGAAAACAACAAAAAAAAAAGAAACAATAATACTCCTGATGATAATGTTGATGTAACATCCATTGATTAATTGGTCAGCCTTAACACCTGGTAGTCTAATCTTATAACAGTTGCAATGTAGCATAAAAAATATACTAAAAATAAATATATGTACCCTGCAGATTGCTCGGTATTTCGTTGTCATTCATTTATTTCCCGAGCAACGACGATCCATGAAGATCCGTCTGCATTATCGGGAAGGGCGTGGAAACTACGCTAAACGACAAACCAAAGCCGTAGAGTTACAAAAGTATGTATTTATCCGTAACTATTGTGAATAACTAACATACGTATATGTTTTTGCCCCAAATGCGCTAAAATAACCACATTCCTTGCGTACAATACGGGCGAAAAATTGCGTATTATTGGCCGGTGATCATTATTAACCTGTGCGCATGCGCAGTACTTTTTCATTACTCCCTAGCGAAAATATGACGATTTTTCGATGCAAGAAATGGGGTTATTTTGAAGAAATCGGGAGGAAAGTATCGTATGCTGCAGTGGAGGGCGCGGATTTTCACCTCCTGTGATTTTTGCCCTCTCTTCGCTCGGCTGGCAAACTTCGCGACTCAGCGAAAATAGCGCACTTCCCCTCCTCGTAGCATAATACACTAATTACAACGATTATCACAGACCGATCGCGCGTGTTTTCTTTTATCTACAAAGCGATGATTTTCTTTCTCTTCATATTTGTGTTTTTTTTCTTTTTTTCTAGGTTTAAATTATTCAATTTAACATAGTCTGCAGAAAGCCGAGTATGTAACTTCCCAAATCTTCGTCTTGATTGGTCCACGAGACGTAAACGCTTTTCTTGTCTTCCTCGTCGCCTTCGACCTTGACGAGGACGGACTCAACGGAGATCGAGCCGTCGGTCAATTGGACCGTCCAACCGGTCAATCTCTCCTTGAGTGGCTGCAACAACTTGAGTGTCGTTGATTGCGCCGGTCCGGGATCCCGCACTTGCACCGTAGATGTGAAGCGCACGACGTGCTTTGCTATTCCAGCGGCTTTGCCCACCTGCGAAAATAATGTCCGTTTACAGCGCGATCAGATTTCCTCGCGAAAAATTATCGCAATACGAATAAAATAAATAGATATTTTCGATTCTTTTCCATTTAGCTTCCTCGTAGAGGACGGTTTGTTTTGGTGAATAAAAAATTTCAGATCTGTATTAAAACGGGTTGAGAATGTTTCACACATCGAAAAATGACATTTGGATCAAATGTCCCGATGTGTATGTGTGCGACTCATAAAAGTTAAAAAGTAAAATTTTCATATCGTTTCCTGGTAAACGTTGAAAATTGAAAAGTTCATACCGCTTCCTTACTCACGAAGCTCCGTCTATGAGGAAGTCAAAAATACAAAAAATGATTTCTCATAGAAGAACCTTTACGAATATAGGAACATTACGAGAAGAGGATATGAAAATTTCAATTTTCAACTTTTATGAGGAGGCGATATGAAAATTTTAACTTTTATCTTTTATGAGAAAGCGATATAAAAATTGCAATTTTCTAAAAAAAAAAGTTTCTTAGGTGTAAAAAATGTTAACTCCGAAGTAATGACGAATGCGAACCTCATCGGTGTCCACCAGGCAGGCCCAGTCTTCTTTGAGCATGAGAACGCTGTGAAGAAGTCTCCTTCGCTTCGGATCCGGCGGGAGTGCCGAGTAGCGTTTGGCCTCGGCTTTCAAGAGCGCTAGCGATGCGTCCACCGGAACTTTCGAAGTCGTTGTGATAACGCAAGTTTCGCCGTTCGCCGGATTGTAACAGTTAGTTCCGAACTCCTGGTTAATCTTCTCCTTGAGATATTCCATTTTCGCAAACTCTCCGTGTACGAGCATGACGTTTTTGGGCTCGCAGTACTGTATGAGCTGCATTATACCCTTTGCGTCGGCGTGCGCCGAGAAAGACATGTACTCGACCGCCATTTTCACTTCGACGATTTGACGATTCTCGAATTCGATTCTCCTAGCGCCGCTGAGTACTTTGTGCCCGACGGTTCCCTGTACGCAAAAACCCGGCATTATGACCATGTTCAATTCGTTCGGTGCCCATTTTTTGAATATCTGCAACGACAGTCCCGCGTGGAGCATTCCCGGTGTCGCGAACACCACCATCGATCCGGGATTGTCGATGTACGCTTTGTCGAACGGCTTTATGTGCTTGAAATCGAACATGTTTCTCTGCACGAAAGTCTTCTTGATCTTCTGATTCGTCCACGTGATGAACATCTTGTAGTAATTGTTCGCTTTCTCGGTTAGACCGAGGGCGAAGTAAACGGGAGCTTTGAGATTCATTCTCTCCCAGTAAGTCTCCAACAGTATGCACAGCTCTTGGGCTCGGCCGAGGGCGAACACGGGAATGAGAACTTTTCCACCCCGATCTATGCACTCGTGTACCTTAAATAAAGTATCATAAAATAATGTATAAAACAATTGATAAAATATGTACAAAATAATTAATAAAATTATTATTATAATAATAATGATAGCAGAACGACGAACAAGCGGCTGGTCGCGAGCCAAGCTGAAATTTCGAGTGGAAAGTTTCTTTCTTTCAATTTTTTTTTTTACCTTCTTCAAGAAGTCTCGCTCGCGGCATCGTTTGGAGTCTCTTATGGTGGTCGCGTAAGTGGATTCGGAGATGAGCAGATCCGGGCGGCACTTGTCGATCCACGCTGCTCCGAGATGGCGATCCGGCGTCATGTTGTAATCGCCCGTATAGACGATCGATTGAGATCCGACTCTTACCCAAAACATCGCCGCGCCGAGCACGTGACCGGCGTAGTACGCTTTTATTTCGAGCTCCGAATCAACCATCACAGATTGGTGTAACGTCACGGCTACAACTTTTTTCATGCAATCCTTAATCATTTGAGAGGTGAAAAAGTTACTTTCTCCCTTTCGTTCCACGGCTACTTTTCTCATGTCCTCCAGGAGTATCGGAGCTATAGCCTTCGTAGGATGGGTCATGTAAATGGGGCCTGTATAGCCGACCTGCAAAAGTTCATGTGTATTATTATTATTATTATTGTTATTATCATTATATAAATAATCTTATATTTATATTTATAGTCATGCGTATCTGATATAATATCAATAATCGTTAACGAAAAATGTTACTCGGGATTATGTGTTATGTATCATGTGGTACTGTATATTCAAATTCTACAGTAGTGTTATTCATTCAAATTTTATGTACCTCGTGTTCTCGATTCGCAACTTGAGTTTTGTGTGAAGGAGTTACTTCGTCAATAAATAAATAAAAATAAAATAAAATGATTGTTATCGTTAGATAAATTCAAGAGTTCTAATTTCAAGTGTTTACGACTTTTATAATTCGTTATTCGGAGCTCTTAAATAAGAATTTATTTTATACTTGTTGTAAAGGAGAAATCCGTCAAAGAAATACATTTTTTTAAATGACTGTTTTTTTTATCTTAGGATCGTTATTATTTACCGTGTAGAGCTTCGATCGATCTCAATCTAATTGAATGCAGTTTATTTGCGCGGCAGGGACTTACCATCTCGGTGAAATAGGGCAATGCGCCGCAGTGGTCCAGATGAAAGTGAGAAATTATGACGCAGTCAATGTGATTGGTAACAGGACCTTCGGGCACAATGTAAGAAAAATCGGGAAATCTTCGCTCGTCGTTGAAGCCCATGTGCATCCCGCAGTCCAGCATTATATTCTTTCCACCCATAGTTACGAGAATGCAGCTTCTGCCGACATCCTGTCCGGCGCCCAGAGGTGTGACTTTGATGTCTGGCATTTTTAACGATAGATCGTCGACTTCGTTTCCGAAAAACTTCGAATCAATCGTTTCATTAAAAATACGGGACTGAGGTTAAGCGTGAAAACAAATTCACGAGCGCGAGTGGAAATTGTGAGCTCACGCGTGTAAAGCGGACGAGACGATTTACCTGTTCGATCTACGAAGGTTATCGAGATTGGACACTTCCGCGCGGCGTATTGTTTTTACGTTGTACACTCTATTATTATTGTGTTATCAATGTTAGAAACATAAAACAAACATGAGTTCACCGTTTCGTTGCCGGTATTGCGATCGCTCGCGACGCAAAACACGACTGTTCGCCTTTTTTTAATTTAAAACTGAGAAACTGACTACAACGCCATCCATCGTTACAGTGATGTGGAATACCCTTCCGCCCATGCTCAGCCGGTAATGTGGAACACCTTTCCCATGCACAGCTGGTGACAAAAACTGTAGTGAATGGTGTTTTTAGACCTCGAATCGCTGAGAAGAAATAAAATTGTCTTTCCCTGCCTCAACCGATTCCCCAGGGGAAGACAATTGTCTTTTTCGTCGGCAGACTGTGGTTTCGAAACGGCACTCAGTACAGTCTTTGTTACCTACATAAGAAGGAAGAAGAAGGAGAAGAAGGCGGACATATAAAACGATACGTCTCAATACACGGGAAAACTTGTACATCAGCTGCGATAATGTACAGCGAGAACTCAGCCGCGAACCGAACAGCTGTTGCTTCGTTGAACTATCGAATCACAGTGCATCACAGTGCCTCTCGACAACTTCGGTTAGCAATCACATTTCTACAGTACAATTAATAGAGTAACAAAAATCGGCATTCTTTAATTTCCAGGAAGACGCCGAAGATAAATTTAATTCGTCATGCCACCGAAGGTGGACCATCGGGCCGTCACACCGTTCGTATCGGCTATGCGAGCTTTTTTTCGGGGTGTAAGTTTTTCGTAACCTCTTCCAAGTCGAGCTTCCTCGAACTTCGAGCTTTTTTTTCTCTTCGTTCCAACAATCGAGCAATTGTCATAACAGTTCGGTCAACACGTTTACGTCATCCAGGTGTCTTTTTTTCTCGGAACAAATAATCATTGGATCGCTCGCTCGAACAACCATTTCGTTGAATATTTGACGTTTGCGTCTCGGCAACGAAGCGATTCAATTATGTAACGTTAAAGTTGTGAAATTACGATGAATTTATCGTTGCTAGAGTTCGAATGAATAAAAGCCCTTTCGGTTCGTGCGTTCGACTAAAATATTCGTTTCTCAGAGAGGTTACACGAACGCTTTGAGATTCGCGGATCGTCTCGCCGCCCGTGTCCAACCTCCGCCCGATGTGCCCGGAGGACCTTACCACAAAACTTCGAAAATCTATTACTACAGCAGGGATGCAAGACGAGAAGTTATGCCCCCGACGGTCATCCCTATCGGGAAACAAATAGTTGCTGGGTATTTGATACTTGATTTTATAAAAACTACAACGGAAACACTTGTTTCAGCATTTCTTAAAGTTGATAATTTTTACAAAAAAAATAAAATTTATTATCGTTGTTATTGCAGAACGGAGGCATCGGCTGCCCTGAAACCAGCTACGCCCAACAAACTTTATATGCCCGAATAGCCCTGTACAAATAGACACAGTCTGTATAATTTTAATGTGTAAAAAAAATGAAATATAGTGAATAAACGAGTAATAAATGTGATAAATTGCAGAGGGTAGGGAAAATACAAATATTTCATAGCCAGAGTCCTTCGAACATCATTTATGGGTAACCGCTTCGCTTATTTATTGTTTCACCGGTAATGAACAATTCGAAGAATAAATATTATGAAGACGATACATACATAGATTATAAGTCGTACCGTCCGGAAGCCACAGAGAGTTAACCGATGCAGCACAGCCAAATCGCCGAAATAATTCCGTCGCGATTTCTCTAGATCTCGAGCTCTCGCGAGTGCCCGTGACACGAAACGGGCTCATTAAATTTTTGTAAGCCATCGATTGTCAATTAAGTTCTAATTTATTATTCTTTCGATTTAATTATTATTTCGTTTTAATTATTCTTCCGATGTCGGATATTTTTGTATCCGATTCGCGTGGCACCTTTCCAGAAAGGAAAGTTCGATACAATTTTTGTATCCAGTTCAACAGATTTATCGCGGCGATCTCGTGCTGTGCGCTGCCGCCTCTGTGGCGTCTGGCCCAGTAAGGAATGTAGATATATTTTCGTGCTCAGTCCCTAACAATGCACGATCGCTTATTCACACACTGTACAGATGTACATACGCGCGTATGTAGCAAATTCCACAAGCTTACAACCGCTATCGTTTCACGGTAAAATAATACCACCACGCTATATCTTTACCCTCACGGCAGCAAAAATTCTACAACATAGTCGCAACTGTCAGAATATCCGTTCATCAAGCCAACGTGAAACCCCGTCCAAACTTCGAACCCTTCGTCGCACCAGTTACAGTATGTACATAATAATTTTTTTTTTTTTTTTGCGACAATACCCAAGTCAGAAATTTAGTATGGAATTTGATTTTGATAATACTGTATAATGTCATATGTTTTCGTACGGAAGTTCAGGAAGCTGTTGCGTATCACGTTCTGCATAAAAATAGCGGCTTCTCGATCGGTGGCCATCGGCGCGAAACGGCTACGCAACAGTTTTATCGTTTGCCCTCGGAAGCAGGGTAATCCGGTGTCCAGCATCAAAGAGACCAGAGAAATTATGGCTTCCTGATAAGGCCTGCAATTAAAAATGTATTTATTTTTTATCAAAGAATGCGTGAAATCCTCGGTTGAGTAGCCATGAAAATAACTAAACATAACACTAAATTAAGAGAAAAATGTTACGGAGATCTTACATGATAATTTTTTTCAAACTTCTCAAAATTTGAAATGGAAGAAACTCACCTCACTGCGAGAAAGGCTTCCACGCACAGTTCCATGAACCATCGGAAAGGCGCGGCTTCCATTTTTCCTCCCATCACGAGAACCATCTCGTCTGTGAGTTTGATGTCCGGCTCGAAACCGAGATTGCCACCGGGCGAGCTCTCGAACATGAATCCAAAGTCGATGTGTATTATGTGACCTTCCTTGTCGAGCATAATGTTACCGTTGTGACGATCTTTGATTTGCAGTAGATAAGTAATTACGCTGTAAGCGGCCATTGATTTCACGAAGTTTCGTCTCGCGGTCTGGAACTCCTTGCCGCTCTCCTCGCCGTACTTGGTCAGGAAGTACTCGTACATGCCGATGTCCGTTTGACGTCCGAGCTGGTCCCGGGATTCCGCATCCGGTACGCATTCTATGACGCCGCACTGAAAATTCCATAAAATTTGGTTATTAACACGGTTGGCATTTTATACGTGGTCGAAATTATTTGCAATAAATTTACCCCTGGTGCTGTGGCGACGACCCTGTATGGGTACAGAAACAGATTGAGGCCGACCTGCTGGAATACATTTTTGAAGATTCCGATGACCTGAAGCGCGAGCATATCTTGCCGGACGTCGTCACCGACTTTGAAGATCGCCGCTTGCCAAGTCTCGTGCCCGGTGCATTTCGTCTCGACTTTGGCATTCGCTGACACGGCCATCGCGATATTCTCCAGCTCGTTTATACCGTAACGCTGCACTCGGAAACGTGCCAGGAACGGAGCCTTCGCCGCACTGAAAGCAACAGCGGAAAACATTATTGGTAAGCAAAGTTTCGAACCCTTTCGCAATCACGCTCATTCGAAATTGTGAATTTCCGATAAATTTGATAATTTCCCTTGTCGAGTTCCTTAAAATAATTATTAACGTCAGAAACGTGTAAAATAAATTTTCGAGTTAGCGTCTAAATTTATGCCAATCAGCATCGCTGTCTCCTTGAAAAAGAAAGTAACGAGACCTCACCTCTGCATGGGTCTTCCGCTGTTGTAATCGATATCGATAACCATAGCTTCGGGATTGGAAGGTAAGTAGCAGCCCGGTTGAACTGTAATTTTTCTCAACGATTTCAAACAAGCTTCCCTTCTCTCCGGACCTTTCGGGAAGGGGCGAATTTCTCCAGAGATATTAGTAATTTTCTCGAAGAAATCGAATTCCCGTTCGTAAAACTGTTTCGCCGGCCCGGAGAGAGAGCCCAGGATGCTTTTAACCAGCGAGTCCAGTATGTCGAAGAGATCGGGATCTTTGACCTGTTTTTCCTCGTCCATGTACATGTTCGTGTGCATGTTCCAGATAAGTTGATGGGCCACAACCTGTGAAAGAAAATGAACAGGCATTTGAGATTTTTAAAAATGTTACGAAACTGTCGAACAGACTTCGCTGTTCTTTCGGCGGGGAACCAACCTGCGAACGTTTCGCAATCGCCTTTATAAATTCGATAACGTAGCCCATGGTGTCGTGACGTACAGCCTGCACGAGCTGTGGTATGTAGAAGAGAACTGCGTCCGCGGGATAACTGCCGAGAACATCGACGGCGTACTGGGCTGAAATCGGATGATGCGGAAACTGTCTCGAGAAATACGCCAGCGCTTGGATCGGCGAAACGCGATCCCAAGTCAGCATGTGCACCAGCTATAAATTTATTTAAAAAAAACAAAAAGAAAAATGCATTTTCTCAAAAATGTGAGGTAATTCGTAGCTATGAGTATTAAAAAAAAAATACCTCTGGCGCGTCGTTCAGGAGGCTCTCGGTTGTGACGAGATACTGCAAAGCTTCGGCGACGTGCATCACAGGAATCGGCTTGAGCCTTACCAGTCTGCAAACTTCCTTGATAATCGTATCGGCGTTCTTGAGACGAACAGGAAGATAAACAGCGAGGACGGGACTGATTTCCCAGGCGAGACGGGTGTAATCGCGCCAACGTTCGTTCATCACTTTGGCTCGCCATTCGGCGATCGAGCCCTCACCGGGCAAAGCGAGATCTTGACGGCCGCCTGGATTGCGCCATACCTGCGGAGTCAATGTTGTTGCGATAAGTTATCTTTCGATAGGAGAGATAAATAGGATGATAAACAGGATGATAAATAGGATGATAAATAGGATGATAAATAGGAGGATAAATGAGATGATAAATAGGAGGATAAATAGGAGGATCAATAGGATGATAAATAGGAGGGGGGAGGGGGTGGAGGGTTTTAATTGTCCATAAAAACCGTATTTCACTCACGATTAGCGACAGCATCGAAAACCTACCAGTAATAATTCAATCTCCTCGGCGAGTAGTCCGAGAATAAGATTTCGCTTCTTTATGTAATCCTTGACGAAGACGTTCGTGTGGGTCATGCGCTTGCTGCGGTTGCTTCGTTTTCCAAGGGCGTTGCTACTGGTCGAAAGAGGCACGGTGTTTATCCATCCCGGAGCCGGTTGCCTCATCAATTCTCTACCGGTCGGAGTCAAAGAATTCAGCGGAGCGTCGATAGCGTTAAATCCACCTTGCGGCTCCAACATCACGTCGAAATCGCTCTCGCCGCTGCCCATGATCAAATATTTCTTCTCGCTGTGCATCACCTGCCAGAACCTTATCAGCGTGACGATGTCCTCGCGGAGCTGATCGGGTTCCTGCGTCGGCATTTGACGCTCCCGACAGAAATAATCCAAGCAGTTGCAGTAGACCCTCTCACGCAAAACATTCTTGCTCAGTGATCTACGAAAATTCCAATAAATTTTCATCCGTTTAGAACGATTTTTTTCCAATAAAATATTTGCAATGAGGAAGCTATTCGCACAGTTGTAATAAACGAGGAAGTTATGTGCAAATTACTTTCTACTTTTTTGTCGTAACATAACGGACTTTCTACATCTCATAAAAGTGAAACCGTCAAAATTTACCGCAACATTTTATTATAGACAATAGTAAACTAATAGAAAGCAGCGAAAATAAAAATTCTAAGACAACCGAATGGATGTCTCACCTGGGCAGGGTGTCTCCTTGAAGGAGCAAGAGGCCGCACGACAAGAGTTTGAATCGCGCGCCGACAGCGGCGACGTGTCTATTCAAGCCGTGTTCCTCGCCCGACGCGCCGACCGTCATCGGCAACGATCGATGCAGCAGCACGGCGATCATCTCCACGGTCTCTTGACAACAGTACTTTGCTGTCTCGATTATTTCGATAATGAAAGTCACCCATATCTCGTGGGGTTTGACGTACGGTGGATTCGGTCCGAGTTCGCAACCCTCGTAAACCGCGAGAGGGCTGACTTCGTGGCGCTCCAGGGAGAACAGTCCCATCCGTTTGTCAACGGTGTATTGCCAGGCGGCGAGCATTTCTTGAAGAAAGCGTAGCTTAAGATCCGGCCTGGCAGTCAGCGTCCACTGCCAGCACTCGGTTGCCGTCGTCATCGCGGTATTCGTGAAAAGATCGACCTGCGACCAGGCGACCGAGTGAAGCAATTTTCTGTGAATCCCCGGCACGGATATTAAAAGCGCAGTCGCGCGCCACAAAGCGCCCTGATGCTGGACGTTGTCGCGATTGTGGCAGGATCGTCGAACAGCCGCGATGACTCGTTCGATCACGATATTTCTTCCCTCCTCGGGCGCCGTTTCCGTTGTCGGCGAATCGCTCCGGGCGAGCGCCAGCATTCCGGCGACCTCGCCGGCGTACCAGGATCGACGGGACATCATCGAGAGAAGCCAGGTGCTCGCGCCTTTCGCCCCTCGTGGCCTCTTGTCCAGAGAATTCGTCTGCAAAACAATCGGAGTGTCATCGAACGAAGATTATCGGCGAGTATGCGTTCTTGAATACAGATCTGTTCAATGGGTTCTTTTGTTCATGACGGTCCGATGCTAGTAGGTTTTGTAAATTGCCAACGGTGCATCCGATTGTTTTCGCGGGATAGATTTTTGTTGGTTCGGATAACAAAAAACGCTTATCAGTGTATATTTGTGTAAAGGGTGCGTTCTTGAACGCAAACCTGCTCAGCTATGCGTTCTTTTTTATTCATGGCTGTTCACTGCTGGTGGGTTTTTTTAATCGCCAATGGTACGTCTGATTCTTCCGGCGGGATAATATTTCGGCTGTTTTGGTACCACAAATAAGGCTTTAAAAGATTTGTGTCAAAACTAAACCCTGGACTGAGAGCTGACTGGATTATACCAAACCCTATTCCAGCCTATTCACCTATTCACGCCTATTTCAGCCGCTTATACGTGTTGGTACATCTCGAATATTTCTGTATTTAGTCGAACAGAGCAAAACCGCATTCAAGAAGGCACTCAATTCGTTAATGCAGGCACTTTAGTGGAGGCAACAGCCTCCGCTTACATTTGCGGGTCCTGAGGTTGGCACGGCGAGATCGACGAATTCCAGAACGGAATCGGTAGCGAGAGCCAGCCCGGCGTGGTGCCACATTCCCGAACACGGTATTTGGTTTATGTACTCTTGGAGATGAGATCTTGTAGCGTGGGGCGCCCATTTCATCGCTTCCTGCACGATTTGCTTGCAACGCGCAGCGAAATCCTTTACGATTATCTGTACGGTGGAAATGTTCAAAAAGAAAAATGAGAATGAGAATGGATGGGCGACGGTACCCATATTAAATATAATAATTTCCCTTGATATCAGACCCATGCAAATCGGCTTCCGTTTCTGTTAATAAATGCCCAACATTTTGGATAAAAAATTGCGAAAATTTAGCACTTTGACTATCCACAGTGTCGCAAGGGATTTTGAACAATTTGTCTTTACACGATATGCTGCCTCGAAGTTCATACCTCTCTGGCTTCGAGCGTGTCCATGAGATGAATGCTGTAGGGCGTGCCAGGAATCCGCAGCGTTGGTGTCTCCTCGTTCGGGTCGAGTTGTAGCGAATAGGACAGGACCTGCGATCAATAAATAACAGCTCAATCACAAACGGTCAACCTTTTTTTTCACGAAAAGTTACGAAGTGCTGAGGATCGCTCACTTGCAGAATATCCAGCATGCTCCACAGCACTCTGCAGTTCCAGAGCAAGTGAGGAAAGGCGTCGACTAGATCGCTGAGATACGTATCGGCGACGCGTCGTATCTGTTTATGTACATGATTAAAATTGACTAGAAGAAATTGTGCGTGATTCTCAAGTTCGCGCTCACGTCGCTCGTCCTTTGGTTTTCTCTGCATTACATCCTTGAATTTCGCGAAGACCGAGTCGGCGACGCTGCTTATGCACTGCCACATGCCGCTCTTGTCTTTCTGCAGATCCGAGTCGCTCAAGTACTCCATTATCGGCTGGAGACTCGGTTCGGGACTGTTGGACACTCTCAGAGTCTCGACCCAGTAGACCGACAGAAGATAAGTGATCTGCGCGAACTGCATCTTGCTCACGTAGGTCGCGGCCTCGCCCGATCTTATGCTCATCTTCAGTATCTGACTGCGCAATTCTTGAAGCTCGCCGATCGACACGCTCTCGTTGCGAACCGCCGATGTGTACTGCAGCTCCCGCATCTCGAGTTTCGCGCTCGTTTGCGCTATGAGGTACGGCGATTTTATCGCGATTTCTTTCACGCCCTCGTACCACTCGGCGGGCCAGATGCGCGACGTGTGATGATGCTCCACAGCGGCGAATCCAAACACAACGCAGTACAGCCAGAAATCCTTGAAGAGCTTCAGAACTCTGGCGCTGGGTTGTCTTATGGGCGGTAAACGGCGGACCAGGATCGCGATCACCGGAATCAGCGCACCCAAATTTCCGGCGCTGCTGGATACTTTCTGAAAACGAGATAACGGCGCTTCGTCACAATGGCGAGCGGGGAGAATGCGATTTTTTAAGGTGATGTAGTGTAACTCTCCGACTACCTGCCCCGTGCCCAGTTGGTAATAAAAAACTGTACCGAACGCGGTTTTGAGACGGCTGACCGCTGAGAGAGACGAAAATTCGGGAACGACAATTTTATTGTCGTGCTGCTGAGAAAGTCGAAAATTGTCCGGGAACGACAATTTAATTTTTCCGTCGGCGGTCTGCGGTCTAAACAATATTCAGTACAGTTTTTGTTACCAGCGGCGGTGTTTCACATCACCTTTAGGTCGAGCGTCGAAGACGCGTTTCACCAATTTGGATTCGGCAATTCGCGAATTAGCTCACCGTCATCGTCGCCATAGTTCCCGTAGTCGTCGTCGTCGATGTCTTGTCGCTCGCGCGTTTTCCCTCCAGGCCCATCGACACGAAGAGCTGCAGAAGACGCAGAAGAAGCTTGTCCAGCTCGTCTTCGCCCTGCAGGTTCGCCGCTATATTTGCAAGCGCGTTTGTCACCGCCCCGGTAACGTGACGATACTGCTTACGGTCGACGTTCGTCACGTAGGTCTTGCAGCTCGACTCGAGCGACACAGAGAACATCTTCATAATCTCGCCCTGTACGACAATACGAGCGATCATTCGATTAATAACGTTTTGTCTCTTTGTGAATAGCAAAAAAACTCGCAAAGTAATTTGCACATGGCTCCCTCATCTATTACCATTTTGCCCATATTTTTCTCAATGAGAAAGTTCGTTGATGGATTTTTGGCTTCTTTACAGAGAAAGCTATGCCAAAAATTGTAAGAAATGGGGAAACCATGTGCAAATTGCTTTGCACCTTTTTCACAAATTATTTTACTTTTTTTACCGATTTTTGTGTTTGTTGTGAAGTGCGAATAAAAAAATTCAAAACTTTATAAAATTTTATCGGGTCGATCGACTCTTGCCAAATTCAATAGGGAACATAGGCCCATAATAGTTTATTCATATCGAATTTTTTAGTCAAAGATCTAAAAAATTCTAAGAGCAAGATATTTTTCGAAAAATTGATTATGTCACAGATCCTCGACCAATTCTTACCAAAGTCAATAACGACAATTGTTTGATGTTAGTCTCTTTCTGTATAAAGTTTAAACCCGATAACTCAAAATCTGGAGGATCTGAACAGGGCCGCTATAGGAAAACTGACCAGCCATTCATGAAGAGCAGTGCACATGCCTGACACACGCGCATACACACCTAACCAGATATTTTTTTCTAAATGTGATTTTTTGCCGTTTCGGAACATTGTGAACATGTTTACATGAAAATCTCGAAAAAACTAATTTTAAAAATAAAGTTACCTCTACGAGTAAGCAAACAAAAAAATTCTTGCTTGGACATACCCTCGCTTCGCACTTGGCGATTATCATACAGCCGAGCTGATCGACGATCAGACTGTCCAAGGCACTGGGATCTCGACAGAAACTCTGCTCGAAGAACTGAAGAATGCTGCTCGTTGTCTTGGGAGTGTCTTTGAGGGCCACGGCGACGTGACCGAGCATGATGACGATGTTTTCAGCCACGAGCTCGTTCGTCAGTCGTTCCGTGCTGTTTTTTTTTAATTTATTTCGTTTAATAGAAAAAAAATTTAGGAAAAATCTCCGAACATAAATAATTCGGAAGTGCGGATACACGATCGCCGATACCTGTCGCTCTTTTCCAAGCTACACATTCTCGTCGATGCGCTGCTCACCAAAGCGGGCACGCAGTTCGGATAAACCGGCTGAGCGGCTTCCAGAGCGATGCAGAGATTTCCTATCGCTGCGTCTCGTAGCTTCTCAAAAGCCGTTTGACTCGGAGAAGCGATGGGTTTCGTGTCCTCAATTTCTTTACCTTGAACTGCAACAAAAAAAAAAAAAAAAAAAAATTAACCGATGAATTTTTGAAAGTACTTTCGTGTTTGTGATTAAGTATTTTACGGGACGATTGATAAACTGGTGTTACCCACTGGTCGCTTTGAATTGACGATCCTTCGACAATTTCTCGTTGTAGTGACGATGCAGTTTGACCAAAATCGGCGATGGATTCATGAGAAAATCACGCAAATTGTATTTCGACGTTATAGCGATGTTGGGAAACTTTTGAGCGAGTTTTCCGAGACCCTCGAGGCAGACCATGAGCAGAGGCATGTGGGCGAGAACCAGCTTCGGCGCGAGGTTGAAATTAATCTTCTCGGTGAGCCGACTGCAAAGACTGTCCGCACCTGTGATCGCAAATTTATTAAATTAAATAAAATCCGTAACGATCGTCGCGATAGTTATCGTAGGAAGAACCTGATAAAATTGAGAATTAGTCGATCAAGCACGCATCACGGTAAAGTAGAAGAAAAAATGTCGAAGCAGTGAATGATTTCGATAACGTGAGAAGAATTCGTGAATATTTCGAGATCGATTTTAGGGACTGTGGCCGCGTGAACGTGATTGTCACGCACCGCTGTCAGGCAGAAAGAAAGTCAACGCTAACGACTCGTTAGTCTCGATTGCTGGAGCTTCGATTATTGTTAGATCAACAAGTGGGTAAAGCAGTGGGTAAAATATGTAAAATCATGCGGAACGTCTAACACAAGGGGTGATTCGAGATACCCTCGCCGATCAGCATGGAGCCGAGGTCCGCGTACAGCGCGGTCAAATCGTACTCTCCGTTTGCTGGAAAAAACACGTTTACTTAAGTTCTACCTGGACCGTCTTTCCCGCTGAACAGGCCGAGATGGGGACATTCTTTTTATTTACATTGTGAAGAAGAAAAAAAATCGGTTGTTACGCACGAATTTGCAGTTAAGTGTTATTCAATATTTGTCTGCCCCGCATCGATATATAGATAGTTTTTATTAATTTTTAAATTTACGATTAAACTGTGAGAGAATCGAGATTGCGTTGCGATAATCGACTCACCGGTTTCGTCGCCGATAGCCCAGACCAAAAGATCGACGCAAGCGGAGTTCGCCATAACGTTCACCTTGAATCTGTTAACGGTCCGAAAATTCGTGTCCACGTCCTCGCGTTCGCTAGCATCGTGCTGACGGGACTGCAATTCCGTTTGACCCGAGAGAAACAGATCCTTGACGAATTCTTGAACGTCTCGGATGAACGGGGCCGGCAGATCGCGTTGGGACTGCAAGAGCTCTCTGAGAAGCGCCACCATTACCAGGTTCATCGTTTCGCTGAACGTTCGGTACGGAAATATCTGCACCTGGCCAGAGAAATAAACCTACAAAAATAAACGACATTTTTTATTACTACCATTATTATTTAAATATTTTATGGAGGCTTCTCAGGAGGATATTTTAACGATTAGCGCATTACGATGTTTCGGAGCTGGTCAAAGTACCAAAAAATACTTCACAATTTTACCTTAAAGTGCATGACCATTTGCATTTGAACCTTCGCCATTGTTTTCAAGTGGCATATTTACCAACCGATTTCGTTAACGAAAAAATTCTAAAAATTTTTTTTGTAGAAATACCATTTTTTTCGAAAAATTGTAAGGGTACATTTTTTTAAACGTAAGGTTTTTTTTAGTTCATCATTGAAACCGTGGCAGCGGGCCAAAATATTAAATTTATACAAACTAGCTCAAAAATTAATTAAAACAAAAATTCGAGAAAATGCGTTGGTAGAGAATCAAAAAAGGCACAAAAAAGTCCTTGCAGATTTTTCTCCCAAAGCGATAATTTAGGCGCTACAAGTAGCCAAAGTTAATTTTTGAAGTTGCGAAATTTTCATGGTCATTTAAACTGCATTGATTCTCCGTAATTGCGGCAAAAGTGGAGCAGCTTCAAATAAGAGAAACAAAACGAGTCGGTCAGTGTACTACGTACTTGCTGAGCTTCCTCGTCGAGGAACGCTAACGTTTCTTTGGTCAACAATTTTTTGGCCAGAGCAAGTACAGTCTGCAGATGCACGATGCTGAATTGCAGGCCCATTCGTTTTTCGGGACTCTCGTTGCACCGCATCTGCGGGAACTGATTGAAGCTCGAGCCGTATCTCGTGAAGAAGTAAGTCGACGGATCGTAAGGGATCGACAAGTATGTGTGCAACGACGGTCTCTTCGTCGAGCAGTAGTAATCTTCGGCCATCGGTAACGCCGCTTGGGCACTGTCGATCGACAAGTGCGGATTCAAGTTGCCGCTCAGCGAGCGCGGTATTATCGGTCGGAAGTTCGAGAAGCTGCGATGCCTCTTGTCGATCGGTTTCTCGCAGTTCGAAGCCGGTAGCGGTGGTTCCGGTTGCGGAAAAATCCGGCACAGCAGCGGAGGATCCTGACACGCGAATCGTCCCATCGAACGCGCCAAGCCGATCAGCACCGGTACAAGACACTTGCACACCGATACTGAAAACGAAATATTCTCTCATTATTACGATCCGGATATCCATCGAAGTTACATCGAAATTTATACGGAATTATTTCGCGTTTGTCTACATCCGGTCCACGACAATTTAAGAATCGCCGAGCAGCATCCACGTGAATTTTCAAACTCACGGTAATTAATATTGTATCGAGCTTCAAATCATAAAAAATGACAATACGTAATCTGTGCAAACTGCGCACATTGATACTGCAAGCAAAATATTCTCTCATTATCGCTATCCGATATGCGTTGTAATTCTACCTACATTAATACGAAAGTATTCAGCGTTTATGTATATCCGTTCCGCAATAATTTAACAATTGCTTAGCAGTGTCCACACAAACTTGCAAGTTCCCCGCAATAAATATTGTAACGAGTTTGAAATAATGAGACAACGTCAATATACAATCGAATTCAATCCGTACAAAAAAAAAAAAGTTTGCAAAAAGTGCTAAATTCCACCTTCGGAAGATGAAGGGAAAAATCTTACATTTGGCCTGCATAGCCCTGTTTCCATTCTGCTCTTTGCATCCCCTTATCATGTTTGTTATGACGGTGAGTATGTCCACTTGGGTGGCGATTATTTCTTCTCTGGCGGCGTCGCATCTCGCTGCTACGTCGCTGAGCAGAGTGTTCAGACAAAAGCTGAATCTTTCAGCGACCGGTACTCTCTCCACCGGCGAAGTTTTCACCTCGTCCAGCCACACAGCCTTGGGCAAGCCTCTCAGCAGGCCCAGCAAGTAGGGAAGAATTCGGTCGCGATGTTGCAATCCAGATTCCAGGAAGTAAATTCCCAAAGCTATCGTGGCATCTTGACCTCGCTGATCTATGCGAAAAGCACCTTGCGACGAATCCTGTGGACATAGCTTGAACAGACGATTCACCTGAAAAAAACAAGAAGCCTCTGTCAAATATCGCGAGTCATCTATACGATTACAGCCTCGGAGTTTTTTTAACTGTTGTATAATCATCGTCGGCAATGACTGGTAGAATATTATGAAACGAATGAAGCGGCGCGGGTTTCCGGCTGACAAAATATGAAGAATGCCGTGAAATTAAATTCGATACGATAATTTCGGGGAGGGGGGGAATAATTGTTGAAATTTCTTGTTGCTAACGTTGAATTTAAAAAAAATGGCTGAAAGTTTATCCAAATAACATAAATAAGATTGTCAGTGACAATATAATTTTACTTTTAATGGAAATTAATGATTTTTTTTTCGTTTTGAAAATGATGAAAAATGTTCTTATGTTTTATATTTTGCACACGTTAACGAGTCACACTTCAATTGACGATAGTTATACAGGCATGAGCAATTTTTTGTTTCTCCAGAATATAAGTTGTCTCTCCAGATGAAATGTTTGAAATTTTTAATTAGAAAAAAGGTGGGAAAGCTCGATTATTGACTAAAGTTAAAGGGTCACTGTGGCTCGTGTCTATATTGATAATCTTGTTGTTTCTGTTATTGTACTTATGTATTGCCATTATTGAAATATGATTCACACGTTGAAAGTCGAGTGTCGAAGAATTGTCTTCCGCTACTCGACGGAAGAAATGTTTCATTGAACAAAAATGGGCCTGTGGACATGCTCGGCAAAAGTTTTTTTTAAATGCATATAATAACAGATATTATTGTTATTTTCGATAGCAATAATAATTTTTTTTTTTTTTTATGGAAATAAAAAGGATTTTTTTTTTTATGGCTATAATAAAAAGTATTTTTTAAATAAATTTTGCACACGGCAACGAGAAATCATAATTCTCGGCCGTCCGTCCGAAAATTCGATTATCGGATAAAGTTGAAGGGGTCACAATAGTTCGTGCTTACGTCGATAATCTTGTCATTTCTATTATTGTACATCTGTCCTGCGATCATTGAAATATGATTCACACGTCGAGAGTCGAGTGTCGAAGGTTGTCTTCTGCTACTTGACAGAAGGAATGTTTCATTGAATAAAAATGGGCCCTAGGGCGGCTGTCACGTTCTTGGTAACCTCGGGATAACCTCGATAAGACCGCCGAACCGTCGATAACGCCCGATCGTCGAATAAAATTACAACTGTCCATCGTCAATCGATATTCGGACGGGACATGAACAAATATTTTCCGAATTACCTTGTCCCACGGCGTAGGTTTTATCGCCGCAAGTGACCGCGCCAAGTGCTGGACTGTCTTGGTGAAGAAGAGTTTCTCGTCAGCGGCCATTTTTTTCGGTCTGAACTCGGACAAACGAGTTCTTCGAAGACTGCACCGTCTAACCGCTTCAATCACTGTACAGTTGTCCAATTTTCTGAACCGTTTTTCTTATGCATTGTCACTTTTGCATCCGATATCCCGCGGATGCAGCGGGACGGACAGCTGAGCAGGCACTGGCACGTCAGCCACTGTGTTCCAGGAATGGCCGCGGACCCGTCGAGCACGTGACGTAACAGGCCGCGTTTCGATGTCAGCTGCGATTTGCTGGCAGTTCGGAGACTTACCGGCCGAAATCTGCCGGTAGAAACTATTTATCGTACCGGCAAAATATTATCTTTACTAGCGGTCACGTTTACTCGCCCGCTCGCAGTACTGTATGAGTGTGTGAGTATCCGTGTGAGTGCCTGTGAGATTCGTGTGAGTACCGGTGAATGCTTGTGAGAATTGTGAGTATCCGTGTATTCATAAATATTTTTGCGAGTATTTGCGAGTATCTTCTTCGACGCCCATTATTGCGGTAGAATTGCATAACGCGTCATATTTGTCGAAAAGTGATTTATTAATTTACTCTCATTTCATAACTCTTCACCCACGATAAGTAATACTCAATTTTTTTTGTACACAACAATAAAGTTTTCTTGGACACCTCCGTGCTGGATGTACTGACATAAAATCGTTTCGAGAATTTTCGATCGGTTGTTTTTTCTTGACGCGCGGACGACTCTTTTCTTGCACTGGAGAACAATCTGTGGAGGTCCGACAGAGCCGCAGATACGTAAAAACTCGGATTCGATAATTCGGGACCGGCGATTATGAGATTCACGGCTTGTTTTGCAGCAGCAGTTGCTTCCTCGTCTCCCGGTAATGACTGACACTATGGATCGACAGGAAAACAAAAAAAAAAAATATTTTTTATTATGGACATTACTCGGCAGTATAAATATTTCCTGAATGGACTGCTCACGTCTTTGGCCTTTTGTGAAACCGATTCGACAGCGCTCAACGAATCTTCGTACACTTTGTTCTGCCCCATATTATCAGAAAGGTGAACGAACATAGCAGCCGATTCCTTCGGTGAATTTTGATGTTCGCCGTTGAAGTGCAGTGCCATGTACGTGTACGCGTGCAATACGTTCAGCAAGTTAAATCGAACGAATGGCGATGCTTTCTGTAGCAGAAACATATTATCAACGTGAATTTTTAGCCTTTAAATGAATATCATTGTCCTTGAAGCAAAGAGTATCGATACTAATAGAATTAAAGAAATTGTCTTTAATTCGATTATTATTACCATTATACTATGGGTTGTAAAAGGGAAAATCCGGTAAATAAATTAAATTAAATATTCAAAAATCAAATTAAGAACGTAACGTTTTAACAATCGTGCTTACTGTATGGTAAGCAACGGATATTGATCTATACCTTGAATTCTAATATTATCGAATGAGTGAACTGTGAAATCGAAAAACGACCGACAAAATTTTATACGAAAAATAAATAAAATCGTAAAAAGAAAAAAAATTATTGCTCATCCAAGGATTAAAAATAATACGATGGTGAAATTCTCATCCGTTACCATGCCCGCGAATATTACCCTAGCGTGAAACTCGGTCGTACCGCCAGTTCGTTGAAAGTAGGAACATCGACGATCTGTGGACACGCGGCTGTGTAGTCGGGTTTCTCGTCGTCATCCCCGATTTCCTCTATCAGTTTTATTCCTCTGGACGAATCGGACCACCACGGTGACCACAGCGGGAGGAGCTTTACAGCTTCTCCATTGCGCAAGCTCGCCTCGAACTCTTGCCTCTCGGCATCGGTCAATGCTGACCACACCTCGTCGGCGTTGTTCAAGTCTACGCTTTCCAGACGTTTCGCCAAATCGGGGACCTTCGAAATAAAATTATCGGAAAATAATAATCGTGATCATAATTATTACAGTATGTATCATTCTGAGTTCCAACTCAGGATCTATTACGTTCACTAGACCGGTAGTGTAAGCAGAAATCTGTCAACAAAATGAATTTTTTTTAAATAATAGTAAATTGCGAGATCAGTTATCCACAGACTTACGAGTCTTGCGAATAGTGTGAAAGGTTCGAACTTCGGAGGCTTTCAGAAAAAAGCTGAATTGTGGCGCTTGTTTATCAGGGTATATGACCCTCGTATATGGTTATACCATGTAAAAAGGACTTGTCCCATATACTTATATAAAAAATGAAAAAAATAAATAAAAAAATTTGAGGACGCGACATGGCAAATCCTCCGGCTTACATCAGCCTCGTCGTCCGAATCCATTGCATCGGCTAAAATTTCACCCTCGTCGGCCTCCTCGATGTCTTCCATGGAATCGTCGTCGAATTCAATCTCGGGTGTTTGCATTCTTTTCAAAATATCCATCATTTTTTTCATATCCTCAGGATTCTGTCTTTGGGCCTTGAATTCACTCTCCACCCATTCTTTATAGAAACTTTCGGAGCACTCTAAGTGCGCCTCCGATTTGTAGCACTCCAGCGAGCAATAGGGAATTTCGCACTTCGGGCAAGTGTATCGCCGTCGTTGAGTATTACAACTGCGAAAGAAACAACAAATTATAATGATCGAATAATATTTGATTTTTCGACGCACTCATTAGACTAAGAGATACTCGCAATTTACATGTTTCCGAATCGTCCTTGGTCGAAGTGCATGGTCGATCCATTGTCATGAATTACTGAAGAATTATAACAAATTAATCGACGACAACATTATTGTGAACAACAATCATTCGATAGGTTAAGAATTGGTTGCGAACAGCGGCGAAGCATTCCCGCCGATGGCGAACGAAAAATGTAAACATTGCGGCACTTGAGCGCTGGATATTTTACTCGGAATACTCGGGAACTATTCCGTCGGATGCATACATATTAGGTTTTTCAGTGCAAGCTGGAGCAGAGCGCTTGACTTTACGTAAAAGGTACATTTAAAAAGGATAGGAAATTAAAACTAATAACCTCCAATACTATTACTCACAGATGGATACGGCAGACAAGGGAGTAAAAAAAAATTACGTATTTCCAGCATGACGTCACTTCCAGACGAAAAATGAGATTTTCAAACCGGCAGTCACGGATTTGCCTTAAGGAATCTCCCTCAAAGTTACCGATGACTATTCCTCTATAGTACTATTCCGTACGGGTCGTTGAGTTTAACAGACAGTTAAACTTACAACTTGCTAGTAAATTATAAATAAATAGTCGTAATAATAATAATATATGTGGAAATTTTATTAAAAAACATCTTGAAATGGAAAAGCCGCTTTATCTGGATGGACGAGATCGGCTAGGAAGCAAGCGGTGCCAGCGATACCTTCGTACAGTGAGTACGGACAATCGGGTGTCCTGGCGCCGTGCTTGAATTGTTTGCTACGGATAAAATCGGCAAACTTCAAAGCCCGTCTGAGATGACGATGTTCCGAGGTGAGTCTGTAGAGCAGTAAAAAAACGTAACCGCTTCCGGCGATCCCGTGGCAGATACCCGGTCCCTTTTTCAACAGTCCCTTGCGCCAGACGAGCTCTCCGGATCGCTCGCATGCTTCCAGATAAAGACGATCTTTCCAGTGCAGATAAGCTGCAGCCATGAGGTAAACGACACCCGCCGCGCCATGACACCAGTGCACGAGTTCGTTGACCTCCCCTCTTCTGTCGCGCCCGTTACTGTCCACTTCGTCCAAAGCGCAAGGATAATTTCCCGTCGGTGTCTCCAGGCTCAGCAAGTAGTCGACGGAGGTCCGCACGAGCGATTCGGCCTCTTTGTTCGTCTCCAAGAAGCCTGGTACCTAATACGAAAAAGGTGTAATATTTCTTCATCAAATATTTAACATTTTTACGTCAAGAGCATGTGAAATACCGCGGTCGGTAATGAAAACTGTAATGAACTATTCTAAACGGACGGGTGTTCACTGTGAAAAATAAGACCCACCGGGAGCGGGTGTGAGACTTTTCTTTTAGCGTTAGAACCATATGAAACACCTCCTTCCCGTTCCATCCCGGGCTCAGTCGGTATCAAAAACTGTAATCAACTTTGCTCAGGGGTTCTCGTGTGTACGGTCAAAAGAAAAATCACATCGAAAGCGGATATCATCTCGCTTTTCGTTCAGTCTTTTCATTTGATCCTGAACGACAGAAACGTTGAGAAAAGTTTATTACAGTTTTTATCACCGATCGATATTGCACGTGCTCCTAAACCATTATTATTGGCTCCTCAAATAGGACGCGCGCATGAGCGGCACGTAAAGGGACTACGAAATTCACATGAATTTTCTGCCCACCTGTATGAGAACTTGCAAAATTCCTGCGAGACCGTGAGCCGCGCCAAGGTACTCCGTACCGTAGTAAGCGTACATGAGTGGACAAGGACTGCGATGCTTACGCGCGTAATTCATCCCGGAGAGTACCATGACACTCGCTAATTCTCGCATCAACTCGACAGGCACAACGTTATGCCCGAGCTGTCTGTTGAGCCACAGAGCTCCGTAAAGATAACCAGCACGTCCAACGAGGAATTCGTCCGACCCGGCGGACAAGAAAGCTTCCGGCTTACAGAGCTCTGCCATACCGACGTACCGCCTCGCGAAAACGTTCGAGCGCGCAGAGTCGCCGGCTCTGAGGGCGATAACAGCGCCGAGCGCGACGATACCTCCATGCCCCAGAAGGAAACCGCAATCGACGCGATTCCGTAGCTTCTCAAGGTCGCGTAACGAAGGCTCCAGATAACGTTGGGCGAGCGACAGATAATTTTTTGCGGTCTCGGGTTCCGACGACAGCTGCAGGCTCACGTGCAGGAACGCGTACGAGATGCCAGCTGCGCCAACGTAGAGACCACCCTCCCGATCGGCACTCTCGGCACCCTCTTTTATCACTATTCTTTCTATGGTTTTTCGCAAATACTCTCTCGCCTCTTTCAGATCTTGTTCAACGTTCACCGGCTCTTTCAACTTTTCCTCGTCCTCGGCGAGATAAGGATTCTCGAAGTACCGCGGAGGAGACATATCGCTCCGAAACAGCTGAGACAACACGAAAGTTTTCGCTCTCAGTCCACTGCGAAGTTGGCTGACGAAGCTGCGCAACATCGCACGACGAGCGTTGAAACGTAACCGAGTAGCGTATATGTAGGTGCCCGAATGCACAAGATGTTTCCAATATCATCTGACTAAAAAAAAACGGAATGTAAGGCGGACAATAGGTAAAAAGATGACGCGATTGAATAGGCTAAACGACATAATACAATTAGCATTCCCATCGTAAACGATCGAAAACAAAATTCATTGAAGAAAAGTAACGCCAAGTAGTCATCTTTTTTGCGAAAATGTTTTTTTTTCCTTTGAGAGTATTTTTATTATACCGATTTATCAATTACCGATTACTGCTTAGACTGATATTGGAATATTAACAGTCGCAGACGTTAATATTTCGAGCGTAAAATTATTTTCCACAAACCTGATTTTATACTTTCTCTCCGCAAAACATCGGTTAGTTAACCAACCAATGAGAGAGCGCTCATTGGTTGGTAACTATAACAAAGTGACAAAAAAAAAAGATTTAACACTTAAAGTTTCAAAATTTCTTATGTTTTGAAAAAAGAATATCCACTGCGAAAAGAATTGTGGCTAGTTCATGGATTGGAGTTCCATCAAGAATACCTTTAATGCCTTTGTTGACTGCGAGTGGTATTGGGTATTGTGTTGTTACACCGAACCCCTAAGGGTCATGGGCTCCTTCAGTCTCTTCCTCCTCCTTCCTTATCGGTTGTCGCCGGTGTGATTCTCGGATCCGGGGCTTCGTCGTGTCCCGTCAGGTGTCAGTAGACATGCGGCTATAGTCGTGTTAGGTACGGTTGTGCGGCTGGATGGGCTTAGTTCCCAAGGCCATTTGTCATGTACTTCGTATAAAGTACACAAAGTTTTAAGACAATTTTAATAAATTAAATCGTTATTAAAGTAGTTAATTCTTCATCCATGAGGATAAAGAATACATGAAGAAATTATATTTCTACATCTTGCCTGGGCAAGAATCATAGAATAGATTTGCTCCTTTCTACTTGCCACTGAGTTCCTCTGTCATGATCTTAAAAAAAAAAAAAAATCCCTTTCACGTGTATAACAACGATGTACACATCTCAACATCACGGACGTAACTGATATTGACTATCAGACCTCTCGTAGCCTACCTCTCTTCCCACATCAAAGAACTCCCTTTCTGTACTGGTGATTCATCAATAATTCACGTTCCGTAAGGCATTTCAGTATTTCGCGTTTGTATTGATCACCCTCGCATCTAGTCTGAGGTTTAAAATTGCTCATATTTAAATTGAGCACGATAGAACTTTTTTCCAGGAAATATCTACGTAACCTCGATGTCCCACCGCTATTACATTACTTTGTACGACCCACGAAGCGATACTCGACGCGCAGTAGCGGCGCGCACGGGGAGAGGCTGTACAACCCCGCTTCGCTGTCGCTCAACTTTGACGTATAATGGAGCAATTTGAACGTCCGTCGAGGTGTTACACTTCGATATAATTCCACGAAAAGGCACGCTAAAGAATAATAATGAGACGCATGGAAAGGGAAGGTCCGCAGCATTTTGTGTTCCGCAGCAGAAGCGGTAGTATATCGAACACCATCGTTGACGGTGGTTCGAGTCACGATGGACTTTTTTCAACACCGTTACTACAAATTAAATAAAATCTTGATGTCGCTCATTGGACATTGGCCGTATCAGAGCATCGGTGCCAGACGTGGGATTCATCTTGCTTTTCTGTTCGTCGGTGGTATGATGCTCACACCTCTGTTAATGGCTTTTGCGAAACATCATGACGACGAGGGCGTCCTTCTGGACGGCAGTCTACCATTGCTTTTCGTTGCAATCGCGACAACCGAGTTTATCGGTTTTACGTCGAACTCGACGAAGGTCAGTTCTGTCATCGAAAATTATAATATGATCGTAACCGGGACGAAAGCAACTCGATCGATCGATACCTATCGGTAATTAAAGGAACCTGTTCGGTTTGCGTAGACATTAACGTTGCTAAACCGTATTCGTACGGATTGGCACGAATGGGCTCGGGATCCGGAAATCAACATTCTTCACCAGTACGCCGAGCAAGAAAGGAAAATGATTGTCGCGTATCTAGGTAAGGCGAGTACGACAAGGGTCAGATAAAAAGTTCACGAGAATTTTATAGATTTGTCGACATTGTATACAGTCATGAATATTACCAATCAGTCCGTCTTCATCGCCCAACCGATGGTACCGAAGATAATCGACCATTTTCTGAAGAACGGCACCGAGCCCGGAACACTTCCGTGTCCCGTTGATTTTCATCATCTCGACGTACAGAAATATTATTTTCACATAATTGCATTTTCATACGTCTGTGCATCATTGATAACGATTGTCGTGACAACGAACGGCGTTATGTTAATCTGTTACGTGCAACACGTGTGCAGTATTTTTGCCGCGTTGGGGTGTGTTGATTATTAATCGATCATAATCATAATCACAATATAGTCTCGATTGAAACCGTCAGGCACAAGTTAGAACGACTCGGGAATAATCGGTCATTAGAAAAAACAGGAGAAACCCGGTTTGCGCTGGACAAAAAGGACATAGCTTCGTGCATCGAGAGACACAGTGGTGCCATCGAGTAAGATACTTCGGAAAATTTATCTAGTGCAATTATTCTCTATTATTAATACATTCACTGTTGTCAGGTACGCGAATCTCATCGCGGCAAGTTACTCGTGGACTTTCTTTTTTGTCATCGGATTCGGCATGATTGAATTCAACATTATAGGACTTCAGGTAAATGTTGCGTCGAGTGAGGAGTAATCTCGCCGAATTGGCCGTATCAGGAAAAAATAGCCGTGAAAAAATGCTGACAGTAAAAATAATCGCGAAATAAACGGCCGATGGAAAGAACAGCCACGGCATTTACGGATCCTTTAGACACACATTTCCTGCCAAAAGTCAGATGCAGTTTTTCATAAATCGAAAAAATCAACCATACGGTAGATATTCAGAACCTTGATTTCACTTAACGATATAGAAAACAGATTGTTAAGACATTGTAAAAAAGAAGGAATTGTTCACCAAATAATGAGGGAACCACTTTTATTCCCATATAAAATGAATTTGTTAATTTTTTCGAATACGTGTAATTTTTTTAGTAATTTTTTTATATTTTTAGAATTTCCTTTATTGAAATCGTTTAACCCTTCAAAGTACCGGGAACTTTTTGTCGGTCGCGAATGACCAGATCTACTTTTAAACACAAAACGTATACGGAGGTTCCGAATGAATTTTCTTCTGCGTTTTCAATAAAAACAACACCTTAAGGTACGTCTGTGAATCTTTACAAATTTTTTTAGCACTTTAGCTTATTATTCGAATCGTTCGAAGGTTGTGTCTTAGCAAAATCTAGGTCCTTGTCGAACAAGGATCCGGTGTGTAAAGGGTTACCCCTTCGCCGGTACCGGAGTCTCACTGAGTGAGCACCTCGATTCCGGCCGATTCGGCCCGGATCCTCGCTCAGCGAGTACTGACATTGCGCGGTATAAAAATCGCTATATCTAAAAAAAATTGTTGATATCGAAACTTGGAAGAATTCTGTTTGAAGAGTAATGTGCACGATATTATATTTGTGGGAAATTATATTTTCATCGTCAATATATAATGTGCTGTTGTTATTCAAAATTTATATTTACATCTCAGGTT
Organism: Amblyteles armatorius; assembly: GCA_933228735.2. NCBI lineage: Eukaryota > Metazoa > Arthropoda > Insecta > Hymenoptera > Ichneumonidae > Amblyteles > Amblyteles armatorius. Next base: position 14,715,278 of record OW121689.1, on the reverse strand, counting down.
GTATTGAATCTTCAAGCTCTTCGTTTAACGGACGAAATATCTAAAAAAAAATGTAAAACAATTCCCATATGGACGAGAACGTTAAGATCTTTGTAACCAGTGAAGCGATAAAAAATAGGATTGGCTTTGAAAATAGTAAAAAAAAGAAAAAATGCTTGAACTTAAAGCTGCAAAATGGAATTTTTATCAGTGAACGGTTTTTTGTTAATCCTGCCGTTACTTAAACCGACCGCTAGCTCCGCCTTGTTCGCAAAGAAAATAATAGATCCAAACAATGGCTAAACATTTAAAAACAACACGCAGTAGAACAATTTCCGATTGCAGTGAAAAGTCGGAAACAAATAGTGGAAAATAGTGAGTTGTCCAGGAGTTTTGATAGCAACACGATACGCTTTATTCTAGACCGGTGTCGTCAAATCTAAATGCTCCCATTTATTATTCTATAATTTGCCATATAATTATAAGACTTTCTATGTTTCTTTGAGTTCTTCTTGCCTTTTGATGGATTGTTTTGGTTGTACTCGCATTTACTCTCTTTCGTATTTCTTTTTATTTTATCCCTGTCGTAGGATTCACATCATTCTGATATGGAAATAGAAAACTCCGCGATCGTCGTTGACTGGAGTTGTACGAGAGATCATGAGTTTCACTGGGAATATATGAATAATTATATCTGCACACAAGAAGCGTTTCGAAGCGTCGCTGTACTTCGAAATGGCGCCGAAGATGTGTTCAACGTTCCGAACTGTTCTTCGCAACCAGCATGCGAATTGTTATCATAATGCGAAAGGTGAAATCGATTCGAATGAAAGACACAAAAAGAATTGGGTCCCCATCATCAACAACGAAATGTATGTGGTATTGAGCATGTCTACGTTGATGGAGATTGTACAGAAGCCAACGAAAAATTGTACTTCGCAGTATAAAATTCATGTCTACCTTAGTTTCGACAATACGACGAGCAGAAATAGATTTGACTCTGTAATGAAGTTCCTCCACTTTTCGAATGATAACGACATTGCATCTTATACCGGATCCCCGAAATTGTTCAAAATCTATCCAATTATGCAATATTTGGAGGAGAGATTCAAGCAGCTGTATCATCCGAATAAAAGACGGCGGCGATTGTACTAAAATTGGCTACACTGTACCGCATTTGCGACTTAGCTACACCGTACCGGTCTTTGATATACTTTTTTTACGCGCTACTATCTTTCTCACTGATCGATCGCAAATCCCAGTTTTCGAATATTCATCGTCGATTGCCAGTGTTACTCTTGTTGCTGGCAGACCCCGCAGTGAGGGCATAATTATTAGTATATCGAAATTTATTTTTATTAATTGTTTAACGCGAAGAATGTGACAAGTGCGAAACTTGGAAATGAACGATTCTCCGAGACTTAAACGAAAATAGCGAAACAAAATTTTTCAAATGTGAATCATGTCTTTGTCGATGTGTAAAACCATTGAATACATTTTTACCGCTAATCCGTACACAAATTATCGCACATTTTTGCGCGGCTATTTTTTTCCATCGGTCTTTTTTCTCCGGCTATTTCCTCCATGGGCTTTTTTTTCTATATACCGAGTTAACAGATGTACTGCCTGTAAATGCAGGTTCTTATGAGGACAAACGATCCCGAAACCAGCATACGATTCATGGTCTTTGCATTTTCTATAACATTGTACTTGTACATAGACTGCTACATCTCGGAAACTGTGTCGGATCACAGTATTGGCATTTACTTTTGTATGTAAGTAAACTGGAAAAGACTAGCGGCGTGGCCTCATTAAAAAGTCTTCTCGGCAGACACAACAGCCAATGGTACAAATTATCGCTGGAATGCCAGAAACTCCTACAGTTCATGACGATGCGTTGCAGCATACCTTGTCAATTAACAGCCGCGAAAATGTTGGTCATGTCCATGAGAGGCTTCTGGCAGGTGAGTTTCTTAACGATGCATAAAAAATTCGCGGCGTCGGATAAATTGTCATCGAAGTACAATCGATAGTTTCTTTTTATATTCCAGGTGGCTAAAGCAGGGATCTCATACTTAACGTTTATGCGTTCGGTGCAGGGATTATAGACAATATCTATAATGATTCGAGACATTACATATTATCATTCGAACACTATCATACGATTTCAATTGTACATAGAAATACGCCGTTAATGTTCTGCATGTTAATATTATCTGGTAAACTGGAAGCCTCGATCCGATTTGGTACAAGTTGGAAACCCCTTACAGTAGCACGACTGATAAACTAACAGAAGGTAATGGGAGCAGATTTGACCGACCGTCAAACTAACAAGCCATCACGTTCGAACAGTTTTTGTCCGGTTATATAATACACGAACGTTACCATGCAACAGTCATAGTAGTAATTTTATTTCCATGTATACTATGTCAAGTTTTTATTTACCCCGGCCCTTATAGTAATGCCATTCCAAGACCGCAGAAAACAATATATATTGTTACGTTCTCGTGGAATAAGTAACGCCCGTATTAGGGTTACGAGGTGGATGCTATTAAGTATAGTCACAGCTAAATAACTCGAGCACGAACTGTTAAATGATTGTTCTCTATGAAACCCCGATCAAGGCTGTTGTCATCTGGTCAATCGGTAATCTGTAAAATCGGCAGACGACATGCGAGGATTGGTGGGAAAAATATTGACACGAGATTAGACGGCGGGACTTTCGGTGCATCACTGGCAAACGCTCGGTGAAACTCGGTGCGTTTAGCTCTTCGTAGGACTATGCGTAAGGCGTCTGCAAAGTCGTCATGTCGAAAAGCTTGGATTCCTCGTCGAGTTCGGACGACGAGATTAATGCGGAGGCATTGAGAGAAGCTTGCGACGAAAAGTTCTTGCCTCACTCGCTGTTCTCCAAGGATTCCACGAGATCGTCCGGTAATGCTTCGACCCTGCTCGCGTCGTACATAACCTCACTTCAACCCTTTAACTCGTAAACCGGCGAGATATAAGGAATGTTTAATTTTCTTTACTGGGATGCGACAACGAAATACTCCGTTTTTCAACACGATTACTGCTACCGTGTTCGTTGACCGGATACGAGCCTGATGTAGTTCGTACTTATTACAGAAAACGTGCCCGAGGTCAAAGATGAAGCCAAACCGTCGCTCAGAATCGCGGAACGATCCGACAACTTCGAAAGTTTCGGAGTATCGCAGAGTTTCAAAAATTTCGTGGCTAAAAAACTGGACGCCATGCTGGACAAGTAAATTAATTTTTTTTATGGTACATATTTCATCGTTATATACGAAATTATAACATTCCAGAAAAGTAGAGAAACGAATACCATAATTGGCTGCATATAAAATTCTCCAGCATTTTTCCAGCGCCGACATGGTCTCGATGTACAAATTAATCGACTGAATGATAAAAATTTCAGGACTATCGTAATACAGGATGTGGACAACTTTAAGCGAGAGGTTCCGAGGAAGAGGAAAAAGCGGGCGAAGTCCGGAGTTGGGATAATGTTGCTGAGTTCGTCGGACACAGCTATGATCGCAGTGGAGGAACCCGACTGTGATGAACGGAGTAGCAGGATGAAACCACCGAAATTCACAAAAGAGAGCGAGGCTAAGAATATCGCAAGATGCCAAGAAGTCGCAGTGGATCCGGCATCGATTCTGTCCAAGGCTGAAACTAAGGCTTGGAATGAACGGCAAAGAGGCAATGTATTCAAGTACAAAAAAGCTCGAAACGGAACTCTGATCGAGCAGCCATGAATACTAGACTGGACAAAAACATGGGAATTTAATGTACAATTGTGGTGAAAAATTAAGGTATTTTTATAGTGAAATTACAGTTGATTAACAAATGTAAAGTATTTTCAATGTTTTTAATACACCAAGCTTTAATTTTTCATTATAATTGTACATGAAATTTAATATGTCAGTTTTTGCACAAAAACTTCTAATACGATACACTAAATTTCATACGAATTTTTTTTGCAGTGTAGGAAAACGTACTATGTATTATTGTTGTATGTAAAAGCGGCCAGCGTCGTACGTTGCCGGTGAATGGCACATTCACCGGCATGGTAAAGTGGATAGTACAATTTTTTAAATAAGTCCGCGTGCTATTGATATACTGTAAAAAATTAGTATAAACTGTTATGTATCGAACTGGAAGTTTTTATGAAAAAATGTTTAAATTTCATGTGCATTTATGATGAAAAATTAATGTTCAGTGTATTAAAAACATCGGAAATACTTTATTTGTTATAATTTATTTTTATTTATACGAAAAAGTATCTTAATTTTTCATCACAATTGTACAATAATTGTACAATTTTTCAATCGACTCTATCGTTATCGTTTCAATGTTCCTTCTAATAGGAATAAGGCCACGTACACTATTTTTTTAAACAACACAAAAGTATAACGAATAGAAATATTATGGAAGGAGTATTTTTCAATATTTAGAATAAATGATAGAACTGATTTTTACGATCGACTAACATTTTTCTTAGTATGATAAGCGCGCGGAAAAGAATTTGGAATTTCTCGGTATGGCAGGATTCTGTAAAAGTTTGCGTAGTGTTGAACAGTTGCTGGCCAATTTCGAAAACTTCATAGAGAAATTACATTATACAAAACAAGCTGCAGCAATCACTGATCGAAGGACTCGAAACGCAAACTCGAACGGGGTCGTGTCATGACACACATTAGCAATCAAAATTTATTCACTCTGATGGGGAAAAACTAATCTCGACACTTCATTGAGTCTCTTAATGGAATCTTCAAAATACTGTCAGCTCTACAGCTCGAGAAGCGATTCAGTAAAATTAAATAGAAAAAGATTTTCCAAATCCATTGTAATCCGCATAATTAGATTGATAGTTGATTCAGTATATTATCGAAGAGATTTTTGTCTACTAAATTATATAATAGTGTTGATGGTTTGAAAGACGGTGGAAAGAAAAAAGAAAAAAAAATTTCATTGAGATTCAAAAAAAATCGTGAATCGAGCACTTATACTGGATCGCGGTACGTACCGATTCCTCGCGTGACTCCGTGCGCACTGTACCGATCCTGCTACCGATCTCCTAGCTCCTGCTCCTAGACAGCGATATCAGGGTAGCATGGCACAGGTAGCAGCAGCTAGGTAGGTGCTAGGTGCGAGGAGCCAGCCAACCCGGTTGAACCGGTTTCACTTGCCGTCGGGTTACTGCGGTGTGTTACGGCTCGCGAACGTAGTCACGCTTCGGCAGTAGCAGGCGAATAGAGTGAACGTCCGTGTAGACTGCTTGCGAACAGCGACCGCTCACCGCATATTAACGTATAATTAGACTTTTTTTCTACGTGTAATTAATAAATCATTAATTTAATAATGAAATTCCTTAGTTTAGGGAAAAACGTGGGAATCGAAATATTACGGTGGCGACGGCTCTGTACCATTGCTTATTTTTTCAACATATTATAGTTTGTGAAAACAATTAGTTTGGAGGAAAGTCTATTCAATTCTGTGAATCGCGGAGGCTTGTGCTCGTATGTTCACTCTGCTGTTCGTTGTTTTCCACCGTTCGCAACACTGATCCATAGTTTTGTCGATAGGGGGTCGACAGTTCAAACGATAAAAAAGGGTTCTTTAATTTTTTTTGGCCCCGCTTTCCGGAAGTCATTATTTTCCTAAAACAAGTTTCGGAGGAGTCGATCCGATGCCATCCGTGAAACAGTTTCAGAGGTTTTTACCATGAGTGCTGATTAAATGAAATTTCGGAAGAATGGATCTAAGAATGGATGCACACCGTCTTCAACAATTTACAATATTTATACACAATTTATGTAGACAAACAATTTATTTATGGGTTCGAACGACAACTCTGCGTTTCTCAAACTCAACGTTTTCATTTATTTTTTTTACAAAAAATGAATCTTGGATCCGTGAAGTTCAACTTCGTTCTGTACTTTTTGCTGTGAAGTGGGAAGAATTTCCACCTCTTAATACTCATTTTCACACCATGATCGCCTTAAAAATTAAATGAACTTTTGGAAATGTGGATTCGATGCGTACAGCTCTCAACAATTTACAATATTTATACACAATTAATCTCGACAAACAATTTTCTTATGAGTTCGAACAAAAACTCTGCGTTTCTCAAACTCAACGTTTTAATATTTTTTACAAAAAATTAATACTAACTCCGTGAAGTTTAACTTCGTTCGGCAATTTTAGCTGCGAAGTGGGAGGAGAAACTTTCGCTAATTAATGCTCATTTTCACGTATCACAGTATCAACTGCGAAACAGTATTGGACAGTTTTTATCAGCGTAAGATAAATGGTATCTTCTTGTAGAGTTATGTTAGCATGATGTTTGTTGCGTGGACTTGAGCGACTAGAATTCTGCCTCGTCCACGATCTCTTTTCTTTACTGGCCTTTATTATTTTCTTTTTGGATGCCGGAATTCCTCAACTGTGTTCAACTTTGAGGAACTGATTTCTCTGCGCTACGTTGGCAGGATAATCTTCCGGCAATGTGGCCAGAACCTCGCTCGCCAACGCTTCGAATTCCTTCTGCATGAGACTTCTTGTCTTCTCGATCAGTTCATCCACGTCCTTTATTTCGAGACCCTCGGTCGGGATGGCCTCCAGCGTTTTCACTATAATTTTTCCTATCCCGCGCGGTCAAACAAAATATTAGACAATTCAATTTTTTTTTAATTTATAAATTTTTGTATGGCATTGAATATTGCTCACCGTGACCGAAAAATCGTATCTTTCCCTCGATGAAATAATATGGCGAATAGACCATCGGAAGTAAGGGTACCTGATTCTCAATCGCTATCCTGAAGGCGCCTTTCTTGAAGGGCTGCAATCCGTTTCCCAGTATATTCTTGTTCCTCGTTCCCTCCGGGAAGATGAACAGTTTCGTCTACCTCGGGCATTCGTCCTAGGTTAAGACGTGCGGTTCATTGCCATCTTTATATTATTTCGCATGGCGTAAAATATGGGGACTTTCGGCTGAAGTGGACTTTTAACTCTATATCAATTTTCATTATACTCGGCGCTATTTTTTTTTTAAATTTATTACACTCTAAGGAAAAAATAGGAATCGACACAATCTGCTGGGCTGAAGATTGTGGGCATATGCGATTTTTTTCCTTCATTTTATGCAAAGATATCGCTCCGAAAAACTACCTTGCCGCTCGATACTTTGTCTAAACTCGATTTTTAAAAAATCAGCATTTGCGATAAAAGTGCGCGCGCGAAAGATAGTGGAGTCGATTGAAGAAAATATTTCCCGACTACGCGCGGTCCAGTATTTTATTGGACTCCACGTGGATCGGCGTTCGTCTTCACTTTCGCAATATAGATTGAACATGTTTCGACGTACAATGATAAAAGTGTGATAACGTTTGCGTGTGTATCGTCTCCAAAGTAATATCGTATCGTGTTACGTACCGCTCGATTCCTAACGAGGTGAGCCGTTTCGCTCAATTTTTTCATCGACTCCTTTCCATTGTTTCGACTTATGAAAACGACACCCGCCAGCCAGGCGATCGGCCCGAACGGGAACACGTAAAACACCTCGTTTCTCGCAACCGCTGCACATTTTCCCATCACGTGCCATGCATTGAACATACCTATTTTACATTAAAGAAAAAAAAGTTAAACATTTCACAGAAATCAATTATTTTTTTTTCATGATTATGAATCATTTATCGAATCCATCGACGACTGTGTATTACCGAGTATATCGAGGGCGCTCTGATGATTCGCCACGATGACGCAGCCGCGCTCCTTACCAAGCTCCTCGGTACCTCTGATATCCCATTCGATTCCAAGCAACTTCGTGTAGTAACGCAAGAGAACGGACGCATCGCTGCGACATCGAGCAAACATGGAATCAAATAATTTATCATAATTCACAGAGTTAATCTCTTTACGTGGCAGCTGTCTTACAGTAGAGACTTTTTTATTTTTGGTAACAAAAAAAATGATATTCTAATTATTAAAAAAAAAAAAAATTAAGATTTTAAGGTCAGACTATCTAAAATAGTCTAAAGCGTCGAGAAATGCGATTTTTAGCTTGCGTCCGGATGTATGTATATATGTATGTGTGTATGAATGCGTGGGTTCGTGTGACAGATTTACATAGTTTAAAGTGGTTGAAAACGGAAACTCTTTGAGATAGCAAGTTGAAATTTAATACCCTAGTAGAGTGGCGATGTTGCTTCGTTCAGTGTAATTTCCGTGAAGATATTCGTGAGGTCCAATTGAAGATTTTACGCGATTTTGAATTTTATGAAAATTTTCTGTGGTAGTTGTAACTTGCGTAATTCGAGTAAACATGTAGGTATCGATTTTAAATGTGATAGGTTAATGGACTAATACTGCACAATGTTTGGTATTCAATTTTGAAAAAAAAAATATTGGTCGTTTAAAGTTTATGCAGCTTTGAAATTTTTTAAATCAAAAAACCAAAAAATTCTGCCTGACACTACTTTTTGAATCAAATATCATGCGAAGAATAAAATGAGTTACAGTTTCTAATCAGCCGTGAAGAATAGATTAAAATTATTCTCACAACGACAAATCACGCAAATCTCAGTTAGAGATTTTCTACCATACAGGTTGCGATAAATTTTGACCGCTTCAATTCTTTTGATTTTTGGTTCAACTCCCTGATCAATACAAAAAAATGATTTAAAAATCAGAAAAGATTTAACCCGGAAAATAATATCATGAGTCGATATATCCCAAAAATATCGTCAACAATTTTATTCCAAGCAACATTTCATTTTCTGTTGTAGCTATGGTCAAACAGTATTTCGATGCTCGACAAAATTAGTATTCCGAATGACAATGAAAATAGCACAGCTACGTGGTAAGGTGCCAAGTGTTTCTAAACAAACGGAATTTAGCCGGTATTGCGGCTTCTGTCAGTGGAACACTTGGAATTTCGCGCTCGAAGAAACCAATCTTAAAGCTTTCGTTTAATTGGCCATTGTATCGAATAAATGTACGAATATCCGGGGTATTTTAAAGTCAGGAATCAAAAACAATTACCCATCAAATTCTATACTGATCTAAAAACACGATGAAATAATCAACTTACGAGAGATCAGACTATATTGCGCAGTCCTGGGATTTTTACAAGTACGAAAAAAACAGATCACTTTATAACATGCAAAATGCACCAAATAATATAAAGCGAACAATGTGAGCTCCCTCAAGGGGAGCATCTTATTGGTCTAAGATCAGAGCAACGTGCCATCTACGTCTACAAACAGCTGATGTCTCCTTACGCCATTAGGCCTACGGCATAGAATCACAAAGTCTGCGCAAGTCTAACGACGGCTGATGAATGAACGTAGCACGTATAAATGAAGGAGTTTACTCACGCAGAATTCCTGACGTCCTTCGGCGAAAGTAAAACGTAAGGGAGCATCGTAACGGCAACGATCGAACTGTACACAGCGTAGAGAACGTATTTGGCATAGTATCTGAGGGGATCACGACTCTCGAAGAAGCAGGAGATTACTAGAAGGGCCACAGCGAGTAGGGCGACCGTAACGTTGCAGCACAGACCTCCGAACACTTCCATTGTATATCGTTCGATATTAACGAAAACGGAACGCGCAACTCAACGCAAACGTTTATTAAATGAGATCGACTCCCAGCGACGAACCGGAATTCTCGTGCTTCGATTAAAATGACGAACGCGTCCCGAGTGTCTGACGAGAGCACGCTTTTATCAGTCGGGATACCGGTCGCGCGTGTGTACGAACAGACAGCAGAGAACAGAGCACAGTGCGGCAGCAGCGTGGCTCCGTATCTTTAACGTATACACCGAAGTCCCGGTGTCGTCCGGTTGGTGCTCCTGCTTCGGTACTATACTGAGCGCTTTGTACAGTGTGCGTTGGCCCGTCTCGGCCACGCTCGAGATTATTAGCGCGCCGGGACCGATAAACGAATTATGATTTTTGTTTTCCGGTCGACCAGCGGCGATGTTTTACAGCACGTACAGTCACCCTCGACGATTTAAGGAGTAATTGCCCCGACGCCCCGCTAGTAACGTAGTCATCCTAACTACAATAGCACATGTACATACTATATACACTATACATTATATCGCACCCCCAGGACAATAGTGTAACATCTTGTATGGTAATCCCATAAGAGATGTTACACTGTTGTTCTAGAGGTGCGATATGTATATACGTATAATACCTTTGATACCAAAAATTCACACTTTAACTAAAAATAAGCTAGTTAAGTTCAATTAAGAATAAGTATAGCTAATATTTCGTAGTAAAAGACATTGAACATTCTTTGTACAACATTCATGAAGGAAATAATGTTTTAAATCGAAAAATACATATGTATGGATGTAATGTACGTAAATATATTATTATTTAATAGGATTTAATGTAAATTGGTTGTAAACGGAGGAAACCGTAAAAAAAATTGATGTTACAGTATCGACCGTTCTACCGAGAATTCGACGGCAGCAGGTGGATGACTAGCAGTTGTCGGAATTTCGATGCCTTACTATGTAAAAATAGAATTATCAATGAACCTGCCGATGCCGGTTGCTGTTGTACATATTTGGCGGCCAGCTGTATTTTCGTTCCATATCGCGATCTAAACACTCGGCTATGCTCACATTAAGTCGCCGAATGTATGCAACGAGCAACAGCAGGGTAATTTTCGTTATCGCTTTTCGACGACGTCAACATTTTTATGCTCAGATAGTTCTTTAAAAAAAAACCACTCGCGTGCGAATTTCATGACCTTCGTGTACCTTTTGACCCTTGAACGGGATACTTATTTTTTTGTTATCAGTACTGGAAGTTGTAGCTGTCCGCTAATGTCCGATAAGAATGAAGTCGATGTAATATTAAAACTGTTGGAATTGCGAGCCTATCGGAGCCATTTACGTCACTCAGAGATAATGAAACCGGCGCTAAAAATGCTTGTGGATTTGCGAACGTTGTACCGATGGGGTACTGGCCAGCACTGGTCCGACGGAGAGTCACTGGACCCTCGAATTCTTTATCAATGATCGCGGTTGACGATAGATCTTCAAGGTTGACGATCTCTTACGCAGCAAGGGTCAATTAGTCACAACTTTGAAGTGACTAATATCTTATTAAGGCGCAAGTCGCACGATTAAAAAAAGAATTATCTGAAAGTTTCAACCTCAAGTCTTAGATAATTTGTATGAAAAATATTTTAATAAAAAATTCGATGAGAGCAACATTGTTGAAATATCTTTCGTTATCATTTATTTACAAGCACAAGGAGATCCGTCGGTGTTCTGTTACATTCTTCTCTTCGTCGGTCACAACTCAGTTTACGTGTAGTGTATTTTTTTTTTTTTTTTTTTTTCGATAGAAATATGAGTCACGTTTCATTAGAAGAACCTCGGACGCTTGCCAGCGGCGACCGGTCCAGTATCTTCGTCCGGACGAAACGGCGGTTCGCTGAAAAAAAAATTGATTTACAATGAAAAAAAAAATTTTCAGTACGCGACCAGTTTTCACTATTTCGACAGAAGACTTACCATCCGGTGACATTTTCAGCGGCGTCGCAAGTATTCACGAGCTCGTCGAACGCGTTTCCTTCGCCGCAGTTCTGCAGACGCGGTCGACCCTCGACGCACACGAAGTAGCGTTGACAGTCAGCGGGACTTCTGAAGAATCTTGTTTCGGCGCCAAGATAGATGCTGTTGTTGTCGACGGGCGGACAAGTGAAGCCGAGGAATGCTGGAGACGAACAAAGGACGAAAACATTACAGCCAACCCCTCGATGTTTCTGCTCATCGATTATTTCTGTGAATTTCTCTTAGAACGAACCGACGCCCATCTTGTTTTGAAAAATAACAACAAAATGGCGTCCACAGGTCATCGACCCTACCCGTGGATTTATCCGCGGAATATTCTATTTAGAACATTTATCAGTAAATCAAATGATAAACGAACTTTATTCGAATTATCCGAACAATGCGTACGATCGAATGACTCGATGCTCTTGTGGGTCAGAGCCATACAGCATGAAATATTTTGAAATCATTTTAGACATATTTTACATCTTTCAAATCTCAGGAAACATTTATGAAATAATTGAAAATAAGATTTTGAAATATTCTATAAAAATATTAAAACGAAACGTTTCTTAAATATTTCAGAAACATACCTAATCTTTCGACACATCTGAAATATTTCTGAAACGTAGGGATAAAATATTGTTTGGTAAGATTCATACCGAAAATGACCGTGCGCATGCGCAGTCAAGTAATAATAACGAAAGCACTTCAGATGCTCGAAAAAAATGCACTACAAGTTGCACCGCATTTTTTTCGCATAAGTGCGTAGAAGTGTCTCAAGACTGCGAAAAGTAGAAAAAAATCTCGAGAACTATTTTTAAGACGCCCGAAGCGCCACTCACCCTCAGCGTCGCAGTCCGGTACTTGGTCGGGCCAGTCGCAGCGATAGGAATCGGGATTGAACGCCAGTCCTTCGGGACAGTCGAACACATAGCCTATGCCGTCAGCGCAATTCTTGAATTTTCCGCAATTAGTACGATCGCCGACTTTGAAGTACCCGTACCTGTGAGGGCAGTCATCGGTGGGCTGCGGAGGTTCTGCATGAAAAATAACCGAGTTGTTATCCTGTCGGTAACGACGGGACTAATTTTATCGACAAAATTTAGCATCGAACGAATTCTGTGACACTCACGAAGTCCGGGGCGTCCCTCGCAATCAATGTCGATCGGGTATCCACAGGGATAATTGAAACGAGCTTCGGGATTGAACAGAAGCCCCTCGGGACAGAGTTTTTGTTCGCCCACGCCGTCTATGCACTCGATGTAAGCGTCGCACTGCGATGACACCGGAAAGCGTCCATTTTTCTCCGGGCACGAAACGGACGAAGAAGTTGGATTCTGAGGTCTCTGTGGCTGCTCTACCCGGTTGAATTGATTGCCCTGTCTTCTGTTGTGCAGCTGCCCGAAACCTGAGAAAACATAATGCCGAGATTTCGAATGACAACGTTTTCTTTTGCCCGATGATACGTCCAAGCCATCATTCGTCTGTGGGCCAGAGTAAAAAATAACGAGGACACTACGCACTTTTACTATTTTCGCGGATAATTTACTGATACGTTTTGGCATTTTTGTCGAAGAGTATCTGTATCGTTCAACCGATGCTAAATTTTAATATCCGCGTAAAAATTAATTGCCTTCTCAGATAGAAAAATGAGAGCACGGCGACGCAACCATGGCTGTACCAATGGTAAGATATCCGTTCGAAGGCACGTTTTTCTATCTGGTTTGAATCGCATTTAAGGTGGTTATCGCGCGATAACGATTTTCATACGAAATCGTTAAAACTTTGCGAATTTGTTATTCGATGCTTCATGAGAACATGTAATTTTTTAGAAAATTGTTGACCATCTAGAACGCAAGTTTTTGCGAATTTTGAAAGAGTTCTTATACACGGCGTTTCCAGTCTATCGTACAAATTCGATTACTTTCTCAATCACCGTAAATTAAACATTTTTATTTTTAAAAAACACTATATGGTGTTTTTTAAAAAATAAAAATGTTAAGAGCACCGTAGGCTCTACCAATGCTGCCATAACGGTTTTTTCAGCTACGAGAGCCGGGCCCCGCCCGAAAGCTACCTGGGCAAAAATCGAAACTGATACACCAACCGTGCCTTACGAGACCCAAGCTGCCTCGCGGTTAGTTCACGGCTTCAGTGTCATTCACCGTGACACAAAAATTAATTATTTTCACAGCGCATACATACGTGCTCACATGTATTATGACGCGTTTCAATTAGCATAAACGAACGAAAGGAGACTCTCGACTGTAAAAGAGAGTCACGCGTTATTTTTTTTCAACGCATTAAATATCGAGTCAAACGAATCCTGTTCCTCCTCTTCACCACCGCCGGCTTGCTGCTTTACCCGCGTCGTCTGTCGCTATCGCCTCCGGAGGGAAAGTCGAATGGTCTTCGCGAGAACGAGATAGAGACTGACCTCCGTCATGGCATCGAATAAATTAGCATTAAGTCTCCCGATTACGTAATATCGAGAAGGAAGACTCAACCACTAACGGCGGCTTTGGTCCAGTTGGATGGTTCGAACACCACGTCGCCTATGTGTTACATAAAAATATCTCGAATAAAAAAAAAAGTAATTGGCTTTCAAAACCCATATCGTCCGTGAAACGTTCTTAGGTGCTTCCCGTGCAGCGAAATTCGTTGCGAAATATCACGAGAAAGCGAAGATACCGATGAATCGACGCAACCTGTTGGAGCCGCCTGGCCTTTGAGAGTCTTCTTTGAGTACCAAAGGTCACCGGCTGTACGGCAATAATAACTACGCCAATACCGAGAATCCTCAATATTGTCGCACGCGCATAAATAAAATTTACCTTTTTCCAATTTCTTCGTTAAAAAAATCACATCTTACATGATTTACTCAAAATAAAAAATAAAAAAATTAGATATTTTTTTAAAAACCAATCGCTGTTAGAAGACCTCTTTTTACTCACACGTGGTTGCAGCGAGAAGTACGCTGACCAGAGCTACCGCGGAGAGCGAGTTACGTCGCATCTTGGTCGTCGAGCGTTAACGTTTATATTTTTAATGAGACTTATCGACGAATTAGCACGAAAAACAATCGGTCGACGGTGCCGGCACCTCGGATGAATCCAAAACACAGACTATGCCCGGGACAGGATGCTTTCCGGACTTTTATCACCTCGGCTATCGGAGGAGAGCGAGAGAGCGTTGTCTCTCGGTAACGTCTTCGCGGGAAGAGGGAGTGCGCGAGGATGAGCAAGAAGCGTCGGTCGCCGTGGAGGTGGATCATCCGGAGATCTTCGGCATCGATGCTGGACGGAGGAAAGAAGTTTCTAGAATGTCTTGTCCGCTTACACACTGCCGAGAATCGAGTTTGCGAAAAAAATTAATAAACAGGTGCGTCGCCGTACGCATCCCAGTTGGAAAACGGCCTTACTTCGCATACACAACTCGATTAGTCTTGTTACTCGTATTGTCTTGTTAGGCTTGTCAATCTTGTTGTTGTCTCGTTAGTTGTGTTAATCTTGTTAGTCTTGTTGGTCTTGTTGGTATTGTTGGTCTTGTTGGTCTTGTTAGTCTTGTTAGTCTTGTTAGTCTTGTTAGTATTATTAGTATTATTAGTATTATTAGTATTATTAGTATTATTAGTATTATTAGTATTATTAGTATTATTAGTATTATTAGTATTATTAGTATTATTAGTATTATTAGTATTATTAGTATTATTAGTATTATTAGTATTATTAGTATTATTAGTATTATTAGTATTATTAGTATTATTAGTATTATTAGTATTATTAGTATTATTAGTATTATTAGTATTATTAGTATTATTAGTATTATTAGTATTATTAGTATTATTAGTATTATTAGTATTATTAGTATTATTAGTATTATTAGTATTATTAGTATTATTAGTATTATTAGTATTATTAGTATTATTAGTATTATTAGTATTATTAGTATTATTAGTATTATTAGTATTATTAGTATTATTAGTATTATTAGTATTATTAGTATTATTAGTATTATTAGTATTATTAGTATTATTAGTATTATTAGTATTATTAGTATTATTAGTATTGTTAGTATTATTAGTCTTGTTAGTCGTATTGTCTTGTTGGTCGCATAATTAATCATTATTCCGAGAGTTTTTCTTGTCATGCAAATTGGGGTCAAGTTCGGTATGGAAAATTGGAGGTGACTTTTGAAGGTGCCGAAGAGCGTTTTTCTTACTGCGCAATTAATGTCGCGGCGAAGTTAAATCCCCCCTCCTCCCCGCCCCGTCCGGGCCGACCGATTGGTATCCACAACGGTAATTTTTTTTTCTTCTTTCAAGGATCCTGTTCCGTATCGCTAAAAACAAATTCCTCTCAGGTGCGTATATTAATTTCACATCCTGGATGAATGTGCTTTTGGCAATGTCGGGTCAGCACCCGCGAAAAAAAGTTCGTTAGAGTCTTTAATACCGACCGTGGTATTTCACTAAGCATAGTAACTCTATGCAGGCTACAAGGGCGTCGAGTTCGAAAAAAAGAAAGATGGATTTTGCTAAAATGTCTACATCAAATCGTCCTTTTGGTTACGTTGGATGGAACTTCTTGCACATTGAATCATATATGAAATTTACAATTCCGTTGCCGAGGCCGGGGTTTTAGCTTCAAAACCTTGTGAATTCTTTTTGAAAAATGTCCGCATCGCTTGAAAAAAAAATTCCGTCCAAGATCTTGCATTCCTATAGATGACTCGTTGCGCCCGCGGTGTTGTGAATGAAACGCTCGGATTCCGGCTTGAATCTCTGGAGCACAGCGGTACGGTCTTCTCGACAGTCCCGAGGAGGAGATTAAGCAACCCCTTAAAGTGATGTAGTACAACCACCGGTCCACCTTTCCATCGCCCAGTCGGTAAAAACAACTGCACTGACCGCCGAGGAAAAAGAAAATTGTCTTTTCCTGCTCTGCCAAAGCAGAGCAGGAAAAGGCTCTGGCAAAGGGATTTGTTACCTACGGCGGTGAAAACAGCGGAGATGGTTGAAACTTTTCAATGAACTTTTTTTTATTATACCGATCGTTTCGGGACAAAAGCAGAATTTTGCGCATCCGGCACGAGAACTTGTTTATGCGGTTAATTAGTCGGAATACGCGAAAACGATTCATTACGGCGTTTAATACCGACCGCGGTATTTAGCTTCGCCTTTCATTGATTCGTTTCGAATGAAGATAAATTATGTCAGTGATATTCACACAAATATCTCACGACAAAGCGTGGAGACGAGCGGGACGGCGAGGACGGAAAATGTCAAGGCCCCTCTCCGTGTCTACGCTCGAGGCGCGATTCCTTCCACTCGTCATGGTCCTCCGACGGCACGACCAGCGACGAATCCTAAGGAGTTACATCATTTTCGCCGAATAATTCGGCTCGTGAGTAATTGCGAGTGAAACTGAGCGTTGCTACTCGGGCCACGAACCGTGACAATAGTCAACGTTCAACCACGCCCATAATCACGCAGGGCATTGAGGTAAATGTCCCAATGACCAAATAAAACGTGCGTGCAAGATTTTTCTTGCACGTTTATCCTAGCAGTCTCAGCAACCGTAAAAATAACGGTCATTTCGGGGCACTTTTTATACCGTTGAAACAACAGCAAAAATATCCATATTTCAATTTCCGCACATGCTTACGCTGCCTGTGTTTGTGAAAGGTTGGTTTTGTTTTACGTTTTTGTTTCCGTAACCAAAAAAACTGACCGCAGCAGTAAGCGCACGTGTCCAGAAGTTGAAATACGTTTATTTCTCTGTGACAGACGAGCGCCACGAAACGGACGCAGTTGGAGCAACATTTGCGACATGTGCAGCGCGTGTCGAAAATATTGCTCCAACTGCATTCGTTTCGTGGTGCCTGTCTATCCGGGGTCAAACAATTTGATCGGACGCTCACTACCAACAGCTTCTATAAATAAATAAAAAGTACATGAAAGGAAGTCTTGAAAAAAAAATTGGGAATAGTAAAATAAAATGAAATAAACACTATACAATAATTAGGCATTTTCGTTCGCATCATTCATTTTTTTTTAATAGACGTTAGAAGTTTGGTCAGGGAAAATTTCAAATTGGTTAGTGAAAAGTCAGGGAATTTTTTTCGGGTAAAAAAAAAGCCATCATGTCATAGCAACGGCGGCCGAAAGAGCTGGCGTCTGGTGTATGATAAGTGTAGATTCCTATGCGCACGAAGCGTTACTTCTGTAACAATGGTAACGCCAACTTTGTGTGACGCTAGGTGAAATACGATAAGTCACGTGAGTTTTGCGTGTCTCTGATTCTAACGCAAATGTAATGCCTGCTTTACCGTAGACACGGCGTTTTATTAATTTCACTTATTGCGAATCATAGGATTTGTCGGTTATTTTTTTAATAATCAAGTGAATAAGATACTCGTGGAATCGAAGCTCATCTGTGTAGTCGATAAAACAGATTTTTTCTTTAGTAGAGAATCCTTCGAATCCGAAGATCAGCTGGTACATAGCCGAAAGAAGATTTTTAACGTACCGGCGAGCGGGCTACTGGCTCAATCTCCGGAACTCCTGCAGTTTGGATATTTCGATATTCGTCCGCCTCTCGCCCGCGTCCAAATCGGCTCCTCTTTATCGAAGGCAGCACCGAATGCTTTCTGGTTCCTGCCGCACGCGTTCAGGCGCGATAATCGCGACGAGCGCCCAAATTCGCGATATGAAACTCACCCAGCTATTGCGCTAGAACAGATCGGGAATTCGAGGATTTTTTTTCAAAGACGTTAACGGAGTAACCAATTTCCTACATTTATGAGAATCGCCAAGAAATTTTCCGATCTTCTCCACAAAAGATAGCATTTTTTTAAATGAGGGCCCGAACCTTTGAAGGAAATTGTAGGGAGAGGAGAAGTGAAAAAAATTCTGAAAAACGAATCAAATTTTTCATCGGGTTCACCGTCGGTTCGCTGATAAAATAATTCGGCGATAGTCATCAATCGTTTTTATTTTACAAAAGTCGATAAAAAGTTTTTATATGTACAAAGAAACATTTTTTTAAGGATGTATGGATACGAACAAAGTTGGAAAATTATTGTATAGGTTTGAATTCGGGGTGTGTCGTAACCGAAGATCGTACGTCATTCGATATCTCAATTCAATTGAAGTATTAACATACGGAAGAATCGTATACATGAAAAAAATTAAAGAAAGTTGCTCTGCACAGAAAATTTCGATGAACCGCAGTCAACGAAAAAAAATTATTCATGAAGTATATTGAAAATCGTAGACCGTAAAATGCACAATTGCTCTCTTTCGATGATCCCACTTATCCTCATAATTAGTCTGTCGCCTCGCTATTATTCTCGCGATACACGAGTCATTCAACCTCGCTTTCTTCTGATTGCAATTGAGGTATGTTCTCATTCAACAATCCAGACATCCTTAAGCGGCAAAAAAAACCTCCTTTCACGTCGCGCCTTCTTAAACAACTACGGTGTATAACTGTAGCGGACCAAAAAAAAAAATATCACAAAGGTTTACGTTTCTACACGATGAGAGAGGAAATTCAGAACTCTGTGTCCACTGCGTGTTACAGCAAGAAAAAAAAAGTAAAATTACAATTCGGTGTACAGTAAAATATCGCAAAGATAATACATAAGCGTACGTCGAATATTGTGTCGGGTACAATTTTGTCGTTGCCATTCAACGTTAAAGTTTACTCGCCATCGAGCACGCGACTTTGAAGGTACAAGTTTAAATCACTACTATAACTAGATAATCCGTCCGTCCACTTCAGTCGTGTCTTTGACTCTGCGTTCGTCTCTTCTCCAACTATATTTACAACATTTACAACATCGACTAACACCTATCGTTGTATCGTACAAGTTTCCTTCGACATCCGGTCGCGCGAAAAGTTAAAAACCAACGTCTCCCAAAAATCTTCAGCAGGTTATTTCTTTTTTCAACACGATGCCGCCGTCTCGATCGGAGATGGGCATGGAAAAAAAAATTAAAAGTTTTGCAACTCTTCCGGACAAGCCCCCGAACTGTATGCGATCTTCGATCGGAAGAAGACCGGGGCGATCTCTTCGCATCCAGGCTCACGGAATGCAATCGACTGTCATGGCCGATATTTCCCCGACATGCTCGCCCTCGAAAGGCAACAATGGACGTTCCATCAACAGTTGTCGACGAAGGAAGCTGTCGAGCCACTCGCGATCTCCGCGTACTCTTGTCTACTCGCCGAGCAGAGTTTGCTGGAGAAATCGGTTTCCCTTTTGCTGAAAAAAAAAATTGTAAACATGTGTTTTTAATTCAATGCTTTAAGAATGGTAAACATTTTTTTAAATGCTCATACGAGTAAAACGACAGATAGATAGTCGTCGTTAAAGAACAAAGGCTGACAAATAAATAATAATTGTTGATAAACATAAGTTAATTAATAATAGTAACTAAAAATAAAAGTAAGCATGTAGTTGCAATTGCGCCAACTCACCCTCTTCCGGGAAGCTCCATAATGTCGACGAGTATACTGTCGACGTAGAGTCTGTCGTTGCACCAGAAAAAGCAGAGCGATCTAGGCTGTAGGACGTCCATGTCGTAGGCCCAAGACAGTTCTACCCTCCTGATCTTCCCGAGGTCCCCGGTCGCCCCCGCTGGATGCGCGACGACGATCTTCGTCGTGGTTCCATGCTCGAGTTTCATGTAACCGCTGCAGCAGTGGAAGATATGAGATTAAAGCCAAACCCAAAGGCCTTCTTGAATTTTCCTTAAATTCTTCAACGAAAGACCGACATAAATAAATAAATTCACAAATAAAAAAAAAATCATTATAAAAAAAAATATATTATTAATAATAATTATTTTTTAATTATTAAAAATAAATTCATTTAATAAGTTTCATAAATTTCGAAAAATATTTTTGTTACTCTGACAAATTGTGGATCGTCGATAATTCTCTGTTCCGGCAGCAAAACGATAAAAAATAAAAAATGTATGTGAAAATTGCTGCATAGAAATTAGTTGCCCCTGTATGAAGTGTGTAAATTAGTTACGATAAAAAACATTCTCGCCGTCCCGACGAATGTTTTTTCTCCTTATACGTACGAGGCATCATTGCCTTTTACCGACCTCGGTGTGAGATCCATGTTGCGAATCACTCCGTTATCAGCGTGAAGCGTGACCTTCATGAATCCCTGAACCCAGCTCTCGGCGGTCGAAGGCCTGGCGAGATTAATCGTGAGCCTGTAGTGCCGTCCTGCGTTCGGGGTGAGGCAGAAATAACGATCGGTTAAAGCGAATCCACACAGTGCGGGCGCAATCGAAGGGGTTACAAAACGGACTCGATCGTTAACGGGAACTGCAGCCCGTCTATGTACCCAATAAACAAGTAAATAAATAAATCTTATGTACATTTTGGAAAACTGTGGATTTGTTTGTTGGCTTGGAAGTTTGTTCCTCTCCCCTTCTACCAGCTGAGCTCCCCTTTCGATGAAACCGAAACCCCCCGCCGGTTTTCATAGCATATGGACTTCGAAATTCCGAAATTCCACTCTATATGCTATAATTTCAGAATTTCGATTTTTGTAGCATAAAGAATAGATTTTAAAATTCAGATTTCCCATTCTAGTGATATAATTTCGGAATTAGGGTTTTCATAGCGTATGAAATGGATTTTGAAATTCCGATATTCGATTCCATATGGAATGGATCTCCACTTACTACGAACCATGCGATCCATGTGAGCGCGCGAGCCACTATAACGGCCGGTATTTGATAATCAACTGTCCTCCGAAACGTTTAGCGCTCTCAAGAGGAAATGGATTACAGATTTCGTTACCGACCGAGCAAAGTAAAATGAAATACTCACTGCAATAAGGATCCTCTTTGCCCGTGGAGAAGAAGAATTTCGCGCCGAGAAGGGCCGAGGCGTCCTGGCCCATCGCCTTCCGGTTCATCAACGCGGGACTCGTGTCCGCGTGATAACCCATAACGCCGCAGCTGAGGCTGTTGTTACTCTTGCAGGAGAAGCACTCGCCGCGAAGGAAACTCTGGTAACTGCTGCATTCGTGAGCGACGTACTGGCACTTCGAGTTAATGCTCTCGATGAAGAGCTTTATAGCTCTGACGTGGTTGCACGCCACCAACACCCTGGAAGCTTCCTCGAGGCCCTCCCGGATCAGCGTCAACGGGAGCGAGGGTGTCGTCTCACTGAGATCCGTGCAGCCGGGCTGCTCCTTTCCGTTGTTCGGATAGAAGTCGAGATGCCCGCACGGCTGGCTCATTCCGTATCCTGGAAGCCCTTATCACAACTCCGTTAATTAATTCGCGTCTCGGTTGTGGAAAATATCGGGAACGAGTGTGAATCGATGAATCTCGGGAGGGGGGAAATTTTCAATTGTCGAAATGTTGAACGGCCGATGTATCGAAATAGAAAAATAACGAACGTCCGAACTTTACAAGACTAGCCTTCTGAGAGTTACGTAAGCTATCAAAAATATTAACTTCGTAAGTTATTAAAAATGATAACGCAAAGTTTCGGCCTTTCTAATGCTGGTTGGTCAAAAATGTTGACCTCCAACTTCTGAAATTTTTTTTTGTCGACCAAAACGAGCGCTCGACAAAATTACCTTTCGGCAAAATGGTTACTTCACGTAGAGATCTATCGAAAACACTACTTTCGAACTACAAGGCTTTTCGATATTTTCATGTTTTGCTATGAGATTTCGAAAGATAGGACGTCGTACATTTCGGTCGTTCAAAATTTTGAAACCCAACGAATCTCACGAAAGAAATATATGCAGAATTATTACCTCATGTGAATAAAATAATTAATTCATTCATCTAAATTTCTTTCGGGAATTAAGAAAATAAATTTCGTAACACATGCACGTAAAATCCTACTTTCCGTTCTTGTGAAGTGAGCTAAAAGGCACTTTTTCGCAGGGCGTGCGAGAGTCACATGTCTACGAACACAATATGGTTTTTTTTCTCGCACTAGTGCGAGAAAGTGTTTCTCTACGCACACTTCCCAGAAACAAGCGGCGTGATTTCCGTGAAGTTGTCATAAAAAATTATGTGAATGCCGCACTCGTCGTCGGCTCGTCCAGCGTTTTCACCCTCGTCAAGAACTCCCTTTCTACGCTCTGCCGTACAAGTACATGTTCCAATATTTCTTTCGAAGTGAAATCGCTGGTTTCTCGGTCGATAAAATAGTCGGATCTTCCGGCGATTTAAATGTATGCATATATTTTTTCCTCGGGACGGAGATTTTCGATGGAACACAATGACCCTCACCTAGGAAGAATATGCTCTTTCCGTCCGTGTGGATAACGTCGACGAGTTCCGCGTCGGTCCAGTCGAGACGGAGATGACTCGGCATTCCCTGAAAGTAGGGCTCCGCCGGATCCAGTCCCGTGATCCGTCCTATATTTCCCTCGAGTTTCTCACCGGCGTATCCCGCGGTATGCGCGCCGAGACTGTGACCGATCAGATGAACGTCCGCTGTGTCCAGTCCGTAATTTGTCTACAATTTTTTTTTTTTTTTTAATACTTTTAGTTTTCCCAATTATTGTGAGGCGAAAGTTATCCGAGGGTAAAACAGTTATCCGTCCCTGCCAATCGCTGCGGCATTGCCAGTGAAAAGGAACCTTTGTTGACCCGACAGACGAGATAAAGTACCGCTTTATGCAAGCCTTTCGATTTGATAAAGGTACCGTTAAAAAAAAAGCGGACCGAGAGAAAATGTTACCCATAGGTGTTGACTGGTTTCTCTGCTTACCGGGCATTTCTCTCAGCCCGGTTTCATTCGATCGTGGCGGATCGATGAGGCGCCCGGAAGTTTTCGAAAACCGGAAGTACTTTGGACGAGATTTAGAAATTGTTGTGGTACTTTTTTCCATGGAGATTGCACCTCGATAGTATGTGAATTAGCGCGGTCGGTAATGAAAACTGTAATCACCTTTTCTCACGGATTCTGGCATTTACGATCGAAAGAAAAGTCTCATCTAAAGCCGAGATGACATCCGCTTTCGATCTGACCGTACATGCGAGAATTCGTGAGCAAAGTCGATTGCAGTTTTTGATATCGACCGAGTCCGGGATGGACGGGGAGGGAGGTGTTTCGTATGGTCTTAATCTTCATCGACGGATAACTGTTTTGTCATCGAAGGACTTTTGCATCACCTCAACACGATGGGGGCAGAAGGTTTCAGTGGTACGCTACCAATTTGTTACCTGCAAATGCTTGACGAGATGAGCTATCTCCAGACCGACAAGCCTCGTATTGGCGGTGGCCTGGGTGTAAAGGGGCAAGCTGCCACCTGCCCAATCTACGATGATCACGTTGTAGTCGCCGTGCTTTAGCAATTCGTTTCTCATCTCCTGTACACAAGGTCCAATCGGTATTCAATGTCATTCCAATTTATCGTACAATATACCAGATTTTATACAATATGTACAATTAATATACAATATACCAGAGATGGGCAAAGTATCGAAAAATACTTCAGTTCCAAAGTACAAAGTATCACAAGTACTTGAAGTATCAACTCTTCATACCCGGAGTATTTCTCAAGTACTTTTTCCAAATGCTTTTCGCAAATTAGTTTCGTAGCGTTGAGCGTTATCTAGGCTTTGAAAACAAAGGTGCACAGTAATTGTAAAAAATCGCTGTCTGAAATTTTCCTAATTCGTCGTTTTGAGGCTATTTTGAATCTATTCTTCACCTTTTTCATCAAAAAATGCATTAAAAAATGTCATCAAGAATTTGAATTAAAAAAACGAAATGGGTCCATTCTCATTTTTTTAACATAAATTCTCGTGTAAATTGTACTTATTGAAAAGTTTAGACTGATAATATGTTAATAATGTACTTGGTACTTCAAATCGTAATAAAAGTACTTGAAGTACCAAACTCGTTACTTTAAGTGCTGCCCAGCTCTGCTATACACATATAGATATAAAAAAATTATAATGATAATAGGGAATTCGTAAACAAAAACACGCACCTTCACCCAATTGCTCAGCGGCGTGTCGATGAAACCGTGAATGATGAATTTCGTTTGTCGCTTAGGATCGAAGTTCGAGCGTTTTATGGACTTGTCCTTAGCCGCTATGAGTATCTGACCCTGTCGATAGCAAGAACGTAAACGAATGTAGATCATCTTGTAACGATAAAATATTTCCATATAGAAATTTACTACGTTGCTCTTCCTGATAGTAACTCTATAATTACAATATCGCACTTCCTGCTCGTGAAAAGTAACAAGCGATGAGTTGTACTTATAACGCGCGATTCAACGAAAGAGGAAGAAAACATTGAAGATCGCAGCGAAGATAAGCTACAATGTATTTCGCAGCCGAGCCGACGGGCTTATTCTGCGAGTTAATTAAAAATTCCCGCGCTGATTCGCCGGACGGGCGATTGATGGACGGGATAAGAGCGTTCCGAAGCTCGCCGCTACTGCCGATTGCAATCGTGAAAATTGAAATTTCCTCGAACGAATTTCCATAGACCGACTGAATTCTTGGCTATACGCAGCGCTAACGATTTATACCGGTAGAGAGCGTAGAGTAAGGCGGGATTTTTTTTTTTTTGGTAACTTACTTCTGTCGGATTTTCATTCGTGTAGAGGATGAATCTCGTATTGATGACTTCGCGGGGCAGAGGAAAGACGTTGAGGGGCCTGTGGATGAGGTGGTACCAACTTCTGGTGATGTTCAGGCAGCCCAACTCGTCGTAGCAGCGCGTTTCGTTCTCAACTTTGGAACCGAATTTCAACGATGAAATTTAATCTTAATCAATATCAGTATTGCTATAACCAAGTACAAAAACCAATTCCTCACTATTCGCTCGGTTCGCTCGAATCTTCACACTTAAAAAAACTATGTTAATACCACAGTATTAATATATTTTTTTTTTATATAGTAATTTAAGGGAAAAACCTATGACGCAACCTCGGTACAGATGTTTTCGGTATGCCGTTGATTTATATGACCTCATTTATATGAAGTTAACCCCCCGTCAACTGCGGGAGGTCTTTGGGCGGATATATTGCGTCATCGCTCGATCGCGCATGTTCAATTATGAAAATATGAGTTAAAAGTCGAAGTCCGGAGACTTCAGAGTTAATTGGTTTCTGCTGAGAAACAAAAATACCCTCGTCCAATAAACCTTTGAAAATATGAACATTTTAAACATCTTAAAAAATTTAGAAGATTGTAATTTATTCGAGTCAAAAATTTACCGAAAAATATATTTTTTAAATAAATAAATAAATAAATAAATAATTGAATAAATAAACAAACAAATAAATAAATAAATAAACATGGAAACTTGAAACCGAAAGTAAACTATTATAGTTAAGATTAAAAGAAATAAATTAAAAAGTGGGTCGGAAGAGAATAATGCAGAAAGATATTTACATGGCAGCCAGGGAATGTTGACTTCGATCCGATCGCTCCGTGCCCATTGCCAAGGGTCGAGGATCCCCGCGGAGCAAATAACAGGAGCCAATGCGACGAGAAACAGGATCAGGGTCCCTTCGTTCTCGGCTGCTCGCTCCTTCCTCGCACCGCTCCACCTCATCCTTTAAGCAGCACGTAAACAAATCGTTCTTGTGTTATTAGTTACTATCGTAGCACGGTAACATCCGGAGGAGCATACACAGAACAATAGGCACTAACGTTTCTTGCCCACAAACCTCCGCAATTCGTTTCATGTTAATTTCACAAAAAATTCTTATCCATTTTACAAAAAATTTTGTTAATTGTACAAATATTTTTTGTAACATCAACAACAAAATAATTGTGGACGTTTGTGAACAAAAAAGTTTGTTGAATGTACAAATCTTTTGTACTCGTCGAACAAGATTACCAGGATCGATTGCACGTATAGTCGTTTATTAATTATGAAGGGAAACCTACGGGAAAGCCTCGCAATCGGTGATCCCTTCGCGAATTCCTTGCAGCCGAACGTTTCGAAATAATTTAATTAAAAAAATTATTTACAACAATTTAAACAATATTTTTTAAGAACTTGAAATTTATTTTTTATTTTTTTTATTTTTTAAATCTCGTTTTTTTGTACTTTCGACTTTCGTTATTACTTTGATAAATCGTATTGAAGGGTCGAATTTGCGGCGGGAATTATTCGTGCAGCGTCGAGCGCGTGCGAACCCTGATCGAGTTCGCGGTTCGACCGCGTGAAACGTGCGTGAGTGCAAGTTCCTCTCGCGAACGTACGCGAGCGAACAACGATTCGTGACTAAATGTTCGAAAGCGGTAGCCCAGCAAGGAATTTGAGAGAGTCGGATTCAGCAAGTTGTCGAGTGTGTGTCGACGACCAAGCCGACGACGACGACCGGCCGTCGACGGCGACGGCGACGACGTGCGCGAGTCGGTCAATCGGGGGAAGGGGGAGGGGGGGGGGGGGCGTTTTATAATAGCGACCTTCGAATGAAACTTTGCCGCTGGTCAGGGCTCGACTATTAGTACACTACGTGCTACTATGTCTCCTAATACGTTACGTTCGCAAAAAAAAAGAACCACTATCACAACGTTCTTTCTGTATTCGCTTATGTACCCGGAAGATTGCCGGGCCAACTCGTTTAGCTAGTCCTGTTAACGACGTATCGCGCATACATTCCCAGCTAAAAGTGAGATTCGGCGAGATTTGTGTACACTTCCCAATGCAAAAATATTTTTTAAAAATTACCGTATGGGAGCTTCTGAAAACATTGGTCTTGAATAATAATAATAATATATGTAAGAACAATCTACATAATAATAAAGTTCATGTCAATTGGACACTTGTACCGATACTCACACCCATATAAGCGCTAGTAATAAAAAATAATGGTAATCAGGAAATCCTTATTTTTTATGAGAAAATGAATGTGTTGATTTTTATCTCGACGTTGTTAAGATTTTTTATATATACTTTTTTATGTATACTATTTGTATATACTAAAGTATTGAAATTCCAGCCGAATAAAACTTTTCGTTGGGAATGTATCCGTAAAGAAGCATTGTTAAGAGGATTTTTTTTACGATCCCAAGGTTGAATGTCCTCTGCTCGGTCTAAACCTCCTAATTGGAGGCTTTATTCGTTTTATTCTTCAAATACTCGTCGATCACTTCGAGCCTCGTTGCTAATGGCAAAGCGGAGTCCGTGATCCGCTCGGAGACCTTATGCTTAAAAATCCCGTCCCGAGATGCGAATATTTACATATTTATATATATTCGTCAAAAAACACACATCGTAGTGGTCGTATTTTGTGGTGCATGTTTGCGTTCTCACGGTTCCTCGTCTGACGACCCGGAACGCGGTGAATTAATTCCCTTAAGAGATCCGGACAGTCGACACACCCATTTAGAACATCATAGAAGAACATTGGATTTGAGTTACCTAGTTTCTCTCAATGGACCGTCGTCGTGATCCCAAAAGTCCATAGCTTGACTTAGATGGTAGGCCGAGAAACGCAAAAGCTTATTCTGAACGCTTTCTAGTGTATCAATAATTATTTGAGTAACTGGACACCAGATTGGTGATGCATACTAAGGATCTAGTAAAAATGACTATATTGTTTGAGAGATATTGCCATAGCACATAGCAGTAGGGCGCTGGGGCGCCACCTATGGTAGGAAGTACCGGATTTATAAGGATTTTTCTTAGATATTTTGGTACAAATGCTTGGATAATCTGAGACTTCCTGCCACAGGTGGCGCCCTGGCGCCCTACTGGTATGTGCTATGATCCTTCTCTCAGTGCACAGTACTTTGAGTGCTACCGGATCATCGAAGTGCCCGGCCGTGCGTATTGCAAACCCGAGAGGCCTCGTTGCATTATTGACAATGTTGAGGTAATGATTAGAGAAAGCGGTTCGAACTTATGTGGTGGTTGTCTGCTTTGAATGTCTCAAGATGTCTCAATCGTGCTCGGAAGATGTCGCATTGCTGTTGCTGTTTGTATTTCGCTGCTAATTTATTTGCGAGGAGAATCAGCAGCTTATCGCAACGTACAAGTCCGACTGTCGAGTCGTCTTTCATCACCGGATATGCTGCATTCCTAACTTGCATACTCGCCGCTTCATGCAACCTTCCTGCGACTTTTTGCAGGAAAGCTTGGTACGAGTCCGATGTTTACTGCTCTCCCCAATACAACGTTGTCGATTACACGTTGAAAGGATCTTTTAGAAAAAATATTTTTTACAATTGTGGCAATGCCGAAAATCGCCAGCGTCTCATCCGAGCGCTCGATTGTCGCGGTGTCGAGAGTTCATAGTCTTTCGTGAATCGGCGTGACGCATCCTTCGCAGATGTACGCAACTGTGCGCACTTTACAACCGAGACACGTTTCTAAATAATCTCTTGCAAAATTCAAGTTGGCACTCGTACGTCCTCGAGGCGACAAAGTTGTCGATGGGCGTGTGGATGTGTGTAAACCTCTCGTCGCTATCAGCCATCTCCTGCAGCAAGTTACCGTACTCGTTGTGTTCGTTACTTGCACTGCAACAACCCAACGTATCTGTCCGTCGAAGACCTCCCGCGCGAAGAAACGTATGTGCAAAAACTGTATTTTAAATAACTTAAAATATAATATATTATATTTGTTTTCATTATTTTATTGTTATTACATTTTTAATATAAAAAAAAATATTTTCTACATAGACTTTTATCCATGAGGGTAATTCCTTCATTACTGCTGTTCACTTCCGGTAAAATTTTACAATTAAGTGTCGAACGCCGAGACGTCGGTCTTGGCGTTCGGTAATTACAGAGAAGTTGACGACACAGCGACACACGTGCTCGATGTTAATGACATTGACTAATTATTACGAGAGCTGTGGTAATAACCGTCGACAGGCAAAATTGCAATTACTTGGATCTAGTATAAAACGACAAGGAATCAGCTAATTGGAATCGTTTACCGTAACAATATTATGATTGCATACATCTTCATCATCACATTATCCTTCGGCAAAAATGTGTCACTAACCAGTAACGTTTTTTTTTCTTCAACACTGAACCATAATTTCCGTGTAATTACTTTTCGATCGTGAAACATTCATAGCATTTCATAAGATATAATTCTTAGCACGAGATTTTTCCGTGCATTTACTCCTTTTTACCCACAAGGAAAAAAATATCCGTGGTACATGTAGAAAAATGTAGTTGTGATATATGAAATCTATTTTTGCAAATAAATTATGTAATATATAATATATAATTCGAATATAATTGTTTGCACATGTATCCGATTATCCCTGGGCTCGAGAGGGAATGAAGATTAATAGCACCGTGTGAGCCGTGCGAGTTTCGAATATTTTCTATTGTCGTGCGTTACCTACCGCGGGTTAGGGCCAATTACCATAAATCACACGTTTGTACGGGGCGCGCGTACAGCGGCACGCGATCCGCGATGCGTGGAGTTGATTCGCGGTACGCTGCCAGCTCGAAATTACCTTACTTATATTTCGTAGTTGTTTTAACAGTACAGGAATGTCAACCAGGAAGTTGCATGAGAAACACGTTTTAACGGTGGAATTTATGCGTACGCGTGTAAACACGCTTTTGCGCACCGCTACTCGAGAAGTTACCGGGGCTCGGTTTCGCGGCATTTCGCTAAACCTTTCTAATAAAAAAAATATCACAAAAACATCGCCTGCACGACTGTTCGACGAAGACCCTGATAAGTTGCGTTTAGTCCAAAAATGTGCAGTTAAAAAAAAAAAAAAAATTGATTAGTTTTTGTTACCGACTGAGTATCTTTTTCACATCGTCTAAACGCGAGTGACGGTTCGTGTTTTTCTACACTTTTAAATTAAATTATTCTCTATTGGTCAGGTCAAATCACTCTCGTGTTAAAGACTTAAAATCGAGAATTTCTAATGCACCATGTTGCGTGTTGTATGATATCCTAATAGCCGCCGTTCGTTCCGCTTAATGACAGAGTACTCGACATCCTCAAATGAAGTGAATTATCTCGTGGCGCAATGAATGCGAGCTCATGTCCGTGAAGGCTCCTGCGCAGCTGTTACGTGAAAATAATGCGACTAAAGACGAACGACGTCGCAATTCAAGAAAGCTGCGCTAACAGTTTTACAGCCCGCTCTCCTGTGAGCTCTAAAGTTGGCCTTTGCCAACTTGCTTCATCACCCCCTAGTGCGCCATCAAAATGCATTTCGTAAGCGCAACATCGGCTTGGACAGTTCGATTCCCAATCAAAAACTACTAATATACTGCTACTAATATATTAATATAGTAGTAGTTGTTTATTTCGTGTGTCCTGACGGGTGTTTACAAAACCCTTCCCTTACATTAAAAATTAATGTATTTCACTCGTAGAGTGCAATATATTAATAAATCAATATAGATATTTTATAATGCACACGTAAGAATACAAAGATTCATAATGCAGGGGGTTAAAAATCCTACACATTTGGCATTAATTAGGATACAATACAATGTGCGGTAACCCTCACAATTTTTCGACAAAAATGGTATTTTTTCAAAAAATTTTTTTAGAATTTTTTCTTTACTGTAATCGGTTGGTAAATATCCCACTTGAAAAGAATGGCGAAGGTTTTAATTCGATACCTCGAAATTTTTTGAAAAAAAGTGCCGTTTCGCAAAATTTAACATAGGATTCCCTATGCTGGAAATGGAGAATTTTTCAAATTTCGAAAAAAATACAAGTTGCATGTGTTTTGAGCCGGAATGGGCCACTTAAAGCCAATGGAGGTGGTAAAAAATCGATACCTCGAAAAAAAATATTTGGCCATTTTGAAAGTGGAAAAATTAAAAGGGGTAACCCTCACAATTTTTCGACAAAAATGGTATTTTTTCAAAAAAATTTTTTAGAATTTTTTCTCTACTGAAATCGGTTGGTAAATATGCCACTTGAAAAGAATGGCGAAGGTTTTAATTCGATATCTCGAAATTTTTTGAAAAAAAGTGCCGTTTCGCAAAATTTAACATAGGATTCCCTATGCTTGTGTAGCCGCTTGAAAGAAAAGATAAAAATAATATAAACTAAATGTCACTTCGGAGTTCATTAGCGAAACTCTGAGATTAAAACAATTCGATAGGAATCAACTAAAACCTTAATATTTCTCAAGTCCTTGCAGTCTAGAAGGGCAGCCCGATTTTTATCCTCAGAGCTGAGGTGATTATTGACTCTGATGGCTAAGAAATGCTGCCTAGGTCGTCCGTCGATAGGGCAGCGCATTGGAAAGTATTCTGGGATCACCGCCTGATGTGACTAGATAACTCCGTCTGATAACGACTTGAGCTCGTTTGATTGACGAAGAGTACAAACTTGCAAAGGATCGTATTTATACATTATTAAGAGCAAATCTGCTGT
Organism: Amblyteles armatorius; assembly: GCA_933228735.2. Taxonomy (NCBI): domain Eukaryota; kingdom Metazoa; phylum Arthropoda; class Insecta; order Hymenoptera; family Ichneumonidae; genus Amblyteles; species Amblyteles armatorius. Next base: position 14,683,337 of record OW121689.1, on the reverse strand, counting down.
AATATATCAATATATTAATATAATGTATCTATATATATTAATATGACATATCAATATAATATATCTATATATCAATATATTAAGACATTAATGTGATACATATATTTCGCCCCCTAAATGATGTCAAATTTTCGAATACCGTAGTTTTGTATTTTTCAAGTACAGCAACGGAGTACTACGTGCCCCGTTACGTTTTCATTTAATTCCGAGGTCGCGGGTCCATATGTATAGTGCAATGTTTCTCGACGACCGCGAGGTTCTTAATCGAACGTTCGAGCGCTGGAGAGTTTCACCGTGGCGCTCGTCCACGAGTATACAGGGTAAAGGACCGATTACAATAGACCGACAAGGCAAAGTGTTACTTTGTCGTTGGGTTTGTGTCTGCCCATACCGGATCGTCGAGCGGCGCGAGGGGACAAGAAAAATCCTTGAAAACACTCGACTCGTTTCCCGTGGAGCAATCTTTCGAACATTCCGGGTCCCGGTGTGTTTGTCTACTCGAACGAGCGCACCGGTCAGCTCGTTACGGTGTTACGCAACGACGATGGCTCGCGGTTCGCTCGGTTATGTCACCGTGCGACACCTCGAAGACATCGACGCCGCCGTTGCGCTAGAGCAAGACCACCGGTTACGATCCGTGCCGTGTTTCCATCGTTTAGTCGCAATCCCGAGGATCGATAAGGCATCGCTGCGAATTACCCCAAGTTTACTTAAGGGGCATCAAAAATTCATTAAATAAATAAAAAAAATAACAGACGCAAGAAACGGGACGTTTTGAATGGCTGCTATCGAAAAATCGTTTAAGTCTATCGGTTGCGATAGTTTCAGCGAACAAAGAGCAAGACCACCGGTTACGATCCGTGCCGTGTTTCCACCGTTTAGTCGCAATCCCGAGGATCGATAAGGCATCGCTGCGAATTACCCCAAGTTTACTTAAGGGGCATAAAAAATTAAATAAATAAATAAAAAAAATAACAGATGCAAGAAACGGGACGTTTTACATGGCTGCTATCGAAAAATCGTTTAAGTCTATCGGTTGCGATAGTTTCGGCTAAATCTCCCATTAATGCGTTGCGCATATTGCTGTCTCGCAGCTGCTACTGGCTCGTCCGGACGAGCGTATCAGTGAACAGTTTCTTGATTTTTTTTTAATTTATTTTTTTCTGCTTTGTTTGAAACTTGTTATCCGTAAAACTCTCTTCGGTAAAAAGAAGAAACTGAAGAAATTTTCTAACAGCATTCCCGATCTGGCGAGATTCGTTGCTCAACAATGGTGCGAGGCTGCCGCCGCGCTCGTGCCATATTCTCACGAGCATAACACACGACTCACGAACTCCCGCCGTTTTCGATCTCGTATGCGGACCAGGTTTGTCCCGTTGGTCGCCGAAGGTCGCAATCGCAAACGGTAGTCCCCGGCGTATGAGCGAATATGCTCCTCGGCCAATCGACTTCTCCGCTTTAAAGCTCGGCGAACTTTGCGAAATTGCATTTTCACTCGTTATCGAGATTGTCAAATTAAAAAAAAAATGAAATAAAATAATATTTTTACATGTATTAAAAATATTATTTTTTCATTCAATAAAAATATTATTTTTAAATTCAATAAAAATATTATTTTTTAAATGAACCAGTAACAAAACTTTACAATTCCAGACGGTAAACTCAGCTTGGGACCGACGAGTATATCGGTGCGAGTTGTAATTTTCTTCGGTAAACTGCGGTAGCGCGAAAAAATAAGATAAAGAAAAAAATGAGCGGGGAAGAAATGTCTCCGATGGCGGGGCGGGCTGGACGGTCGGGGTGGCGCCAGCGAGCCCGACGAAAGTGTGTTACGCGGAGCCTGCGGTTGTCGGGTTTCGAAGCTCGTTTCGCTGTCGCCGTTCCATCGCGCGAAATATCGAAAGGAAGCTGCGGAACGCGTTGCCCCCGCAAGTGGCATAACGCGGCGAAGGAGAGCATTCCCTCGTGCGGGATCCCGCCAGTCCCGTCGCCCGCGCGAGATATCGAAAGGTGGCCCGGGTAACTCGTTGTCCTCGCGATAATAAAATGTAAGAGCGATATAGCGCCGGCGGGAAGGAGGGCATTTCTTCGCGCGGGATCGCCCGCGAGTCCTGTCGTCCGCGCGTCGACGCCGCGCGCCGGAGCTTCGCCGCTGTGTATTAAATAATTATCGTTTCGAAAGCGAGAGCGTAATCGCGGCGAGCGGCTCGAGTTCGGTATCGAGTGACACGCCGTAGCACAATAAACGTGCGTGAGCTGGCGGCCTTTGGACGTGCCCGGCAGAGTGCCGTTTCGATACACCGTTCATTTTTCCACGCTCTGCGGTCCAATTCGTACACGCGTGTATATTACCAGCCTTATCGATGTCATCGCGCCAAAATATCGTTTAGCGTTTATGCTTGGAAAACGAAAGCCGTTCATTCTATGTCAATACACGAGATTCGTACGTTTCGAGCAGCCATACAAAAGCCCCCTTGGAATACAAAATCACCTCGTATCGCAATCGAACGTTTGTCTTTTGTGCTCCTCGTAGGCATTTCAACTTGTAAAAGTAAGAAGCAAAAACCTTCATCTTATGTAGATACACAATATTCATGTATTCCGAGCACTCAGGACAAGCCCCGGTCTTATGGCCCGGGTTTATATCGAAATCGAACGTTTGAGCTTCGCGATACTCGTCGGCGTTTCAGCTTGTAAAATAATACCCAAAAACCTTCATTTTATATCAATATTACACAATATTCATGCGTTTCGAGCATCCAGGACAAGCCGCTATCTGCACGCTCTACAGTCCAATATGTACACACGTGTATTACCGTCAGTCTTGTCGAAGCATCGCGCTAAAAGTAATATCCAGTGAGAATTTTTAATGCGTCTCAATGGTAAAAAAATCCGAACGACAATCGGCCAGACGGAATGTTCCGGGGATTTTGATCCGCTCAATTGTAACGTCAATAAGTTATCGACATTGGGTGAAATCGGTGAAAAAATAAAGTAATGGGTAATTAGGAAACCACTTTCTTTTTTAGATGTTAAATTAATTCATTTCAGTTGTTCATTTTTATGATCCGGAAACTTGCTTCTCGCCTCCCTCCCCCTCTTCTGCCAACCCGCCTTGGGCCGCCACATCCGTAATTTCTATTATTCTGTGCTAACCCGTGTTAGTTCCTTCGCCTTTCTCAAATATCACCTCGTTGCGAGATCCCCTTACGCAAGGACTATTACCATTCTCATCCATTATTCGGTAGGTTCTCCTTGTTGATGTCTTATTTTACCCATCTAAATAAAGCGACTGTCTTAAGAAATAAACATCTCAAAGAAAAAAGAAACAAAAAGTACGAATTATACACCAGGACATAGCTATTGTGCTAATGGACGCTTCGTAATCATCATTACATACCACTATTAGTACGTTCAACATTGGACGGCACCATGGAATTCCTTCGTACCCGTCGACGTACACAGTTCGCATAATTGTGCCCCGGATTCGCATTAATAATTGAAAATCGAGAATTCCTAATGTGCAGTGTTACGTATTATATGATGTTCTAGTAGCCGCTCCTTTTTTTTATTTCATCCTTCTAAATAACGTAACTGTCTTGAGAAATAAGCATGTAAAAAAAGATTTAAAAAAAGTACCAATTATAAACCGGGACACAGCTATTGTGCTAATGGACGCTCCGTAATCATCGTCACAACTATTAGTACGTTGAATATTGGACGGCACCGTGGAATTGTTTGTACCCATCGAGGTACACCGTTCGCATCATTGTGGCCCAGTTTCGTGTCAACGATTAAAAATCGAGAATTTATAATGTCCCATCTTACGTATTATATCATGTCCCAATAACCGCTACTATGTTTCATTTCACTCCTCTAAATAAAGTAACTCTCTCAAGAAATAAACATATTTAAAAAAAGATTTTAAAAAGTACGAATTATGCACCGGGACACGGCTATCGTGCTAATGGACGCTCCGTAATCATCATCACTGCTATTAGTACGTTGAAGATTGGACGGCGTCGTGGAATTCTTTGTACCCGCCCAGGCACCGCGTTCGCATGATTGTGGCCCAGTTTCGGCGTCCTTCCCTCCGGCAATGCTATGCCATTTCCTGTGCCTGTTGTGTCGATACATACTGTACAGCAGGCATGCAAGCGTACAACACCGTTGAGCCGCATTACTACAGTGCTTCCATACCTGTGGGGCATGTACTTTGCCGTGGCAGCCGAGAATCACAAACCGCGTCACTTTTCCTTTCCCCTCGAACGAGGCGCTCGATTCAGCGGGCGTTCTCGCCGGCGCTCGTCTCGCCTGATCATCTCTCGCTCCAACGGGGAATGCGCGCGAATGTGCGAGAGCGAAGAAAGTCATCGCCGGAACGAACGGAGGGGAAAGTGATGTAGTATGTATATGTACGTAGCGTGCCGCTCGGTGTTTTCATGCCGGGAACCGAGTTCCGTGAGTCCAGACCACAGCGGGCTCGTCGACGAGCTCCCCTTCCACCTCGGCGATTGTTTTGTTTTGAATGCCCCTCGTCCCGAGGGTAATACGAGATACAACAGTTCCGTTGCAAAACAAAGATCGACCGCTTCGAAGATCGAGGTACCCCGGCTCGTTCCAAGGTAGTTTAAGCACGAACTTGATTATTAGATAGAATGCAATTTTTTTACATGTTGGAAACAATGCGTAAAGGATCAAGTCTGTAAAAATGTTAGGGAGGCTACGGGCCATTTACATTGAATAAATAAATCGAAAAAGCGTCACGCTGGCGCTTTTGTTTCATTTTATTTGTATTTCGCGATTAGATGCATATAGGAACGATAACCATAATGTGATCCAGTGATTTCGAGGATTAGAATGACATTGGGAAATATTGGGCTTAACGAATGTTTCAGTGATAATTCTTTATTTGATATCGGCAATTGGTCTGCAGGCGGGGGTTTGAGTCTATACCAATATGGCGACGCTGAGAATCCCCGGTCGGTCTGTAAATGGGCATTGCCCGTCTGTATACCAAATAAATAAATAAACTCTTTTATCAGTGTAGAATCTTTTATCAAATTCGTCACGCTCGTCCGCTATCGCGGTCTAACGGTGTCCTTGGAATGTCCGACCGATCTACACGAGGCGGCCGCTGGATTTAGCCAGCGGAGCCTCTCGCGAACACGTAATGTGGTCGCGTACACTAACGACCCTGGCGCGTCCGCTACCCTGCCGTAACTGATTGTGCAGGAAGTCGGTACTCCTCGGTGCGAAGTTATCGCGAACGCACTGGACCCGACACGTGCACTCCGCTCACCAGTGTTCTTCCATTGTGCAAACCCACGATCCATTGCTGCGTTGTGCATGGCGTTAATAAGGTAAAAGTACCAATTCTCGGACCGTTAAGAGCATCCCCAGATTCCAGCAGTTATTAATTGGGCAAAAACAAATGTTTTGTGAAAGTAACTGAAACCAATGTCAAGCTGATAGTTTCTAGTTTTCAAAACACATCGATAAATTACAAACAGATACATATTTTTTAATTATGCAAGAAAATAACGAGAGAGTGCGAATGTACCAGTCTTCGGACGCGGTCTTTCAGCACATACCTACATTCGCTCACTATTCGGAATTTCGGACAATTATAGATTTCGAGAATTCTGACGTACGAACTCAAGTAGTTCAGATCAACTAAAAGAATTTATTTGCCATTCATTAATTAGGTCAATGAAAAAATCATATTTACGCGAACCAATACTGAAGATAAGCTACGTAGAAAACTGGCTAACCTAACTTCTTGGAACTATCCGATTGTTGACTCGCGTATGTAGGAACGCTTGTACCAATTTACGGACACTATATCGTAAGTCTTAAAAAAAATGCAGCAATAGAGAATAATTTAGGCTTAAACCTCGTATTACTTTTTTCTTCGCATCAAAAAATGTTTGTCGATACGATTACAAGTGTCGAACAGAATTTCTAATACCTAAATTCGTAATAAATCAAATCTACATAGGAGTGTCCGCCGATCCGCAGTTAGCCTCTCGAAGCTAACTGCGAAACAATAATTGGATCACCCAACGGGTAATCGTTTCAGGCTATATCGACCGAAATATCGATTATTCAATATTCCTATCGAGAGGCTTCCCTCGATGTTACCTCTACTGCGTCCTCGAGCGTCCTTGCGCCGGCGAGAGGTTGAGGAACGATCGATGATCGTACAACAACGAGGAAAGAAAAAAGCGGCTGACTCATCGTCGTACGTTTGCGAGCCGAGACGCCCGCAGGACCGGCCGGACCCGTTGGCTGGCGCGCCTGCGCAGTAGACTGCTCTCTTGTGGAGGGGGAAGCTCTCGCCGCCCAAAGAAAAGAACGAGGAGCCCGGCGTTCCGAATAAAGCGGGACACACGAGAGAGGTATTCCACATGTACAACAACGGGCTGGTTTCCGAAGCCAATCTTTATTTACGGTGACGTAACGGACGTGGACCTTTCTCCCGTGTTTTCATCCCGGAGAGAACAAACCGGGTTACACAATATAAACTTCTCGTCGTTGGCCCGCACGAACTCGAATGGTAGCTCTCGGGCAAATTTCACTCGGCACGTTCGCGACATATTTACGCCGGCTTTTGGGGTTTCTGTCTTTCTCAACAGACGAGCTGATTCTTTACAGCCGTGCGACACGTTTTCGTGGAAAAGGTTATGCGAGGGGAAAAAGAATACAACGAATACAATGGATCTTCGAGATGGCGCAAAATACTATTCGAAGATCTCGGACATTTCGGGAGGAAAAGAATTCTTAGCATTTTCGACTGTCCCTTGCACGGACGCCAACAGCGATTTTGTTCTCTTCGAAATGTCAACGAGCTCGGAATTTAAGTGCAATAAAAAATTACAACTTTCCCTCCCGCAGTCGTGACTTTGTCGCTGGAATTCAGGGGTTCTTGAAACCCCAGCTATGAGTTCAAATTTTCTAAATGTTTTCTTACAGAGGATGAAGGGGAGCAAATTGCCGTTCATCAATCAAGCTATTGATTCAGTGATTTATAAAAAAAAAAACTAAAATAAGATTTTAAAAAAAGTGAACTTATTCGCAAAGTTAATTTTTTTATAAGTAAAAAAAAAATTGTTCATTTATTTTTCATTCAAATTTTTAGATATGCGATCCTACACTTGGCCTACGTCTGGAGCCTTTTGCTCCTGCAGGGAACCTATTTGAAATTCACCGCGGCAATGCGATCGTTTCCATGTAAACGACAACACTATTGTGTTTTCTCCCACAAGGCATTGCCGAAAGTATCGTTATAAATTCTCGAAGGGACACACTCGATAATCACACAATTCGCAATGCGTCCCTGACATATTTCGAGTATGGACAGAACACTGCGGATATCCACGTTTCGACAATAAAATAAAATTTTATCGAGAGACTTTTTGTTGATGATCCTCCGAAATAGGACTAAACGATTCGACCGTGATTAACCTATCCGTGGTTTCCGTGGATACGTGGCTCTAAACATGGGACGACGCGCGCATGCGCAACACCGTATAAGCGCCATATTTATTCACATTGCGATACGCGAAACTATTCGCTCAATAACTTTTGACACCGGTTTGATAATAGCTTCTTTTTTTTAACTATTTCTCACAAACGTGTTATTATTATTATTATTATCTTCAAATTTATTCCACAGCCATCAGAAGCGTTGCACAAAAAGTTATTCGACCATTTGTATGCGAAACTCCAATACAAACGTCTCCGATATTAAGGAAAAATTGCGCAATGTCCTTTTTCAGTCGCCTTATCTACATAGGCAAGTATTGAAATGTAATTAACATAGTGCAGAATACTCGTAGAACGTTTCTCGAACAACTCGGTGGGCTGGCGGCTTGCCAAAGTCCTCCGGACTTTTGCAACTTTCACCTAATGTAATTTAATCTTTAATATTTGTACCGGAGGAGTCATCGTTAATTTTATATTTGATGAGTTGGTCGTATATGTATAGCAGACCAGCCAGCAAGCGCGCGGCTAGGCGGTCACCCATCCAAGTACCGACCGCGAGCGGTACTGCTTGACTTTCGGGACCGCCAGAGCCAGAAACCAACCGCGCACCTATCGCTGTCGGTAAATGTTAAATGTATAAACCTTCTTCTATATTTACCGAGTCGTGTTCTCCATGCTGATTCGCAGAAGATACGCCTAAACGCCGTTCACATTTCCCATGCCTCTGAATTACATTTAATGGAGAAAAAAAAATTAAAATTATTTGATTTTTTTTTGTTTGGTAAAAAAAGGTAGAAACAAAATCTCGGTTTTCCGCTGGCCTGTTCGCCGGAGCGTTCGTTCGAGCAAAGAGGCACGGCACGGAGCCGCGGCGAGTACTTTTTTGCAGACGCAGCCGTGGTTCGGCCGAGCCTCCCGATTCGTCAGTGCATGTCCATAAATATTAACCGAATGAGCAGCGGCTCGCGATTTCTTAGCCAAATCGGGACCGCGAGCTCTCGAAGCGATCGCGATAGCCGAGCGGATAATTTATCGTAGAGCAAATAACGGTGCACTTTGGATCTACAAATTGCTGGATTGCGTGATCGGTTCTGTGTTACGCGAAAAGTCCATTTCCTTATACCGGTGTGGTAAAATTCGCGTATCCGTGCGCGACCCGCGCGGTTCGTCGTGTTTCGATCGGTTCGATAGGTTTCGCGAAAGTAAGCGAGCGCTGCAGCGCTTGCGAAACAAGGAAGCGCGATGATTCCAGTGAAATTTCTATGAGCCGAGAATCAGATACAAAACGTTGGGAATACAGGAGGAAGAAGAAAATAAAATACGTAAGCAACGCGCGTGCGTTTATCGCTGCGCCGTTGACTTGTAGCGTTTCGGTATTCAGGAAGGTATTACATGCCTCGGTAATTTCGGAATGGAACAAGTTTCTTTCGCGCGCTTTGAGTTTATTTGAATATTCATCGAAACTGGATCGTTCGTTAGCGTTACGCGGGGGGAAATAAAAATCCGTCGATGCGATATAATTCAAACGATTTGATTCGCTTCGATTCGGGTAACTGGATTCACTTGAGAACGAAAATCCACCTGTTCATCTCCGGCGGTCAAAGAGAGCGTGGTACGCAAACAGATCCGTCGCCAACGTACAGCGTTTGCTATACGTTGGCGATTATCGATTACTACTTTCTGCGCAATGTTCACTGTGCCGTTATAGAGGTCTGTCAAACACTACTTGGGCTCATATGATTTCACTTCTTTTTATTTATTTATGTCATTGAAAAAAGCTTTTTGTTCCAAGCTTGTGTCCAAAGCGACATATTTTTGTTTAAAAAAATATGTCGTTTTCTTTGTCATAAAAAATGTTTCTTCTCCCAGACTTAATTTTTATTTATTTTAACTATTTATTATCAATCCGGTTGAAATTTGGCACGCAATAAGAACAGTTAGGTTGCTCCATTTGTTACATTTTACGTGATAATTGAGACATTAGTTTAGATTTTATGAGATCTTGAATTTCTGCGCATAACTTTCTCATAGAGAAAGCTATGCGCAAAATTGTAGTAAATTAGGAAGCCATACGCAAATTATTTTGCACCATTTAATTTTTAATTTTTAATTGTTTGTCGAAAAAGGTAAATTTTTGTTAATAAGATGTAACGGTAGAGTAACCGCGTAAATGCTCGATTTTATCAATGCCATGAGAGAAAAAGAAAGACACACGAGACCGGCACCGTTAATGTTATTGACAGCTTTCGAACGTTCCCCGGCCTTTACACTGACCTACATACCACGAATAACGGTGTGAAACCGCGGCGAGCTGTGGCAGAGGTGTACGCGAGGACCTCCACTGATGTACACCCGCGACTGTTGTATACGTTAATAAATTTTGTATTTTATCCTGCACACCTTTCGAAAAAAAAAAAATGGTGTAACGAACCATCGTTAAGGTGGGAAAACCGGGAGAACTCATTCCTTTAAATTCACCATTGAAAAGCACGGTATTTCCTCGTGTTTGAAAATGTAATTAAACGACAAACCAATGCATGTTTAATGATGCACAAATAACATGCAAAGAGTTTAACGTAAATATTCGGATTCATCTAACAACGCAAATGACTCCAGTGTCCCGGTTAAACGGGCCGTGAATTATGTTACAATCATCCGGTAACGGTTGAGCCCAAACGCCGCTCGAGTAACCTGAGAGAAGACTTCGCGGATGTTTTCACTTTCTGCATCCGCTCGACGCGGCGTCCACGAAAATATTTACTGCATTCTCAGTCCGCAGTAATTTCGAATCCCTGTGAATTTAAAGCGCTCGACGATTACGTGTTATCCGTATTTTTAAAGTAGTTTCAGAGAAATGAGAGAGAATTGCAAACACTTTTGCAATAAATGGACGGTATAAAAATCTGAAAAAAATCAAGCATAGAAAAGGTACTGAAAAGATTAATTTTGCATAATAATAATTTTTCATCAATTTGTTAATAACATTTCGGAATTATTATTACGCAAAATGAATCTTTTCATTTTCATAACCTTTTCAGCACCTTCAATATGCTTGATTTTTTTGCAGATGTTTATACCATCGAGAAGTGTTTGCAATACCTTCTAATTTCTCCGAAACTCATGCGAAGTGAACACTATTCGCATAAGGACTACCTCAAGTTATCCGATCGCCCCGGGACATTCCTTCTCGCTCGCGTGGGACGTAAACTTCAAAAAGAAACGTTAATCCCCTATTTTAAATAAGATTCCTCCCACCGGTGCTTTCTACATCTCCTCCGTTCTATATAATCTTCCCTCTGAGCAGCGCTGTCGCGCGCAGCTTACGTGCATCATCGCGGGGTGAAAGTTCCTCCATTACAGCGTTCCGCGTAGAGTATACATCGCGAACCAAGCTCCGTCCAAGCTCCCGTCACGAAACGATACAAGTATATTCATGTTATTACGATGAAATTGTTTGTTTCGCCTCCGGCGTACCGGAATATCTGTACCAACCGTACCTTCACGACGATATTAGCGGTGGCTCTTCCGCAGACCGATGCGATTATAATTGGCGCGCATGCGCGCGTGCGTGCGCACGCCTTTGCTTCGTGCACCACGATGCAAACATACCGCATTTAAGATTAGATGGTACATAGCACCTACCGCGCTGTAATATCATTTCTGAAACTCGCTAGTCACTTATTCAACTGTACAGTGCACGCTGCAACTATAATGCTGCATCGAAGCGTAGTGCCCGCAGGAAGCCGGACGCGGAAGCGGCGTTGTGTACTAGCCATCGGTTCCGACAAACCGAGCGGTGACTCTCGACGTACCGGAATTGGCGCGAGAGATCTACGCGCTGCCAGCGAGAGCACCGTCGGTCCCAGTCCAATATATCAGCATATGTATACATATATAGATACACATGTACACATATATATATATATACACACATGCATGTGCACATATATATACACACATATGTATGTGCACATATGTATACACACATATGTATGTGCACATATGTATACACACATATGTATGTACACCTATGTATATATGTGCATATATATTTTTTTTCAACCGTGCACGTGAGATGCAGATGCTGCGAGCTGCGAAAGCAGCGGAGGCGCGATCGTGCAGTTCCGATCCTTAGCCACGCACACTCGTCAGTTTCGTTTCCGTTTTAAGACACGAAGACACATGCAGGCGCAACGGCTGATCTCCGGGACGGCCTCTCCAATGCAACGTGTCAACGAGTGTTCGTATTCCGGATAAATTTTACCGTAGGCCGCGACGAGCACTCAGCAGAGTCCTCCTCATCATCTGTATTGCCGAGGTAACAAGGTAGGGGAATAACATACGCATGCGCACCGCGCGGTATCGTAATTGTGTGCGGTGCAGAATCCCCGCGGTCGTGACCATGCATGCGATACGGTGCACGGAACGGTGTGTGTGTGCGAAAGACTATAAATTACCGCCGCTCCGATAGAGAAAGAAAGACAAGAGCCCATAAGCCATATCCCGGACGTGAAAGACTTTCGAAAGGCAGTTACACTGTCTCCCGCCGGTCCAGGCGCAATGGTTCCAAGTCTAGATGAGATTAATCTTTTCCTCGAACGGATACGCAAGTAGTCGCAGGGTGGCGGTGAAACCGTCAATTTAAAAAAAATGTATTTATTTTTTTTTAAATATTTTTAAATAAACTTTTATACTTTTATAGCAAAGGACAAGACTTGGCAGTGACGAGTCTAATTTTTTTTGTCTTCTAGGCATCAAAGTTGCAACTGCAGCGCAGGAAACGTCGCTCCACTTTCGCAAGGGTAACGAGTCAAGGTCTCAGTCGGTTGTTCTGCGGCGGGTTCCGGCCCGAAGGGGCAACCGCGTCGACGTGAGCCGCAAACTCGGTGATCGATTGTGTCGGGAACTCGGTTGGTGCGGAAGGACGTGACGAAATCGCTGGTCGATGAGAATTGGCGCGCGCGGATCGAGAGCCACGTGCTACAACGCGGTTGGTAATGAAAACTGTAATCAACTTTTTCTCACGGATTCTGGCATGTACGGTCAAAAGAAATGTCTCGTCGGAAGCCGACATTACATCCGCTTCCGATGAGACTTTACTTTTGACCGTATATGCGAGAACGCTTGAGAAAAGGTGATTACAGTTTTTGATATCGACTGAGCCTGGGATGGACGGGGGGTTATTTATAATATTTTTAAAATATTTATAATATTAATAATTTTTATATTCATAATATTAATCATTTTAATAACATTTAAAATATTTATATAAACGCGGCAGGTGTTTCGTATGGTCTGAAAGCGAGGTTCGTCACTTATTTAACAAAATTATTTTTACGAAACTTCGTGTTCCGATTTTACGAAATTATCTTTCACTGTGCAGCCCGCCGAGTAAAATCGAAATTTTCTTCGAGACTCTCAATAATTTAGTGAAATGCGAATTACATTATCGTCGTCGATAACATAACCCACGTAAGCCTTGTTGCAATTCATGAAAAATATTGGCGATCTCGGAGAAAATTTATTACCGATTTGTTACCGACCGCAGTATTGCACATTCCCTCGAGTAATTTTTTTTTTGTTTCCCCAAATCAACGAATCGCTCGAAACGAATCCGATCGTCGTGGAATTTTTATGAACCCCGTTTGCAGTACGCGGGCCCCTCTTCTCGCAGAGGCCAGTCGTAGTGACTCTGCACGCCTACTCGCGGAGAAAGCGCATTCGCCTTCACGTGCTTCTTTCTCTTTCTCTCTCTCCTTTTCCTCGGTCTGTAACTCCTCGACGGAACGTAGCAGTGTGCGTCGTCCGTGCGTTCGCAATGTGCGCGCCGAGTTAGCTAAGGTATTTTCTACGTCCGCGTCCGAGTCGGCGCGCACGCCGGTCCGACACTGTCCCGTGCATTCCTACGGCACGAGTGCTGCCCGCTTCGTTGTAACTCGAGAATTTCCAATATACTTTTCCCCAGACCGATTTCCCCCAATAGTCAGGGAAATGCATAAAATGATTTTCCGTCGGAAAATAATTAATTATTAATATGAGGCGATACTGCTCGGTCGGTAACAAAAACTGTAATCAAAAATTCTCTGCCCACGGTTGTTTTTACGGACGAAGACGAGAATTCAGTGTTGATCCTGCAGGGCGATGTTTTTGTCTTTTATCCGTAAGGGCATCCGTGGCCGAGCATTTTTGGATCACAAGGTGACCTCTGCCTCTCCCGTACTCGATTCAGCCTGTTTTATGGACAAAAGACGAGAACGTCGCCCTCAAACCGGTCATCCCGGAGAGCGTCGTTCTCGTCTTTTATCCGTAAGATCAAGCGTGGCAGAGAATTTTTGGTTCGCAAGGTTAGCTCTGTCCTTCCCGCACTCGATTCAGCCTCTTTTTCTATGGACAAAAGACGAGAACGTCGCGCTCGTTTTGGTCGTCCTGCGGGCGACGTTCCCGTCTTATGTCCGTAACACCAAACGATAATTTTTGGATCGCAAGGTTAGCTCTGTCTCCCTTGCACTCGATCACTATTGCCGTTTTTTTCACGGAGAAAAATTCCCTGTATTCTCCCTGACATTTCACTGAACGATCAAAAGTTTTCCCTAACCAAACTTCTAACGACTTCTATAAAAAAAATTTAAAAATGATGCATATGAAAATGTCTAATTCTTATATTAATATTTAATTTAATTTTTTTTCTTCAAAATGTTCGAAATTCGCTTTTTAAGGCTCCCTTTCATGTACTACTTATATAGTTATAGACAGTTCGGCGACAATTTACTTTTTACCTGACCAATTTTCAAATTCTCTGATTCTCTGACCAAGATTTGTTTTCCCTGATTTTTCCAGGTTTTCCCTGACCGCGGTCACCATGTCGATTGAGTCTCGTCTTTAGATCGAAAAACGATAGAGTCTCACCTAATCATAACGAAACAACCGGCGGGAATAATCGTCGATCGACGAGGAACGAATATCCTTCTAGTTTCGCAGCGGAGTTCGCCGCGAAACGCCTGCGGCGCTTCCGGCTCATCGCGCCATGAGGAAGCAGTAAACAGAAAGGTCACGGTCATTCACAGAAATGTCAAGGTGCTCTCAGACCGAACAATTCCTCCCGAAATAATTCCCGCCCCTAATCTCTGAAGAGAAAAACAACTGTTTACTCTCTCTTGCACAACGAACCGGTCAGAGCCACGATCAACCTGCGATTAAACGAATGCAAAACAAACTCACAAACAGCAAACTCACTTTTTCGTTCTTTCAATTTCACTCCCTCATGTCAGAGCCGCGTCGTCTGCGCCGTGCCCGCGTCCTCTCTCATCGGTCCGCCATGTTACGTGTTTCTCTTTCTGCTTCCGTGTGTACGGCCGACGAATATACACTCCCGCAAATTAATCGTAAACTTACTTCTTCACGCCGGGCCTAACGACACTTCGATGATAAAATTATTCACAATCTTGTATTTTTTTATTTATCAAAAATTCAAACACCCACTCGAAACCGTTGCGGTCTTGTGTAGAGCAACGATTTAATGAAATGCAGTGAACAACAAAAGTTAGACAGACTCTTTCGGATTTTTAAAAAGGGATTTTATGTACCGTTGACTGCTGTCTATATTTTTGTATTTTTCTACCGACACGCCAGTCGATTCGAGAGTCGGTTGGTCGATTCGTGTCTCCCTTTTTTCCGAGTCCGAGAACTGCGGCGTGTGAAAGTGACGACAGGTAGCGTGTACCTGTTATACGCGGTGTACTGTAACACGGTTCTTAGGAGTTGTAGAGTTGAGTGGTATGAGACTGTAAGGTCCGCGGTGCTGCGAGGCCGGTGCCCGACTGAGTGCATGGAGGATTCGCTTGTCTCCTGGAATATTAGCCCACCACCGTTAGTCGCTCGTAGCTCGCTCGTGGTGGTATCCGTTGCCTCGTCGACGCCCATTGATGCTCTAGGCGGGCATCGCCCGGAACGATAGACCTGACAGACCTAACTCGGAACGAGGCACAGGCCACGCACTTCGCTCAAACAACTCGAGATAAATATTTTAATCCGAGCGAACAGGCGCGCTCATTCACAAACGGCTTAGCGATTCTAGATTGGCGTAGGTCAGGTCGACCTGTCGATGCCGCCGCTCGGTAGAAAATGCCTCGCTAAGGACAAGTCCGTCAATACGGCATCGATGTACAATTTTACAATTTTACCATTTTACAATTTTACAATTTCACAATTTTATTTGAAAAAATATACAGAAAATCTGTGAGTAAAATTGTTGAGCCCTCAAACGAAAGTGTGACAAAGATTGCATCTTGCCCACCGAATGGTATCGAGGATTTTGCACGTGTGTCCCGCAGACGAGACGCAATCGCTGCCCAGTTTTCTCTGCGTTCATAAACATGATGACTTCAGTTACGTATTGCAGTAAAATGGTTCTGGTTTCTCGGAGAACCTCGATGTCACTGCGGCGTGACTACGATGAGAAATCTGTAGCGTGATTAAAACTAGAAGGGAGTATCTTGTCTGCTTATGATAAAATATAAACAGAAAGTACGCTCTTCTGATTTTAGTCACGCGATATTGTTGCGAAGAACTTACGAACGTATATCTTTCTTGTTTGTCTTCTGCAATATCAACGAAACTTTGATGACGCATTATTTGAATTACGCCATTTTCCGTACTCACTGACAAAACATTAGTTTGTTAGATCATGTATATAGTGCGGTATCGGGAAGAGATTATTTGTGCAAGTTCAATTAGTGTACGAGAAGTCGATTGCGGATCCGGAAGACTATGAACAGTAAATTCTACCGTGTTAAAACGTATGTAGCTTTTTTTACATAACACGTGATCAAGGTAAGTATTCATGGAGGTTTCATGTCGCTTTTACGTCAAGAATAGGTTTATGCAACGAATCCCAGATTGCTTAGCGTTCAGTAACTCTCGGAGTAAACAATCTTGAAGTAACAATAGAAATTCTGTGTCCGCATGCGCAGGTAAATTTTCAACGACGATTTACGATGGATAAAAAAAATATTAATTTAATTTCTCCGATTTTTTTTCTTCCTTTTAATCTACCAGCAGCCACCGGGTAGAGTAATTTTTTTCGATAACAATTGGACTCCCAGTGTAACAATTACCGATTTCATCATCGAAATGTGGTTTCTGAACAGGCCCATGTGGTTCCTTCAATATCGAATGCAGATAACTTTACGAACCGGTCAACCAGCTAACTTTTCAGATCGAGTTATCATTTTTACATTTAGTATTTTTTAAATGTGAATTCGTTTGGCTGAATCACTGAGGTCGCGCCACCTATTCCGTATCCCCGTTCACTATATCGATCTGTGATCCGTCGATCGCGAGATAACCCGACGCGGTGTCGGTAAAACAGTTTTCGGTAAAGCACACGGCTGAATCAACTAAACATTCGGGCAGGGACGTTTGAGTAAATATTTTGTACAGCTTAAAGGTTGTTTAGTCCAACAATGTTTTTAATAATTTCACCGAAATATTTTTGAGCCTTTAAATTATTTTGTTCGACCAGTTAAATATTTACTTGAGCGTCCCTGCCCGAATCCTTAGTTGATTTAATCGCATTTTTTATCAGTACATGGATTTGCTACGCTCCATTTTTTCGCTATACTACTATTTACTTTCTCGTTGCCATCTTCCACGCCATGCTGCCTCAGTCGTGCGTACAACAACGTCCTTATCTTTAAATTCGAATCTTCAAATGAATTATCAACACGACGTTGTTGCGTGTCGTACATAGAGACACGGAAAAACGATCTGCGCGACTGCACGAATCGCAATTGCGTTGATGATAAATCTAGCATGGTTCCGGTTTAAATAGCACTCTAATTGAGATGGTGGTATAGCTATTGTGTTACCGATGAATTTAGTATGTTCCCGTTGTAATTGCGCTGTAATCAAGATGGAGCAATTGAAATATCGGAGACCTCGTAAAAAAAAAAAAAAAAAAAAAAATGAAAATCGATTGTAGCAAGTTGGTAAGCAAGCAAGTTGTAGCGAAGGTGTTTTCCGATATACCGTGCAGTAAAGCGGTGACCGTCGGAACTTCGGAAACAGTCGGGAGACATCGACATATCGAACGGCGAAATGGCAAAGAATCAAGAAACCGTACAGATTATTGTTCGTAATCTGTGGCCATTCTTGTTGCTAGCGAAGTTAATGGGATTACTGCCTTGGAAAATAAAAGGAGAACGAATAACGCCGGATGGATATATCGGACGAATTTATTGCATAGCTTGTGTCGCTGCTTACGTTGCCGTCGAGATGTGCAAGGTGTGGGCAAACTTTATATTCGACGCAAGCATACTCAGCTCGACGAATGTTGGGAAAATATTCGCGAAGAGCATTAAATCGACTAACACAGTGATGGTTGTTGTTCATATGATTCGAGAATGTGTCAAGCCACAAGTGGGAATAAAGGTGTGTACAAAATTGCGTACTTAAGACCGACCGATAGGTCGTCAAAATGAAATTAATTTTGATCGCGGATTTTTGTTCGTCAACTTAATGTTAGACTCGACTTCGAACTTTACATTTTTACGAATTCACAGTTTACATTCACGTTGTATCTCAACACCATAATGCGAAATCGTTAACTGCCCTTCTCTGATTTTAAATTTCTTTTTTTTTCTTCTCCCCACAGATAGTTGAAAATCTCAAGCTATACGATCGAAAGATCGAGCAGCTCGGACGCGCCAAAAGTCACCGTTTTTTTTCATACTGGATCTTTATGATACCCCTCTTACCTTTTCCAGTCCTATTATTGGAAATATCGACTCAGCCCAGCGAGGAACAAACGAGCCCGGAGTGGCACATGATGGAACGTCTTTATAATTGTTGCCAACTATTTATGTCATTTATCGTTTACTTAACTGCAGTGAAAGTCGCAGGGATGACGTATCTGTTATATCAACGCTACCGTTATCTCAACGAAGGCGTTATTACGAATACGTCGACTGAGGATAATAGTCGATTACCCGCTGTCACGATGTACGATCTTCAATACCTCCACGCGACCCTCAGCAGGTCTGTAAGAATGTTGGCATCCACGTATTCGATCGACATTTTCATATGGTGCTATTCATTAATCTGGACGCCGACCTATCCTGGCATTAAAACAAGATGGTACTTCGGAAACGGTCTTTTAAACGAATGCGACGTGTTGTACGCTGGAACGCAAGCTCTATGTGTCTGTTGGGTTATTCATGCAACTACGATAGAGGTATGTACACTGAGAAAAAAAAAGTTGAAAATTGAAATTTTCATATCGCTTTCTCATAAAGTTGAAGATTGAAATTTTCGCGTCGCTTTCTCATAAAGTTCCTTTATTCGCGAAGCTTCTTTTATGAGAAAGCATTGTCTGTATTTTTGGCTTCCTACATAGAGAAACATAAAGAAACATTCGATTCGACGGTCTGTTAGTTCGATCAAGGTAATTCTTTCGATCAACCAAACATTTGTTTCGCCACCCGTAAGCGCACATTTTGTTGACTCAATTGATTTTTTTTTCTCTGTGTACGCATAGCGATAATGATGTCAATTAAGTGTGTAAAAAAAACATGTATTCATTACCCAGGCCAACAAGTTGGGGATGGTCATATTAAAATCGGACCCTAAACTCATACGCATCATCAGCCCTACGGTAAAAACATAACTTGGCCTACTTCTGATATACAATGCTGTTCTGGAATTCGGCTATATAAAAACTGTAGAGTTGTATTCAAGGCTCAAAGATAAGTAAGGACATAAATTCAAAAAATTTTACAATGCCTAATTTACGAGATACGAGCAGTTAAAGTTTTTGGCCCACGAAGCCGCAGAGGTGATCTCGGCCCTGCCGACTTCATTTGTAATACAATAAGTGTGACACAGTGAATGAAACTACCGAACTATCCGCTGTAAAAACCGGACTGAAAGTTTTTATGCAAAAACTGGTATATTAAATTTCATGTGCAATTGTGATGAAAAATTAATGTTCAGTGTATTAAAAAACTTTCGGAATACTTTAATTTTTATAATTTACTTTAATTTCAATGAAAAAGTATATTCATTTTTCATCACAATTGTACGTTGAATATGATGTACCAGTTATTGCAAATTTCCAGTTCGGTACGCCAAATCCACAATTTTTTTTAGCGTGTTCGTAACTCAATGACGAGGCGCTGTACAAAGTTTTTGCTTAGTCTGCTTTGAACATGAAATGGAGCTCCACATTTTTTTCTCTCGACGATTTTGGGACGCCATCTGTAGTGGGACGCAATTGAATTTATAATTGCAGGAAAGGATCCATGCAGCCATGTACTTCTACAATAATCGGATTTCCTTCTGTGCTGCAAATGTTTGCCCGGTTAATTTGTCGACACTTCTTTTCGTGAGTTGTTTCTTTCAATATCGATCATGTCAGAGAAATATTGAGAGCATGTGAAATACCGCGTTCGGTAACAAAACATGTTATTCGAACTTTAAATTTCCGATACATTACTTATCCTTTCAGATATACTCGATGACTTTGAACTTAATTTTTCTCCTCGAGGATAAATTCGAGGTCTCCACTTTCTCGCATGTACACCACAGATCTAAAGGGTAATATGTATATTTTCCTTATGAAAACAACGATAAAAATTGCAATGTTAAATGTCTCGTATCAAACTTAATTTAATAAACGATTATTTAACATCAATTGTATATTAGAAAATACGTCTTTATTGTGGGTCACCGACTGGTTCATCGGTCTCCGAGACTACATTGGGGTTACAATGTAAGTTACTTGTAAGTCTTCATCACTGACACAGTATTACGTTAAACTGATTTGTTTACGTATTTTTTTTCATAAATTTAACAAATGTTCGACATACAAAATGTTGACGTGAATACGAGGCATACCATTTCACTGTCGCGTGAATCACATTGCGTTACGATTTCATTCACGTGTGAATTAAATTTGTTTGGGTTTGTCGACAGGAGTCCGCGGTAAAAGTTCTGGGTTCGTTGGCAATCAGCGCCTTAGTGTCCTCGGTGCAGACCGTAATTCTGAAACAAATCGGAAGCTTCATTACCCTCATGTCCAGACTTTGTTGCACGCCGATAGAGCAGGCCCAGAATGTTTTTGGACACTCTAAAGCAGGGTCGTAAATTTGTCCAACTGACGACTCCTTTTCCATGACCCTGAAGATATCTGCATGGCATCAAATTTCAACTTTGGCACACGGAGAAAAATGGTTCAGCTGTTCTAGCAAAATGAGTTTTGCTTTAGCCGAAAGGTATTACCTATCGCAGTGTAAACATCCATATACAGCAAATTTCAAGAGTTCGCAATTCCACTATATTTTTTATTCTTACTCGAACACAAAAAAACTGTTACCGAGCATCTCTGTATTTTCACTTTGCGCGTCGATCGTCCCGAGCTCGTCGTAGTTGTTGACATGTACGGGCCCGGCTCAGTCACATAACAAATTTTTTTGTTACCAATGCGCGGCTTTGTGAAGAAAAAAAAGTTCACTCGTAGAATTTTATTCTCCAAGTGAACTTACCCGAGCGAAGTTTGCGCGATGCAAAACACGGCCGTTGTAACTTGACGAAATTTAGTCTCAGATATCTTCAGAGTCGTCCTGTTTCACTTTTGGGAATCCTGCTATGATGGATACGACAATTTTATCGCGATGGAACTTACCCTTGTCCGGACTCGAGACTGTCAATGCTGAGTGTGTCGATGTATGCTCTCGGCTTATGAAGAAGCCTCCACGTGAGAGGATTGAAGACGGAAGTCTGATATTCCCACGTGATCTCTACGGCTTCCGGCCTGCCGACCACATCCCCGGGCAACACGACCGTGTGAACACTTCCCGGCTCGTAGTACTCTGACGTAGGACTCAACGGCATTTTTTCGGTTATTTTACCGCTCGGCCCGATCGCCCGGATCATGAACACTCCGACTTCACCGCCGTAGTCCAGGCTCTCGTCGGTTCTCGAGATATTTATTGTCACACGATAGTGACCCTCTGAAAGCGATTCGTTAATGATAATTCGATAAAGCGAAAAGATTCTCACCGTAAAACCCCCGTTCGTATTTTTTACCGGATGACGGTAAAAATTGAGGAATGCGCAAATTACGTTTGCAAATTTGTCTGCAAATTTTTTGCATAAAAAAAAATTGTTTGCAAACGTTTTTTGTGTTGCAAATTTGTCTGCTTCCTCACGGGGAAATGGTATGAACGATTGTGGTCTGACTCACTGCAGAATGGTTTTTCGGAGCCAGTCATCAGGTAAACGGATGCATGATAGTTGCCGGGATGGGCGTCTAATCCGAATTTCGGACAGTACTGATTGACGCAGTCGAAGCAGCCGCCCTCTTGGAATCGGTCCCAGGAGGAGCACGGTACAGCGAGGAACGGACAAGGTGTGTTTATGCTCTCGATGAAGTAATCGTAACTCCTTATGTGATTGCAGACGAGGAACCTTTTGATGCCTGTTGAGCAAAAACGAATTTTTTTACAGTGTGAGTAAAACAATATGTCCTCTTGGTTTCGCTCCGGACAACCGTTGTACCTCGAACGAGACTGCCGCGTTCCAACGTGATTGAATCCAACACCCCGTTGTTGCACCCTGGTTGATTGCGGCCGCCGTTAGGATAGAAATCTATGTGTCCAACAGGTTGGCTGATGCCGAGACCACCGCTGATGAACGGGCTGCAATCCGTGTGAATGGCGGTAACGAACTCGGCGTCCGTTGGATCCAGCCTGACCATTGGTGAGGTGTTGCTGAAGTGTGGCTCAGCAGGATCGAGCCCTGCGAGACAGTAACCAGGCCAAAGCTGAGCGTTAGTATGTCATATATATAATATAGTTTATAGAGCAATGTGGTACAAAGTTGTTCTCCGTTGGGTCGCAGATTATTAATTCTGTTGAACATTCGGCGAAGTGTTCATGACGGGCTCAGCTCAAAAAGGTGTTAATGGATCGCGTTGTTCATCTTCGCCTCGGAAGCTCCAGAGCCGTAGGGAGAGAACGACTGTCAAACGATATCTTGACGAGATAATCAGGATGAACGTGGTTACGAAATTTTGGGATCGCTGGAAAACCATCTTACAAGCCGTGTCCCGATATCGCCAGTTCCAATTTAGGTCGAGCAGCCCAAATCTAATTGTCTCATCGAAAAACGAGTAACAACTCCGTACGTGACCGCGGTAAATAAAAAATTAAAATTGCGATAAATTGAAAAAAAAAAAAAACGAACCGTCGCTCGCCTCCGCAATTTCGCATATCATCCCGAGAAACACTGAAAATAACCGGACGGGTGATCTTGAAAGACAATTGGTGAAACGACGTTTACCTTAAAATTCACGAAAAAAGACATAAAAAATTAACTTTCCCCCATAAGTGGAGAACGGAGTTGGCTCGAAATACGAATCTATCGCGCCTTCGTGTTTGAGCGTTTTCGCCGGCCGCCCAAGGACCCCGGTGTCCCTGCACGGAATCCCCTTGTGCGACTTCCTGGCGCCGTCTGTTCTCTTGTTACAGTTGTTTACACCGGTGCCGTCTTCGGGCGGGTCCAAGGGCGTGGTACTCGGCATCCCGTCGTTCCGCAATCATCCATAATTCATCGCGATCATAATGGAACATTCACCATCTTTTTGCGGCCGTAACTATCAGGCTGTTCCCACATGTACATCCATAAACACTGCGATCCTGCTGGTTGGTTGTAGGCCGCTCTACACACCGCTTTTACATCTTGTCCCCTATTCCTTACTTCCGCGCGTCTCCCAAAGTCGGCGTCTCGGTTTCCGACCGGGTCGCGGGTCGAACGTTCCTAACGAAAGAATCGAAGCCGATGGCTGCCGAGCGCTCCTCGCCTCTCGTCTCCGCAGTGGCGGGTTTTCTCGCCGAGGGCTTTTTACCCGGTCTTCCTTCTGTTGTCCTGGTAGTTCTCGATGGGATCGATAGCTCGCGCGTAACGACCCATCGACGGCGCACCGACTCTTCGCCGAGTCTAGCTTCGCACCCCCCGGTAATAGGGCGGGTAAACGATTGTTCTACCGAGCGTCACGCGCCGTCATCTATATAACAACTCACCCGCTCGTCACGCGATGGGGTGGATCGCGCGGAAAACAAACGTGTTGCTTCAACCAACACGTCTCACAGGCGCAAGACACCGTGAACGGTAAAAAATGTTTGTACTTTTGTCACACTTTTTTTTACCACAAACGTCCATGATTCTTTTCTTGTTCATTCTACAAAAGAAAGGTCGTAAAATAGAAAATAAATATTTGTACGATGAACAATAATTTTTTATACAATTAACACATTTTTTTTAGTAGAATTAATATTTTTTAATGAAAATTAATATTTTGGTGTAAAATTAATGTTTTCATGTAAAATTATTAACACAGTTATTGTGGACGTTTGTGGACAAGAAACATTGGTGCTTATTTTACTGTATGTGTAGGGTGAGAGTGGGGAATATGGCCCGGTCGATAAGTCATTGACTTACGTGCAAATCGGAGGTTATCCATATTCACCCACTTTACCTTATCGTCTGTTTTTTTATCGGGATTTAACACGCTTCTTTTCACAGTTCATTGCACCCCTTCTTGTGCCAATGAAAAATGTTTCTATATGGATGAGGTTATTTACCGGTAATCCGCCAGAGTTTGTAGTTGTATTGGTCCTTGAGATGATAGCCGATGTAACCACAAGTGTGAGCACCGAGACTGTGACCGATCGCGTGAATCTGTCGCGTTCCCACACCACCGATCTCGATCAATTGCGCAACGAGCCTTGCAGTCATCGCGCCTACCAGTCTCGTGTTCGCCACTGCCTGGGGGTAAGGCGGTCCGGCGCCACCCAGCCAGTTCACCACGATAACGTTGCAATCCTCACGGATCAGCAACTCTCGTTTTGTTCTCTGCAAAACAAACATGCTATTTCCGTTCTCATTGTGACGATTAACTGGAAAAAAAAAATACATTGCCTCTCGGCATAGAGGACGACAATCATTACGCGGATCGGTACACAGTATAAAAAGTTTGTACTTTTCACAACTTATTGTTCACAACCGTCGCTATTTTTTTTTCCGATTCCACTATGACAATATTGTTGTCAATATTTAAATATTTATTTGAGTTAATATTGACAACTCACGAGAATCCACGTCTTATCGCCATTGTCGAGATAGCCGTGAATGATCAAGTAAACATTTTTGTTGTTCTGCAGAGGTGATTTTTTGATGCTCTCGAAGTCATCGATGAACAGCTCGCGGGGTTCCTCGGAGTAGCTGCGGGTGTAGAGCATGTAATGACAATCGACTGTGTCGGGTCGGCCCGGAAACGTGGAGACGGGCCGGTGTTCGCTGGACCAAGGGGCGCCGATGTAGAAACACCCGAAGGGCCTGTAGCACCGCCACATGTACCATTCTGCATTTCAATAAATAAAACGGAAATTAGCACGATTCATGATCGTCGTCGTAATCATTCGTCGTGTTTGTATCGCGGCGCATGCCTCGATAGATAGCGATGGTAAAGAGGACAAGAAGAAAATCATCTATCGCTTTACTGCGCTCCAGCGAGTAGGAGAGAGCGGGGCAAAACGGGATAATGAGACAAAACGCAGTTTTCCAATAATATTTGGATGGTTGCAATGGTGGTGCGTGGGGCAAAATGGCGTTGAAAAACCGGATGTATCGTTGAGACAAAATTGGGCATTAATAAATTATTTAAAAATTGAGTTTTGCCCTCACTGTCCCGTTTTGCCCCAATGTCCCATTTTGCCCCGCTCTTCCCTACCGAATCACGTGATTCGCGAACTGCAGTTTCCGGCTTGCGTTTTCAATAACGCATCGATTTGTTGGATCGATCGGACTTCACGTGTGAGACTCTTCATTAAATTAATGAAACGGAGATAAGCAGGATTCATGATTGTCGTTGTAATCATTCGTCGTGTTTATCGCATACGCGGCGCATGCCTCGATAGATAGCGATGGTCAAGAGGACAAGAAGAAAATTATTTATCGCTATACTGCGCTCCAGCAATTACCGAATCACGTGATTCGCGAACTGCAGTTTCCGCCTTGCGTTTTCAATAACGCATCGATTTATTGGATCGATCGGACTCCACGTGGATGCCGATAGAGCACAGACTCGACGTTACCATGAATCGCGAGTTCAAGGAGAGATTCCGAAACGTGACCTCCGATTATGTATAAAAGCCATCGCAGCCGCGGCCGCAACGAGCACTTGGCGATTCAACGAGTTTTCTCTTTCCGCTTGCTTTCACATTTGCATCTGATAGCTTCCACTTGCAAATCGATGCGGAAGGAAGTTGGGACGTTTTTCGTTCGATTTTACTCTTAGGAGAATTTGATTCGGAGAATTTATCCGTTATTCGGCGATCAATTATTTTATTATCGATTGTTTGGTATGAAAAGACGCGTTTCAAAGGCAATTCTCGGATACAACGAACTTTGTAGCTTTATTTTTTTTCTTCAAATTTGATATTCTAAGAATGATGATTATTGATTATAAATTCAAAAAAAAAAAATGTCTTAAATTTTTGTATTTGAAGTAACCGACGACTCGGTGGCAAAGTAGGTTTTTCTACCGTCTTCAAAGTCGAACTTGTTTGCCTCCTCCTCGGGTGACAACGTCGTGGTTGTGACATTTCCAAGTTTATCCTCGGACTCGCTGGACTTTTGACTGTCGGTTTCGTTCGGTAGATTCGCCATCATGTTCGCTGTGTACATGAGTACCAGCAGGGTGTCGTTCAGAAACAGCATGATTGGTTTTGTGATTTTGTTTTCTTCTTTCTCACAAACGGATTTACTGAAATTTATAGAGTGCCGGTCTCGGAGAGACGAGCGTTACACTCTTGGTGGGGCAATCAGAGTCTGTTGACTCTCATGGCAGTCAACGAGAAGGTTTATATGTTTTATAAATTTTATTTTACAATATGAACTTTTTTTTACACTTCACATTTTCACGAATCTCACACTCTCAGAATACCGCGCATAATTTCACGATACAATCGATGCCCGACGATCGAAACGATCGATCTATATATCGATCGATTTTTCGCTAAGATCTATCGGATCCTCGTATTTCCGCGACCGAAACCCCTCGGGATTTATAAACGTGAATAATTGCACGATGCAATCGAGCCTCGACTATCGAAACGATGGATTTACATTTCGATCGATTTTTCGCTAAAGTTGAATTTCCGCGAACAAAATGCTTCGGGATTCATAAAAGTGAATAATTGCACGCTACAATGAAGCACCGACGATCGAAACGATGGATCTATGTCGCGATCGATTTTTCGCTAAGATCAACCGAATCTTCGAAATTCCGCGAACGAGATTTCTACAAACTTGGCGCGCAGAAACTCGACCCTCGACTGGTGTTGTCCACCGAGTAGCGGAACGATACGAACGAGAGACACAAAGAGAGAGAGAGATGGACGGAGAGAACGCTAGGAAAAATTGATTGACGCAAGTCCGTTTCGCGATAATAGAGCCGTCGCGACCAGAGTCTTCTTCGTGTGTAAACAAAAAATAATGCGAACGAATACAGCATCCGCGATTCAGTTTCTTGATATCGTCACACACTCGCGGCGTACACTAACACGACTCGGCGCGCGGACACGAATCACTCGTATAAACAAAAATAAATACGTCACATATTTACATGAAAGCGTCCATATAAATCGGGACAGGAAAAACCGATGACACGAAAGAAATGTATAGCTGCAAAGTGCGAGATAAGCCTAGTCGAGTTAAAAGTTGGGACTCGCAGCCTCGCCGTTTAAGTCCCAAAACTGAACTGCTCGGTCCGGTTGCCAGAAATATTTTTAAACAATTCTTTCGACACAACTCCCCCTCTCCGGAGAGTCACATGTACGATCCACGGAGTCACGTTTCACTCGCCCGGTCGCATTCTCCGTCATCCCGAAGAAGCTCGTCGAAGCGTTTGCGAGACCCTGGATAAGAGCTACTGATAGGGCGCCAGCCGGGGAGCGCCGTGGTCAGATGAAAAGATTCCCCGACGCCCCGGCGAGACGACGCGGGGGGATCGGGGTCAGGGGACGTCGTCAATAATTTATCATTTCCAGAAAAGTGTGACCGGGGAGACATATGTCGGTCGGGCGAGCCGCTTATAAAGCGGCCGCCGACCTTTTCGCCGACCGATAAGACGCCGCCTCCCGCTGTTCCGTTCCGGGAACGAAATCGTCTGGGGGACCATTTTGCCGACTTCGTCGTCAGTGGCCTTCATCTTTCTTCTTCCACCTCCGAGGAGATTGGGCGTCTGGCGATCCTTCGATAAGATACGCTGCTTTCCGGCTGCCACAGTCCCGACGGCTCATGCGCACTGAGAAAAACTTACGTAGTAAACAGTTCCCAGGGGGGACGTCTACGTTTTACAGTTAAGACAATGACCAAAGATTATAGTAACTATAATTATAGTTTAATGAATTGAGTATGTACTATCACAAACACAAACTATCTATATAGACGTGTCCCCCCTGGGAACTATTCGTTTAAGTAGGAAATACCATCCTTTTTCTCGGTGCGGGAATGAACGAACGACGACATTCGTTCTACATGAGGACCAGAGTAGAGGATAGTGGGGCTGTACAGATAAGCCATCTAAGCCGGCCAAAAAATCTTGTCCGGCTAATTACATTATATTTCGACCGGCAAAAAATCAGCCGCGACTTGGTCGACTAAGATGGTTTGGCTAGCTATAATTTTGCACCGTGGCACATGCAACCGAGTAGCGAATTAAGAAAATTTTTATAAATCATAGAAACCCATAGTAGATGATAAACTGAGACCTAACTGAAGTACCACTAAAACTAAAACTAGGCAGAGAATAAAATAAACTTCCCCGCCCCCCCCCCCCCCCCCCCCCCCCCCCTTAAGTTGATAACTTCAAGATCCCCCTTAAGGATTACGTCCAGAATCAAATCCTTAAACATATACTAGAGAGACGACTCGGAAGATAAAAAAATGTCGCCAAAAGCGTCCCTATTCGCGACCTCAACCTTACCTCGATGAAGCCAGGGTACCCCGTAAATAAAGAGGTTCACGCCATCCCTTTACTTTTACCGTTTCAAGAAATAAAAAATAAAAAAACGATTTCATGCTGAAAAAAAAAAATTAAACGTCTCCCTTGTCAGACAAGAAACATGTGTCAGACGCACAGCTCTTCGTTTCGCTGTACAGGTAGCAACGAGCCCGTGTACGCCAATGAGGAACTCGAGCGGGCCATGAGCCCATCACCCCTCGGGCTTAGTGATACAGTGTCGCGAACGCAGGGGTGCAGATCGAAGTCCCTTCGAGCGGTGTGCAAGGGTCGCTCCCCCACCGAGTTCATGAGCACAATGGGTTCGGGAAGCGTGGTCTGCCAGGCCGTATAACACCGCAGGGGAGTGGTCCGGCTTCGGGGATGGAAACCTTTTGTAACGCCACGGAGCAGCATCCCCCGATCGCGTATGTACAATACCATGTACAATAGACACACTTACCATGTACCGAGTCGTATGCGTACAGGGTAGTATATGCCAACCACCCGTTGCAAATTAGCTCCGAACGAGCCATGTCCTCCTAATACTTTGCACCCCAAAAGATTTCTCTTTGGCGCTTGCACTCGGCGTTTATGCGTTGCGAAACGGAACTTGCATCCCCCGTCGGATCGCGACTGTAAAGCATACAAAGCTACGTACGGAACACAGGCCGTGCCGTATCCGCACACTTCCGTGTTTGGCCAATGGTCGCCCGTTGGCTGATCGACTCGTCTGTGTGACGGAAAACGGCAAACGTTGTTTTATGTGCGACCACCCTTAACCCACAGGATTGAGGGTCGTTCGTACGTGTGCGTGAAACGCACGGAGCTCGTTCTCCGCGTCGTCCCGCTGCAGCGGGGCCGACACCGTCGGCATCCCCGTTGCTCCTGGGCGCTCCTGGATCCTTGGTAGTCGGGACGTGGTGGTGTTGTTTCGTGGTTACCACAGAGATGAACGCTGCTTCGTAGCGGTTCTGTGTTCTTCTCGGTGGCTCCGTGAAACCGGGCCGCCGGCGTCTGTCTTGGTGCCCCTCGACGTCGGACACGCTCGTTGCATACTCTTTCCGGCGATGTTCCGGACGTGTTTCATGAAAATTCTACACGGTGTGCGCACTGACGGGGAGCCTCGGGCTCGAGGAGAACCGGGGATGGGAGTCGTATTAGGAGCAGCCGCGGCTCGTACCGATGTGCCGGGTCGGTCCTTGCTGCATGGTGCGGGACGCGCTTACAGACGGTCGCTGGCCGGGATCTCGAAGGGGTGTTGCCGTAACGCACACCGACGGACGGATGGACCGACGACCACGGCGGCCATTAGGGGCCTCCTCCCTCTCCGCCAGCCATGGTATCCTGTTACGGCGCCCTATCGAATCCACATTCATTTACATGAGGTCCGTCTGGGTCTCCCTTCGAAACGGATTTCTTCGGACCGTATGCTTCTTCGGGGGCTTGATATTTTTTTTTTGTAATTCTTAGGACGTGATAATGAACATGCATCGGCGGTTTACGCGTTGTCCGTGGACAGCGGTTTGAGAGAATGGGAAGATGCCGGTCGACGGGCAATGCCGGTCACCCTGATTATGATTTAACGGTTGATTGTTATAATTTTTTATCGCTGCTGTTGTTTCGTCAGCGAACCGGCAAACAGTTATCGTTTCGTGGATAGCAATGTGGGTTGTTGCATAGCAAGGGTGTTGTGTTGACGTTATGCTGCTAAGTGGGGGATAGTAACGTTTTAGACGGTAAAACATAATTTCGTAAAATCGGAATACGAAGTTTCGTAAAAATTGTTTTGTTAAATGAGTGACAAACTCGTTTGTTTAGGTTTGAATGTCAGTAATTACGCTCATTTCCGTTCAGTCGCGCGGTTGATTCGCCAGAAATCTTCGGCAATCGAGGCCGTTTTCTGCGTCCCACGCTCTCTCTTCCGGCTCTTTCTCCTACGCTCTTGGTTCTAGGCTTCTGTACTTCGATCTTCTCACTAGAGTTTGGTCACAATGGAATCTGTAAATCTAGACTGCATCTTTCACAATCTTCCACTCAACTGCGATCATATTGTGTCCAAGGACTCGTCCCAAATATAAATATAAATATAAATATAAATATAAATATAAATATAAATATAAATATAAATATAAATATAAATATAAATATAAATATAAATATAAATATAAATATAAATATAAATATAAATATAAATATAAATATAAATATAAATATAAATATAAATATAAATATAAATATAAATATAAATATAAATATAAATATAAATATAAATATAAATATAAATATAAATATAAATATAATAATGAGTGATGTATTTAAATGCCGAATCTAATTTTTTTCTACATATTTAATATTATTTAACTTTCATCGGGAAGCCTTTACTTGCTTCCTGACTGTAGCTGCCGAATCGGCATCGCCACTACGCGCTCGTCTTCTTCAGCCTTGGCAAGACCCCGGATCGGCCCGTCGTCGCGATGGGCAGATACTGCGGCCCTTACTTCGTCCTCGGCCATGTATTCCTGATCGTCGCGACGACACGTGTACATTTGAAATCTTAACCCTTTTTCACACGCCACGTTTCCGGACGACGTTTTCCCCACTCGCCCTGGAACTGCCATCGTGTGGTGTGGTCGCTCAGTTCACTGTGCCACGTGCTTGTTGCACATGTTTGAATACATCGAGCTACATATTACTTTCAATATACCATTCATTATGCCCGAAGCGCGATAAAAAAAACTTGTACAAAACAAACTTGATTTTTTTATCAGGAGAATATGACAGTCCGAGAAGGCTGTTGGCCTCTGGTCCCCCTCCCGCCGTCGCTGCTGCGTAGAACACAGCGTCCTCTATGCGTTCCGGGGCGTTCGTACCTAACGCTTATCGTCACGCATTTTTTCCATCCCATTCTGCGTATACATAACGCAGCGGGGAGGTCGCAACTTTCGATCTCGCCACGGGAGTACCGTTTCGGAGTTGGCGATGCACCAATGACGAATTCCGCAAGAATTATTCATCTTTCGATTGTGAATTCTAATCTATCGATTACATTAATTTAAATTCGATTAAGGTCGTTTATTTCCAATTACACTCGATGAAATTCGATTAAATCCGATTAAATTCGATTACACCCGATGAAATTCGATTAAATTCGATTAAATTCGATCAGATTCGATTAAATTCGATCAGATTCGATCAGATTCGAAAAGATTCGATCAGATTCTGTTAGATTCGATGAATTATTATTCGATCTATGTTTCAGTATCAAGATAAAGAAAAATATATTCCAACGGTAACCGTCAGAACGTTTTCCGCGCTTGTCTTGGGCTGCGCTGTCCAATGACAGACGATTAAGGCTGAAAGGCATAAACATCAACTTTTACAATAAAAAAAAACAGTGGATTGCATACGTTCGCAGAGAAATTCTTTTAAAAAAATTATGACAAACACGTCCCAACAGCGAATAAAGATAGTCCTATCAGAGCGGTTCTGGGCTCGCTCTCTTAAATCGGCATTACTTTATTCCCTGATTCTATTCCCTCGTCTATGCCATCGCTCGAAACAAGCTCTAAAAAACCCAAAGTACGGATATCGTCCGTGCATATTTACGCGAAGGCAAAGGGAGACCCGAATTGTTCGTTGAATACGCGTCGTAAAACCGGGCTCAGCCAATCCGGCTCGAAGCCCTTCAAGGATCATTCCGGCGGTCCTCCGTCCAGCCCCTTGCCAGACCGCACAAAACACGCACGGAATTCCCCATCGAGCCATATCCTTGAAAATCTAAACCACCTCTCATGCATTCCTGTTATTCCTGCTCACCGATTCGACTTTCACTTTGGCGTTCCCCTTGGCAACAGTTAGAGAAATACCACCGACCGAGGGTGGTCTCCCGAGTCGATCCCCTTCTCGAGGGTCGAACTCTTCGCATCCGGACGGCCGGGGTGGAAAGGACCCTTCGCATACTTGGCTGGATGTGCGAGTCCTCCTTTTCCTTCCTCGCTCGACCCCCATTAAAGGGCTCTCGCTCCGTCCGGAAACTTTTGCCGTCTTCATGGATTCCTAATAAAAGTGCGTAGGTGTATGCCCTTTAGGGTCGAACGGGTGAGAAGGGCCCGGTCGCCGGTGAAGAACCTTCCTAAATTTCGTTCGTCCGCCGTGAGGTTTTACCACCGGGGATCGAGTTTTGCCACCGCGTACACCTAGTCGTTCCTCGGCGGTGTTGTTTCAGCCATGACACCGCGGCCGTCACGACTCATGGGTTCCTGTTGAGACCGTTTATCTTTAAACCAACTGCAGCCCGCTTCCTGCTGCATTGTCCTCTTATCCAAGGCGATTGACGTGCGGCCGATTGTACTGGCGGGGCAACGCCGAAACTCCGGATCAGGCTCCACCCCTGGGACCAACGTTACATGGCGGAATACTAATTCGCTCGCGGGCCGGGTCAATTAGGCGACCATCTTCGGACGGAGGAACCGCTGGCAGAGGTGCAACGACCTTGCACTCGGGCATGCACTTCACACTCGGAACTGAGCGAGCGTAATCTTGCTAGATCAAAACTCATCGGCGAAATGCTTGGTCGTCGTTGTCATCGAAGATCGTCGGTCGAGAATTCGGTTGTTCGATGGGTTTTTAATTTACATGACTTTTCCGCCCCGGTCGTTGGACACAATTGTTTTTGGAGATTGTCAATGGATTCGAGAAGAAACCGTTGCGCTCGCGAGATAATGCGAAAAAAGCGCGAGGGTAAATATCAACCGATTGGAAGGAATCGGAGGAAATTGGAGGAATTGGAAGGCGTTAAGGAAAAGAGAACTTTGGTCTCGGGCGACGGCGAAAGGGTTGCAGATTTTTTATAAGGAAAAGACAGCGGTTTGTACGTTTGACAACTTGGATGGTTCGTTGACGAATATAAAAAATGTGAAGTTAATGAGAAGAGAAAAAAAAATAGTGGAAAAAATAGCGAGAACAGAAAAAAATGGGTAAATTGGCTCTGATGGACAGAGAAATGGTTGTTGAATGTGGAAACCCTTTTCACTGTATGGGAAGACCAAAGTCGGCAGTGTGTGGCTAGCGTGTGTTTCCGATCAATACCACGACCCAGGGATCCTCCATCTTTACAGTAAATAGCTTACGTTGTTTTGTAACGCTCGGAAACTCGAAACCAGGAAACCATGCGGGGACTACGCAATTGTACAATACGACCTGTTGCCTTGGAAACGCCCTTTAAAGTGTGTCGGACCCTCCGTCGTTCGGCTCGTCCAACCCGTATCCCAGAGCGGTGTCTGTTATACGAACCGGGTAACCGTGTGCCATTGGCTGGACGAGTGAATTGAACGAGCCATAAAACGGTCTTTAACGCAATGGGGGCCGAAGACAAATCGCTTGGCCGTCAGTGCTACCAGGATATCATCGGGCCGAGCAATCTGGCCGGCGTTCCGCGTTGAGTCGAAGCTCTTCAAAGGCCCTTTTACGTCCCGCAGCCCCGAAGAATGTTACTTCGTACTTTTTTTCTTTCCCCATCCTCGAAGAATGTTAATTCGTAATTTTTTTCTTCTCGATCGGGGCGATACCCGATGATACTAAACATTTTTTACAATCTTTTAAAATCCGCGAGAATCCAACATTTATAAGCCCAAAGTCGGTATGTAGATTTCGGTGTGATGTCCTATAGAAGATTGGAGATGGGACAACTCTTCACCCTTTTTGACTGCGATGTGGTAATCAAATTTTTTCTGCGAGTATTTAACGCTTCCTCACCGGATTTTACGACAATTCTCCAGCACTTGAAAGGCCCTTTTACGACACTATCTATCTATCTATTTCATTCCTATATACTACTTCCTATCTATTTGATGAATTATCTAATTGCTCATTTATATTTATTGTTATTAATTCTATTTTATATATGCTCTAAAGCCAGAAGAGGATACATGCGACCACACGCGGCTTAGATGAAAATTGAAATGTACTATTTTCTTTGCATCTGTAAAAGGAGCAATCAGTTAATAAATTATCAATGCCAATATCAATAATACATTATTTTTATGTTGTCATTATTATAATAATACATTGCGGACATTCGCGATCAAGAATTGTGCACGAACCTTTCATTACGAATGTGCCGATGCCAGAAATCCGGGCGAAGAAGCTGCGACCGCCGACTCGTCACTTCGTCATTGATCTCCGATCTTCGATCGACGCGCGTTCGGCTACGACGTACGAAGCTCGTAGGTTCGAATGCGTACTAGGATTCCATGCGGTCGCAGGCATCTCCGTCGCGTAGCTTCCTGGTCTCCTGAAGGCAGGGACAGTGCGTCACCGCGATATCGTTATTGTGGAAACAGCGAGCTGCCGTGTGGTGAGGCCGCGGCTTGCTCCGGTCAAGCCGATCGTTGCCGTTACGGCGCTGTTTACCCGGCACCCCCGACATCGGCTACCCGGTAGCGCTCTCAGCTGCTGTACATTCTCAACAACGCGAACACCTGTCGCGGCCAAGAGGGCGTCAGTTTTTTCCCCGCACAACCGCACGCAGAATCAGGGAATCATGGAAGTCGCGAAGACTCGGCAGGTGTCGCCATACGCTGTCTCCCTGTATCGGTTTTCTTGGGTCGTCAGAAAAAAAAAAAAAAAAACGGATACTCTTCG
This sequence comes from Amblyteles armatorius, assembly GCA_933228735.2. Taxonomy (NCBI): domain Eukaryota; kingdom Metazoa; phylum Arthropoda; class Insecta; order Hymenoptera; family Ichneumonidae; genus Amblyteles; species Amblyteles armatorius. The sequence goes on along the minus strand of OW121689.1, from coordinate 14,648,146 downwards.
ACGCGTTCCCGTTGCCCTGCCGACTGGTTGAGCGAGTTCTCGAGCTGTCTGCTTCACTCCGCCTACGGTCACGTTCCGCGAATTCAACATCTCCCCGCTGGAGAAAGATAAATCGGGTAGATGTCAACTGTATCAGGAAAGCATGAGAACACCGCCGGTCTCGCCGCCGCTATAGGTGGCATCCCGGACATTTGTATTCCAAGACGAGCATAAAGCGAGCGCCTGTTCCGCCACCTCGGCGCGTTTTCGGTTAAAAGATAGTACTTTGCGATACCAGTACGGAAAAGCGGTCTTTCGACGAAGGTTGTGAAGTTGGCCGCACGAGCCGGATCGAGAGCTACAACGGCGCGAGGCGAAGCCGAGTGACGTTTGTAGCTCGAGAGGAGGCGAGTGCTGCCTACTTCCAAACCGCCGTCGGAAGACCTCTTTTTCGTACGAGTAACGATTAATTATGCGATTGAGACGTTCTCATTGGATATCGGATATCGGAGTAAACGCAGGTGTACAAGAAAGCGATGGTGTTCGGTGTCATAAAATTAGTATATTCGTTATTAAACACTGCCGTTCAGTGTCATTAAATCAGTATATTTGTTATTAGATACAGGTATTTAACAATCATCACGGTGAAATACGGACCGAAGGTCTGGTCGCTGAAAATTGGTCACCGAAAACGTTCGTTCATTCGACGAGTTTGCTTCTACTTTGTTTTCCGAAGTTCGAAGCAAGCTCAATGACGGTGTTCCCAATTCTTGCGATACCCGTTACGGTTTCCTTCCTCTCTTCCGTCTCCTCTGCAATCTCCTCTACCGTCTCGTCCTTCTCCACCGAGGACTTTGTGTCCTCCGTGTCCTCCGTGTCAATACCAATCTAATCCACAATCGACCTGCACTTCGCCACATAACTGTCGACCGAGATCGATAAAGCGTCCGATAAAGATTTTTTTTTAAAGATATAAAAAAATGTTACTCGAGTACTCTCTTTCGTCTCCATTGCGAGGAATCAGCGCGTCGTAGTATCGAAGAGTTGGTAACGTCATTCCGGAAAGTGTATTGCCCAGCGACCCGTGAGAAACACTCCGAAAGAGCGCTCAGGCATGCTCGGCACGCGACAAGAGGCACGACGAGCCAGCCAGCGCAGCCTCGATAGCGTTTCGATTTGCAACCCCGTCCCTACAGCTATCAGGGCGTTATGAGTGAAGAGCAATTTGCAGAAACCGGGTGCAAGGAGTGGATGACAGAGGTGGAGTTGGCATCCGAAAGAAGCACAAGGAAAGGGCAGAGAGGCAGGTGGCCAGCGAGTGTTTTACTCCATTCCGAATCACCGGCCGGATTTGCTCGACGATTTATCGGATTCCGACGGAAACCAAGAAAACAAATCCAAGAAAATAAATCCCCAGAGACCGGAAACCTTGGCAATTAATTCTCCGTCGCTCTCCACACTCCGGTTCGTGAACGAAGGTATTTGGTTAAAAAAGGGGCGCCCGAGTCTGCCCGAAATAGGCGAATGAGGAAGCCGAGGCTGCCGTCGAAGCGGCGGCTAACGAACGTCTTAGAGTGCGGTCCAAGAAAGCTGAGGACAATGGAGTAACTCCTCCGCGTCACAGGGAAATATGAGACCACAGAAATACAACGGTCGTTAGGCCACCCCGAGCGAAGAGCTGTCGGTGTTCGACAGTCCCCTTTTCCTTTCCGGTTCGCCCTTCCCCCCCTCCCTCGCCCCGCGGTTCTCGGGGTCTCGTGCCTTTGTGCCCTTTCAGCGCGAGCGCTTCGCTGCCGGAGACGCTCGCCGAAGTGCTTTGGTGCCGCGATTTCTCGAGAACAAAAGAATCTCGGGGTGAGGTAACAGGGCAGCAGGCGAGAGAGCGGCGCGGCTGGTCCGGTGCTGGGAAGTCACCCGGGGCTGGGTCGATCTGATGAAAGTCGGGTCAGCGAGGTCGGACGGAGAAAGTCGACGATGGATGAACTGTCCGTCAAGCCACGCTAAATGTAATCGTTGGAGGAGTTTCGAACGTTCGACAAAGATCGCTTCTCTACAAACGTCCACAGTTCATTTGCGTTGATTTTTTCACAATAAAAAAAATACAACGTACACCTCTTGTAAGAAGGAAAAAAAATCTTTTGAAAAGTTGAAAATTGAAATTTTCATATCGCTTTCTCGTAATATTCCACTATTCGCAGCTTCCTCTATGAGGAAGCCAAAAAACATATAGAAAAGGCTTTCTCATAGGAGAAGCTGTGTGAATAATTGAATATTACGAGAAAGCGATATGAAAATTTCAAGTTTCAACTTTTTAAAATTATGATAACAAGTGGGCCCATCGCATACCATAATAAAAAAAGAAGGTACTTCATGTCCTTCTTTTTTTATTATGGTATGCGATGGGCCCGATGTAGTTGATGAACCCGAAGATTCTAAGGCTAATCATTATCGTTTTCATTAAAAACTCGAACATTTTTTTTTCATCAAAACAAGGCTTCCTCTATGAGGAAGCAAAAAAAAAAAAAAAAAAAAAATTGCATACGTTTGCGGGAAGAAATCTTTCATGCAAGAAGTCTTGTTTTTTGTCGTGCAAGCAATATCGAACGTTTCGAAACAGAACGGCTTGTCCAACGGAATTCGACACGTCTAATGGTGTCGATGATACGCCCTAATGGTTCTTGGTCGGCGATTATCCGAGATGTATCTGTCGCGAACGGAGCCAGTGACGAAAACGGACGAGTCGAAGAACTCGCCGACCATGTCTACTAAAAAAGCCTCAGCTGAAAATTTTATCGAAATCAACACCGGACGTAGTCGGAGGTTAGCGTGGAGAGCCAAAGCAGCTCGACGAGTGCAATATTTCTTGCGCCCTCCGAGGGGGAGGAGCGAAGCACACTTGACGAAGAGAATGGATACGCATGAGTAACTCAGCATAAAAGAAACGCGGTGACACCGACCAGGAAGTTATAACGCGACAGAAACCTCGAAACGTTCGAAGGCCAGTGCCGAGTTCGGGGTCGACGACCCCGTCCACGCCCTCGCGTCTGTCCGCGAGTTCGGGACCCTTCGGTCTCCCTCCCTCGTTCCGGCGGGGCGAAGATAAGCCTGTTGGTCCGATACCAGTTCGTCGTCTCAACGGGCACGAACTCCCGGTGAAACGTCCGCGGACAGGAGTGCCGCAAGAGCGGGAGAACAGCCGTATAATTCTAATGCGCTTTCGCATTCGGAGAAACTGGGTCCGGAAGAACGGGAGAAAGGAAAGAGTTGGGGGCGGTGACTGAGCATTCATAGAAACGTTATCCGGCGTACAGAAGATGGAAGAGGCGAATCGGCATCCGTGTCTCTCTCCCCCTGTACGAATGCCTCACCGCCGCCTCCGCTTGTCCTCGCAGGGCAGCCTCGCCACCAGCGCGGACGCACCGTTTGCCCCACGGCGCGACCCTTATTATTGCTCTCCACCGTTCCGACCGTTCCGCGCTCGCCCTCGAATAATGCTTTCCACTTGCCACGTTTTATTGATCCGGAGGGACCTTGGACGCACTTTGCTCTCGCCGGAGTGGTTCCAAAGTGCAAGACGATATAGCACATCGATGACACAATTCCAGCATGTGCTGTTTTTTAAAATATAAAATTGGAATTGTGTTAAATATTTATATAGCGTATCGATATCGATGCATGATTCTGTAAGGGAGTGCAAGCTGCGTATAGGGACGGTCTATTTTTAAATTGCAATTAACGAAGAAACACTTGAGTCTATTAAAAAAATAAGCCAAATTACTGACCTACCAAAGAAGCCATTTATGAGGCATTTATGAAAACGAATGCTGTTGGAAATTTGTGGCATGTTTTCTTCGACACGTTCGTTATTTCTTGGGCCGAGTACAAAGATGCGAGTGAATCTTCTTAACGGAGACGCTCCAAACGCACATTTTTGTTTGTTGAGCTTGTGTGCCGACGGCGGCGACAGATAAATCTGGTGCGTCACAGCTGGCGATAAAAAGCATCGTGTCGATGTAAAATTAACTGGTCCCGTTTAAATAATGATCACCTTGCGGTACACCATATTTTGCAAATAGATTTAATACCAAAACTTAAATACTGAAGCTGAATAAAATTTAAAATTAAAAAAATCTCCAGACTGCAAAAAGTCGTTCAAAAACATTGAAATAATAAACTATAAAAAAAAAATAGTTAACAAAAAAGTAACTTTAAAAAGGATTAAATAGTTCACGTATGTAACAATTATTAATATTGCCGGTAAATAACAATAGTCATAATTAACAATAAAGAATAATAGCAACATTAATTCGTTCATAATCTTCGCTACAGTCGGTAGACGTCTTACCTCAGAACAGATTTATATAATATGATAATATCATGCTACCAAGTTTATTTGTGGGGATATAGAAGAACTGTGTTCGGAATCTCTCCGAGACAACATTTAGAACGTGTGTAGCAAATTGTTTCGGAGAGCAACAACATAGAAAAAATTTAATGCGGTATCATAACATTAGAAAATTGAGAGACACCACATTTAGAAAATTTGATCGCCGACATATATCTATATCGCTTTGTGAATTTGACATTGCACTACAGCGATCGACTTAGAACTGTAGACCTGGACTATTCATTTTGTTCATTAAACCCCCTTTGAACAAACAGCAAAATCCAGGGGCCTCAATAAAACGCATAATTCGCGTCTTTTTGCTTTAGCGGACAGTCGAGAGTTAAAAATACAATACGCGGCAGCACTCGCTCCGATAACAAGTGGCTGATCGGAATTATCTGGAGATGCTCTAAAGTTACGATGAAACGTCGTAAAACTAAACTCAATCACCGACAGCTGTTTCGAAGCCGACGATGCAAAAAACAATATTTGTAAAGCTGACTGCAGCACCGAGAGCACCAATCGTTCCAAGTGCATTGACGTTAAAGTATTGGTGCGCCGCACATGTTCAAATAACGTTTTGAGTAATGAGCGTTATCGTGATTTACAAAACTTGCAATGAACAACACGGAGTCAGGTTTTTAAACACGATCGGCATTAAGATATAACGAGAAAAATATATTGTGTCCATGCTTCGTCTGAACGGGCCAAGCTTTGCATTATTTTTAAAGTATACAGCGACGAAGATCCCGAGACATAATGAAACATCTTTCAAAATATAATTAAAAGCTTGTCGGGTCGTAAAATTATGATTGATGCGTCAATAATCGTCTCGTACGTTGAGCAGTGGGGTATCGCGATGACGTACCGATATATGCACCTATAAATGGTCGCGTTAACAATCATTCAGCACAGTCGAAACGAACACCGAAGAATCGTCATGAATCGAGCGATTCTCGTCCTATTCCTCGTCGCGGTGGCGGTGGCGACAATATGTAAGCTAATCTTTACACCTGTATCCACTATGTAATTGTATACACTATGTAATACACTTGTATGCATGTAATTGTGTGCACTATAAAATAGACTCGTGTACACATGTATACAATATACAAGCTAACATCCACACTCGTATACACTTACTTGTATATTATACTTGCATATCGATGATCTAAATCCAGACAAGAAAGCATACATAGCGGTGTATAGATTATGAGTATGCACGGCCTGCATTGCGTTATGGGATTAAGTCATCGATATGTACGTTTAAGTTACACTTTTCGTCATTCGGAAACCTCGATATTGATCTCATTTTCTTTGTACCTTTTTAAAATAGGTGAGGCACAAGGCGGTTTAGGAGGAGGCGTAGGAGGAATAGGCGGAATAGGACTAGCGAGGAGACGAAGGGACTACGGAGGAAGATTAGTCCACAGAGGAGATGAAGTAGAGCACCACAGAGAAGAAGGAAGAAAACACGAAAGAGAAGACCACAGAGGAGAAGGAACAGAAGACGAAATAGAGCACCACATAAGAGAAGGAAGAAAAGACGAAAGAGAACACCGCAGACGAGAAGGAAGAAAACACGGAAGAGAAGAAGGCAACGAAGAAGAAAGAGTAGAGCGCAGAGGAGACCACAAAGGAGACCACAAAGAAGAAGGAGAAAAGGGAGACCACAAAGGACACCACAAAGGAGACCACAAAGGAGACCACAAAGGAGACCACAAAGGAGACCACAAAGGAGACCACAAAGGAGACCACAAAGGAGACCACGAAGGAGACCACAAAGGAGACCACAAAGGAGACCACGAAGGAGACCACGAAGGAGCCCACGAAGGAGACCACGAAGGAGACCACAAAGAAGACCACAAAGTAGACCACAAAGGAGACCACAAAGGAGACCACAAAGGAGACCACAAAGGAGACCACAAAGGAGACCACAAAGGAGACCACAAAGAAGAAGGAGAAAAGGGAGACCACAAAGGAGACCACAAAGAAGAAGGAGAAAAGGGAGACCACAAAGGAGACCACAAAGGAGACCACAAAGGAGACCACAAAGGAGACCACAAAGGAGACCACGAAGGAGACCACAAAGGAGACCACGAAGGAGACCACAAAGGAGACCACAAAGGAGACCACAAAGAAGAAGGAGAAAAGGGAGACAACAAAGGAGACCACAAAGAAGAAGGAGAAAAGGGAGACCACAAAGGAGACCACAAAGAAGAAGGAGAAAAGGGAGACCACAAAGGAGACCACAAAGAAGAAGGAGGAAAGGGAGAAGGAAGCGGTGAAGGAAGACGAGACCACAGAGGAGAAGGAAGAATACATAGAGGATTGGGTGAAGGAATGGGAAGAGGCCACCACGGAAACCATGGGGCAGCCATTATGGAAAACATGGGGCAGCCACCATGGGGCACCCATTAGTAAGCTTCAGGGAACGCTGTGGAAAAAAATTAAGAGGGAGCTCGTCGAACGAAGGAACATTCCGGATCGACTTTTCAATAATTAACCAGTCCGTTCCGATTTTACTGTAATGATACTTAAATCTAAGGCACCGGTGCGGTGGTTCAGTGGTTAGCCTCTAGACCTAAACATCGGGAGGTCGACGGTTCGATTCTCTGTTTCGAAGCTTACCCGGGAATGAGAATATGGGCGGGACGCAGCGCCAGATATATACATCGGTTACTCGCACGTAGTAAGTCTAAGTGTGAGTGTCGGATGTGCATAGCTGTAGTCCATGAATACACCATTGGTGAAGCGCGACGAAGCTCTGATGCCAGGAATCGAACCTGAGACCGGCTGTATCGGCATAGGTTTTCCGCAGTTTCCCTATGCCCATGGCAGCAGTGTCATGGCAAATGCGATACAGGGGGGAAAGTCGGATGCGGCCGCAAGGAAGGACTGGCTACTGGCCCGGGACGAACCTGCCTGGCGAAATGCGCGAAGACGCAAAACAAATGCAGTTAAAAGAAACAAATTAAATCTAAGATGTATCGAACAAATATACTGATTTTATGAATTAATAGCAACGACTTACTCGCTTTGCTCGCTCCGCTGTCATTTCCGTTCACGTCCAACATCCTGACACTTCATTTCCGGTTTAAAAATCTCACTCTTAAAGAGAAAGTGAATTCATGCGGAAAAATGTCATTTCCGGATTTTAAATCTCAGTTTTCGACCGCAAGCGACTTTTTTCCGTTTGAAGTCACTTCCGGCCAACAAGCGAAATTTCGAAACCGGAAGTGACGTTGTCCCGTAAAACGTCACATCCTGTCAAAAATTAAAAAATCTCAATCCAGAAGTTTCCGTTTTATTTGATTTTCATAGAATTTTTCAGCATTTTTACCTCTTAAAAAATATTGATAATTTATTATGGAAATAAAGTGAAACAAGTTGTCATAAGTATGTCACATGCATGACTCTTCAGAATTACCATAGGAACATATTCTTCCAGTCGTCTTCTAGCGTGACCTACAATCCCGCGATACGTTTTGACACAACTGTCTCGAGGAGCATGTTGCTATATAGATACGTACTTTAAATTCCGTGAGTAATTTCCGGAAGCTAATTTTAATTATACTTTCATACTAAATATAGATGGAATCGAATATAAATTCTTTAGAATCTTCATTAGAAAAATCGACCCTCGCGACATTGAAGCTGCGAGCGAAGCTTCCGCTCCTCCTTGCCGCCCCGTGGCCACTTCTCGCGACCTCTGCGACCCTAGCATTTTCCTCGGGTTTCCTTTGTTCGTGGGATTATCATTATCCAATTGCCGTGTCGCCGCCCTGCTGGGCGGGCAACCGCCTCGAATTAACTCAAGCATTAGTGAGTCACAAAAGCGCAAACGCTTGAACGGCCCATTACGAAAGAAAGAGGGATTATCGAGAGGGTAAGCAGGTGGACAGGGTAGCAGAAACGATGCTCGTCGCGTTCATTGTCTCCTTGCCCGCTCGAACGTTCGCTGTCCAAGCTCCGAACAAAGCCAATATTTTAACGCTGAGTCATCGACACCTAAATTGCATATGAGTATTCGATGGATCACAAAAATTCTAATTTTTATTCAACTTCAAAAAATCTGTCATATTATTTTCACGAATTACATCATGAAAACTGCCTGCTGTTGTACTTTGCTGAAAACGGATTCGCAATAACGCAAATGCCAAGATTCGATTGTCTAAACGAATGCCGCATTATCGTCACGGATATTCTCACCGGATATTATCCAATCCTAATCACGGTGCCCATCGAATTCGATCGTTATCGATGATCAGCTGATCAGTCATCCGCGTCATTTCGCAAGTCAACCTATTTTCCCAATTTCAGCGTAAAACAAGTAAATCTTTCCGCACTTCATCCGGAGCAACGTGCAAGAAGTTCCTGTAATTTTTTTTGTCATAAAAAAATTAACATAATTCATTTAAATTAATCCGATGTAGTCCTAACTTTGCTTATCAACCTTGTTTCAATCAACATTGCTCCGTCGCACATAAGCGCTTCAATCCCGCTCGCCCATTCGGCCGTCCAGTCCTCCGAATCCTCGGACGGAGAGAAAAACGACAAAAACTTTACCCTGACGTTTCTCGCTATCAGGGAGTCATATAGCCCGCAGGCGTGTCACTGATCTGTCTCTTTCCGCGCTCCGGTTCTCTTCTTCCCGCCCGATGACTGCCCCGAAAGCCGCGCCATGCCGTTGTTCCGATCAGGTGAAATCCTTCCGGCCGTTTTCAATCAATCGGCTCCTTCCGGCGCTATCAGAGGAGCATGAGTCGCGCGGGAAAACCGAACTTTCCTATCGCTTTCTCTGCACCTCCGTTCGTAGGCATGGGCGTGTTGCGGGACGTGAAAAAGGTGCGTCGATCGACGTGCCTACACGAGTCGCCTCACACAAACGCCCATACACACAAATTACACACACACATACATCCATATATGTACATGCATGCACATATGTAAAAAATATGTGCCGAGAATCGAAGAATTTTTCACCGACCAAATCGTCGACTATCGGAAAGCTTCGAATGGGATTTCGGAAAACGCCACCGATCCGCACTCGTCGCGCCCCATTAACATCTAACGGAGCGAACCCCGAGTAACTGAAAAGACGGAATCCACATATGAGAATAGAAATCCATCGGTGGCGCGTCGAGTAGAGCAGAGACTTACTTGTTCAAGTGCTTCGAGCCACACATCGGCACGAGGAGTCCATAAGGGGCGAGAAGGTATTCTAATATCGTTGCGCTCTTGCGGTCGTTCGGGGTGCCGTCGGCTCTCAAAAGCCCCGATTTCCGGGCTCGATCCCCTAAGGCCGCGCGCACCGGCGACGGCGGAGAATCAGACCGGATGCCCGGAATCCCCGAACGATCGTCGGGCATTCCGTGCGCCGACTGGTCGAGCGGCGACCCCGGTAATTCGGCGATATCCCGTCGCTGTCAGTCCGGCACACAAGTGTCCAGCAACGTGTCAGATCGATGGCGTCATAACACGAGCGCGTAACAGGCGAGAAGCCCTTCGAGGAGGTCGCGGAACGGGAAAGCACCGGCGAGGAGGTCGCCGTTTGGGACACCAAAATCACCGACGCCTTCGTATATACTTCCTCGCGTACATACCGAAGGTACATACGCGCACGCACACATACGCGTGAGGAGCGTCGGAGAAGTCCGTACGAAGGTGGGGGAAGGTTGCGAGCGGAACAGGGGACGAAGACGAGTGGAAAGACGAGCGAACGAGGCGCGCGCGTCGGGACGTCGGGAGGGTTGGGCGAAGGAACGCCCGTGGTGATCGGCGTCGGCGACGCTGCGGTTCCCAATCGAGCCGATAATTCAAAGGGCTATCGGGAGTCTATTGGTTCGATCTCCGGTTCCCAGGCTAGCAGGAGGAGCCCGGAGGTCGCACGAAAATTGGTTGTCGGTGTTGGTGACGGGGACGCGGCGACCTGCGGCAGGGGCGAACGTCGGGAGCCTTCTCGCGCCGCCCGGCCTTTTTCGACCCTCGACAGGGCTCGCCAAACTTTCACCCTCCTTCGGCGCGCCGTACGCCGAGCGGAGTTCGCGGCGGTGTCACCGTGGGGTCGTCTGCCCCGTCGATGCCGCGGGAATTCGCGCGTGAACGACCGCGGAGGATGGACCGTCGCAGCCTCCCTCGCCCAACGCGAAGAACCATCGGACGGGGCTCGTCTTTCGGGCATCGGCGCCCGGAACGCGCGCGACCCACGATGGTGGGCGTGTAGCTGTGGGTTGTCCGACTCCGGACCGAGGCTCGTTCGGATCCGGGACCGCCAGAGCCGAACGTGCCGCAAGCTCCAGTAGAAAAACACCGCCCGATACACCGCCCTCCCCCCCTCTGTCCCTCTCTCCCCCGTTGGAAATAATTTAATCCCGGATCCGCCGGCAAAGGGTTGAATAAAATATATTCACATATTCGAAACAGGAGTGCATCCTGGGGGAGAAGGTCGTGCCGCGGCGGCGCGACGGTGGCGACCGGGTCCATCCGGCGGGACGGCGCTCGGTCTCAACTCCGCCAGAGCCAACGAACGAACGAACGGGCGCTGGATCGAGGCAGAAAAGGAGAACGACGGAGGAGCTACCCGGCGCTGTCGCCGCGGGCGACCCGCGGACCAGCGACCGCGAGCGATACTGCCGGGACTCTCATGCTCCTCTGATTCGTCGTCCCGCTCTTCGGAAACTGTCGATTCCCGACGGGCAAGGCGTCGGCTCCTCGAACGAACACGCACCTCGGTGGTGCGGGATCGCTGCCACGGCGTCGTCGAGGCCCGGATCGAAGTGGACGAGCAGGTGGAGTCGCTGTCGGACCGTGCGATTGGGTGCGGCGAGCAAATTTCAATTTAAAAAATGTCCCTTTTGGCCCGCCGTCCTCAACCGCCAATATTGGAACACACGCATGTAGGGAACGTTCGGTTGTCCTGACGCGCGTCACCATTGACCCTTGTCGCATCTGACCCCGCTGTTCCTCAGCGACCGTGACTCCGCGGCGGTGTCGGCGGAATTCCGCGTTCGTTGACCTCGTCGACCCGTTCGTTGAACCCAACCTTCCCGAGCAAAAGGTTTCCACGCCGAGATTCCACCCACGTTTTTTTACCAGGACAACATCCCCGTGCAGGGAGGCCCTTCGAGGAATCGCGGGCGGGCAACGGCTTCCTCGTCGGCGCGGACGACGACGGGGTCAACGACCGCGGAGCCGCTGGCTCTTCGGATTGGCCGCCGCTGCTCGGTACTGCATTCGATGCACCGGCGACTCCGGAGATTCTCTTTCCCGTCCTTTCTCGTGCATCGACGCCGCGCGGGGACTCGTGCCCGAGTACTTACACGTACTAGGATAACATCCGTCCGGCAAAAGGCTTTGTAATTCCGTACTGCAAGTGTAACAACGCGTACGCGTACATGCAGCCCTCGGAGCAGCAAGTACTCGGCGAACTTGGCTCGGTGTCTTCGTCACGGTTATTCACACGCAGCCCAGCACGTACGGCGACCCGACTGATCGGTGCAAGGAATGTGGCCGACTACGTGGATAAACATATACGAGCCGATTGACTAGATCCGTCGGCACATTTTCCGCGGTTCTACGACTCAGCGACGGAGCGACCGTTCGACCGAAAATCGACAAGTGTTTTTTGACCTTTTCACCACCAGGTCGTCGAACCCCACCGAGCGGGACGGCGTGGTCCGTGAGGGCAAGGGTTCAAGGGCCTCGAGCTTATTCGGCCTCGAGCCCGTCCACCTCCTCGTCCCTCATGCCGGCCTGACGGTTGTCACCCGTGGTGTAATTAATATTCATGCGTGCACAGCGGGTGACGCGACCAAGATAACCCATCGGACCGGCGTGCACTTGCACGGCACGCGGACGACGCTGAGTCCTCCGCTCGGTTCCTAGCGTGTCAACGTCACCCTGAACTAGTTCCCGGCTCGCCGAGCCTCGCGGCACGGTTGTCGGACTCTCCGCCGACGGTGGATCGCACTCGTCGGGATGGTCCGTCCCGGTGCACCGGGAAGGGAGCCGTTCTTGAACCCGTTCAGGGCACGCCGCTACCAGGAGCCCAGAAGGCGCAGGACAACGATTATTGGATGACATACAAAAGTGGTAGGGAAGCATAAATTTGGCCCTGACCATCGGCGGCCGGAGAGACCCGACGCGGCACTCCTTCCGTCGTAGCCCGCGACTGTCACAGAGTAGAAGAAGATGCAAGCCGCCCTACGCCGATTACCGTCGACCGGAGCTTATACGGTTTAGCAAGACCCGTCATAAATGGAAATGGTCGTAAATGGAAACGGGGCTGACGGCTCGTATGTGTTCGGGGTGAATGATGCGGGTTTCCAGTTAGCTGATACGCACATTACGGGCCTTCTCGACGATACAATAGTAAACAAGCGCAACAGGGGTGCATGGAAGCTGGGGAGGTCGTTGGCCCCGGACGGCTCGCGGAATTGGGGTGCGAAAAAGGGGGTGGCGCACGCCGCGCGCCGAGCGAGTTCAACTCCCAGCCCAGGGGGCGTTTCGACGCTGGCGCTTAATGGCTTAAAATCGCGAGGGCGATCCGCTGTCCCGCGCCGCGGAGAGGCTGCGGCATCGCACGCTTCCCGCCGTCCGGAAACGTTGCGGTACAACACCCTCCCACCACCGTCCTCCCCCCTGCGGTGGGCTTAATCCCAGATGCTGCACTCTCCGATTGACGCCGTTTTCATTGATGGAGACAGTTGGGGCCTCGACGGACTTGGGCGACAGAAGGCATTCGTCTGCCGCGCAGTGACGCGGATGAGGAATTGCCGGGTCTCAATTGAGCCCCGTTTGGGCGAGATGTCAATCAGTGTCAGAACAGCCCTTCCGTTTCCCCGCGGAGCATAATTCGTTGATTTTTAATGGTGCGGAAATAATGAGATAATATCAATAATATAAATAATGTGTCCCACTCGAGAGTCCTCGGGAAGTGGCCGGGACTCCGTGTGCTGTTCTTAGAGCCATCCGCTTTCTCCGCACTGCCAGTCAGCGTAATCCGACGTAACGGTGAAGAGACTGGCGGGGATCTGGAGCTGTAATTTCGCGGTGACAAGTGATGATTTTCGCGAAAGTTGCAAAAACGTCTTCTCGTATTGTGTAAATCGGACCCGCGCTGCCCTCACGCCCGTTCCGAACCGCCTCTCGTCGTCAAGGTTCCGCCCCGCGAGTTTGACGGCCTGCCCTCCGCGGGTGCCGCCCCCGCTCTTCGAACAGGATCACAGAAACCCGAAGAAACTGTTCGAGCGGCTATGCGACCGTGAAACTCCCAGCGGCGCCGGGGAACTATAGGTATGCATCGCCTATCCGCGATGTGTGTGTGACCAAGGCGCAAAGGTGCTGGTCCGGGAGGCAGTTGCTGCATGTACTACACTCTGCACCGTGTCGTCGTCCTTCGCTCTCCGACCTTCCCCTTCCGTTTCTGTCGGTCGCGAGTTACCTCCTCGGCTTTTCGCGCTCCGCGAGAGCCTCTCACGCCTGTTTATCCGAATGTCTGTGTACAAGTCAGGCCCTAAAATTACTTGATGGAACCTGGGATCCTCGGTCGCTGACTACGGCGGTTCCGACTTGTCGCGTGTTCTGACTAGCCCTGGGCTCGCTCACTGTTGAGCGGCTGTAATCACTACTGATCGGCTAGCGACTCTACAGAGTAAAAAAGATTTTTCCATTTAAGAAACCTTTTTATTTCCGTAAACGTCCACAATTATTTTCTTGTTTAATTTACAACAAAATATTCGTAAAATTGGCAGAGATTTTTTGTAAAATTAAGAAGGAATGAACTGTGGACGTTTGTGAACAAGAAACGTTGGTACCTTTTTTACTGTGTATCCTTATTACGTAAAAGTTACATTGTCGAGTTGAAAATTTGAATGAAACTCGTCACGGAGAAGTTGCGTTGCGGAGTTGAAAATGTCTACAAAACTTGTTACGTAAGAGTTACATTGCTGAGTCGAAAATTTGAACGAAATTTGGTACGGAGAAATTACATTGCTGAGTCGAAAAGTTTTACAAAACTTGTAACGTTAAAGTTACATTGCTAGGTCGAAAATTGTGACAAAACTTATCACTTAAAAGTTACATTGCTAGGTCGAAAATTGTGACAAAACTTATCACGTAAAAGTTAGTTCGCTGAGTCGAAAAGTTTTACAAAATTCGTTACATGAGAGTTACGTTGCAGAGTGAAGAACGTTAACAAAACCGAAACTTAACAGTTACCCCTCGTTCTCCGGGCAAGACAAGTTGCGCCTAACCCCGACCATCTGTGATGTCTCGCGACCTGACCGAGAAACCCAGATGAGCGGGGCACGACCCTTTCCTCCGCAGGCTGAAGAGGGTCTCGAGCGTATTACGAAACATCGTGACGAAAGACCGGGTGGGAGGATGAGATTGCTAAACACACCCCTGCATCTACGAGTACACCCATCTCGACATTACGAAACGCTCCAGGGTCCCAGGGGGGTCTGCAACCCTGAATATTTAAATCCGTTTTACCCAGTCGGCGTTTGAACAGGGCACGGGGTTGGCCAGGGGTTGGGAGCGATCGATATCGCCGTTCCCGACGCGACGGAAGAGGGGTAATCTTTACATCCCTCTTTTCCCCAATTCGCGAACGGAACCCCCTAAGCATGCGTAGTCGGCTCCGACGCCGGGGTTGAATTCAAAGCCGGTCTAGACGAGGGGCGGTTTGAAGGGTGCCGAGATTCGGGGCTGTAATGAATTTATCAATCTTCGTGGGCTGGTCCAATGTCCATGGGATGCCTCCTACCCATCCCACCTAAAACGATCGACGATTCAAAGAGCATCAATGCCATTGTCATCTTCCGATCGCGAAGTAGCAATTTCATAAATGGGTCTCATAGAAGATCAGGGTTGAATGGGGTGGCTCACTGAATTGGGCGATGGTAATCGGGAGTCAACCTGGAGGCCGATGAGCGTACAACGATTGTCCCACGTCTCTGGTCGGAATGACGCACAGTACCGGCCGAAGCTGTGCCAATACCGGCCCTGTGTGACGCTCCCACTAGGAGTGCAGCACGTGGCAGCCCGGGACTGTTGGCACCTGCAGCATCCCCGAGGAAAGGTAGGTTCCTCGCCGTCGTAATCGGCCCGCGGAGTGGAGGAATTCGCGGAAGAGCGGCCCGCAGGAGCCCGGCCTTCGGGGGTTGGAGGAGGGCGTGTAGAAACAAGGGTGGAGTGAAAAGGAAGAGGAAGACGGAAAGATGGTCCCCACGGGGGGATAGCGCAATGTTAGGTGATCAGGTGGCAGAGGCGAGTCTCGAGACCGCGTGCGCGATGGCAGGGGTTGAACGGAGGGCGAGAACCGCGGTTCAATGTATGGCCGAAAAGGGTGCGACCTAGTGCTCTCGGGCCGGCCCTCGGGGAGACCGCGCCCACGCATTTTCAACAGGATTGCAGAAGACACTAAGAGTTCGGTGGCCTTGAAGCGGGTTCGGGCGATCGGAGCGCCCGGCATCACGAAACGGACTCGGATGATTCAGCTCCTTTTCTCCCGCTGGAACGAAGGGCCAAGGGACGCGCCTGCCGCGTAAGTACCGCAGAGGCGAAGTGGGATATAATCGGACGACCGTGAATTGGCTCCGGAGAGGCGGAGGGGAACGGGCTCTTCGAGTGTACGATCGGGCCAGACTGTAATTACATTCCATGTATATACAAATTTATCTACACATACAAACGCACACATGAATACACATATGAATACACATGTGAATACACATGTGAATACACACATGAATCCACATGTGAATACAAATATGAATACACACATGAATCCACATGTGAATACAAATATGAATACACATGTGAATACACATGTGTATGCACATATGCATTTATCTACACGTGTGTTCTCGACATTTCTGACGAATAGACGAAAACATCTCGGCTATCTGACGAATGGACGAAAACATTGACCGCCAATTAAATCGTCTGCGGTGATTGTTCGGTAATCGCTGAATCGGTATTACAGTATTACCGTAAGCTACCGGTTGGAGCGGAAGTGCGAGCACATAACTGCGTTTCAATTTATATTCGGAATGCACATGAGACACGTATCGCCGGTGCGTTTTAACAATGACGAAGGGATTCCACCCACGCATCTCGAACAGGACAGCAGCATTTGGTAAAAGGTACACGTAGGGCTGAGCCTGGCGGAGGAAGTTGGGGAGAGTCGTCGCGGACCCTTTGTGGAATGGAAAGATTCGTCTGGACGACGGAAGGAGGGGATAAACGACCGAAACGTACAGTCGGTGATGGCGTTAGGACCGTGCGGCTGCTACGCCCCCTGATTGAACACTCACTTGTATAACAGCCTACAAAAAAAATTCTTAGGATTCTTAGGACTTTAGGCGTGACGGAAAAAAGGTGCTGATGTCATTATATTCGATACGATCGACGCCATATTAATACATTTTTTGTATAAATTGAATGGCGTCCGTAATAACAATAATATTGATATTAGTATTGATATAAGTATTGATATAAGTATTGATATAAGTATTGATATAAGTATTGATATAAGTATTGATATAAGTATTGATATAAGTATTGATATTAGTATTGATATTGGTATTGATATTAGTATTGATATTAGTATTGATATTAGTATTGATATTAGTATTGATATTAGTATTGATATTAGTATTGATATTAGTATTGATATTAGTATTGATATTAGTATTGATATTAGTATCAATATTAGTATTATTGAAGCGATTTAATTAAATAGGCAACCAAAACACAAAATTTAAGGAAACACTCAGTTTGTTTGACTTAGCGAGATTTATGGCTTATAGTTAACACTGAGAAATATCTTGAGCCTTCCAGCCTCCCCATTTCTACCGAGGGTAAAAACCTGTCCGGCATACCAGGAAGGGTCGTGTTTGAGACTCTGTAACCGGGTGCTCGCCACCGGGAGAGATTCGATCTGTAGTCGCATGAAATATTACGAGCACGCCGAGGCATAACGCAAACTCCTGAAGGCTACTGCGTTCCTACTATCCGGCGTTCGAGAGATATGAATCGTCATATCTTTCACCTTCTATCTGTATACACGTGAACACGCCTCGCCGCCGTATAGCTACACAGCTTCGGAAATCGCGACGGCATTGTGTACTGTCAATTATAAACGGCTGTTATTTCGTTCCAATAAGTCCATCGCATAAATGGTCAGCATTTTAAAAAAAATTATTATTCACAAAAAAATATATACATATATATATATTGTTTTTTACGTTTCTTGCGCTTTTGAGATCAAAAAGTTGATTTTATATTTAACAGTGTAATCTTCCAATCGAGGGAAAAGATAAGTTTCCTGGGCGATTTAACTTAACAATAAATTTTCGATGGAATGCCAAACGAATGTAAATCGAACACGAGGTCGGATGGTCCTATGCCAGAAGAAACCGTTTCACCTCCTCCATCCGCGATATGCGACTCTGGTTACTGAAGTTTCCCGCGTTGACACCTCCTCCGTTCGCTTATTCTCCTGCTACACCGATGTAACGGAGTTGTTTACACTGCGCATGTAATGTGCCACAGCAATCCGTCACCTGCGTCACAACCGGTGAACTTGAATTCGATACATTTCATTACCCCCGAGCTTCCGAAATAACGCCATGTTATCCGGTCCCGTTTACAACAATATTGTTTCCGACGATCCTTCGCCGGGTGCAAATTTTCGAGGTGCGACACTCGCTCGCGCCTCCATTGGTTCGCGGTTGAACAAGAACAAAATTATCTCGTCGCTTCACCCGACCCACGCTCAATATTCATGGAACAAAAAACAAAGTGGCTCGAGCCGAAAATTATTCTGTTGTTTCGCGGCAGTTTAGCCGCCCGACAAATGACGGCTCGCGAGTCAGCCCGGACAGTTCATCGATTTAATCGGGAAATATCAGGATAACATAGGGCGAAGAGTGTCGCCCATCGGGGCCGACATAAATTACAGTAATTATATAGAAATATCAGGGTTACATGAGGCGAGGAAGGGCTCGGTAGCGCCGGTGCCGTAGGGCCGTTACGGCGCGGCCGATGGTCGGCGAGCTAGAGGTACTTCGTCAGATCAGGCGATCGCGGTCGATCAGCTTCGTCCGGCGTTCTTTACCGACCAATGAGATGTTTTTTTTTTTCATGAAATTCATTCGCCTTACCGACGAAGAGTGCGGCCGAAGGGCGCGGAAGGGACACCGGAGAGAAGACCGAAGTAAACAAGCTTAGTAAGGTAGCAGATGAGGATAGGAAGTAAAAGGAGCAAAGCAGCCTTGCCGCCCGGTCCGCGCCACCCTTCCGTCGGCCGAGCTCCAGCTGCTCCCTTGAGCGTCGCACATACACGACAAAAAGATGACGAGGGGAAACCCATGCCCCTGCGACCGTCGCGCAATGCTGCGGAGGGTCCGCCGGACTCCAGCTTTCGACGATACATTCCCAACCAGGATAGCATTCCCGTTGGCGGTACAAAATTATTGCGGTGACTCCGGCGGGACACCGGCGACCGGAGCTCGGCGCGACGCCGATTGGCTCGTCGGGCGACGCCGTGGGATACGGTCCAGAATTTGGTGATACAAGCCCTACCAGGGACGCATCCGCGCCAGGACTATGCCAATGGTCGACCCTCGTGAAAGTCGACGGCTCCGAGATCCGTTTGGCGAGCACGGCGCGACGGTACTGCGTGACCTTTTCTTTTCGTCACGATCGGATGTACTGGTACTCTGTACTGGTACTCTGTGACGACCGTCGGGCAGCATCCGTGGGTAAATGCAAATACAGACAGGAAATTGCGTGTAGGACGTGAAGATCCAGCCACTCGCGATACAACGCCGACCAGGACTTCATCATAAAGGTGGAAGTTCGGTCGCACCGGAAGCACGGGAGGAGAATCGCCGGTCCACGATGGAAGGGGATGGTTCAACCCTTATTGGGTAAGGGACAGCCCAAGGCTTCATGGAAGGCGAGGAAGGTCTCCCGGTTCTTGGGAGGCGCCCGATCTATGTGCCGATGATTTTGAGAGCGGCGATGGTTACTTTTTTTTTTTTTGAAAATTATGAAACAACGAAAATTAGGGACATTACAGGATGACGTATTGTTGTCAAATGTGCGAATCTTTTTTTTACGGTGGATGTTTAATCAAATTGTCTCGAACATGGAACATGGTAAATCATAGTTTTAGTTGAACATGTCGAGCGGTCCTTGAAATCCTTGAAGTCCTGGAACCGTCTTTGAATTTCATCTAATGTTCCTGAATTTTATATTTCCCTGCAAATTTGAGCTTGTTTAAAAATGTATGTTACTAACGACCATCCTAAAAAAATGTATGTCCCAGTTTCGCTCCGATAGATATATACGTTCGTGTATGGTGACTGGTTTTTTTTTCTGAACAGATTCCAACGTAAACGAAAATGGTTATCGAACTAAATGGGATTTCGCACGTGGGGCGCGATATGCATATTTTCATTTTTTTTCTAAATGTCCCACCGCAATCTAAACATGTCCTGGAAATTGTCCTTGAATATCCGTGAATTTCGTACGGACTTTTTACTGGACACCATGTTGAAATTATCGAGGCATATGGAAATGTTATATGAAGCTTATTAGAAGCGTAAATTTGAACCATCGTCCGCGGTCCATCGCGAAGATTCTTGGCCTTATACACAGTGAACAATAATTTCGTAATATCGGAATACGAAGTTTCGTCAAAATAAATGTATTAAATAAGCGACAAACTAGTTTATTAAGGTTTCAATATAGAAACCTGTCCTTTTATTTCCCGTGTCATCGACACTTTGAGTTTGTACTTTTGCTTGCAAAACTGAAGTCGTATGGTGCGATCGGAAAATTAACAAATAAAAGATTGTGGACGTTTGTGGACAATAAGTTGTTGTAACAAGTGTAAACTTTTTATTACTGTGTAGGTATCAATCGCATTAGCGTCCATACGATTATTTTATGATTCCCATACGATTCCTCTCGCTCAAGGCAAGCGGCCATTGGTCGGTCCGACCGGCAGAAAGAGCAGCGAGAGTAAAATTCCCCTCGAAACCTGGATGAGGGGAAAAAAAATGAAAAGTGATATCCACGCTAGCAGGAGACCATCGACACGTTGGAGTTCGACGAGAGAAAAGCTGCTCGCTCCTCTGCCACAATAAGACAGATATACGTAGACAGACCGCTTCCTTCCCGAAGATCCTTAGAAATCTCAAAATCTCAAGATCTCAAAATCAAATAAATTATCATGCTGTATGATAAAAAAAACCGTTTGTAAATTTAACAAAGATTTATTTTTCATTAAAGTCCAGAACCATTTCCTTGTCACTATACAATTTTATTTATTATATACTTTTACACTTTCACTTGTTGTTAATTTTACAAGTTGTCCAGTTAAAAAATACGCCTCGCTGAAGAAAAGAAAATGGTAAAATCGCCAAGAAAATTAAATAAATAAATTCTTCCTGGGTGGGAATTTTTTGTTAAATGCTTCACTGCGTGGAGCTATTGACTTTCATAGTTTCCCTGTATTTAATAGGAGGCACGACGGAACTTCGACGTTATCGAAAAATGTGTCGGCCATCGATATTTGCCAGCCGCAGCCGCTGGCGCGCATCTTTACCAACGACCATCGGTTCCGGACAGAACACCCGAGGAAGAAAAATAAAAAAAAATAAGAAAAATAAGAAAAATAAGAGGATGAAGAGGCAGGAGGATAAAGGATGCGCGGAGAGTATTCCTCGTCCGAACGTTCAGCGTCGGCGAGCCTCGAGACTGCAATTAGCTTCGCTCCATTGAGTTCTAAATGCGGAGACTCCGCAATCAGGAATGCAGAGGTCCATAGGAGGATCCGAGGATCCTTGGCCGAGGAGGAGCAGCATCGACCGAGTCGACGTGCAGCCGCGGACAGTTCGACGCGCTTGCGCTCCTGCGTCCTAATCCTGCTACCCTGACCCTTGTCGCCGTTCTTCTTATTAATATGCTAATTTAACGCAAGCATCAAGACCAGCTCGCGCACTGAATTATGAACGAGCCTCCATCGCTTCGCGCTGTCCCCGACGCTCTCCTCTCATTTTTTTTTCATCATCCTCGCGAACGTTAGCGACTCGCCGCATGCATGACTTCGCCCCGGAATCCTCGCCGGTTCTCGGGATTACGGTCACGTGTAATGCGATACACCATCGACCAGGGAATCATACCGACACCCGAAGTGGCCGCAGCCAGCTTCGTGTTTCCCGCAGGATCGTTGCTTGCAATTTTCATCTTACGTCGCCTCCGAACACAGCGGCCATAATCTTCGCCCATCGTAACAGCGATGCGGAATTGAACATGCCGTGGTCATTGTTGCTTCGCGATCACACTTGTCGAATATTTGCTCCATGATCGCACTCGGTTGAATGTAACTGTTTCGGTCGATTCTGAAGCGTTCGCTAGGTCGCCGACAATACTGGCGAATTTTAGCTCCGGTCTCTGATTTGGACTACGTTATTGAATAATCCTTATGTGAAGAGTCGCCGATCGACGAGCTGGACGATAACGAACTGGTCCGGCTTTGTCGCGCCACAATGCGAACGGCCTACGAGGTCGATTTCTACCAGCGAGGGGATGCAGCTCGTTTCCAAGAAGGTCTTCCTGGCTTCCCTACCGATATTCCTCAGGGGCAGAGATCGGTCCGGCAATGGGCACACCTCATGAGTGCCTAATCGACCGCCCTTCGTTAATCTCTCGGAGGGTGTAAAGATTTGCCGCTCCAGTGGCTTCGAAAGAAACTTCGGCGTTTCGACGATCAGGAAAACACGAGATCGAGGAAGAGGAAACTCTCGAGAGCCGGTGTCGGTTGCGGGCTCCTCGGGAGTCTTTCTCGTCGGTTTCCATTGTGGAGTTCGCTGTGGGCTGCTGAACGAAACGACGCTGCCGCTTTGACGCAGCCGACATCCCGGGAAGCTGGGACGAACGGCGACGCTCTCGGCCACGGGAATTTCCTCCGAGTTCGGCGTGTCAACCTCGCGACCGGCAGCCATTCGATACCAAACTCAGAGCGAGTTTTACTAGGAGAATATGTTAGGATGAAAACGCATTTGCCGGTGCACCGCAATACGGACATTGAAAACGGGCACGGTGTGAGGCTTCTTCGATTCTTCGGAACTGAGAGGCCTGTTTGAAATTCATTTTTTTGCGCCGGTTTGGGCAAACGTAGCAATGAGTGGACACGTCCCAGTTACGGGATAACTGCGCTCAGAAAAAAAATTTTTGGAAAAAGTTGGTTGGTAGAACAAAAATGTTTGTTTCAATCGACATATTTTGAATGGACTGAAGCGAATAATCGTCTAACAAAACAATGCTTTGGTCGAAGTAACCGAGAACTGCTTTGAATGTATGTCATCGCGACTTTTGGTTGATCTAACCACTTGTTTTCTCTCAGTGGAGCGCGCAGACTTGGGTTTATTACACTGAAAACAAAATCGGTTGCGGGCTGTCAAAGAATTTTTTTTAATTTTTTGAAATTAGTTACCGCTGTTCGCGAAAATGATCGATGCATGATAGCGAAAAGTGGATTGGAAGATAGCTATCGCATTAAATGCCTGGCCATTGGTACGTTTAGTTTACTCTGTCGTACTTTATATTATGACATTGGACCAAGTCTGGACGAACCTGCGATGCCGTCGAAGTGCTTTATCAATCGAACCGAAGCGCAAAAAGGAGACCAGCAGTTGCTGCCGAGCAATACCGGTCACTAGAAAAATCAAATGGGATTCGCGAATTGTTGAAGTTTGTTGATCGACACGATTTCGTTTTCACACGACATTGATTTCTTCAGAATTCGCGAGTTACCTTTGACCGATCATCGATTCCCAGCGACGTTTTTAGATGACCTCTTTGCGTCTGTTGGCTAAAATGATTTTTTCTTCGAAAATAGGCTCTTGACTGTTTCTTCTCCCTCGATTTAATCCGATGTTCCGATAGCTAATCCATGGCGGCGCTTGTACAGTGGTCACTGCGCAAGGTTGGAAGCCTACCTGATCAGCTATTGGGACACTTACCTGCAGTAGATATTGCCGCGATCGCATCAAATTTTGCAGCAATCCGGTCAATCATCAGCCGCTGGTGAGGTCGATGAACAAAATCTTTTTAAACTGCCAGTTGTTCTGGGTAAATTCGTCGGATTCCCTGCTCGTGAGTTCGAGCGATGAATGTGAAGTTCGTTACGGCGAAGAAATGAAATCGACGCCATAAGATATTAGGGATGTATGAGTAAAAAGTTTCGCGAGCGAAATCGCCGGGCATCGCCGGTCGCTCGTGTGACGCCTTTGGCTTCCCAAAGCCCAAACGTGCGTCCTAAAAAAAAAAAAAAAAACTAAAAAAAAACCTGCTCCGTTTGCCGTGGCGACCGTAGTGCGTTTCCTGCCCCCTGGAAGAAATAGGGCTGTGGCCCGATCCGATTAGGGAGACATGAGTGGCAAACGCGTTCCCGACGACGCCCCGGCGAGGAACAGCGCGGCGACGAAAGTGAGGGTCGACGAAGAAAGGCATGGAAAGAAAGGGAATCGCGAGACGGACGGGGCGAGAGAGAATTGACGATGGAAACCGGATTCTCTCGCTCATCGTCGTCTCGGTCACCGGACGTCTCTTGCAGCGGTCGGCCTCACATGAACAGGAGAACAGAAACAGTATTTCGGTGGGTCTCTTCTCTTCTTCTAGAATGCTTTCGGGCTCACTCGCGACGGGGAGTCGAAGTTTCCAGTTTCTACTCGGTCCATGTTTTCAAATGAAGGGTAGACCGGGGTAAAACGGGGACGCTAAGCAACAAAACCTGCTACAACGATACCGGAAATATAGATCCATTGTTTTTCACACCGAAATTGGATTGGCAGCGGTTTTGAAAGGATATTAAAAGAAAAAAAAACAAAAAAAAAATCCGGGGCAAACCGGGGTACGCTTCGATTTGACTTGTGGTAACTTTTGTCAGCTTCCTTATTACCCTATTTTGCCCCACGTCGATGTGACATTTCATGTCCCCATTTTGCCCCATAACCCCGTTTTGCCCCGGTTTCCCCTATGTATTATTTTTTTGTACCTTGAACTTAATTTCAACCGATCACTTTAGTCTCGTAATTAGAGAACTAGCCTTGAGAACAAAGTATCGGGAGGTCTCGGGTTCGAATCCCGGTGCCGTAGTCTTGTTGACAGAAAAATATTGTCACGCGACGTAGCTCCTTGGCCTCTTTCGTACGATAGCCGATATATATGTCAGTAAACACCCAATGTTTACAGTCAGTAATCGACGTGACGTAGCTCCGGCGCCGTGAAGTAAACCCAGAAGGCCGACTGTTATTGACATCCAAAAGTAGTTAACGTTCACTCATATTGGGTAAACCCCAAAGTCTTACGGTTCCCGCTAAAGGAAAAATAGTAGGTCGCGTCGCTAATAATTTCGGTGACGACAACGCATGTGTACTTTCGACAACGCGACGCAAATATTAGTGTACCCAGGTGGGATTCTGTCGTAACTGAAAAAGCATCACAGATAACAAAGTTAGCACGCGGTATTTTTACACCACCACCAAGAACAGGTCGCTCGAGTCGGTAAGGTCGGTTCTCCCGTCGGATACCCAATGCGGTTTGCAGGTTTCGCCCTTACCGGCCTCACTCTTTATCCTCCGTTGGCAATTCCATCAGCCCTCCGGCTCTTTCTTCACGGAGTGCAACAGAACGAGGCAATCGTCTCTGCTTCGCAAAAGTGAACCCTCCGACGGCCTGACTGGGTCCCTGCAGTACCTACTCTGCAATTCGCACCGTCTCTAAATTCACTCGTCGCAAGTAATCGTGTCTCATCGATCTGGAAACAACCTATCTGAAAGAAAAAAAAAATCAAAGCAACTGCAGTTAAAAAAAAATAAATAAAAAAACTAGCCGGAAATTAGAGTTCGGCATCGCAACGGCCGATCGTACCGAGCTGACGCGCGGCGCGTCCGCCCCTGCGCCCCCGACGAACCAACGAACGCCCGCCACCGAATTATCGCGTACAACGAAAGATGGCGCCGTTCGCGAAATTGATCGGAAGCTCGGTCGGCCAAGGGGAAAAACCGTCGTCTCGGCGGTAACACGAGGGAAACGGTAGTCCGTACGGTGGCGGCGAGGCACGGCGAGCTCGCACCCCGGAGTGGATTTCGCCGTGAGTTGAGTAAAAAGAGATACACACAGGTCGGACCGAGCGTCGCGGTACAATAAGCGTGCGATTTTCCCTGGCGATCGGCGGTGTGTGTTGTTCCCACGGCGTGGCCTTGCCCCGGTGCTCCTCGCGCTCTCCGTTGTGTGTGCGCCTCGGTTTTTTTTTCTACTCCCCCACCCTCCCCCGTCGTTTGTACTCGAGAACAATGAAAGCGAGAGTGAGCGAGATGAAAGCACCGTGACAGTTCCGGCCTTCTCGGGCCTGACTCGGCACCACGCTTTGTCGGATTTCTCGCTTCACTTTCGCGACGGCCAGAAAAATTTTTACACATACATCTCCTTTTTTTTTCCTCAGTCATCGTTCGTCGTCGGGCGACAAACGCGAGCACCGAACGGTCGCCCGTTTTCCGCCGGGGCTGCGCGTGCCTTAGGAACAATAACAATAAAAAACAAATCAAAGTCTCGAGAGTCGAGTTTGTGAGAGTGAAATCGCGATTTTTTCACCGGGTCGGCGCGATGGTGCGGCTCTCCTCGCCCTCGGCTCGTCGTGCTCGACTTCCGCGCAGAGAGTGAACCGCGTTACCGGCACATGTTCGACGTCACTTGACCGTAACCTCAATCTCCCGCTTTTGGGCACCTTTTTTTTTTCGTCTCGTTCGCGTTGAGACGAGGTTGGTTTCATCGTGAGACCGCCGGATCTGTTGTTTTGCACCGGGTGTCGATCGGGCTGGTGCAGGTTGCCGCCGAACCGTCCGGGATAACACGGCCACGTGGGCTTCCTCGAGGGCGAGGGGATGGAGCGGAGCTTCGGTGTCTTCGCCCGAACGGTCGTCGCCGATGTTTCTTTGAGGACCGAACGGAGCCTTGATGACGATCGCCTCTGAGCCGTGCAGCACCCAGGCCAGAGGACCGGCGGGAGGGAAGGCACCTTCGACGACGACGACCCCGTCCGAGAAGTGCCCGTCGCGGGGCTCGCCGGCTGCCCGAGGGAAGGAGCTCCTCGCCGGCAAGGATGAACGGGTGAGGCTCAAGCCCCTTCAGGAACAATTAACCACGTGGAATTTGTTGATGACGATCGTTAGGGCGGTTCTGTAATTTTTGTTGCGTCGATCAAACCGCAGACGAGAGAGTGGGGACGATATGTTGTGGAACGAATTTATGGAATTATGGAATGACGGAATAAATCGAGGGTCTGTGTCGAGAAACGATACTTATTGTTCATTCGGCGAGAGAATCGTTGACGTCGGGACGACGAGAGTCTCGTGCGCGGGCACCGGAAATTCTTGAGATTATCCGGTCTGCGTGCACGAGCTGCGGTAAGAGATCGAGCGGGATTGAGGTGGAGATTTGCGGGACGGTGGCATTTTTTTTTTTTGCATTTACTCCATGAAAAAAAGTACATGCGATTATATTTTTCACATGTCGAACATAATTTTTCGATGTATCCGAGATATGGAGAAATATATGGTCGGATGAGATGGAAAAAACTTGTGTAACTTAGGTACAGAATTTATTTTTACTCTTGGATTGGTTTGTACGCCGTTGAAGCTCCAAAAAATTACAAACTTCACCTGGGGTGTAAAAAAAAAAAATCGTATGCAATTTAATGTACCATACTGGAAGTTTTTATGCAAAAAAAAACTGGTATATTAAATTTCATGTACAATTGTGATGAAAAATTAATGTTCAGTCTATTAAAAACATTGGAAATACTTAATATTTGATGGCTTACTTTTCAATTTTACTGTAAAAGTACTTTGATTTTAATAATTCACTTGAATGTCATTGAAAACGTATATTAATTTGTCATCACAATTGGACATTAAATTTAATGTACCAGTTTTTGCATAAAAACTTTTAGTCCGGTACATGAAATTAAAAAAAAA
This sequence comes from Amblyteles armatorius, assembly GCA_933228735.2. Taxonomy (NCBI): domain Eukaryota; kingdom Metazoa; phylum Arthropoda; class Insecta; order Hymenoptera; family Ichneumonidae; genus Amblyteles; species Amblyteles armatorius. Next base: position 14,620,720 of record OW121689.1, on the reverse strand, counting down.
AAAATTAACAGTGTATGCGTTACCCTTGATATTCTAGAGTGTCTCGGTCAAGTGTATTATTAAAAGCGTTACGCAGAAAGTCGAACATTTTCCGAGTTTCCCCGGGTCGGTACACGCGGGTTCCCGAACGCGATACAGGACTTTCGCACTTATCAGACGCCGGCCTGGCCTCTTTCTGCAAGCCGCCGCCAGTGTCCGTTATCTACATCCGGTCACCTAGAGCTCGCCCAGAGTCCGCGCGAAACGCACTTCCGCTCACCCGCCACCGATAATTCACTTCGCAATCGATACACTCCCACACGGCATACTATATATATATATACATATATATATATATAGTCGGGCAAAATACCAAAAAATACTTCAAGTGCAAAGTACAAAGTGTCGCAAGTACTTGACGTATCAAGTACTTTTTGCACAGAAAGAAGAAAACCAATCGAGTCAACAAACTGTGCGCTCACGCGCGGCGAAACGAATGCTCGGTCGATCGAAAGGAATACCTAACGAGGTATTCCTTTCGATCGACCGAGCATTTGTTTCGCCACACATTCGTTTCGAAGGCCTGTTAGTTTGATCAACGGATCAAACTAACAGGCCTTCGAAACGAATGTTTCTTCACTTAGTACGACAATTATTTCGCTCGACAATTATTTTTTACGAAACAAAAATTCGTTTAGCCGCCCGTAAGCGCTGATTTTGTTGACTCCATCGATTTTTTTTTCTTAGTGTAATTGAAGTATTTCTCAAGTACTTTTCGCAATTAGGTTCGTAGGATTAATTGTTGTCTTTTAAAAAAAAAAAAGTGCAAAGTAATTTGCACATGGCTTTCGCATTTATTACAGTTGTGCGCATAGATTTCTCGACGAGAAAATTCGTTGATCGATTTTATGTTGTAATGAAATTACAACATAAAAAAATTAGTAACAAAATTGTAATAAATGACGGAAAGTACTTGACGTACTAAAGAGTACTTGAAGTGCTAAAAAAAAAGCACTTATATATCTATTATTCATTTTCGCCTTCAATGATCTATTTTCGTACTTGAGTGGACGTAAGTTGAACCTCAAGATACGATAGGGCAGAGGGTACATCTTCAGAAAATGGAAACAAATAAAAGAAAGAAAAATGGTCGTTTCACCGCGGTAGCCCATATTGACCCAATTTCTCGTCTGCTGACGAACTATGAACTCGGCTCGTCTGCCGAAGTCGTGAATGGCTCCGAAAATCATTGGCGAATGAACGGGGACAGTTGAGAATAGGGAAATATTCGGAATCGAGTGAAACGCGCAGGGTTCCGGAAAGCGGAAGTGACCGTGACGTTCGGCTATTACGGATTGGCACTTTGTCCGATATCGCCGCGATGATGGGGCAGGTGAGTATTCTTATCGTCGGGGCGCAGCAGAGGAGCATCGGTATGAGCCAGGACCTCCGCCTGCCGCTGAGCGTGATTATTATCGATGGCGCGTGAGCACTTTACTTCCGAATGGTCGATCTTCTCTCCGCTGCCCGTCCATTAGGTCGCGGCACCGCCGTCGGCTGCAAAACCGGGCTGGCCGATGGGCCGAGAAGAATCGCACGGGGCACATGCATCGACGTACGTGCTTTGCAATAAACGCGATAAAAAAAAAAAAAAGAAAAAAGAGAAGAATGTCTATATTACTTCCCCATAGGGATACGAGGCGGTCATTGAGAAAATTAGACCGAGGGCGAGGGGGAGAAAAAAAGGGACGAACGAGAGTGACGTTCGGCCGGACGAGAAGGAAGACCCGTTCGTAGAGACATGGAACTGCAACGGTACAGCGGGAAAAAGTCAATAAAACCTCGTTGACACGTGGGTGAGGGGAGGCTGCGCGAGGTGAATCGTATTCATCGGGGCATAATCGGCGAGTCGTCCGGCAATGACCGGAGTGAAAACGGGAATGGGACCGTTAAACCCCCGGTAGGTCGCGATCGGGATCGTGTCCCGCCACCGGTCGTGGTAGCTTCGGGGAAAAAGAAAAAATCAATTGACCGACACGCGGAGATGCATCGGTTGTGCACACGTTCGAGACTACCCAGGTGGGAGTGCCACACAGGCAGGGTATTGGCACAGCGGCGGCCGGTGTTCGCACATCGTCGGCCAGTACCTGTCCTGTATGTCATTCCCACTAGGGTACGGGGTTGCGAATTTTGTTTCGCTGCCGCTGAATTCATACAGGAGAGGGCGGGGCAAAATGGGACAGTGGGGCAAAACGCAATTTTGCAATAAATTTCGGATCAGACAGTGGAGCAAAACGCAATTTTCCAATGATTTTTAGATGGGATTGTGGGGCAAAACGGGACAGCGGGACGAAACGTACAATTATGCCATACATTTTGGATGGTACAAGAGCAAAACCGAATTTTCCGATCATTTGTGGATAGGATAGTGGGGCAAAATACAATTTTCCAATGATTTTTTTAGATGAGATGGTGGGGCACAACGGGTTACAAAATCTGTAGGTTCCAATGAGGCAAAACGGCGTATCCAAACATTATTAGAAAACTACGATATGCAGTCCCATTTTGTCCCGCTGTCCGCTACATGCGCTGGAGTAGGCTTAGTACACGTTACACACGTCGCGTGCTCGTGTGCGGGAAAAGTGGCGAATATGGACCCGTTCCGTGTATTGTAGATCCGCGCGCCAAGCCGGTGGTCCGTATTCGCCACCTTCATCCTACGTATGTGGTTCGCCCTGCGCGCTCGATTGATAGAGACGCGAATGGCGCGGCGGCTGTATATCGAATACCCAGATGGAACGCAGTGATGGAGCGAGACGAGAAAGATAGCGGGGAACGAGCGAGAGAAGGTGCGCCGGTGAAATCTATACGCTCCCGCGTTGGATACCGGTTCGTCACTGCAGCAGAAATTACTCGGCATTCACGCTGCCGCAGATGCAGCGGTCCGAATCCACCTTGCATCGAATGTGCTCGCGCTGGGGGCGAAGTACCGGGGGAGCGGGAGAGCACCAGAGCCGTCCTGTGAAGCGACCCGAAATCATAATTATGCCGCCGATGGAGAGCCGGGCTGAAGGGCGTACGAGGGACGCTTGGATTCCCTCCGCGTTCGATAATTACACATGCCGGTCTCCAAAGTAACGTCGTCAAGCCGGCGTTGCGCACGAAAATCCGTTGCTCGCGGGGACCCTTCGAAAGCGCGGGGACGATTCCACAACTGGACAGCCAACGAAAAAAAGCATAGAAATTAAAAATTACCGTCACTTTCGAGCCTTCGCGATTTTCGCGAAAAAATACTCGAAAATCGTTAATCACTTACGGAGTTCGAGGAAATTATTTTGTGCGCGTAGCGTCGAGGATGTCGAGTGGCGTTCCCGTTGGGACAAAATTCATATTTTGTTTAATGAGTATTTAGATTAATTAAAAACAAAGTTCGGAACAAACTGGAACGTGGTGATGTTCAATTTCTACCGTGGAGCGTCCCTCAGTTTCAATCGTTATCTGGTTCCAGATTGCAGCCCCGCCCGTAGGTCTGGCAAAATGAATTTCGACTGAACGTTTCTCATGACAAAGGCCCCGCATTGCTGCATCGCGTTATCACTTTATCAGGTTGCAACCACCGAGCGCGAGGAGTCCGTCGCCCACTTTGCTGTATCACCGAGGCCGGCTCTCTGGGTCGTTTGCGGATCGAGGCTTTTTCCATACAATCTGTGTCACTATCGTGGAGCGTGCACTGCAAAACCTTGTATACTTACATTTTTTTTTTTAGATCTTCCGAAAACATACTGGAACACACGAAATTGATATTACTAACGAAAAACAATTGTTACTGATAACCATAACAATGGCCAACTTAATCATTTTTAAGACGCATGCGCATCCTGTGTCTAAAAAGATTTGAACCGAGTTCGAAACTTTAATTGCTCGCACTGGAGATAATTTTTAAGGCGAATATGGATCCAGTGCCTAAAAAAATTTGAACCGAGTTCGAAACTTAAATTCTTCGCGCTGGATATAAAGTTTTACCTTGTGTACTTAAATTTTTTTTTTTTTAGAGAGCTTCCGAAAACATGCTGGTACACACGAAATTGATATTGCTAACAAAAAACAATTGTTACTGATAACTATAACATTCGCAAACCTGATAATTTTTTAACCGCATGCGCGTCCAGTGCCTAAAAAGATATGAACCGTGTTTGAAAATCATCTTGCCCGCGTTACATTGGCTCTGGGTGTTCTCAACAAATAACTGTGCACAACGATGAACTGTGAGCGTTTAATGCACTCAGTTCGCACGTTCCCTTTTTAACTCCCCGTAGCCGCACGACTTGTAGAGTGATCTTATCGTTCTCAGGGCTACTCATTTAAGCAATTTATCACGAAACAATGTTATCATTCAATTTTACTGTTCGCGAGCGGTCCGACCCCGAACGAAAGAGCTACATACCGCGCCGCACAATCACTCAGAGAAATTGCACACGAAACCGCGCGGGCAAACATAGAGACGGAAAGTGAACGAGGTAAAGAGCGGAGCAGAGAATTGAGAAGCGAGACGGAAGAGTGAGGTCATGAGACCAAAAGAGGAAGGGAAAAGGCCGGGAAGATAAAGAGACACGGATGGCCCACATAAGCTGAAAGCTCCGGACCAACTCGTTACCGCGAGTTAAATGTTTCTTTTGTCGTTAAAAAATTGATTTTCGCGAAGTGCGATTCACTTGACAGCCCGCGAATAATTTTCGCTCTGTCGCACTAGTATCGCACAATATTTTTTGTAAGAAATGCAGGAGAAGTGCCGATTGTGTTGATTATGGCGCTGTACATCAAGCCCGTACTTCACGCACGCTGAAGCGTGCGTAAAGTAAGATCGGACCGACGTGCGCATGTGTCGGGTATTTCTGCACTTGGCTGTAAAGCGCCACTTTCGCCACTCTCGGCAGGCACGAAAAGTAGCACTTTTCATCCACGAGTTGCAAAAGGCAATATTTTATCACTGCAAATCATGGTGGTAAATCTTCATATCGTCTTCACTGTCCATCTTTCACCGTAACTAACCGAAACGGTGTAGGAATGTGGTGATCGTGGGCGCACATCCGATCGTGCGCGAAGGGATAACGATGTTTCCCGGTCGTGCCGTCGCGGTATGTACTCTAAACTGTACCGCGCACCACACCCCGAACTAACTCCGGGATTTACTACGGGCTTACCCCTTTTTCGTTCGAGCCCTCCGCGATGTTCCGCAGAGCCGCGAGGGGGAGGTGTGCCGGTGGCTGACGAATTCGAGCTCTCCGCGATCGCTGCATCCGCCGGCTTAAGCCGGCGCCCCGCGCATTCTGCGAACAACTCTCGCTTGTTCGCTCTTCCCGAACCGTAAGCCTCACATACTCTTCCCAATATACGTACGGCTGGTTTTCCACCCCCCACACCTTTTCACTCGCCCCGTAACCCTTGAACGGATGCTTCAACAACTCCCAATCGTTCTGGTATAACTATTTGTTATCTATCGTTAATCCTCCCCCCTTCCCCCCCCTCCACCCGAATCGCTGATCGTAACTAATGCGTCCGCGCTATCCGAAGTGTCCGTGTGCAAACCATCGAACCACCCCTGTTTCAGGATATAGCAGAGGTTTGGTATTTTTTTCATTTTTATTTGTGTGCTCTATTTTTTAATGACACTGAACGATGTTTTATTGACCCTTTAACGGTGCGGAAATAAATTGATGTAATTAACACATCGCATAAAAGTGATGAGCGTGGTCGGTACATCCTTTTTTTTTTTTACCTTACCAAAAGTGAAGTCCTGACAAGTGAAACGCACCGATTTCAAAGTGAATTTTCGGTTTTTCCTACAAATCGCTTTAGAAGCGCATCATTTTGTGAAAATTCATTTCCCTCCGACCGTCAAGAGTCGACAGACACCCAGAAAAATTATTCATTTGACTGGCAACTCGCGAACTATATATATAACCTCGCGGACTATGTATTTAAGTTAAATAAACATTAATTTGAATTATGCAAATAATTATATGCGCGTCACCCTTCACATAAATCATGCTTCCGGATGCTGCAGCATTCGTGTGTCTAGTGTCATTAATTTCCATATTTTTTGTTTCGTACCGCGGATACATTGTTTCTTTCGAATGTGGAAAGATTAATGACAGTTCGCCCGCGTGAAATTTGTGAAACGAAGTTTCCGCCGAATTTGACTTGGTGATTTCGGTAGTCTGCATCACTCAACTCTCTTTAAAGAGTGAGCGCCTAGCGTCGCGGTTCCTCGAGATTGAATCTCCGTCGTTCGCCCACCTGCTGAATTTCCTGACTGCTTCCCGGGCGATTAAATTATTATTCGTTCGACTTTTGAACTGTGTTTTGAGAATGTCGAGCGAGCAGCCTGTGGATTCATAAAGTATTCGGAAAAAGCGTCGCCGGCGAAGTGTGCAGGAAATACACGAATCTCTCCGAAGACCCCCGCGGAGGAATGAAATATTAGACGAGAGGAAGATTTAGTCGGTTGTGAGGGAAAATTGAGGAGACACAAAAAGACGGCAAAGCGCGAGGCAACCGAGAGGAGATGAGGATTCGGAAGCTCCTGCAGATCCCCTTCGATACGCACGTTCTCAGTTTCCGCGTTGTATAATACCGTAATCCGCGGCCGGCAGGAAACCCCGCTGATCCTTTTCGGAGACCTTTGCCTCGGGCGCCTCGTCCTCGTTTTGGAATACGCTCTTTTGCGAGACAAACAGAATTAAAACAGAGCATCAACGACGCCAGCACACCTCTGTGTCCGCTTCCGCTCGGTTCCTCGCAGTACGCCGCGTTTGTGCTGAAGGCGATTAAATATCAAAGCCTTTTTTCATGCCCTCATCACTGAGGTTAATTAGGACTCCTCGCCGAGCAAGAACGCGGCTCACCTGGGGTTCGGTCCTTGGGTGTGAGAACGAAATGGCTGGAGGTTGGAAGAGCGGCGGATCATTTTCACGTGAGCCTGCGCTTAACATTATAACAAATGTCCGATGATAACGTAATCATAAAAAAGGATCCTTCTCGGGTATGACACTGTCCACTCAAAAGGGCCAATTACGAATCGAAGGGAAGGGTACGGATCCTCGGATATCCTGTACTCCGTACAGGAGAGTTCAGGCTGGTATGGCTCGTAGACAGTAAAAAAATAATTTTGTTAAATCGGAATAAGAAGTTTCGTAACAATAATTTAGTTAAATAAATGACAAACTCGTTTGCTCAGATTTTAATCCACAAACATGTGCTTTTATATTTCGTGACATTAACAGTTTTAGTTTGTATTTAGGAATGTAAAAGTTGGAGCTCGGATGGTGCGATCGGAAAATTATCAAATTTCGATTTTGACCCGATCATCGGCCGAGACTCGAATGACAATTTTGTGAAATAAATTTTTTTATTTTTATTTTTCAGTAATTAATCATATTTATCGCTGATGCTTCTTATAGGTTGTTACAAAACTCACAGAGACTACATTATAACACACTTACAATAGTTTATACCTAATACCCTATGGAATCATTCGCCAAAGCCAGAAACTCAGCGTAACGCTGCGGCGAAGAAACGAAGGCTCGTCGATGTGAAATTATGAGTTTCTAATGGTCTCGAAGATCCAATCAATATGGTGGAAGACGTTGGTGAAGACACCGGGGTTTCCTGCGTCGCAAGCGCTGCCGTAGGAATTGACACCGATGAGTACACCGCCGCTGACGAGAGGACCGGCGTTCTCAGGCTGAAAGCAAAGAAAAGATAACGATTCGCTCTTTCCAAACGAGTGTTGAATTTTCTCAACCATTAGTTCGATCGTCGGTGAACGTACCGTGCATTCAACACTTTCGGACTCGACGGAGGCACAAATCTCAGAGCCGACTACGGTGGGCGCAGAACATTCTTTGGTCGTCACGGTGAGTTTCATGAGAGTCTCCGTCGCCAACGCTTCACTCGAGTCATCCCATCTCCATCCCGTGAGAGTTGCGACGGCACCGCTGGGCGTATCGTGCGACGGCAGATAAACTATGTTCTGATTGGCTTTGTATTGTATCACGTTGTTCAGCTGAAAGTGAGAAACGACGAGATAAAAAAAATATTAAATGAGCCATGAAATTCGTCGGATTTTTGAGCCTGACAGTATTCGTCCAATAAATCGTTAGCGCGAATTTAGCCCAATTCTCACCGGGTCTCACATTTCGCCGGGAATGTGTAGGCGACATGGCGTTGATGGGTGCCTACGTTTTTACGACAAATTTGGCCCTCGGGCGTTTGATTGACCCGGGGTCAGAATATTCGACCGGGTCGATTGTCGAAGAATTTACTGCTTCGACTTACAGCGATAATGGCGATGTCGTTGGGTCCCGTGTTTCCACGCTTAAAGTCCGGATGGCTGACGATTTTTCTGGGCGTGTAAGCCGTACCACCATTGGTGCTCGACAGCGAGCTTGTAATGACGACAACCTTGCTGATGTCATCAACGTCCATAACGCATTTGGCAGAGGTCACGACGTGTCGGTAACCGACGAGGGCACCGCTGCAATGGTGAACACCATTTATTTTCAGAGATACCTGGTACGGAAATTCACCCTTCGTAGCTGGTGACCACACATTTTCGGCTGAAAATCACAAGAAAAAAAAACACGGTCAGAAACTATCAGCGATCACGGAAGGTTTCACTGTCGCAACCGAATTGGATCGGCAATCGGTTTGTCAGATGTGATCCGTGGGTTCTTTGTACGTACCTTCGGCTACAAGAGCCACCGCCAAAACTGCGAATAGTGAGAATCGTCCTATCATCTCGACTAAATTCGGTTACTGTAACGACAAGTGAGAACACCCGTCTTTATATACCAATTCAACCGGATGATTAATAATGATAATTTTTTTCCATGCCACGCCTGCGTGTACATCGAGGCAGCCACATACGCAAAAGGAAGTGGTTTTATTGACAATCGCGGTTCCAAGGACTAGTATTTTGGTAATAAGTGTTGGCCGCTGATGACTGAGTCAGACCAGACTTTCTTTGAAAACCTATGACGATTGTTGTCGAACGATGTTTTTTCTTCATTAGTGTCACGTCAATATTAGCTGGTTGTAGATCTTCCTACGTCATTAATATAGTGTATTTAATAGGGTTGACGTAGCAACCTTGATAATTGGCTAATATTTGACGTGGGACTAATGAACAAGAAACGTCAAGTGACGACACTCTTTTTACTGATAAGTCGAGACGCGTATCGAGACAAGGTATGGTCTGACTCAACGTTATCAGCGGTAACTACTAGTCGTTAAAACGCTATATCTCGAAACCACGAATGTCAACATAACTACTTCCTTAGGCGTATCTGTTTCCTTTTGGCTCACTCTATATACACATAGATACACATACACGCGCGCGCACACACACACCCACATCCGGACATTTTTTCTAAACGTTATTTTTCGATGTTTTGGAACATTCTGAACTCATTTTCATTAATATGTCGAAATTTGTTTTGACCATCACAAAGCTTCCTCTACGAGGAAGCAAAATCGTGGCAAGATCGCTTATGGGGTTGGTCCGAAAAAATTAATTGTCGTCAAAAATAAGTCGTCGTCGAGAGCGAAGAGTGTTCGCGAATCCCACCGTTCGTCTTAACCTCCATACAAGCGAAGAAGAGTATATATATGTATCTTGAGATTTCATATCAGAAATCAATCGCAACTCGGGACAATAGTAGTCGAGCCGGTGGTAGTTACGAGAGGCGTACCGCTGTACTAATACCCCGCAGTTAATCGATCGGTTGAGTAAATGTCCCGCGGTTCTCTGTATTCGGGAGGACGGGGGAGGACGGCGCTGACAGCCACACGTTCGCCGGAGACAGTGGGGTTCTAATGGGTCTGTAAACATTTGCGTCCTGAGATCAAACGGATTGCGACGTTAACGCGACCGCGGAGTTTGTCGTGCTGCGATGAGGACAGAGAACCTCCGCTAATTGCCTTTGAGAAGAGACCTCGCAGTACTCCGAATAATGCCGCGTTTACGCTGCGCTGGATTAAAGCAATTCAAGTGACATGCATTAAGACGAACTTCAATTATTCTCTGCGCTCGATCGGCGTTGAAGAGCCATCGCGATCGGCACCGTCGACGAGAAGTGTCCGAGGCTTTATATTTCAATTATAAACTAGTTTTCAAGTGGAACACTGCAAGTGCCCCCGTACGAGAGTGCAGGTAGAACAGTATTGCATAATTGATGAGATAATGTTCCAAATATTAGCGGTGTGTTAACGTTGTCAATTCATTGCAGATTGGGCTGCTATGTGAGCAGTGCGAGTCATAACAAGTGAATGTTATGTATATTTCGGAAAGTTGCTTGTTTGTTTTACGTGGCTTCCGGTTCGAAAACGTAATTTTTCGAGGGGAAGTGACGTCATACGGGAAATCATATCCTGTTTGAAAACCTAATTTTTCAACCGGAAGTGACGTCATAGAGGAAATACGTCACTTTCGGTTTGAAAATCTAATTTTTTCGACCGAACATACGTAACTTCCGGTTCGGAAATTTTATTTTTCAATCGGTCGTGACGTATTTCCGGTAAGTCTCCAAAAATCTAAATCTCTGGTTTCTCACAACAATCCGGTAGATATAAAATAAATTGTGAATGTCCGATGAAGAGAAAGAACAAAATATGTCGATAGTGCTTATCTAGAAGCGAACCGGAAAAAAGTACGTGTGGGTGGTTGTTGAAAAATTGCGAGTATCTCTCTGTTTCATAATGACCCGAAGGCGTGGTACGTCGAGTATCGAATGAAAAAAATCAAACGGCTCTTCTCGCACTGTTGTCGCGCTGTCGTACCGGGAGTGCGCGATATGTCCTCTCGAGATGATGTGAGACAGTTTTTCCCCCCACCCGATCTCGAGCCCGGTCGGTATCAAAAACTGTAATAAACTTTTTTCACGCACTCCCGCATCGGCGGTCAAAAGGAAAGTCTGATCGGGAGCTCATATCGTGTCGGCTCCCGGTGGGAATCTTCTATTCATCGTAAATATCATCGCCTGTGAAAAAAGTTTATTACTGTTTTTGTTAATTGCTGCGTCTCGTTGTACTTCACGTGCTCGTGAAACAGACGGCATAAATATGGGAAAATATTTGGAAAAAATGGTTAATCAAAAATTGACAGTGTAACAACGGTTCCAATAGAAGGCTAAGTTCGGGTGATATGGCCACGCGGGTGATATGGCCAAACGTAATATCTTTTAACTTAGAGCCGTAATTAAATCACGCATCGAAAATATCGAAAGTTCTCAGTAAATTACTTTCAATTTTACTGTGTCCTTTGAGGAACGATTAATCTTGCCAGCTACGCGGTTAATGTGTAATCAACATTTCCAATAGAGTCCATTTAGGTGCACTAATCTCCCAGTCATGTAACATTAATCGGATATTGGCCGTTACTACATATTCCAATAATGCGACTACACCCTTGTCTATGTGCGTATAATTCGTTCAATTTCAGGACAAATGAAGCAACGATCAATCATCGTAATATTTGCAATTTTCTGAACCCCCATTTATTTTCCACTGTGTCGTTGTCGACAGTTTTTCAATGTCTGCATCCATTTCACGGATTACCATCAATCGCAGTATCCGATGTATCTTACGTAAACACACATGAATGTGTATTAATTACTTCCACGTTGCGCATCGTTTTCACCGAAAAGTCGGATAGCCGAACGTCCGAGCGTGAGGGATGGAGAGGTAAAAAAGAGCGAGTATATCACATTGTTCGACGGGTGAATAGCGATGTTCGGAGCGGATGGGAGAGGGAGATGGGTGGGTCCAGCATTAACTCCGGGGCAAAAATGAATTCGCTCGGGCGAACCGAGCGACCGGGGCCGGTTGAAAGTTTCTCGTTAGCTACTGGCACGCTCGGATTTAACGTTAGAAACAAGAGTTTGCTAGCCCCAGGGCCGACGTTCGCGCAACGAAACGAGGCACGTCGGCTTGTACAGCCAGCAGCGCGAGCAGTAGCAACTGGGGGCCGCGGAGAGGAGCGCTGGCGCGGAGGCACCAAACGCAGTAGCACGCCTCGGGGGAGCTTGATAATTTGAAAATTCATTCAGTCATGGCAAAATGAGCTTGCGAACGAACAGTACCATGGAGTGAGAACGTCAGCGCGGGAATAGACAAGCGCGCAAGGCAGAATATGAGATGCGGAGGGGGCGGAGAAACGAGAATGGGATTAAAAAATGAGCCTGCCAGTGAAAGAGAAGAAAGAACGAAAATGAAAATAATATACAAGCAAACGGACGAGAACGGCGGAAAGGCTTGTGATGGAAACATTACTCTTCCGTGCTGGTGGAAATGAAGATCCGTGTGGCCGGCCATAGGGGGAGCGGGGCAAATTGGGCAAGCGGAGCCAAGTGGACCCGCTATGGGGTGTAATACGATTATTTGAAGGGTGTATTTGGTCTATTTTGCCCCGCACTTCGCTATTGTCCGCAGGTCTCAGCTTTCCGAGCAGAGATACAACTGCGGTTGTTACACGGTAAAGAAAAGTTTGTACTTTTCACAACTCATTGTCCACAAAAGTCCGTAATTTCGTGTTCGCTCATTTTCCGATCGCATCATCCGGCAGTAGATTTGCAAACAAGAGTACAAAGTGACATTGATAATGACACGGGAAATAAAAGGACAAGTTTATACATTTAAATCCGAAGAAACGAGCTTGGCATTTATTTAACAAAATTATTTTCACGAAACTTCGTATTCCGATTGTACGAAATTATTTTTTTACTGTGTGCGGGGTTCTTGCGAGAATCGCGGTACTGCCTCACGAGGTCGTATTTAGGCAACCTGGCCGGGCTCTGGGCCGACATGTAATGCGACATTACGCACGGCTTGCAGAAAATCTGCCTTCGCAAAAAAAAAAAAAAAAATTCCAATACCCTTTGCAATCCGAGCAGATTAAGTTCGGCTAAAAGGGTCGCTCCGACGAGACGCATGCAATCCCTCGGCCAGCCCTATGGACCAACCCTTAACCGCTCTTAAGTCAAAAGCCGTGTCGTAAGTAATTTTGCCACGGTAAAAAGTACACCCAGTTTCCAACCCTTTCGTGCTTGTGTCTCCGCACTTTGCGACCAATGCCGATAAATCGTTTACACGCCGTACCGGGTTGCTTGAAATTCCACACACTAATCTGTGTCCATTGTCCAGTCGTCTCGTCCCCCGACAGCGGAAGTTACATTACAGAATTGAAGATCGATCGAGTCGTTGAATAACGCTCGAAGCATTGTTCCATTGCCGAAGCAGGGATCAGCCAGAACGGGACATTCGACGGTCGGCTTTGAGAAGTTGAACTGGAAACGGGGATGGGGGACCGATGAGGATTGCAATCGAGGCGAGTGGCCGTGCACGAAGTCCGGAGATGGAGACGGAGCCAAGAACGCATGCGCTACTAAATGAATGCATTTCCCGGAGTCTCCTGCGTAGGGTGAAATACGCCGCTAACCTTGTCAGCGGCCAGGTGCTCGATGACCACATAATTGGAACTGTTCGAGAGATATTGGTAACATCGCGACCTCGGAACTTGCTTCGTATATCGTGCTGCTCCGCCTCCGATTAGCACGCATTCTCCAAAAGCACGCAATCAATATCCTCCGGTCGCCGCCGTGCGGACAGCATAGATAATAGCTTGTTGACCGAGCTCGATCGCCAAAAATAATATTCACTCGGGATTTTTTCAGAGATTTTTCGATATAACTATCACTTGCCAATCACTGTATCATCAAACGTTGATCAGGGGAAAACATTTTTTTTTATGAAAAATATCGCAGTCGATCGGTAGTCTGGATTCGTGCGGTTTGCATAAATGACCAAGTGTATTATGCAAAACCAGACACCCGACCGCCCCGTTTGATTTTGGAAATGGACCTTTCAACGCTCGGCGAGAAGGATGCGACGCGATAGTATGAGTTTATCCGGGATCCCTGTGGCTATCAACGAACGTATAATTTGGTATTGATTTATAGTAGATATGCATATATATTGTACCGGTGGGTTGTTATAACTCTGGCTCTTCGCTCTCCCGCGTAGCTGCCATCGCTATGCATTATTGGACATGCGATTTTCGGTTTGGTTTGCGTCCCTGTTATTTGTATCGCAAAGCGTTACGGTGTAATTAAACATTTCGTCATTCCGAGCAGCTGACGTTGACACCGCGCGTTATGCAAGGGAGAGACCAATGAACGGCGAAACAGGAAGTATAATCGGGTCAAGAATTAAAAGCATCCACACGAGGACGGGATTTTAATCCTTTATGAGTGACACTGCCCAAAACCACCCCGAAACGGAACTAACGGACGCGGAGTGGAGGCCACGCGTTGTTACTGTAGCGCCTACGAGTTGGGATAGAGGTGTGACTTATATTGGGTTTAATCATCAGTCATATCGGGGTCTTGGCCTCATTCGGTCATCGGGTCATCTTCCGGACCTTACCGGGACCTTACGAGGAACAAGCAAGAACCGCGCTGTTTGCACAGGATGAAGGTGGTGAACATGACCCGGGAAATAGTCTAAAAGCTTCCGGACCTTACCAGGACCTGATGTAACAGCCTGAAATTTCATAATGAATTCATAATAACAGTCTCGTTTGCTCGTGGTCTCACCAGAGTCCTTGTCCGCTCATCATACGCGAAAAACACCTAAAAACCTTTGCCAAAAAGACCTAAAAACTATCGGATGTTTCTACTAGTTTTTAAGTTCCGCAAGGGATACGATAGTAATAGTTGATGTCGCTGCACAGATTGTAGGTTGAAATGGCATCTCGGTTAGCACGCAAATTAAATATATATTGACCGGGCCATATTGACCGGGCCATATTGACCACCTTCACTCTGTACAAACAGCGTGGTCGTTACTTAGTATCCGCGGATCTGTCGCGCGACACATTGTTCGTCCAGCAGCCTGGCCGTCCTACGTGTCCAACCCCTCTCTGACTCTGCCCGGAGTTCTCGCCCTTCGTTATCGGTCAGTCGCTTCATCGGATCGCAATAAAGATTTAACGTCGCATTGACTCTTGGTCCAACGGCCTTCAATTATCCGGAGCAGTGGTTCTTAGCCTTGGTCCACGAGGGTCACTGCCTGCGCTTTGTGGCTCCGTGGACTCTAGGTTAACCTCCAGATCAGACGTTCTTAAGAACCTCTGATCTGGAGGCTGAACTGACCGGCTCGCTTGTTAGCTCCGGGACGAGGCGGAAGTTGCACTGGTCCTCTCTCTGTGTGCTCGTGTGTGTCTCACTCCGAGCCCGAACCTAATAGACCGTAAAAGACTGCCGTATTTTTAAAGGTCATTAAATTCCTCCTGCGTCCTCTTCGCGAGCAATACTTGAGGAGTAGTCCAAAAAGTAAAACATATCTGTAGAAAAAGTGCATTTAAGCACACAAGGAATACTAGTGATTTACTCATATCGCCATGCAAATTTTTATGGTCATATAACATTCGATATATTATGTAACATTCGATATATCATGTAACATTCGATATATCATGTAACATTCGATAGATCATGTAACATTCGATATATTATGTAACATTCGATATATCATGTAACATTCGATACATCATGTAACATTCGATAGCCGTTCGGTTTACGCATTACAACCTCTCGTAAATTAGCAGTCCATCTAAAGTTCTTTATTTTCGGATCTGGAACGTTTTTTTGGCGCGATCGGGGAAACATTACATTCCAACTATCGCGCCCGCAGTGCTCCCGGTTTATCGATTAAGTTGTCCAATGGCTGAAACGTCGACTCACCTTCGCATCTCGGTCCTACATGGAAAATCACCAAATCGAACTTCACCGACAGGACGGAGTAAGGATAGGTGGTTCTCGTTGAAGAAGCAGCTAATCGGAGAAATCGGGCGGAAGTGCAGACCATCCCTCCCGAGCAGTCTGCACCGAGATATGATCGTGCTTGCCGGTCATTTGGACAAGAGGCCCGAGGTTACAGTCCGATCAATCGTTAATTAATTACCTGTAGACCAGGTAGTGGGCTCACGATCGCCTCGGAGAATCGAACGCAGACGTCATACCGACGGGAGCAATGGGGAGAGTAAAGTGAGGCTGGGCCGTGGCACTTCGAGTGGCAATACTGACGTTGCGCCCCGTCGAGTACCACCCACCCTGCAGAGGGAAGGGTGACATACCCTTCGCATTATTAGGGCCGCTCCGTTACGGCGCTTCATTTTAGTATATACTGGATGTATCGAAACCGATACCCATGCCCGGTGCGGATTACGACAGGCCGTGCGATAAATGGCAGGGTGATTTAGGATGACTTGGACAATCGTTGTATCTTCCTACGAGATGAACCAATCGTCCAGCCGTTTTTGTTTTTTTTTTAAAATCAATATGAGGGAATTGGCTTTCTTCCCACTCACCCTAGCAGAGTTTCAATCACACCTGATGTCATCTCAAATACAACAAACCACAGTGACTAAAGTTTTTTCCCGATGCTTTACTTTGCGCCTCTGTAACGTATTTGCATATATTAAACATATAATTATTCTAGAATATTTGTCAATGCGGTTTTATGCCCTTGATATATATTTTGTATCTTACGAAGCGATTTGTCGGCATGAGTCACCCGCCGTCGAACAGGGGAGACTACGTCCCACGTGAAAAGAGGGGAATATCACGTCGGGGAAAACGGGGGCATTTTCCGCCAGATACGCGCTTTCGTCGGCAACGACCCTTTCCACTGTCGGGGGAGAATTTAGTACATAAGGATGAGCAAAGCCAGTCAAATCAGTTCAGTTGACATCGAACCGTTGTACAACAGGCTACGCGCCTGTAACGTCGTCAAAGCCCGCATTATTGAAAGTCGGAGTTTATAGCTCGTACGGCTCATCAGTAATGACTGCGTCTTTTGGTGCATTATCTAAAAAGTGTGATTCAAGTTATGAGTGTCTTACATGTAAAACTAATTTCAAATAAATTATGTGAGTATCTAAACCACTTTGTTACTCGACAAATGAACATCTAACGCGCGACCAACTAGCTTGAATAACCGCGTCGAGTATACAGCGATCGTCCACAAAACCGTAAAACTGTAGTGTACATAGGCGAGGTTTCCATCCCCGGTGTGAAAGGCTGCCCTGCCGTGGCCCGAAAAGAGGAACTGATCGTGTCGCGCCCTCCCTCAGACTCTCACGCGTTGGGTAGGATGTAACACCTTCTTCATCACATGGGTCGCATACCTTAAGCACGTTATACACAGTGGATATCTTCGTTGCTGCGTTTACGAGCTTTCGACGACAATGCGAAGGCGTATGGGAGGGTCGTACGATGTAAACGCGCAACCCTGTCCTACCCGTATGTGCATACCTGTTCCGAATATTTTGTGCCGGCGCTCGTCACCAGAAGTCGCCGAAGCTCTGGAATATTGAATGGCACAGTGTATAAGATCTTCGGCTAGGTCAACGCGCTCTTGGCGGATGCGGTATTTGGTGGATGTCGTACAAAGGGGATGGAGTGCGAACTCGGCTAATATTTGGGCGCGAGGCTTCTCCGGCTCCGGCATCCGGGGTGTAGCAGATGAGCTTAGAGGGGCACAGCTCGCGCGTATCGAGCGCAATTCGGATGTCGCTCGCCGTAACTTGGAAGCACCCCGTTAAGCCCGCGTGTATCCACGGCGCGTTTCCCAAGCTAGATGGCTCGGTACCGACGAAGGAAAGGGTGCCAACCGCGAAGCTCGTTATCGTTATCGCGGGGCGACAGGCGGCTTGGCACAACCTGCAATGCCAGCCGTTCGTTGGCATGATAATTCGCTCGAAAGCCGCTGCTTCTGCTGTGTTGACTAATTAGAATTCGTTCTCCGGGATTTGTAATCACGGGGCACCGAGCCCAAGAGGGTGAACGTAAGTGGGGTCCCCTGAGACGCGATCGTTCACCGCTGCGCTACACCGAATTTCTGTGATTCCCGGTCGCGAGTGAATTTCGACTAAGTCAACAGGTCGCGAGACTACTTTTGCTACAGAGCACTGGCTCCATTTGACTTTGGGCATATTACGGGTTATCCTTAAAAACAGCTTAGTGATCACGATATTTTAAAAATATCTACAAGATTCGTTCAAAATCGCACCCAAATTTCTCGGGAAAACGTCACTTCCGGTTTGAAAAACTGGGGTTTTTGACCGGAACTGACGTCACAGAGCAAAATGTTACTTCCGGCTTGAAAATCTGTAATCTTTAACCGGAAGTGACGTCATGTGGGAAAACGTAACTTCCGGTTCATAACTGAAATTTTCAAACCGAAAGTAACGTTTTTCGATATAACGTCACATCCGTTGAAAACAAACCACCGTCAAGTCGAACGTATTTTATTTTGTTTATTGTCATACCCAGCTATCTCAGTCACCCCCTGTGATACCATCTATATCTGCGAATCCTAGCTTTCATATTCGTTAGGAAAAAAATGGTTGCAATGTTTATTCAGGAGGACGCTCGATAGAAATATATGAGATAGAAGCCGGTGGAATAGGAAGCTGGTATCCTAGCTGTATCCTCCGCCTGCTATCCTGGTATATAAAATCTTATCAGTACGAATGGAGTTACGACTGTGCGCGTGCACGTGAATTTGTAGTTTAGCGCGCAGTTATATACGAATATTTATAAAACCGAAAACCTGACCAGAAATACTGGCTGGACTTTGGACGAGGCTTACCACGGTATGCGAGAGATAAAAGAAAATTAAAAAATTCGACGAGAATCCAATCGAAACGAGTAACACTTTGTGGCTCGTGCATCTCCATTTTTGTATCCAGGGATATTAACAAGTAATGCAATAAAACTTATTAAATGTTGATCTAACGGCTTCTCGTTGATTATTATTCTCTCCACAGCAGAAGCGACCTCCTACTTAGAGATTAAAAAATAATAACCTTTTTCGTGCTCGGTACAATGATCACAAGTTCTCCGTCCGAAGGCGTTGTCGACCATACCGCGCCAGCCGGATCTGCGCTGCTGCCGATTTTAATATAATCCATGATAAAACGCGCGAATAAACAGACCGCGCGCGATCCTAGAATCCGACGACGACACCTCGCCAGCATCGTTCGCATACCGAGAGATACCGGCAGCCAACGATTCCTCCGCCGTTTATATCCAGCGGTGCATAATGCCGACTGTTAAGACGCCCCGAACAAAATCTTCTTCGCTTCACTCTATAACTTCCTCTACTCTCTCGCTCGGTGGCTATCTATGTGTTTTTTTTTCTGCTGCGTCATCTCTATATACTATTCTATCTCTCTGTCTATTCGCAATGTGTATGATTATTTTTCTTATCGTTTCATATCTTCGAACATGTTTGCTCATTTTTTTAGGCGCATTTCGAACATAAACGGCTCAAAGGCGCGCACATTCGTTGCGACACAACCAAATCGTACACCGTGCAAGAATGCAACAGGATGTTGAAATTAGCGACGTGTGCTATTTCAAATCGTGTTACATATTGTGCAATTCACGATCTCGTTGAGTTAAAATGAACGCGTTACTTTATTTGTTTTTAAGCTTTTATTCGTATCTCTACTTAAGCTCTTGTTGATATTTTTTGTTTGTTTCCGAAAAAACTTTCTTGCGCACTGTTCATACACTGAGGAAAAGAAATTGTTGAATTAAGCAAATGCGCGGTGACATACGTTCAAAGGTATATATTCGGTTGGTATATCGAAAATGTTCGTTTCAATCAGGAAATTTTGAATAAATTGAAGCAAATAATCGTTTAACGCAACAATGCTTTATTTGTACCAAACAAATAACAGCTTTGAACGTATGTCACCGCGACTTTTGGTTAATCCACCCGATTTATTTTTCTCAGTGTACTGCTTTATCTTCGTGTCGTGTTCTCCTGTGTGCATTTTTCTAACTCTTCTCTTTTCTCTTTACTTTACAGAGGTACTCTACTCAGCGGGCATAAGGTACGAATTCCAATACTTTACGCTGCGGTTTCCGTACGAACGTGTACCTTTAAATCGTTCGAATGTCTGTTCGACCCTTTTTCCTTAAAGCTTCGACCATTCGTTTAAAAAAAGCGATTCACGTGATGACCCAGTATCAAATATCGCTATTACTGGCGCACGGCAGTCGAGCCGGGCCGTTACAAAAAAAATCCATACTTTCGTGACCGTTACAGATACGAATCTCGCATTACACTTAACTTTTTTTAAGTGTTTGAATTATTAATGAATTTTATTTCAATTCGCGAAGAGTGTTAGTATTATTTTCCTTAGCGTTACGGATACAGATCTCGGATTGCACTTAAAATATTCTTAACTGCATGAACTATAAATGAATTTTTCTTTGATTCGATTGAAAAGAAATGGTGTAACGTAATCCCTCACCGCTGCGAAGAGCAAGAAAAATGACTCGAAAACATGCATATCTGCTCCGAAGAAGCTATTATGCTGGAGTGTACTGCAGCTCGGATAACGGGTTGCAACGGCAGTGATGGGTATCGAGAAGCGGGTGTATCAGTGTTCGGGAGGAGTTTATATTTTCGTTAGCGTTACAGATACAGATCTCGGATTACACTTAAAACGTTCTTGAGTGCTTGAATTATAAATAAATTTTTGCACCAATCCGATGAAGAATAAATCAGTGTAACGTAATCTCTCACCGCTACGAAGATCAAGAAAAATGACTTGAAATTTACACCTAAAATGTACTTAAGTGCTTGAATTTGAAATGAATTTTCCATCAATTCGATGAAGAATAAATCAGTGTAACGTAATCTCTCACCGCTACGAAGATCAAGAAAAATGACTTGAAAGCATGCATATCTGCTCTAGCTATTCCGGAGCACACTGCAGCCGGGCCCTCCGAAGGGTAAGACGGATAATAGGCTGCAACCGGAGTGATGGGTATCGAGAAGCGGGTGTATCAAGTGTGAGCGAAGAGGGCGGCAGGAGGGACGGGGGCAAGGTTTACCCTGGTAAACCGATATCGCGGCTCAGGAGGCTGTGCATGCACGGACTCTTTGGTCTCGGCGAGACATGCACCGCCGGTAGGATAACCTCCGGCTTGAGCCCTTCTCGAAACATGAAGACTGCCCGGGATAGCAGCTCCTGTCCGGATATCCGCTTGCGGTGGATCCTCGCGCACGTCGGACATCTAAAATTCAAATTCGAACGTCTGGCCGGTAGAAGCGGCCCATTTTACGCGAGCAGGGGGGGGGGGGGCGAAGGGGAATGCCGGACTCCTTCCTCGTATATGGGAACGAGCTTGTGAAGTAGATGGAGAGCGGGTGGAAGCGGAGGAGGACCGAAAGCGCGAGGAAGATACACCGACGGCGCTTTAAATATGCAGAGTAAAATACCCTTCAAAGAGCCACGGGCGCGAGAAAAGCCGACCGGAGGCCACACAGGCGTTCAGGGCTGACCCGCTGCTCGCGCTTCCACTCGGTTCCTTCTCGTCCTGCTCCCGTTTCCGCTGTAGTCCACACCGCGCTCAGCTCAGCACTAATCCCGACAGTATTCCCCGTTCATCCTACTGCACAGGGAATGAAATAACAAACGTTCGCCGCTCCTGGCTGGCTTTCGAAAATACTCGCCACCCCCCCCCCCCCCCCCCTACCCCCTCCTGTCGCACCCTCGCCGAAAGCCCTCTTCGTTCTACCGGTTGCGTTTTACTTTGTGCGACGCCCAGTCGTATGCCATATCCAATTTATCGATTGCCACACTTCCATTCGATACTCTGAATCCGGCTGAGGCAAAGAGATTTTTGCGTCCCGATGAATTTTTACGTTACTCTTAGCTTTGTCGATGGAACCGAGTCGATCGCTGATCCAGCGGCTTAGCGGCGATTGGGTGGACTATATAGTGTCAGATGCCAGGAGGTCCTTACATTTGATTGAGTCTCAAGTACACTAGGGCCTCGATTTGTGCGGCCTCGGTTTTCGCAGCAGTCCCCACCACGGAGCGAATATCGATCGACGCGGTGAGCTATTTGCCATGCTCGACAGTTAGTATGGGCGGGGCATGCGCAGCCTCGATTTTCGTGGGTGTCAGCGGGGTCCCACCGTTGTTCACGAAGTCGAGGTCCTAATTTCAACACACAAGCCTATCAGCAAGTATGCTGCGAGTTGTTTCAACGCACTTCAGAACAGGCTTGTTTTTGGAGTGCATAAAGACCGTTCGGCGGTGACCAGTTCATCAGCACTCGAGTACATCGGTCTGAAACGGGAACGGAACATAAAGGGATCAGTTGATTAGTGATTACACTGATTACCAATATCCCCAGCTCGATCTACAAAGCCACTTTGCCGCTTCTCCGTCCGAGTAAGGCGCTTACTCGTTCGCGACAAGAGAATTATATGTCAGCGGAAGTTCGATAATCGGATCCATCTCTTGATCCGCGCATCCCCTCACAGTTGCTCTTTTGCTTCTCGTTAATAATGTCGAAGTCGTTAAGTAATCCTCTCGAATTACCGATGATAACTACCGTCGAGCGTCGGCCGCCCTTCGATAAGCTTTATGCAGGTGACGTAATTATTGCCAAGCCCTTCGCATCAGTGAATCGACTAACGCAGTGAACATTTATTATACAGAGTGACATAGTCGCATTGGCCTTTTGAGTGGGATAGCCGGTGATCGCGTCATCCAATCAGGCTAAGGCGATCTGCAACTCGTTGCGAAGTTGGTCACGGATCGACATTCTTATCGTCATCGACTCAATTGACGTTTCGGATAAAAGCAAGTTAGGTTTTCGTAGATTTAGGCACGAACTTAAATTGCTTTTGACTGGAATATTAACAGACTTGGCGAAGATAGGTAAGCGGATTTGTAACCCATTGCTGCATTTCGCACGGTCTTCAAGCAGCGAGACAGGCTGGGCCAGAGAACACACATTATCCCTCGGAGGATGCATTCGTGCTCTCGAATGTCTGATCGCCCTCGGGGCGAAATCTGATTTTCCTTCCCGTCGGGTGCGGGCAATACGAGACGGACGATGTGGTGACCACTTTCTGGCATCGCACAGTCGGGTTGATTCGAAACCGACGTTGCATCCATCTAGGAAATCAGCTTAAGGGCCTCGGTGAGTGCATGATGGCCGACGCCAGGAGGTCATCGGTTTCCATCAGGCTAAGGCGATCTGAAACTGTTTGAGACGTTGATGACGAATCGCTATCCTGCATTTCGATCGATTCTATTGACGTTTCGGACAAAAGCGAATTGGGTTTCCGTAAACGTTGGACAGACTCGTGAGAACCTAATTTGCATTTGACCAAAATATCAACGGTCTTGGAGAAAATAGGGAAGGATATTTGTAACCGACCGCGGAATTTCGCACGCCCTCCAGCGGCGAGACAGTCCTCGCAAGAGAAATCACTTCGTCGCTGGGAGGATTCAGTCGTGCTCTCGAATGGCTGATCGCCCTCGGGGCGAAATCCGATTTTCCTTCTCGTCGGGTGCGTGCGATACGAGACGGACGATGTAGCGACCACTTTCTGGCATTGCACAGTGGAGTTGATTCGAAACGGACGTTGCACCCATCTAGGAAACCGGCTTAAGGGCCTCGGTGAATGCATGATGGCTGATGCCAGGGGGGGGGGGGGGGGAGGGGGGGGGGGCAGCAATAGGCAACACACGCGCAAGTCTAATATACAAAGGGGGAGACTTAGCTCTGTGTATACCGTCAGACAATTTGGGTCAGGCTGAGCCGGGGTCGTGTAGGAGAGAGCCCGGGGATGATCGCCGATAGACAACAATAGTCATTAGCGCATCGGACACGCCGACGATGATGATCGCTCCGCCGGACAAACTCGTCGCTCTACCTCAATATCCCCTTCGAACGGCTGCCCTCGTACCGATGGCTATTCTCTCGCTTGTTCACTCACTCCCGGTGCATTCGCCGTATATTCCGGTACTCCGAGCTTCCGACGGCCATCTGCATTTCGACAAAGGAGCCGCGTCCATTGGCCGTTTGCAACGTTGCCGGTTGCGAATAGCTGCAACAGCACCGGCATTGGCACGACCTGTATCTACGTGACTCGAAACACATCTTCGCTGTTAAGGTGATATGAAACACCCTCCCGCCCACCTGCCTCGCGCCCAGATGCTTACAAAAACTGTACTGCATGCCGTTTTGAGACCGCAGACCGCAGAGAAAAAAGAAAATTGTCTTTGCGGAAATTCTCACGGAAACATAACTTTTTTTTAATGAAAATTATTCGGTTATTTTTCTGAATACGTATTAATTTTTTCAGACTTTCAAATTCGCTTTGAATCTTATTTTTTTTTTATAGGGGAAAAGCGTGTGGAAAGTCGGAAAATTCAAAGGGAGCCCTAGTGTAGTTCATATTAAAGCGAACCATTAAAAATGGACGACTTTGTTTCACAGAACCCTTGAAAGGATTCTGTATAAGAAAAGCAAGACTAAGTTCTTGGAACATTGTTAAAAATATGTTGGACAGTTTGATATATACTATTATTTCATTTTTATATGTTTCACTCACACACGTGTTATAATGCTGTGAAAAATTCTGTTTCGATTATCCGAACTAGACCAGGCCCAGTGGGTTTGGATAATTGAGGTTTTACTGTACATGCAAAAAAAAAATGAAAGTGCTATTTGGAACACGTTATTAAATGTGCCGTGGTAATTCATCCAACATCTTGTTTAGGCGAGCCTTTCTTTATGCAGGCTATCCGTAATTGGCCCAGTTTCATTTCGCGCAAAATAGCAACCGTAATGGCAAATGGCTAAGTGGTTGCGTACGACCGGGCGCAACACCTTTATTGTTCGTATTATTCGTGCCAGACGTAACGTCAACTTCGTGTGCTTATAATGACCGCGCGTAAACGGGTACGAGGATACTCTATTGTGCGTGACTAAAAGCCCACGTTATTCAGTCGGGTGTTTAGAAACTTCTCTCACAGTAGATTATTACTGTCGGAACACAGAGAAACAATGGTTTCCGGACATTGCCCCCCCAAAAACCAGCATATCGTACAAAATTTTTAAACAATAAATTTAACAAAATTCCTGTCATATTTTACTGACACAGCATTTAAAATATTTTATTTTGCTGGGACGATCGAGTTAAGCGATAGCTCCGGATTTTCACTTTTCGCCAATCTTCCACTGGTCGAGTCGATCGGTTTCGAGTCGATCGATTTTTCCAGCGGTCGTTGGCAAGAACATTAAATAACGTGAATCACCAAACAACATGAAATCGTTAATACTGAATCTTTAGTTCTCGTGGAACAAATAAGGCGCCTATTTGGTTTTGGGGCGGATATTATTAGTACAATTGCAGTTAAATATCTCGAGCACGAGATGTCAAACGTCTGTTCTCTCTGTAAGTCCGATCAAGACTCGTCATCCGGTCAATCGATAATCTTTCCATTTGTCATCTGTCATACCGAGCTATTTGGCTCATCTATGTGATATCATGTGTTTCAGGCCATCCTCATTCTATATTCGTTACACTTACCAGAACGATACACTTTTGACATTCATGCTGTTACCTTACAGAACAAATACTATGCAAAATTCCTAGGTAGTCCGAATCATTCTCCCTAGACTTTCCCCACGCAAACATCAGTCCCCCCCCCCCCCCCCCCCCCCATCAATGGTGCCTGCAATGCAGTCTGAGCTTAACCTTAAGGAGGGCCCAAACCCGGACGAGTGTGGCCAAAACCAATACGCAACCATGGACTTCCATGGAAAAACGTCTCGCGAGATCGAGTTGAGAAAGTGGAGTGCAAGAAGTTGAGCGGAAGAAGTTTAGTAGAGTCAAGAATGAGGGAGGCATCGAAAAGCGGGCGTGTACCATAAGAAAATGGAATAGTGTGAATAGGCTCCAATGAAAGTTTGACCGAATGTTTGCATTGGAATTTCAAATAAGCTAACAGTTCGCCTCGCGCCACCCCGAGAGCTTCGTGCTGTATGCTGTACTAATAGTTAACGAAAGCAGAGCGAGCGAACGGATATCGTGGCATTACAAAAGTTTAACCGAGGGTTTGTTCGGCGGCTTTCCTTCGCGAGACTCCCGCCGAGCGTTGCCAACTTTTCGTACGATACAAAGAAATGTATGGAGCACGCTGGGACGGGCGAACGCCGAAGGAGATCGCACAGGCAGCTATTACCGGTACGGGAGAGCCGATATTCCGCATTACGTCTCATTACCTCGTCTCTCGACTCGGGCGAACCTAATAACCTCGGCACACTCCTTACAACCACTCGATACACCGGTGTATGGGATATTATGTTCGCAAACTTCGTGCATTCCCAGTTACAGCGTGTATAGACGAGCTTTTGTACACTGCATCCTCGTCCTCCTCCTCCTCCTCCTCCGCCTCTTCTGCTTATGCAATTATTCATAAATACGTCCCCATTACGGAATTCGACTTTCAGCCGGTCGTCTTTTGGCGCGCACATCCTCGTCTAACGAGGACTCACGTGCCGGGGACAGCACAATGACGAGACTACTAACGACGATAAACACACAACATCCTCTTCCGTACAAGATTCGTCGTGCACGAATGTGCTTGCAGACCTTTGTGCAACAATAGCGATTAAGGTCTTTCACCCCGCTTGCACCGAGCTGAATTATTGGCTACGCTGTAAAAAATGTTATGGAATTCACGAAACATGCAATATACAAAGTTATGTGAAATATACAACCTCGGTACATGAAATTAGAATTCATATACATTGTGTTTGAATTCTCGTAATTTAATCTTAAATGCCAATACCTGTATATTAAAATTACCGGTGATGGCACTGAAAATTAAGTTATCCGTACATGAATCTTACAGTTAAATTTTTATTTTCAGTTGCAATTTTTGTAAAATGCAGTCAAAAGATTTGTAATTGTTGTGTCTGGTATTCTAATTTCATAAAAAAGTACATTAGTGTTCAATGAATGTAACTAATATAAGCAGATTTCAAGCAATTTACAATTAATTTTTACAGCGTAATATTCATAGATTTGTTGCTACCAATTTTCGATTAATTTTTTGAAAAAGCACCTCTACTTCCCCCGCTCGAAAAAAACATTGGGATGACAAGCTGCCGGAGTGTAGCGTCCTCACAGGGCCGAGAAAGAATACACTGTGAGATCGTGGAGAGGATTTTCCACGAGGACTCGGCTATCCAGGAGAAGAAGCTAAGCCCCGACTCGAGACGAAGTGGCTCGAGTTCGTCTAGATTTCGAGAAATTTCTCGTGTCGCACATTAATATTCGAGATCCCCTCGGCCGATGGCACTGATACGAAAGCGGCGTCTGCTCGCTGAATGATTCAAGGCCGATAGAAGCTTGTGTACCGGGCCGGAGTCCTCGGGGTGCAAGCTTACTAATAACCTTTTGGCTCGAGAGCCTCGGGGTTCGTCGGTGCACCACCGGTGGCACAGACACACGATCCTAGCCGGTAGCTCCGGAGGCGTCTCCGGAAAACGTGAAGTATTAATGGTGAGTGTTCGAGCGGTCTTACGGTTACGGCAAACGGGTCGGCAAATAGCTGGTGCAACTTCCAGATGCAAGTGCGCGAATTAACGGAGGGAAGAGGCCGAGCCGTCGGTGCACTCCTCAGCGCCAGTTGCTGCAGTCGCATAATCTATGCATGCGTACGATGGAGAGATCGGACGTTAAATACTGAGCGAAAACGTCGGGCGTGGCGGATCGGGCAGAGAACGCTAGAATTCGCAATCACAAGCCGATGTCGATCTCCCGTCCGAAGGAATCGCGGTCTGAAGGCGAGCGAAAGATCCCAACAGCGCGTGGTGCTCTTCAGTTTGCTCCCTATCTCCATTTGTCAAGTGGAAAGTATGAGAGAGCAAAGCCGACGATAATCAGCGACGAAAAGTAGGAAACAAGATAGCCGCGTTTTCCGAGAAAGCGCAAGAATGATGCAATTCCAATGGGGAACGGAATGCAAGAGCGACGTTGAGCTGCCGTGAGCCTTACGGTCGGGTAATTTCTCGAAGAGCGTACCGGAGATGATCCCTTTTTCCCCCGCGTTGATTTGAGAGCGAACGTTGTTCGAGTCTTCGTACATCTTGGAGACCGTTCGGTAGGGTCCAGTTATTGGCAGTCTACGGCGAAGGGCACACAAAGCGCCCTCAGCGAAAACAGAGCTTTTGCCGGTAACTGATTGGATGTCCCTTAAAGTGCCAACGATGCCACGTTACCGTTTAGCCCACCCACACTGACTCATCGGTTTCTTGCGCCACATGCCAACAATCTCGCCACAATATTATCCCCTCCGGTCGTGGAATTATGCTCGCGTCTTAGGCGAAGTATACGCGAAACTCCTATTTGTATCTCGAGGACGTTTCACGGCGAAGACGCCGACGCGAAACGCAAAGAAAAACGATAACACGCTGGAAGAAGGCCTCCTGCTTCCTTGCTTCCGTGATCGCAAAGTCGGCGACGATGCGACGTCCTCTCTTGCGGAAAATGAAAGATCCCCGCGGGGGAGAGGCTGCGGAGTGAGAGTCGAGCTAGAACTTTTGGTGCGGCGCGAGGCGAGGATCGTCGAAAGGTTAATAAGCTGCGAGACTCAATTTTCCATGGACTCGGATAAGCTTCGAGAATGAGTTCGTGCGAGTGTTCACCATGTAACCGACGAATGCCGGAAGACCTCTGCGAGACTCCGGTTTTGCGTGGCAACGGGAGCTTCGTGAGGTCGTCGAGCTGTGGGAATATCGAGTGAAGTTCACGAAGCTTCGTTAGATAAAAGGATTGTCAACGGTTGATGACCCGTAAACTCCGTAAGTTGAGAATCTCTACTTATGAGTCTAATTATGAGTAAGGTGTATCGTCCCGATGAGGTGTATTTTGTCATCCAAGTCCCATAAATCCATGTCGACGGTACACTGGACTACAACTATTCCGTGTGTCAATCGCGCATAACTCTCCGAAGCTTCGTTAGATAAAAGGATTGTCAACGGTTGATGACACGTAAACTCCGTAAGTTGAGAATCTCTACTTATGAGTCTAATTATGAGTAAGGTGTATCGTCCCGACGAGGTGTATTTTGTCATCCAAGTCCCATAAATCCACGTCGACGGTACACTGGACTACAACTATTCCGTGTGTCAATCGCGCATAACTCTCCGAAGCTTCGTTAGATAAAAGGATTGTCAACGGTTGATGACACGTAAATTCCGTAAGTTGAGAATCTCTACTTATGAGTCTAATTATGAGTAAGGTGTATCGTCCCGATGAGGTGTATTTTGCCATCCAAGTCCCATACATCCACGTCGACGGTACACTGGACTACAACTATTCCGTGTGTCAATCGCGCATAACTCTCCGAAGCTTCGTTAGATAAAAGGATTGTCAACGGTTGATGACACGTAAACTCCGTAAGTTAAGAATCTCTACTTATGAGTCTAATTATGAGTAAGGTGTATCGTCCCGATGAGGTGTATTTTGTCATCCAAGTCCCATAAATCCACGTCGACGGTACGCTGGACTACAACTATTCCGTGTGTCAATCGCGCATAACTCTCCGAAGCTTCGTTAGATAAAAGGATTGTCAACGGTTGATGACCCGTAAACTCCGTAAGTTAAAAATCTCTACTTATGAGTCTAATTATGAGTAAGGTGTATCGTCCCGATGAGGTGTATTTTGTCATCCAAGTCCCATAAATCCACGTCGACGGTACGCTGGACTACAACTATTCCGTTTGTCAATCGCGCATAACTCTCCGCAGTCATGTTTGATGTGGCAAAGTGAATTCAACATCCGACTCGGCTGGCTTCGTCTAATGGTTCATTTACAGGAAGCGCATCCGGGTCGTCACAGAAGTCCCCTGGATTTTACCGACGGTTTCGCAATCAGTCGAAGCATATTTCTTGCATTAGATGGAACATACGATTGACACGGTGGGATCCGGTAGCGGGAATCGCCAAAGTCCCAGAGTATTATCGGGCTTGTTCCTAGTTTGCTACTATCCGCGCGACGTCTGTTTATATCAGTCTCCGGGCTTCGAGCGCATATCCAACAGAGAACAATTGGTCTGGAGAATCGCGACGAGATTGTTCCGATCCGACGCCAACAAAGAGAATCACTCATAGCGTCACGATCGTGTTGAGGCTTTCCCGGGGTTACCCTCGCAAGATAATAGCAGTTAATGCACTGTTTGTGCGTCGGGGCCTTTGCGTATCCTGCCGTGTTCCACCAATCGGAGAATTCGCTTTCCAAATCCCGCAATTTCGAAGGCAGCTTGCCACCGGATTATGCACATGGACGGTGAAACTCGCAATTTGATACTCGTTGGGATATTCTTTTTAATCCAGTTGTTCGAATGCAGTTGAATATTCTTCTGAGGATTGGGTTTGCGAACGGAGGATTTTTAATAAGGCTATCGCTACTGGCAGAACCGAGCTGACCCTACTATGCAACCTTATTAAAATGTCAACTTATATAGGTCCAAGTGTGATTTGGACATTGCTGTTACATCCAGACCGCCGCATGGTGAGTTCGAACGACATCCATATATTAAGGTAGTACTAGCGGACAGCCTGAGCTCACGTGAGTTCAGAGAGAATTGAGAGAGAATTGCGAAGACTTCTCGACGGGATAAAAATCTGAAATAAATCAAGTATATGGTATAAGGTTTTCACAGCAGGGCGTTCTGTGTTTCCACGCTCTGTGTTTCGGTGATGCGGCAGTTTTTATGGTCGATGATTAACTAAACTTGTCCGAAAATCGTGGTCTCTATATACTAGTCTTACTCCTATGCTGCAAGTGCTGCAGAAGTTTACGATGTGAAGAGCGAGATTCGACTTATGCCTACAGTAATTATCGAAGAAATAAATGACTCGAAAAATGACGTGGAACGTAACATTGCTTCGTCGCACTTCATCACAGAAGCAAAGTTTCCTCGTTGAGGCCTCTTTTTCAAGTTAGCTAAAGCAGACGCCATACTTTCGATGAATCTCCGCGAACCTTTTCTGAGACGACCCCTTACAGGGGGTTTTTCCGTTTTCGCGTTATAGGAGACTCCGAACCTTCCGAACTCTATGGGAAGTCCGGAAACTCAGCCACTCCCGGTGATTACGGCTCTACATCACGCCAGGTATACTTTCCCGAAACGGCCGGTTTTTATTTATGGTTCCGTGCAAGAGACACCGAATAAAAATACGATACAGCTTCGCAACCGGGGCGGCGATAATAACTCGTCGAATCTCATAATTTTAATTAACACTGTTCGCACAGCCGAGCACAACAGGTAACCGCAGGATTTTGAAACCATAGCCGAGCGGCCACGGAAAGCCGAAGACTCTCGAAACCGTCGGAGGGCCTGTCGCCGATCGCTTTCACCGCGTAACCCATAACCGCAAGTCGGTTAAGTACTCGTCTCGTTACGTTCCGGTGTATCCCGTTGGATCTGCATAGGCGCTCCCGTTGACAATGTACGACCGATCTACGTTGCTCATGCTCGTACAAATTTGCAATTCGCATAGGATCCCCGAGCATGCCCACGTGTAACAAGCCCATTCAGTTCTCGGACACAGGACGAACGAGCTCCTCGATTAATCAGCTCATCCATTGATTGTATTCAGCGGCAGCGGCGGGAGCGATTCTGCCTCTCTTACGGCTTGCTGATAGCCCGCCAGTGCAAACAAACAGGTACAGCCTTCATACACGCAAAGTGGAATCTATATACGGGTGAACGCAAGCTTCGACCGACCCTTAAATTCCCTTACTCACGTCGATGAGGCACGGCCCAAGAGCTTTGAAGCGAATGCTTTTAGCAACCACCTCACGGCCACCCTTTGTCGCTTTTGCTAGCGTTTAATTACGCTACTTGGAAAGCCCTACCGGAGCTATCGCTTCGGATTCTCTCCCGCTATGCAGTACTGGTACTTGTCGGTAGTTCGCTACCGAGCGAACACGAACCTAAAATCGATACACTCCTTTCTCTCTCTCTATCAAGCCATCATCTCTCTAGTCACATGCTTTGCTATCTCAAAGCTCCTGTTGTTCCAAGCTTCGAGCACGATGCAATACATAATTTACCGGCTCGTGTTTTTGATCGAGAGCTTTGCGTCCGCGCTTCGGCCGCCGCGAAACAGTCAACGTGGTATTGTCGGGTGTCTTTCTGTTACATATCTGTGAAAAACGGCGGAATTATTATGTACCAAGGGAGAATATGGGAGAATATGGGAGGCAACTCAGATTTTACCTACGTACCTTTTTTCATTGCTGCCGAATCAAAAGTCTTCTTTGTACAAGCGAATCTTCAGCTAAAACAAAAGATAATTTGCCGTCGCGTCGTGTATATTTTTCTCGCTGCGGATACACAAATCGTTTGCGCGGAGATTGGGATAGGCCGAGACAACGAAAGCGCGCATTCACAATAAAATCCTCTTAACTTGAGTCCGGGATAAGATTGTTCGTTATGATCCTTCGGATTCATCCCTCCCAACTGTTATTCCTTCCGACCTACAGGAGTTTGCAGCGTCGGGATAACATGCGGTTGCTTTCACTCCCACCGTTAAAGAAATGATGTTAATCCGGTTTTTAATGCGAACGAGAACAGTTTGGAGGAAGTCATGGTATAGTTTTATCAACAACACAAGAAGCGCGCTGAACTGTGCCCTTTTCGCGATTTCCCTCTCAATAGCGAGAACTCCGTTCGTATTTGAACTTTTCGAACTTTCCGATAAACTTCGGACGAGAAAACCAGCGCCTGAGCATTGTGGGGGCGTTGGGCTTCACCGAAGTGTACACATCGGTAGCACCGCTGTCTAAAACATGACGATGAACCACCAGCCGCCGTGACTTGCTAGACCACTTGTTCTTTGGACTTCCGGGTGCGGTGGAGCTCGGCGGTCTAAGGTCTGCTCGCAGCAGCGACCGCTTAGTGTCCTGCGGTACGGATCCTGTCGATTTCACTCGACAAAAACGGGACTCAACATACAACCATACTTCGCCAGCACAGCCTCTTGGATACACACTCTGCGAGGTTGAGGACCGGAAAGTCCCCGACAAGTAAAGGCGTCTAACACCGGAATTCGGCTTCTCTTGGTTTCCAAAGAACCCGAAAGGTTCTGCTATGTTGAGCAGGGTTGGCACTCAGGCTAGTCAGGGGAGGATTTGAATTTAAAAAAATAAAAAAAATTACATGGGTCTTGAAACTTTGAGCACACGTTGCACCGCTTCTGTAATGTTGAGCCTGGACGTGAATTTCCAGAACGGTTAGGTAGTTTCTCGGTATCATCGTCATCAGCTCGCAGGAGCGACTCCCTGAATTTGACCGCCCGGAATACAGTATGTCCTGGATAAAAGTGCATACCTTCAAGAAGGGCTTGAAGCGGCGCCCTCGGAACAGCGACCTGGGATCTGGAGATGGGCAAGGGGAGACAAGCCGTCGGCAGAAGAAACGGCGGCCTTTCGCGGTGAAGCCAGAGGGTGAACGTTCAAAGCGGTCAGGTAGTTTCTGGATCGCGTCATCGTCATCAGCTCGCAGAAGCGACCTCCTGAATTTGAACGCCCGGAATGCAGTATGTCCTGGATAAAAGTGCATACCGTCGCGAAGGGCTTCGAGCAGCGCCCACGGAACAGCGACCTGGGATCTGGAGATGGGCAAGGGGAGACAAGCCGTCGGGAGAAGAAACGAAGGCCGTGGGCGGTTAAGTACAGTCGCTCGTAGAACCGAGCATCGGGGAATCTTTGTAGAAGCGTCATTTGCAGCGCACGAGGCAGCTATACACCTGCGCGACTTTCCACGACGACAAGAAATACGGGCCCTCGCTAATTGTTAGAGTAATGAACAAAGTTGCTACGCCCTCAGGAGTTATTCCTGTATCGTTGCCCGTTATTCCGTCCGTTCAACGAATACCAGCACCAGCCGGTTGGCTTTTCCGTCCCTCCTCCCTGGCGCCTCTTTTCTACTCTGTTGATGCTGCCTGTAGCTGCTCGGTTTAGCGACTAAAGCCGCGAACTCCACCGAGGCGCCTTACATAAATCTTTACGATAATGGCAAGGAAAATTCTCCGGACTATCCTTTTCCTTTCCCTATCTTATTTTATTTCCCTTTCAAAAAGTTGGATGAAAGAATGGAAGGCGACGGTGGAGGAGGCTGGAATATTATATTTCGCCGCTTGCACGGTACTTGCAATATCTGCCGTGGCTTTTTCGAGTAAAAATCGCCGGTGAGTGCAATACAAGCGTGCACTATCGCTGTGAGAGATTTATTCTAGACAATTATTTTCCACATCTGATAAGCTTTGAACACTATCTTAGGTTCTGATCCATTTTCCCAGCAAGGGCTGCATGAGATCCTCGTCCGGTAAAAATGATCGACAGAAACGGATCCAGATTGATTCGAAAGAACAGTCATTAGTCACTGTGCTTCATGGCATTCCCGTCAGGAAATACTCATCGGACACAATGCTCAGTGCTGTATGATGGTGAGATCGAACGACTTGCGCGTTCTCCAAAACTTTGCCCCGTGTGCGACTAACGTTACGTCATGAGTTTGCGGAAGATATTAAGAAGGCAGGCATTACACGCTGAT
The DNA here is from genome assembly GCA_933228735.2 of Amblyteles armatorius. Classification (NCBI taxonomy): domain Eukaryota; kingdom Metazoa; phylum Arthropoda; class Insecta; order Hymenoptera; family Ichneumonidae; genus Amblyteles; species Amblyteles armatorius. The sequence continues at coordinate 14,586,218 of OW121689.1, read as the reverse complement.
AACACTAATAGGAGTTCAAATGATTGCTAATGGAATACATTGTCACTCCTCCGGGTGAACCAAGGGAAATGGACTCATTTAGTTCAGATGGCAGTCATGAATCTATGAATCTCCCGAAATGTGGCCAATGTACAGTAGTAGGCAATTGAAGTGAAACACGATATTTTAGGCCAGTTTTGGTAGAAGTTGGACCCTTTCACGTATACTTTCGCAAAAATCAGCTTCTTCCACGTCAATCGCCTAGACTGTATACATGTTCGGATTTCCAAAAGAATTCGGAATATAAAAAAAAAAAAGTGTGATCGATGTTGAAACTCCGATATTATTGCAATAATTTCATAGCGTTTTCGGTTTGGCGAACGGAGCTGACATTTGGGGTAATTCCTGGTGATATCTCAACGAAAAGATATTATCGACCCGCCATATCGCCCCCAATTATTATACTCACATTTCCGCCGCGCAGTACTTTCTTGTCGGATGCTCTTAAGCAACTCCCGTTCCTGCGCGCGTTAAGTCACCATCGCCAGCATCGACTTCGGGTAAGCCGGAAAATCGCGCTCGTATTATATTCGTGACATGGCCTTGGGTACCATTGCGCACAATATTATGTGCGTTGAATGCGCCCCGGGGCTGCACCGACGACCGCGCCGACGACGAGCGTAGAACCTAGATGCGGAGCAGCTCGAGCTCGGTTGCTCGGAGATGCTTTTCCGTTGTGTGCGCGTGCGTAAAATTGGTGGTGGTAAAAAAAATTGAGGTGGTAAAATATCGATACCTCGAAAAAAAAAATTTCTCCATTTCGAAAGTGGAAAAATGAGAAGGGGTAACCTTTACAATTTTTCGACAAAAATGATATTTTTTCAAAAAAATTTTTTAGAATTTTTTCTTTTCTGAAATCGGTTGGTAAATATGCCACTTGAAAAGAATGGCGAAGGTTTTAATTCGATATCTCGAAATTTTTTGAAAAAAAGTGCCGTTTCGCAAAATTTAACATAGGATTCCCTATGCTGGAAATGGTCAATTTTTAAAATTTCTAAAAAGGTTCCAGTTTTACGTTTTCTGTGTGGAAATGGGTCACCTGAAGCGAATGGCGGTGGTAGAAATTCGATATCTCGAAAAAAAAAATTTCTCCATTTTGAAAGTGGAAAAATGAGAAGGGGTAACCTTTACAATTTTTCGACACAATGATATTTTTTCAAAAAAATTTTTTAGAATTTTTTCTTTACTGAAATCGGTTGGTAAATATGCCACTTGAAAAGAATGGCGAAGGTTTTAATTCGATATCGCGAAATTTTTTGAAAAAAAGTGCCGTTTCTCAAAATTTAACATAGGATTCCCTATGCTGGAAATGGGCAATTTTTTAAATTTCTAAAAAGGTTCCAGTTTTACGTTTTCTGTGTGGAAATGGGTCACCTGAAGCGAATGGCGGTGGTAGAAATTCGATATCTCGAAAAAAAAAATTTCTCCATTTTGAAAGTGGAAAAATGAGAAGGGGTAACCTTTACAATTTTTCGACAAAAATGATATTTTTTCAAAAAAATTCTTTAGAATTTTTTCTTTACTGAAATCGGTTGGTAAATATGCCACTTGAAAAGAATGGCGAAGGTTTTAATTCGATATCTCGAAATTTTTTGAAAAAAAGTGCCGTTTCGCAAAATTTAACATAGGATTCCCTATGCTGGAAATGGGCAATTTTCAAAATTTCTAAAAAGGTTCCAGTTTTACGTTTTCTGTGTGGAAATGGGTCACCTGAAGCGAATGGCGGTGGTAGAAATTCGATATCTCGAAAAAAAAAATTTCTCCATTTTGAAAGTGGAAAAATGAGAAGGGGTAACCTTTACAATTTTTCGACAAAAATGATATTTTTTCAAAAAAATTTTTTAGAATTTTTTCTTTACTGAAATCGGTTGGTAAATATGCCACTTGAAAAGAATGGCGAAGGTTTTAATTCGATATCGCGAAATTTTTTGAAAAAAAGTGCCGTTTCGCAAAATTTAACATAGGATTCCCTATGCTGGAAATGGGCAATTTTTAAAATTTCTGAAAAGGTTCCAGTTTTACGTTTTCTGTGTGGAAATGGGTCACCTGAAGCGAATGGCGGTGGTAGAAATTCGATATCTCGAAAAAAAAAATTTCTCCATTTTGAAAGTGGAAAAATGAGAAGGGGTAACCTTTACAATTTTTCGACAAAAATGATATTTTTTCAAAAAAATTCTTTAGAATTTTTTCTTTACTGAAATCGGTTGGTAAATATGCCACTTGAAAAGAATGGCGAAGGTTTTAATTCGATATCTCGAAATTTTTTGAAAAAAAGTGCCGTTTCGCAAAATTTAACATAGGATTCCCTATGCTGGAAATGGGCAATTTTTAAAATTTCTAAAAAGGTACCAGTTTTACGTTTTCTGTGTGGAAATGGGTCACCTGAAGCGAATGGCGGTGGTAGAAATTCGATATCTCGAAAAAAAAAAATTCTCCATTTTGAAAGTGGAAAAATGAGAAGGGGTAACCTTTACAATTTTTCGACAAAAATGATATTTTTTCAAAAAAATTTTTTAGAATTTTTTCTTTACTGAAATCGGTTGGTAAATATGCCACTTGAAAAGAATGGCGAAGGTTTTAATTCGATATCGCGAAATTTTTTGAAAAAAAGTGCCGTTTCGCAAAATTTAACATAGGATTCCCTATGCTGGAAATGGGCAATTTTTAAAATTTCTAAAAAGGTTCCAGTTTTATGTTTTCTGTGTGGAAATGGGTCACCTGAAGCGAATGGCGGTGGTAGAAATTCGATATCTCGAAAAAAAAAAATTCTCCATTTTGAAAGTGGAAAAATGAGAAGGGGTAACCTTTACAATTTTTCGACAAAAATGATATTTTTTCAAAAAAATTTTTTAGAATTTTTTCTTTACTGAAATCGGTTGGTAAATATGCCACTTGAAAAGAATGGCGAAGGTTTTAATTCGATATCGCGAAATTTTTTGAAAAAAAGTGCCGTTTCGCAAAATTTAACATAGGATTCCCTATGCTGGAAATGGGCAATTTTTAAAATTTCTAAAAAGGTTCCAGTTTTATGTTTTCTGTGTGGAAATGGGTCACCTGAAGCGAATGGCGGTGGTAGAAATTCGATATCTCGAAAAAAAAAATTTCTCCATTTTGAAAGTGGAAAAATGAGAAGGGGTAACCTTTACAATTTTTCGACAAAAATGATATTTTTTCAAAAAAATTCTTTAGAATGTTTTCTTTACTGAAATCGGTTGGTAAATATGCCACTTGAAAAGAATGGCGAAGGTTTTAATTCGATATCTCGAAATTTTTTGAAAAAAAGTGCCGTTTCGCAAAATTTAACATAGGATTCCCTATGCTGGTAATGGTGAATTTTTCAAATTTCGAAAAAAATACAAGTTGCATGTGTTTTGAGCCGGAATGGGCCTCTTAAAGCCAATGGAGGCGCCAATCCTCTCTGTGTGCGGCCACTCATAATCCCTTGGCCACGACGCCAAATCCGAGGATTTGAATTTGTCGGGCGGGAGATGAGGCTTTACCTACATAATTTAACAGATAGGTACGCTTCGCTCGAAGTCTGCTCGCACAACGCGGTAGCGGCTCGGGCAGCAACGGGGGAAACAGAATGGTGCCGCCCCTGGTGCGTCACGGAACACGGACTCGCGGCATTGAAACTGTGTAACAGAAACTCTGTGTTTCTCCCTATCATCGGCTTGACGTCAAAACGGTGCGGAAGCCGGTCCAACCCCTTGCAACCCCCCCCCCCCCCCCCCCCCCCGCCCCCACCCAACCCCATCCCACCCCACCCTCATGACGGAGTGCGGACGGGAATTTCCGCCCAAAGCCGGGAGACTTCGCCACTCAACTATCCGGAAATACAGCACGGGTTTCTCTGCGCGCCTCGCAGTCATATAGAGTAATATAATTTTAGCATGAAAATTGACACGACCCTGAACATATCTGCACGAGATGGAATCTCATCTTCGGTAAGTCTCTATCAATGAGCGGCTTCGGAAAGAAAAAAAATGGTTCGGTCGGAAAACGTTATTCTCCGAGTGAATTTCCAGCAGTGAAGTTCTCGCGATGCAGAACGCAGCCGTTATAACTTCATGAAATTTGGTCACATGCAGGGTCACGAATTGTTATTGCATGTCTTCATGGTTACAAATCGATTCTCCGGATCACGCAGGTCACGCATCGCTCGTTATGCCAACGCAATCGAAAAATCTGTTGGCAAATCCATTCGAGTTTACCAAAAGATTTTAACACTCGCACTCTTCACGAATAATTCGGTTCCCATTGAGGCGCCATTTGTGAATCGCATTGTAAGGCACTGCGGAATCGATAAACCGCATATGTTTGGTCCACGATATTTGACTACATCCGTAATATCGAATCGTTTCGATAACTCGAATAAAATTAGTTTTCCGCTTTGTGGAGCGCCGAGCAAACAGCGGCAACTGACTATCTCCCGTTCGACGATTTTCTACTTGTTGCCCGCGGCTCTCCCTCTCTGCGCTGTGCACATCTGTTCCAGATAGCATGGTATCGGGAATGAACATCCTGATCGTAAATGGGGTTGCGTGCGTTCCTCTAATGGATGCGGTTATTCGCTCGCATCGGATTCTACCTCCGTACCGTATCTTCCGGTCAGTGTGGTGTACGTTGCTCTTTTACCACACGGTACGCATGCGCGAACCGACCGACGCATGTACCGAGGCCACAACGTGTACGTTTCCTCATCCGCAATCCCTCGGGCAAGACTCAACGTCACGGGCACGTCGTGTCTCGAAGAGTTGCTACTGCATGCTCTCGTACCACTTTCAACCCCGTGCGGTGCACGGAGGTTGTGTGCAAGAGCCGTACGCTTAAAACCGTCGGGGGACGAGAGCATCAACAACCGCTTGAGGGCGCGTTAGCGATACTCCGGTGGAAACGACTCAGGACGTTGGCTCTCACGCATTCAGGGAAACTCTTCTTTTTTTTTTTTTTATTTTCCTCCGCATTCATCCGCTGGATGGTGCAACTCTCGATGATATTCTTGATGGGTGCTTGTATAGAAAAAAAGGGGGAAAAAAGCATGCAATGCGGGCGCACCATCGCCCGTATCGCATGCTATCATTGCGCTGTCGTCCTCGTCGAGTGAGCTGATTCATCGTCGCTGATGATCTCGTTGCCCCCGGCCATCTTGGCCGCGGCGGGAAAACGGAACACCCCTTGGTCCCTTTTTTACATTCCATCGCGTTCTTTTTATCGCGAGAGCACTCTAAAAACAAGTGTGTTGGAGCAACTCACTACACCCATGTTGCGTGTGTTGCGCCAACAAAATGCATTAATAAAATACCTGTTGGTAGGCTTGCGTGTTGAAACAACACGCTTGCGACGCAAGTTGGTGTATAGGTACACGCTACGTATACTACACACTTAATAAAAGAAAACACTGGGAAAAGAACACACTTGCATATACATTTGAATGAAACGCAATATCGTGGATTCGTGTATCGCACAGCACGATCATGGACAGCCCGCGCAATATTTTCAGGTGACATATATGCTGTTTTGAAGCTCACTCTAAAAACAAGCGTGTTGTCAAGTGTGTTGAAACAACCCATAAAACACATATTGCATGTGTTGCGTCACAGATGCCACGAGTTTAACAGAACTATAAGTCTGAACAGAACTGTAAGTTTTAATAGAACTATAAGTCTGAACAGAACTATAAGTCTGAACAGAACTATAAGTCTGAACAGAACTATAAGTCTGAACAGAACTATAAGTCTGAACAGAACTATAAGTCTAAACAGAACTATAAGTCTAAACAGAACTATAAGTCTAAACAGAACTATAAGTCTAAACAGAACTATAAGTCAGTATTTTTCGAATGTATATCGTCGGACCTGCAGGATTTTACAATATTCATGCGTCCATATAGTGGAGAGCCGCGAGTAGTTATGAACCCTCGAGATCAAGCATATATGCTCCCAAGCATCGAGATAGTGTATACACTATCTCGGGACTCCATGCACGTGGAGTCCTGACATGAAATTGTGTTGCACAAGGAACCCGGCTAGCACGACGGTACAACGAGAATTATACGATTATGCCGCAACCCTTACGGTCGTGTCGCGTGGCTTTCCGCGGCAAGAACCCCGCAGCAACGGAACCGGCAAGAGCGATATGCTTTTCCGCTGCTCGGGCGGGAGCCGCGAATGTATCGTTTCACGGCTACATAATCGAATTCCGGACTATCACCCACCTGCAACTTCGCCCGACGGTAAAAACGGAAACTGCTCGGGTTATGTTGAGAAAATACGTGTCATCGCCAACTTTTCTCTCGGTTTCATTGAAGACACGTGGTGGTTGTATCTTCAATGCCGTCGGTACACAGTAGAAAAAGTTTGTTCTTTTAGGAACTTATTGTCCACAAACGTCCACAGTTTTGTATTTGTTACACCGAAAAAGAGGTTTGGTAATATCAAACTAAGCTGCGGTTGCGGATGGCGAAATAAATATTCGGTCGATTGAACAAAATGTTTGTTAAATCCAAGTAACTATTTGTTGAAGCAACTAAATATTCGGTCAACGCTTCGGTACTGGACGCTATTTTGAAACCGTCGACCGCCGAGGAAAAGGAAAATTGACTTTCCCTGCCATCGCCGATTCCCCTGAGAAAACAATTACCTTTTTACCTCATCGGACTGCGGTCTCAAAACGGCATTTAGCACAGTCGTCGTTACGCGACCGTATCTCACGTCACCTTAACATTCAACGAAACGCCGACCACAATTTCCAGAACGAAACTGGCCCGCCGTGAAACGGGGGTGGCGAGTTACGGCGCGAAACAGCATCCAGCTCTACATGTAATATGTAACTATATTAAACGAGGCATGCCGGGTGCGACGCGGGAGGTGGAGACTTCTCTGCCTCGACTTCCATTGTCGTGGAGGTAACGAGGGTGAATTTTTTCACAGCCGAACAATATGTCGCATTAGCGTATTGTGCCAGACGAGACTGTGTCGCGCTGCCTGCAGGACTCTGCACCGCTATCACGCGACCTCGAGCGGTGCTCGTTCCCATCGTTCTCTCCTCGCGGTCGCAACGTAATCGATGCTCGATTTGCATTCGGCGGATGGTGGCAGGAAACGCTCTCACGGACTCCGGGTCCGCGATATCATTCGATGGGACACACCGATATAGAACCTGCATACCATTTTCGACCATTGTAAGCGATCGAAACATATACCGTCATTAACGAAAATTTCATCGCTCGGTAAATCGCCGCGACAATCGATTGTAAGCCTGTTGTCGATTTCGCTTAATTACCACTATTGACAACCCATTACATTTCGGCGCCTACGCGTTTGCACGATGCCGCCGGACCGAAAGAGCGAAACGGAGGTGAGAGTGACCATGCGCGTTATTGCCGATCTTTCTCGACGAACTGCGAAGTAGCTGACCTGTCAAGTCTGCCAGCACCGACCAGGCTGCTGGAGCAGCGGCAAGTACGTCCACTCCAGTGCTCTCCGGGTCGACTGCAAATACATTTGAGATGTATCGTGCACGTTTTTTTACCGACTTTCCATGTGATTCAGTCACTGGCTGCATTCGAGATACATTCCAGTGAAAAGTAACAAATTTTCTCTGCTACGTCACTTCCGGTTTACAAATTAGATTTTGTTAATTTAAAACCATGTTCTCTGCGAAGTAAGAGCGTAGTGTCATTGCCCAGTGCTTATTAGCGCTCGGTAGACCGTCGGCTTCCGACGGATGTACGTTTCGGCGTACGGCAGCCAGTGTGGAGCCAGCGAAGTACCGTTCTTCCGGTTACCGCAGAATCCAACCCGGATGCCTTCACCGACATGTCGAATTCCTACGAATTCAACAGTGAGCATTAATTCATTGAAGCATACATTATACTTGAAAGAAAACCCTGGCTCAATAGCTCAATATCTAACAAGCAACCGAACTTTCCGAGATATCCCAAAAAGTAATGCATAGGACAACATGAAAATTGCAAGAATGTCAAGTAAAGATTACATGAAAAGCACCCCTCTCTGAGAAGCAGTTTTTACGTTGAAACAACACGCCAGACCTCAAAGTGTTCGCAACGGTCATGAAATATGCTCGACCTGGATCGATGAAAAAAAATCACCAAACTCTCTCAAAAAAACGATCTTCCGAACGAGCCAGTAAACTAATTACGGAAAGTACAGCGAAAACAAAATGTCAATGGTGGAGCTGCAGGCTGGATATTTACCAACCCCTCGCCGAGCAGCCGATTCCGTCATCCGTCGGGCGGGCTGAAAGTGGTGAATACGACCCACCCCGATCGGCACGCGAATCAGCGATCCATGGAGCGGACCATGTTCGCCACTCTTGCCCTAACAAGCGTGCGATGTCGGGAGCGAGCTTCCGGTCCCTCCGTCCAGCCTGTAAGTACACCGGCGAACGCCATCCCATACGAAACAACTAGCGCACGAGTATCAATGTTTTCCGTAGCACTCTTCGGGAGCGCAAACGCCGGGACGGAAAGCTCTCGCCGGATCCGGTCCTCGGTCCGACACGTATCAATCGATGCGCCGCCGCGCGATATTTTATGCAGCCGATGCACCCTTAGCGACCCTGCAGCGATGATCGACGGGCGGTAGAGACAGCGATAGCGTTCGGCTACACTCGGCCGGAAAACAATTATTCGAGTCCTGGACAAACACCCGCGCCATATACCGCCTCATCAGCGCCAACTTATTTGTCTATGCAAATCGTCAATCAACGGACGGCGGAACGGGGATGAAGCCCGTGCGGCAGTGGTGGTGGTGGAGCGTACACTCCGCTGTCGCTCAAGTGTACATACATCCCAGACCGCACACAGCGTCACTACCAGCACCGGTCCGCGACTGTGGAGGGCAAAGCTCCCGACGGTCGTGCGGCCGTCGATGCCATCGCCGCTACCGTCGCAACACCCCGCGGCGACACACATTCGCATTAGGGCCGTACGAGTGTGTCGGATAAGTCGGTTTACCGATGCCGGTGGTGGTGCTCCTGGCGAAAAGCTTTGTACCCCTGCTCGCTCGTGTCTGTCATACACCGGCACAATTACAGGTGTTATGTTCCCCATCGCACAGTGTGCGTTGCCGTGGGACATACGTTTCGGTGAATCGACGGGGTGCACACTGTAGTATTAGCAATACTGCGAGAACATTTCAGCCGCTGAGCCAGGCCCATCGCACGCTTCTCTAAAAACACGGTGGTTTTTTTTTTTTTTTTCAGCTACGCACTCGCGGCCTAGGCGCTCCCTCGTTTTTCCGGCTGTTTTTCGTGTTTTCCCGATTTTTTTTTTTTTTTTTTGCTTTTCATTGTTTTTGTTGCTTTTTTTTTCTTTCACGATCCCGCTTGATAACCACGTTTTTTACCCCTCGGGAAACCTACAAATTGCGCGCTATTCCGGGGGCACTCTCGAACAGCCTGCGCGACGATTGTTGTTCTCGTTGCGCCGTTGTTGTTGGGGAGTCGTCGTCGAGTGTGAGGTAAACTGGGGAGGGCCGCGGGTCCAGTTTGGATCGCATATCGAAGGACCGAATAGAACGGCGAACAGCGGCTACTGCCGTTCAAAGAATCGCCAGAGGGACCGAATTCAATCGAGCGTTCTATTAGGGTTGCTCCAATTACCAGTGAAGATAGCGCACGTTTTTTACGCTTTTTTTGGGCCGTTGTCGTTTTTTTTTTTTTTTTTTCGGAAACATTCTATTCGCCTATCCTGTTTCGTGCTGGCTGACTTGCATGCAACCTCGTCCGCCTCCTCGGCCCGCGATGGTTCGTTCATAAATTCGACAACTCAATGAAAGTTGCCAGGATAAACATGCTAATAGGATTACGGGAGCTCGTGGTTACGACCCAGAGGTTTGGCAGCTCGGCGCGGAGAGCCCGGACGTAGTAAAACATGAAACTCCGAATTCTCGGGTTTCTAATTTTTTTCCGGCGTGCGGAGGCAAAGAAAACATAAATGTATGCTTCATCGGAGTCTCGTCCGGTGTTCTCTAATTGTGCTGCAAAACTTTTTGGTTAAATAATAATAATAATGATAATAGTAATAATAACATTAAAAAATAACGCAGCAAAACGAAAAATACGCTCATTTTGCGGGTGTCTGCACGGTTTTATTGTTCACAAACGTCCAACATCATTTGCCTTGTTGATTTTACAAAAAAAAATGATTGTGAAATAAATAAACATTTTTGTAAAATGCCCAATATTATTATTATTATTATTTAAATTTGAATAACAAGAAAATACTTATTGACGTTTGTGGACAAAAAACTTCGGTACCACTTTTATTGTGAGAATGTTTCCGTAATTGAAACGTTAACACATCGCTCAAAGTCTCTGTCATGCATCGTTATATGAAAATTATAACGAATAAGTTAATTAAATACCAAATAATATATATTTCAGTAATACACGTCTCTACATCGTACGCATCAGTTACAATCACAATTAACCGTACCGTATAACTTGTGAGTAATTATAGACGGCTCAAACTGCGTTTGAAGCCTTCGGCTTTGCAAAGCTCAAGATCGATAGTTAATTAAGCACACCGCCCACTATTCCGCGCCATTCTGCGTACGGTGAAACTTCTACGCCAAAGCCAGTTCTGAAATGTTAAAACCCAGCCGCAATTGATGCCACTGTAACGGATCTCGGTACACCCACGATGCACCAAACCATCAATATTTTTTTTCCTTTCGCCACCCACAGTTGCGCATTTAGTTGTTTTTACCCAGCCTTTGTGTGTGTGGTCGGGACTTGTCGGGTCGAATATTCTACAAGGAGCATTAACTCACGCTTGCTGGTTACTCATCGTGAACCACTGCGAAAAGTATTACGTTCTGGGAGAGAACGGCGTTAAGCGGACTGTTTTTTTACCTATTTTTCGCAGTACATAAAAGGCAATCTCATCCCAAATGGCGGACACGAGTTCGTTTCGTTTCGCCCTGGGGTTCCCTTTTACCCCGTTCTTCCCACCTCCTCCGCCATGGTTAATTATCCCATACTACCATTCCATCCTACCTCCCGCAGTTAATCCGCGACGCTTCAGATCTCTCGCTCAAATCCCTTATATATTTTCTATACCGCACGATAGGCTGTTCATATAGATTGGCTCTCCCTGTCGGTCGCCAGTTATTGACATAGTCTCATCTCTTCCTGTGCAACCCTCCTCATTGGCGATTAAGTTATCAAATACTTTACCGCTGCTCAGCAAATCTACGCGCCTTGACCTACTTGCTGTTTGGATAATCAGCGATTTGTTCCTTCCTACCAGAATTTTCCTACAGCTGTCGTGCGGATACTAGAGAAGTACGTGGATAACGAAGATTAAGAGGTAAATTTCTGTGTTGGATAAAATTGGAAGAGACGCGATGGACGTAGAATCTTGCGGCGCCCGTTCGATTTCAGCGGGTTTGTTGTCGTTATCTTTCACGAACAATTTATCCAACGGCTGGCTGACATTCCCCATCAGGTATTCCCAAAAGCCCATTCTCACCGGCAGGAAGTCCCTCTCCATGCTAATATCCGGCAATCTTCCGGAACCGATTTTCATGTACCGCTGATCCTCCTTATAGGGCTCCCAATCCGGCGTTAGTCTGGCGCTCGGTACCCTGTTCACGTGAATAATTAAAGGACCATCATCCCGCTTCCGGCCTATCGATATCGACTCTCGTCGGAGTGTTACGATTATAATACGCAATGTGTATGTGTATACCCGTCTTTGACGAATCCGGACCACAGTTCCGTCATGATGTTCACCATGGTCCAATCATTGCCTGTATTGTGTAACTGTAGGTCCGCATACAGTCTATTCAGGCATGGAAACAAGTAGTTCAAGTCGTCCGTATGTGCGACCCCTGTTAACGAGAAACGGATATTTCTATTATTGTTGTTTTTATTGTGTAAATATTTGACGTAATTGGGTGCGGACCAGAACTTCAAGCCTCTATTGACGTTTTCCTTCTAATTACATATTTTTATATAGTATACTATATAGTTTTACAGTTTTATACATTATAGTATAGTTCGTTTGAATTACCGTATCGACGTGGGATTCCATGTAAATATGTTTTGGAGAACGTGCCCTCGTAGGAAAAGAGGTAAAAGTAGACACTCGAGTTCATCAAATCCACCTGATAGTTCATGGCTTGATAGCTGGGCCACGTTATCAAAGCGTCACCTGTCATCTTGAGGATTTCATTGATTACTGGCGATGCGAATCGTGCCGATGTGTTTGCATATTACTTTACCTGTGTCAGGTTGCGGCCCAGGTCGAGTCTTTCGGTACTTCCGGCTTCTGCGGGGAAGTAAAATTCTCTCAAAGCCTCCGTGAAGCCTGTCACATTCGACACGACTTCTTCGCACTCAAGGAAATAAACCCCGACGTTCGCAATGTCCTCAACGAAGCTTCTCATGAGTCCTCCATTCCTGAGCAACTCTTTGGAATTCAAACAAATTTTATATTAGATCGAAGTGAGTGTTTGTCATCGTCAAGTAATTGTTGTTCAGATTGACGTACTGAACTACTCGAATACTGCCCAGTGATTGAAGCCTCAAGTACTTGGTATTTAACGTGCTATGTATTTTAAGACTTCATGTTTCAAGACTTAGTGTTTCAAGTACTTCACACTTCAAGTCTTGGGATTCCATGTACTTCGTATTCTAAGTACTTGATATTTCAGGTACTTGGTTTTTTAGGTTCCTGGTATTTCAAGTCCTTGAAATTTCGATATCTACTTCAAACACTTCAAATATTTGCCCAGCTGGAAAGTAAGAAGTATCACACTATTAGCGCGCTCACCTATCGTCTTAGCTAAGCCTTCGTCAGTCACCACTCCGGTTATCCAAGGGATGTCCCGAAATTCACCGTGCTGTATCGTCGTCATAGGGTGTTTGGTTATAATCGCGTCATCGCTGTACACTTCCACCGTGGGTCCAAAGTTGCACCAGGGATTCTCTTTCCACACGTGCTACCGTCATACAACGCAAAAAATAAGATAATAAAACGTCAAAAAATGTTGTCATAGAAATACGACACGAAAAATAAGATAATCGATCGTACGAATAAATTCATGGCGTTGACAAGCCGAGAGGGGCTCATGTTTCTGAAGCAACTGAGAATCGTTTCGTCCTCCTCGACAGCCTCGTTGTACACGATCTCATCTTTGTCACTGCCGAATTCGTCGAGCAGATAATTCTGGAAGTCAACGATTTTGCGATTGGTCGTGCAGCCGAGTTCCTTGGCGACTAAGAGATACTTCATTCTCATGAAAAAAGGGGGATGGATCGCCCAGGGCGCGACAGCCGAGCCGCTGTGAGTGATGTACTTGTCGAAAAGCCCCTCCGTGCTGGGCGAAAGGGCGAGATGATGGACAGCTGCCGCTCCGCCACTCTGACCCGCCAATGTTACCATTTTCGGATCACCTCCGAAATCTATTATATTGCTCTGAATCCACTTCAATGCTTCGACGATATCCTTGATTCCGGCGTTTCCCGGTACCCTTTCCGTAGCAGTCGACAAGAAACCTTAAAATAAATGAACCATCTGCACTCACTGGACCAACTCTTTCCACAGTTAAAAAAAAAAAATGGGACAATGGAGCGAAGTATGATTTTGGGAAAATGTGAAGTTACTTTTACACGATGGGTGACCGAAACAAGGTAAGTCTATCCGCTGCTGCTTTGGAACATTTTCTGATCGCGTGAACGATGATAGTTATTAATATACACCCAGTGAGTCGCGCTCCGATCCACTCGGCCACGCTCACCCCTACTGAATTTAAATACATATTTAAATCAAATAAATATTTTACTTAAACCAAATTAACGATGGCCGTAAAAAAAAAAAATTCTGGGTGTAGGGGAGAGCGGGGCAAAATGGGTCAGTGGGGCAAATCGCAATTTTCCGATAATTCTTGAATGCCCCATTTTGTCTCGACGATACATCCGGATTTTCAAACGCGTTTTGCGCCGCTTAACACCAGCGCATCACCTTGTATGCGACAAAACTAATGAAAAGACAGTTAAAATGAACAAGGTTAATTTTTTTTTTTTACCAAAAATGCCGAGACGATAGTTGACGGTGATCAAAACGATTTCATGGTCCATCAGATAATCCGGAGCAAAGTAGGTGCTGTTGTTGCTTCCTATGTTGAAGCCACCGCCGTGAACAAACACCAGAATGGGAAGCTTCCGGTCGCTCGGAATCTGCGAAAATCCTCGAGAGATTAGTCGGCTCGGTCGAGGTGGCTTTGATCGTGCCAAATTTCCATTCTCTCATCCCTCGCTCGCAACCTTCCCACCTGTTTCCTTTTCAAGTCTGCTGTTCGCCACAGGTGAGCTACGTCGAATATACGCAATACGAACGCAGGAACTTGGGGTGAAAAATAGTTAAAGCATACTTCCAAACTCAGCGATGAGTTTGAATAATCTATAAAAACAACTTTCCATTTCCTGCTTGAAATCGGCGCAATTTCCACGACCGCGAAGCATTCAACATTTCGGTGATGTTTGTCGTCGCTTTTTTTCTCGAGCCTTAATGGGTTAATTAGCGGCGAATCGCAGAATGACGAGTTACCACAACCTCGAATTCATTTAGCTAAATGAATCGTGCTCGCGAGCTCGCGACCTCGTCAGATAATTTATCTCGCGTTACCGTGAAAGCGCGTGTGACTGGGTTTGCGTCGAGGCTCACATTTTCACGACAAAAACAACACGTTCAAGAAAAGTGAAGTGGGAAATACGTAAAAAGTAAATTTTTACCAGAGGAACGAAGATGTTGAGATGGAGACAAGCTTCGTCCCCGACGGTGTTTCCATCGTCATCCAGTTGAACGCACTTCGGCCCGTCCTCCGTCGCGTCGCGAATGTCGCTCCACTTTTCGCTCCAAGGCTTAGGACTCTGTCACGAATTCGAGCGAATGAAAATTATTATTTTGCAATATTTTTGGAAATTCGGACGATTTCCGAAAATTGTTATTTTTCAATCTTTTTAAAAATTCGGACGATCCTCGAAAATTATTATTTTGCAATCTTTTAAAAAATTCGGACGATCCTCGAAAATCATTATTTTACAATCTTGATAAACATTCGGACGATCGCGAAAATTATTATTTTTCAATCTTTCAAAAAATTCAGACGATTCCCGAAAATTATTATTTTGCAATCTTTTCAAAAATTCGGACGATCCTCGAAAATTATTATTTTGCACTCGTTTTAAAAATTCGGACGATTCTCGAAGTCCTCGATAGTCTCAGACACGCGCATCACGGTTACCTGAAAACGTAGTCCGCCTGTCGGCGGTTCTGCGTAAGGAATGCCAAGATAAGCCGCGACTGAGAGATTCCTCGTGCTCGTCAACCATTTTCCTCGAACCGTACCGAACTTCGTCTGCACCACTGGAACACCTCCTCCGTCCACCGTCGCGAGTAAAAAAAGTATCAAAAGTGCGTACCACATAACGCGCGGTCTTCCCGAGAAACACGAAAAAAAAACGTTCCTTTCGGCCCCAAAATTTCAAATCCGTAGCCTGATTTTTTTCGCTCCGGCAGCTTTTCGGCAGCTGATCGATGAACGGGGTTTGAAAATCGTGTCGCGCTCTCTTCTGTTTTTTCCCGACGTTCCACGAGTGTGGAGCGGAAACTCGACTGTTTTTTGTGACTCCGGAAAACTGACTGAAGTTTCGACGAGTTAGACGATTACCCTCGTCGCGCTCCGCTCGCTCTACTTTGTGTTCACCACTCGCGGATGCAACGAGGCTGATGGCATACGCAAATATAGCGGAAAAGCTTTAATTAAACGACCACGATGCCGTGGAGTTCCCTCGCTATCGCAAGGTCATATAACCGCGCGATATAGTGTATTGTGCTTCGGCAAACTGTGGTACCCCCCTGTCGGACCAATCCCACCGACGATGATGATAACGACTCGTCGTTTGTGAAATAATTCTGCATGCCTGGATTTCCATCGGTTTAGATTCCGCGTGAGAAAACTACGCGTTATTGCAATTTCGAACGCAGCATATTTCACCGTCGGTCCTGTTCATCCATAGCGAGAGAACAAAACCGGTGCGAAAATGGCATCAAAACTGTATGGTAAATTTTCGAATTTCATAGTATTTTGGAACATCCCAATGCTCATTCAGAACATCGTCGAAATTGATTAACTTGCTTTATCGTGGAGGCAGCATCTGCGGACTGTGGAAAATAGTGGGAAATTAGTGAGCAAATATCATTTTTACTTTTTTTTATATTGAAGCCTCAACGCTTTTTAATTTCCGTGATGCGTAGGTTTTTCGGAACACATCTTTATCGTATAGCATATTTCACCGTAGATCTTGTACTTCCGTAGCATGAGTACAAAAACTATGAAAACGGCATCAAAAGTGTATGGCGAATTTTGGAATTTTATAGTATTTCGCAACACCCCAATTGGTGATTCAGAACACCGTCAAAATTGATCAACCTGCTTTCTCGTAGAAGCTTTTGCGGACTATGGAAAATATGGAAAATAGTGGGCGTGTGCGAATGTCATTTTGACTAGTTTTTACATTCAAGATTCAACTCTTTAATTTCCGTGACGTGCAGATTTTTTCAAAACACATTTTCAGCGTATAGGAGGACACGCCTACTCGCCGCAGTGGTTACCATAGGAGTTCGAGGCTGGAGGTAATTTTCCTTTGGTGTGACTTAAATTGTATACGGTAGATGGCGGTGGCTTCTGGTAAACGCTACAGCGTGTTCGTCCGCAGCGGGGTGAGCGGTGGCCTGGCGGATCACACGCAGCGGGTCCGCGTTCGATTCCCGGTCGAGTTGTAATGGATTTTTCTGTGCTTTTCTGCGATTCCCAAGTAGTTAGGGTTCCAGATTAATCCATAGGTTAAAAAAACAGCAAAGTCTGACGAGAAAAAATTGGATCGGTTGAGAGGGTTGCACCTTAAGATGGAGCATGAAGCCCTTAAAATACTATTAAAAAAAAGCGCATCACTAAAACTTAAATCGGGATTATATTATGAAAGAGTCTATCAAAAAGCCACTTTAGTTCCGGTTTATTTACGCAAATGTAACTGCTAGTTTGATAAAAAATTTAACAAAATAAGATAAAAATGTAAGTACTCGACGTCGTGACGCTTTAGCGTCTCGTGCAAACGCAAGCTTCGAGTCCGGGTCCGATTCCCGGCTTGGTATTAATGGATTTTTCCGTGCTTTTCCGTGATGCCCAAGTAGTTGGGATTCCACATTAATCGGCAGGTTCAAAAAAGCAGCAAAGTCTGAAGGAAAAAAATTAGGATTGGTTGAGAGGATTCTTTCTACGATGAACACGTCAGCATAGCCACCACAAAATGGAGCTCGAAACCCTTAAAATACTATAGAAAAAAAAGCGTTTTCATTAAGTAAGGTATCGCAAAAATTTACTGTATGTACGTAGCAACAAGGCGCATTGCTAAAACTTGAATCGGGATTATATTATGAAAGTGTCTATCAAAAAGCCACTTCACTTCCAGCGTATTTTCGCAAGTACTGTACGGTAGCGCTTCATAAAAAAAAATTTAATATAAATAAAAATGTAAGTACTTCGCGTCGAAGCGCTGCTGCGTCTCT
Source organism: Amblyteles armatorius (assembly GCA_933228735.2). Taxonomy (NCBI): domain Eukaryota; kingdom Metazoa; phylum Arthropoda; class Insecta; order Hymenoptera; family Ichneumonidae; genus Amblyteles; species Amblyteles armatorius. Next base: position 14,568,577 of record OW121689.1, on the reverse strand, counting down.
TGATTTCGTCTTACCTCCAACCAAGCAGTTTCCAAGTATCAATATTAAAACACAATCCAAGATACTACACTTTACGATCCAAGACCCCTTTAGATGGCTTTTACCGGCAGAATTTATACACCGAAGCACAGCAGTTAATGGTGAATCTCACTTCGATAATGAACACCCACTTGCGCTGGTTTAAGGATTATATCTTTACCATGAACCGAATATTTCCCGAATTTTTTCGCTGGACTAAATGTCCGTTTGAAAATGTACATAAATTTTATGACATTTTTATGCATAAACCGATAGGTTAAATAAAATTCACAAGTATGAGGTGAAATTGACGCTCGGCACATTAAATCTAGTTTTATAGACGTGTTTGATATACCGTTCAATTAAATTCACCTAAGTATCCTATACTAATTTTAATACAACGATTTATGGACAAATAATTCATAATTTAGATTATCAATTTTGCTAAACACTTTAACGTCCGCCGCTCGGCAATACTGTGCGGGGCCGTACAACACGGTCGACATCGAGTGAGTCGTTAATGGCGACAGCTTATCGATTTTAATGAAAATGATAATTAGTCGCAAACGATGGCACTTTGGAACACAAACTTCCTGGGAGGTTCGCATAGTCTGTCCTGAACGATTTAGACATTGCCAAAACAAACTCGTCGTGCACAGTAAAAACAGTTCTTACTTTATACAACAACTTTTACACAAACGTCGACAATTTTTTTATTCTCCGATCGCACCAACCGGCTCTAGTTTTACAAACAAAAGCACAAACTAAAGTCGTTAATAACACCGGAAATAAAAGAACAGGTTTTTAAATTCAAACCTCAACAAACGAGCTTGTCACTTATTTATAAAAATTATTTTTAATAAACCTCGTATTCTGATTTCACGACATTATTTTTTACCGTGTGGTTGCATACACTAAAAAAAAATGGTTTGAAAATTAAGAACGATATTGGGAGCTTTTTTACGTAAACTGTTTCTGAAATTTCAAACACATGTGCGTTGCAATTTTACAATCTGGTATTTTTATTTTACAAAAGAAGTACATTAGTCTTCAATTAATGTAAGTAAAGTAGGTGAGCAAATTTCAAGTTCCAGTACATTAAATTTCCAACTTATTTTTACAGTGTAGACATGTCGAATTGTTTCCGACATAATTATTATATGGCCCGTAATAGGAGCATTTATCTTGCTGGCCCGAAGGAACAGGCAAATTGAATTGAAAACAGTCGATACGAACCCGCTTCGGAATTAACGGCGAATCCTTGTGATCTCCTTAACCCGTGCAGCTTTCCCATTTCCTCCTTGCAGAAACAGGTCTGTATATCGTCATCTTTTAGCGCGACGCGATGAGATCGAGAATCAATCAGAAGGATGCAATCACACGGAGTTGCTGCGGGACGGGTCGGGGCGAGGGGGTGGGGGAAGATCTCCGTTGAGAGTAAGTAGTTAGCAGTAAGTTTGTTGACACGACGAGACATCGAGGGGACCTCCATCGCCGGCTATCTCCCTCCGTGGGATTTCATTTACGAGAAGCGCACCTCAAGAGAGTCTCCCAACCTGCCACTGATGAACACGAAGTAGCGTTGAAGATTGCGTACGGATCACGAGGCCAAATTAATTTGATTTCTCGATGTCAGAGACCCTCGACTTCTAATATATTACCACGAATCCAGTTCAAAATTTCCGTCCAATCCGCCACGGGGGAAAAAAAACGTTTTGTAGATTACAACTCCTATATTCCATTTTTTTTTGTTATTTTTACAATTTTTTTAGTCTAAACACACAGTTCGTTACAAAAAAATTGCAAAAGTAACTAGAAAAAAAATTCCGGGCCAGAAACGTTTTTCAGAAAGGTTTTTGACTGGCAGGACAATCGATAATTAATAATACAAAATTTTTGGATATGCATAGAACACATTTATGTATAGAAAATGCATAGAATACCTTTTTTCAAAAGGTCTTCCATATCTATAGAGCTGAAGAGTCAGTCACGAGCCAAGACATTTTTCTACTAAAGTGGAAAAGGCCCCTCGAGTTGAGATGTGAGCAAACAATTCTGTTTTTTTTTTTAATGCACGAGGTTGCCTCACGCGTCAATTAACGTTTTCAGCGCGAATAATTGCTCCCCTCGCGTAAGTACGTGCGGTTGTGAATCGGCGCGATGGGCGACGACAGCGAGGAAGGAGACACGCGGGCACCGCAGAAGTGATACAGTGAGCCACGAGAATACCGCAACAGGGGCTTCTCCCGACGGTCGACTTCTGTGAATTACTGGTTCGCGGATCGCTTTATCGCCGGTAACGAGACACGTCGCTCGAACCCTCTCGGGTTCTCTTTTCCTCTCCCTTTCCGTTTCCCGTTCACTTTTCCCTGTTTATTCTATTTTCGCGTCGCGCGGGCTACGTTTCAGAAAGAATCGCTTGAACCTTTCATCCCCGCTTCTCGAAGTAGGCAACGCTCGGCAATCGCTGCCTCCTTTCGATTCCTCTTCATCATCAACGACCTTGAAGATATCTGCATGACATCAAGTTTTGCCGTTGGCAAGTCACTGTTGATGCACTGCTTTGGGAAGAAAAAAATTGCTCACGAAGGAAAGTTTGTGCAATGCAAAACACAGCCGTTGTCTTAACTTTCGGCTCGGCACGTCTCCGATTTTGCACCGAGAATTCCGAGCGAATAATTCTCGCGTCTCGTAACATCGCCGCTATACCCCGTTAGTATTTCGCTTACTCGCTGCATACCCGGTATTAAATCGAAATTGGGTGCGGTTTTCGTCACCGACCTTGCCAACGACGCCGCCAGGCTGACGTCCGTTACAGATGCTTGCGGTCGAGGAACATGTTATTGCTCGTCGTATAAACGAGATGAGATATCCCGTACACATCTTGGAACACGGAATTATATCTTCGGGATTGCTTACACAGTAACAACACATATATCCTGTTCGTCGATATTCGGGACGTAATGTCGAAACTTCGTTAACCTTCTCTCGCTTACCGCCATTTTTGTTTTCTCCAACTCTAGCCAACCGTTTTGCTGGCAGAAATTGTACACGCGTTTCTATATTTTTTTCAATTGGAAAACAATCATTTTTTCACGGAAACAAAGTTACCTCTCGGAAGGAAGAATTTTTTTTCCTAACGCATGCACGTAGATTCCCACTTTCCGTTCCTGTGAAGTCAGCGCGGAAAGTCACTTTTTCGCATCGCGTGCGAGAAATCGCGTTTCTCCGCACACTTCCCAAAAACAAAGTGCGTGACTTTCGTGAATTTGTTAGAAAAACTTATGTGAATGGCAGGGCTGTAGAAAGGGGATTGCTGGCTCCCTTTCTGCGCCCTTGCCGTACAAACAACAATGTTTTTACATCCCGAAGCAAACAAGCAAGCAAATATCAATGAGGATTCAAAGATATCCGTCGAGGGTGTTTCCGCGCTAATGGCATGGCAGTCGAGACGGTTGAAAAATTGCCGCGGATCTGCTTATATCCTCTCCTACCCCGGGATCCTTAGCACTCCCGGCGAAGAGAGCGTTCGTTCAGCCGTGAAAAGTTGAAATCCCGGCGATGATATACGCACCGTTCCTCTCCGCCTAACTCGTTCGAGATAGCGCTTTCAATGGCCGGCATCACGGGTACATAGTCGGAAAGCTGCCAGGGCGGTAATACGTACAGCGGTCACGCCCAGCGTGTTTCCGGCAAGAAAGCAAGAGCATACCGTCGTCCCGGCGCTCGTGGGACTTGGACCTGGCGAAACCTACCGAGCGACCCTGCGCCGGTGATGAATCGCCTCGGGAGATTAATGCATTGCCCCCGTGCAGTTTGTTAGAATGAATAACGGGCCCCGTGCAATAATGATATTGCCATTAACTTGTCGGCGAGCGGTTCATTTTCCTCTGCGGCTCGTCCGCCGCACAGTATCAAAGATTATCCGTATATAGGCGCGTTTTCAGACACACTTGCTCCTCGACCACCGGCGATTTTCTATCGCTTCAATCAGTAGTAGAGTAGAAGCCCGATTAACCGGAGTCGGATTATCCGGGAAGTGGATTAACCGTGCGTCTTCCGAGGTTTTTTTTTATGCCCGGAGCAAACCAAAGTCACTGAATACTTAAAAAAAAGACTAGCTAGATAGTTCCGCTTCAATCATTTTCGTCGAATATTTTAAAAGATCCGCCAACAATTTAAATAAGTAATTCGAGGGTTCGACGAGGCGTTAACCGATTTTCCTGTATGCGCATTAACTGGGTCGATGGTTCGACCGGGAAATGAATTTGCCACGCCGGACCGCTCTGTGGTCGGAGTCAATATGCGCTGGGAACTGGTTGATGTTAAACACACAAATCACCGATGTAAGCGAGATTGTTGCGAATATTAATTTCAGTCCTACTTTCGGTGATCGGTGGCAACAAATTTCGATGCGGCAACGCTCGATTTCAGTGCCGGGATCGCCGGATGCCGGTTTCGCTGTAGCGGATGGAACAAAGCTATGAAGATTGCTGGAAATTAAATATGAATAGACATTTTTTTTCGCGTATTCGGCGCCAATGTCCAGACGATCGACCCCGTCGCGATCGGTAACTGTGCGAGTTTCTCGGATTTCTGGACGAATTTTTTTATAGGGCATTTTTGCTAACTAAACATTTATAATCATAAGCTTCAGAATCGTTTTGCTCATCTAATATACTAAATCGTGACTAAGGGTGACAATATAGTGGTGACCAAGGATGACTCGTCCTCGTCTGAAACACGCCTGGCGTTCCCATAAGGTTAAGCTAAGGGCGCGAGTTTCGATTCCTCGAATGCCGTGACGAAGGCTAATCTAGATGGTGAGGTTCGATACCTCGAACGCCATGGCGAAAGAAACTTAAGGTGTGAGGGTTTAATACGGCACTTTGTCCTCGGTATTTCGATGGCTATCCGCGGCCCATCATAGAGTTTCGGTGAAGTATGATTCACCTGCCGTGTCTACTGCCTGTCACCTTGCCTAGTTACAACAGTATGACACATCATTTGTTGGTTCAATACGGTTTGAGATATAGTAATATAACAAATTACATTATTATCTACAGCAGAAACTGTTTAATCAAAATTAGTGAGATTAGGTAGAAAAACAAGACATATGTCCAGGATGAAAAAATAATGATAAGACTAAAATAAAACAAAATAACATAGTATGTAAAGAGAAAAAAAGAACTAAGCAGAAAAGGAGTTGTATGCGCAAACACAGCGAAATACCCACACGGATTCCGATTCGCTTATTGCCCCACAATTTTTATCTAGAACCTAGAAAAGAATAATAGATCAAGAATAACATTATAATAATTTATAATTCTATTCCATTGCTGAAGGTTTAGTGCACAAAAACCGGAGGCAATCTTGATCGCCGATAATTGTTCTTCTGTTGCTTGATACACGAGGCTAGCTGAAACCGGTGCCAATTAAACCAATGGGAAGCACAACCCAAGGTGATGGGTCCAAGTCGACCCATCGCCAACACAATCACCTGTCCGACCGAATATCTACTTGGTACGTTACACCAAAGCAGCAATGCAACATTTGTTTCTCCGATACAGCACCGTTCTGCCGGAGCGAAAATTTGACCGGACCTGATTGCCTCATTCCTACCTCATACTCCGCACAAGAGAGCAGCGGCGCAGCAAAACGCCGATGAATGATTTACAGTTCCATCGCAGCATCCGCACGATTCGCTCTCGGTTCTTCCTTGCCGACGCTTGGTCCATTCCCGTATCGCCCTCACTCCGTCATTCTCGCTCTCTCCGTCCCCGCTCAGAACAGGACGGACTTTTACTCGCAGCTTTCCGTCCGCCGCAAATCCCTGCAGCACACACGAATGCGGGGCGAGACTGGGAGGGATTGAACCGGCCAAACCCGGTCGGCGGATACGTCGAGCGTAATGGGCTTACGTACGGGGAGAGATGCATATACCCAAATGAGTAGTTACACACGCTACAGCAACGGCCGTCCCTCCCGCGCATGGAAACATACACTTTGATAAATATTCTACGTCGAGGCCCCCGGGTCGTCGTGCACATCTATCCGGCATCGCGCGACCGCTCGCAACACGAGAGTCATAGACATCACAAAAGCCCCCTTCGCAAATTAAATAATTTCGTATTGAGTCCACCGCGCACGTTTCGGCGCAGCGCGCGGACGGAAAAGCTCGGGGAAATTGTAATCCCCGAGCGGGGACTCATCGACGAGCATGTTCGGAAACCTCGGTATTCGCGCACGGGAATAAACGCTGTTGTTTTTCCCACGATAGGGCGAATATCCGTACCTGACACACGCCATCGGTTCGTATTGTGTTCGGTGAAATATTTTCGCGGTAATGTCCGGCAGCTCTTGATTATTCGGTTCCGGACGATTATTGAAAGGGCATTAATTCACGATCCAACGATAATGGGAAACAGCAAACAAAGTATCACATAATCGCGGGTCGGATGTAAAATTTAATCTGAAATTTTTTGTTAATGGAAAGCTGGACGAGATGAGAGATGTTGTTTGTGTCGCTCTACGGCTTTGGGCTGACTATCGATGATACTTACTACTGTTTTTTCTATAGTCTCGGGAAGGTTAGGCGGTATGAATATGAATCGAGGCTCTCGGTTCAGTGTTCTTCATTCGTGCAACAATGCGTTCCTTTCTTCGAGGTAAAATGCTTTAAAAAATTGGATTTTTATTTTTTGTTATTTATCTTCAGTTTCTTAATAGTGCATTTTTTGAAATTATAGGTTCATGAGGTGATTTTTTAGAAGAAGGGTGCTTTGGGGATGTTTCTCTGCGTAGTTGTAACTCCGTTAAGGGAGATGAAATGCAAAATGAATTGGATGAACTAGAATTTACGATAAATGAAATGCTGAGAGAGCGACATTGAACGAATTACTTGCTTTCCCGGCTTTTTTGCAGCTAAGTCTTAGGGACTGATTGAGTGACGGAAGTACCAATAACAGGGTTAATTTTTGGTGCAGCTGGCTGTCGTCGTATGATAATATCGTACGACCCGTTATGTATCGATTGCGCGAAACGCGACTGATTTTTCGTGCTCGATTTAAGACGAATATCTCGAGGATTTTATTGGAAATTCAGCGCGATAGCGGCAGAATAGGTCATCAACATGGTACGGTCTACTTGCGGGGAGGAATATCCATAGCTCGACATGTTACACGTGTGTGGCAGAGTGTATTTTATTAAAATTGCATCGTGAACTGCTATGAGCAACATGTTACGATGCCGGATACTCGGGTGCGCACACGGTATCGCGATATGGAGATACATCCGAGTTAACAGCCCAATTTCAACGCCGCTTTAACGATGATATATTATTTCATTCGGTGTCTCGTAACCCGCTCGTCCTTCCGGCCACCCCCTCCCCTTTCTCCTTTCACCCGGCCGAACCACAAGGAATCCGCCCTTTTCCACCTTCGTGATCTGTTTTACGGAGTTTAACAAAACAAAGTATCTCCAGTTTTTCAGAGCGTTAACTTAGGAATCAACTTTCATATCAAGATTTAACGAACAGGTTGCCTTCTTCTGCAGGTTTCTTGGGGGTTTTCCATTTCGCTGCCATAAGGCCTCATTCATTTATTTATTTATTCATTTATTTATTTATTTATTTATTTATGGCCAATGATAGAGTCACGGAATAAAACCTACAATCGTAATCTAAGGAAAGGAAAAAAAATGTCCAAATACCAAAAAAAACCTCGGGCTGAGGAACTCAGGTCGATGGCCCTTTGCCAATGTGTACCTATAATTATGATAACTATATAAATGCCTAACAATGGCAATACATTTCTTTTACTACTATTTATTTTTTATTTTTAAAATTTTTAAAGTTTATGACGCAATTCATTTGGATGTCCATTAAATTTCACATAGAGCCGCACAGAATTCCGACCGATCGCACTCTCATCGATTGCTTGATTATCTTTCAGTCACCCGGTTTGGCTCGTTCCTCTCCTTCGGGCTTTGCTGCGGGCGCGAATGTGGCGATGCAGCCACCAATTCTCGTGTAATGCAATTGCAACTGGATCCTCACGATCGTGCTCTTGATAAAGTTTTTTCGCCGACTATTTTTTTTTTTTTTTTCGAATATACAAAGCGAATAACTGCCATCATACACTAGTCAGCACGAGAAAGTAAAAAACGACGGTCACCTTTCGCATACTCTCGTGCTTATCGTTTGATCGCTTCTGCATCGTTTTACGAGCGACTCGTACTAACTCCGGGCGGAGGCTACTTATTTCGTCGTCTACCTTTTTACTCGCTGATATCGTCAGTCACCCGGACCTTCACGTACCGACCGCACAATAGGTACCCGGTATCGCGTGGTGTACTTTAAACTCCGGACGACGTCCGCATGGCTTCAATCGCATACCACTCGAGCTTTTTACCTCCGTCCAAAGAGCCATCAAGATCAGAAAAACCCGCCACGATGCCATTTATTGCACAACGCTCCTATCAGCTACAACCTTCAATTTTTTAAGGCTTTGCTGAATCGGTCACACGTGAGCTTGAACGATGATCACTTTGATTGGTACAAATCAATCGAAAAAAATAGCCGTCTGAAACCGACGTTATTTCACGAAGTTTCATAAATTTCCAAGGATTCCCGTAAACTTGGCCCTTCAACCTTTCACGTACCGGATTCTTGTTCATTCAATGCCTAGAATTTGCCAAGACGCAACCTTAGAACGATTCGAACAACAAGTTAATGTGCTAAAAAAAAATCTTTAAAAATTCACAGACCTACCTTGAAGTCTTGTTTTTTTGATAACGCAGAAGAATATTTATTACGAACTTCCGGATAATTTTTGTGCTCAAAAGAAGCCATGGTCGTTTTCGATCGAAAAAAAGTGCCGATACTTGAAGGGTTGAAGAGTTTGAGCCCAACCAGCGAAGCCCACAAGTGTGTACCCAATGAGAGAGTAGACCGAGTATGTACACGCGATAGACCACCGACCGAATAAATATATTACTAACGATAGGTAAATAGCGGGTGGATGGTTACAAATCGGGCGCGAAATACGTACGCCGGGCCTGTGTGAGCGTTGTCGCATAATTTCAAAGCCAGCGGGCCGAAAACCCCGTAACAACCCCCACCGCCACTCTCGACCAAAACCTCCCCTCCCCCCCCCCCCCCCCCAACCCTCCCGCGACGACGACACACGTCGACCCGTGCACTCACTCGTGATGTTCCGATTCGCCCTCGCACCCGTCCAATGCAAATTTCTCTATGCAAAATCCCGCCATCCGGGTACCAACACCCACATGCACACCACCCCGCACCCATATTTTCAACCACATTCGTATTCATGCATATGTGTATAAGCGAACCGAGAAGAATCGGCGAGAGGGGGAAAACGGGAACACACACGGCGATCGACCAAGCCTACTCGATTTTGTATACCTTCCGAATCATTCTACGTAAAACTACATTTTTTTCTCATTATTTTGTGATTATGTTGTGTCATAAATTTTTTTTTATACTGCCGAATAAATATTTAAAAATAAAGAAGATATGGGATAATGAGTTCTTTTTTTATTGATATTTCAAGACAATTTTTAATTTTTTGGTTTATCGTTAAAATGATTATTTTTTCAATATTCCGCGGTTACATTGTGTCAGGAATGTGACTTTGCTTTCCTCCCGAAAAATATAGATCATTTGCGGTAGTGAGTTTCGAAAAAAAAATATCGACATTTAAGGACAATTTTTTTTATTTTTTGCTATTATTGTAATTATTTTATTTTTTCGTAGAGGATGTTGATCCAGTGGGGACGAAGCTCACGGCAGTTGAGTATCTGCGGGGGGCGAGTGGGTCCTCGACGGACAGCTGCATGCGCAGCTACGAGAAAGAACCACGTGTAATTGCCTCTCGACGAAATAGTCCTAAGCCGGTACTCCGAGCTCTCGTTTCTCCTGTAATATACGCGCCGCCGAACAATGGATCCAGCGAGAGCAAGCTTGCACACCGCTACGGTATGTCGTCAAATATGCGCACGTCCCATAATTAATAGAGGACTGTAGAAATGCTCATCGCACATGAAATCTTTGTACTCTCCGCGCAGAGAACTTAGTATAATTAATAGAGTATACCAGTCTCATATGTGCCACCGGTCCTGATCCTCATAATTTCATCATCTAATTTAATGGCCAAATTAATAAAACTTGTAATTAATGTACTAGAAGTCTGGTGCCAGCCGCACCGTATTACTATGTTTAGAACTGTATGCGATCGATGATCCATATCGGTAATTTGAAAAAAAAGTATTTTTACAAGTCAGCTAAAGCTTTCGGAAATTGTTGACTGAACTGTAGTTGAAGGGCCCGTTTTACCCCACTCTGCTCCGGAATATTCAGCCGTTTCCGGTCTAAAAAACGAGTCATCGTCATCGTCCTGCCTACGTTGGGGGACGAGGCTGGATGCGAGCCGCGTTGCTTCTGTGCTCCTCGCAAACCGATCTCGCAGTCTGGGCGCGTGTCGTTTCCAAGCACCGCACTCGCCAATGGCCAGTAGTATAGCACTACGTGCGAGAGGGCACAGGCCGAGCGTGCGAGCGTAGCGCACACGGGAACTGACGCGGTAACGCGCGTGGGCAAGAGCATCGGGCTAGCCCGCATATCAAATGGTGCGTATCACGGGATACAAGCAATTCCCATCAACCAATATTGTCATGTGGGTAATGAACGGACAGGCCGATGAATAAACATGCGCGCCTCACCGCGTACACACTTCCATCACCGATTTGGCGGAGGAGACGGGTGCGAAAGGCATCAACTAAACCTCCTCTCGAAATGCTGTTCAGCGGTCAGTTCTGAAAGCACTCGAAGCGGAAGAAATAAACAATAAAAACAAAAAGATCCAACCGCTTATGGCCAATTTGGAAAATGCTTAGCGATCCGCTAACGGGCATTTGAGATATTAAACGGAGGAATATTAAAAGTGAATGTGGAAATCCGCTGCCACGAGTAATTAAACGATAGAGCGAGCGATAAAGGGGCGGGGTTTGAAACGAGACGGCACGGCGAGAGTAATAATAGTTACATCGATGAACGCGGCACAGACGTATAATATGTATGCCGCTATAATGTGCATGTGTGTGACTATGTGTGCTTATATAGGGTGTTCCATGCCGAGTCCTCCCCGTCCTCATTTTTTGCTTCCTCTTAGAGGAAGATAAGTGATGGGAGAAACGGCGACTCGTACCTTGACGGGTACGCTCGGCTGCCTGCTCGTACACAGTAAAAAATATTTATACATTTGAAAAACCTTTTTTATCCACAAGCGTTCACAATTACTTTCTTATTGATTTCGCAAACATGTTTGTTCCTTTTTAAAATATTTTTTCTTCCTTTTTAAAAAATGTTTGGTAATTTTTTAAACATTTTTTTTATTTAGAAAATATATTTTTTTATCTTAAAAATAATCGGTGATAATTTTTTAAATGTTTTTTGTTAATTTTAGTTTTGAACGGGCCTGGAAGAAATCTTCATCCGAGCTCGCAAATGATAAACGATGATTTATAAGAATATTTATCCGTTGACTAGGGAAAGAAATGGCATGCAAAAGATAGTTTTCGGCCCCTCGATGTTGACAAGTATCCGAGGCAGATTGAGATTTGACACGGCACAACCCATACATCAGCGTGCATGCAGGTACACGATAGGCTGCCGTGCATGCACGTGCGTTTCCCTACCTTTGTCATTATAATTACAACTCATACAATGGGGAGGTCGCGTCTGTATACACGCGGAGTATATGGGTTTGTGCGTATACCCGATTGTAATGCAATATATGCATATACATTCAGAGCAAAAGGGATAGAGCCGGAAACGTTCGTTATCGATAATCGCTTAAGCGGCTAATACGTTCGACGTTCGTCCATGTGTGTCGGGGAGGAGCGGGGACGGGCCGCGCCGAACGATCCGCGCATAGTCGGTGAATTAGCGTCAGCGAAATTATTGTTCGAGTGTTTGCAATATTTGCCTCTCTGCCGTCGAATCCGACGATAATACTCGATCGAATCCGGATGCATTAAAAAATACAATAAAAAATCTATCTGCCGAATCGATTTACTGTACAATATTTGTGTGACACGCTGTGTTTATATATGTATTATATACCTGTACACGATTATTCATTTCGTAATTGTATACCACTAAAAAATACATACGAATACACCCTCGATCGTTCGAAATACAGAACGGCAATCGCGGGTTCTCGCTCTGGCGTTTTCAGCTACACATTTATCGAGCAATGTCAATATGCAGCGTAAATATAATTTTTTTTTTTTGCAAAAAATGAGACAAAACGCGGAAAAAAGAACAACAATAATTCTGGGTTCGACAAAAAAAATATCGTGCACTCCGGCATTTTTCATACTTCCCACAATGCCAGAGCAACGGGAATGTCTGCTGGGTGTATATTCGCGAATATTACCGAAATGACCCAATAAAATTATCCAATAAATTTTTCTCATAAAAATACCGTTATTTTTCCAGGGATCTGTTTTTGTTTAACAGTCAGAATTCCAGTTTGTGCGTTAAGAGAACAAATGAGAATTTCCGTGACTATCGCCAATTTTATACCTTCCGCAAGAAAAAAAGGTTTTTTCCTCGATCCCGTAAAATTCCTGTGTCGGAAACATTTATCCCGCATTTACAAAAAGTTTCCTGCAAAGTCAACTACAATCGACCCTTCGAAGGCTCGAAGGTAGTCGATTGCCAATAATTTAACAGCCCGAAACGCTGTTATCTGCGTGTCAGCGTCCCGAAACTTTGTCTCCAATATTTTCGTACGGAAACTCCCCTTTACACACGAGATATTAAGCTTCTCCCTTAGGCCGCCGGCACATGCCCCCCCCCCCCCGCACTTCGGATAATAGAGTATGCGCCGGCTCAACGGCGCAAGGGTGTATGGACTGTGTACGCGCATAGGTTGTACGCCCTTGAGGCGATAAATAAACCACACATAGATTACAAGGGCGCACGCACCGGAAGAACAGAGCGCGGTGACGATTCGGGGTAGTCTTTCGATTCGCGGGTGCGCATGGAATTGCGCCCGCACAGGACGGCAACTATTCCCTCGCTCCGTCGTGTAATTAATTAACGCGCTGGATTAATAATTGTAATGTAACCACACAACGGCGGCGGCGATACCGGCCGCACCTATAGGGCGCACGCGAATTCAAATGTGATGAGGCGAGGGAGTTGCGACCGCAGTGCCGGGTAAATTGGTACGGAGTTCTCCAGCGCGGAGGGACCGAAAAGGGCGTAGAAGACCGAAAAGGGATTACAAAATCGTCACTACGCGCGTACGGCTTCGTGGCGGACCGAACATGATGAAATGTAATATGTGACTTCCATGAAAGTTACATATTAGATGATGCCAGTAATTATTCGGTGGAGTCGCATTGTGATGAGAGCCCAATAAAAGAATTCTCGAAGCGTGGGTGTTCGCTTCGTCGAGAGAATAAATATGCTTGAGGTACAATGTATGCATTTGTGTAGCCGGTCGGATCAGTTCCGGGATGTGACTGGACTGATATTAGTAATTAAAAAAAATTAAATGCATAACATGCCGGGAAACGGAGAAAAATTGGAGTTCGGGCAAAATGGGATACACGTTGATTTTTTTTTTTTTTCGTTTCGCCCTGATTTTGGTGCCTCGTGCGAGTATCGTGTTCACATTCGACCAATCTTCTAGAGAGGTCCAATGGGAAAAAAGTACTGCTTTTCCCCCTATTCCTCCAGTGCACCCTTTCCCACTTTGCCCCATCTGTCCAGGTGGTTTCAATGAAATTTAAAAAAATGTCCACACTTCGCATTCACCGTGAAAAATTCACGGTGAATCACAATTGCATCGAATACATTCGGATTATTATTAAAGTCTTGGTATCTATTTTGTTTCGCTGTCCGCAGTGTCCATCCTGTTCCACTTTGCGTTCCCCCTTCGTCCGCCCCCAGCATTACTTTCGCCGGGCGGATCGTTTTCCGGCTCCGCGACCGTTTCGCCTGTGTCCCCGTCTCGTCTATGGAATTTTCATTTAACGCTACGAATTTGCTCGGCGAAGTACCGGTACCGTATAGAGTTAGGAGACAAAGAGAATCTCGAACCCGTATTCCGCTCTCGCGATGACGTTGGCGTGTACAAGCGCGGCTGCGCCGAACTTGCGCGGACTGGCTGTCACGCGGCGCGAGCATCCCCATCCGATCCCCGACGTCTACTCCGGGTGGTAACTGGATCCGGAGGAATTTCGACGGGGCGATACTCGCCCCGCCGTTCCGACGGGTGTGGGCTTTTCCGGTGTTGAACCCACGACGTACGATCCCGGTCTCGGCGCCGATTCCTCGGCAGACATTACCCTGTTACCAATTCCTATGAGGAAGCTGCACCGATCTGCATAGCCGCGCGAGGGAAAGCCCGCCGGTTCCGACCGGAGTCCCTCCGTCCCTTTGCCCGGACCGGGGCGCACCTATCGCCTCTTTGTTGGGCTTGTCAAATCCTCGGAAGGTTTCTCACGGCGCTGACGAACGGACCAACGGCCAAATTTCAACTTCCGGAAAGCTCGGAGAGAAACTCACCATCTCTCTCTGCGCATAATAGCAAGGCAAGCCTCGCGGCGCGAGCAGAGACCAGGGAAAGGAAAAGCCCCCGGTGCGCGAAGGGAAAACCGGCAAATTTGGTTCCGGAGTTCAACGGGGTTGTACTCTATTCTGTTCTCGCGCGGCACGTCATAAAGTGAAAAGTTGTGGAGGAAAAAAAAAAGAAATTAAAAAATTGGAGCTCCTACGAAACATAGTGAATAGGTTTTTCTCGGGTGTATGAGTAGCGAGCTTTGAGAGGAAACGCGTAAATAAAATAGCCGGTGGTTAATTGAAAAAGTGACCCGGTATCGCGGGGCGTTTCGAACTTTTATAACGCCGGCGGCGGTGACGGTGTGACGGCGGTGTTATATACAGGTCCGATGAACATATATCAGACCGGTAACCGGAGCTATGACGCACCTCGGGAGCGTACGAACTTGTTAATAGAATATCGGTTCGTTTCGAAAGGTTTTTTGGGTCCGCTGCGCCAAAACGCCGCGAGGTTATTTTTACCGTGCCTCGCATAACCGTACGCACCAACCCGTTCCCGTTTTCCCACTGTTTAACCGACGAGTCGCTCGCCCTGCGGGACACAAAGACGGACGGACGCGTATTATAAAATTCGGTTGCCGATGCTTCGTTGGACATAATTCCGGCATGTGAATTATTCGAACGGGAAATTCAATCCGAGGCGGTATTGTATTTGAAACGAAACTCCACGGCAATAACAATCGACGTTACGAGTAACCACCGAAATATGCACTCTTTGTTGTGTCTTTCAATCATGATTTGACCCATTTTCCTACGCATGTTCGAGAGATTTTTCGCAAATGTAACCAAGACATTACCTCGTTTCACAAATCGCATAAAAAAGATGAGGCCGGAATAATTTCACGGTTATATCAGAGTTACGAAACACCGATATCTCTTCATTCAATACATTCGGATAGTAAAAATATTAGTAATTTTTTTGTTTTTTTTTCAATGCATGGGCATCCAAGGGATAACGAAATATGCCGGAAATTTGTTTACAAGCGGCGCAGCTACCGCTAGTCTTTTTTTTTGTTTTCTCTCGGAGCATCGAACCGTACGTGTCCCCGATAAAAATTCGTGGGTGCATATACGAGGGATGTTTTTGATCAAGATGTGTGTCCGCGATTGGGGTTTAAAGGTATGCGCGGAGCCTGGCACGATATCATTTGATCGGGAGAAACGCGCCGGGGAATACGAGAATCGGCGTGGTTCCGAAGCCGATCTCGAAGCGACTCGCCTCCCTCGGTGCAATAGAGTTCCACGCCGGAGTGTAGAACCGGAAAGTAGAACACGGTCGATTTCAAACGCCTCGCCCTCTCGGCAATGTACGAGAGCTTTAGTGCATGCGATATAACTGCGCCGTACATGCAAACACATCATGAATTATTTTCTCTGTATGCCGTACGATTTGCAGGGTGCGTTTCGAGCCGTCCCTTCAGCGCGTCACAGCTCGCTCGATCTTCCCTCTATCTTCGTACGCAGCAAAAAAAAAAAGAAAAAAAGCGTGACGCGAGACTCGCGGGATTAAGAAGAAAGCTTTATTATGCGCATGCATTATAGATATCTACATAGACGCGGGGACGTAAAACGAGCGAGAACTTTGGCGCCCGGTCGGGCAAGCTTCGTCGAAGTTCATAAACCCTTTATTATTCTGCAACAACTTACCGCGACCCAAGTTGAATCCGACTAATGCCCCATTTAATTCCTCACGCACGGCGTCCTTCTTTGCCGGGACAAAACTACGTTGCCCTCTTCTCAAGTTTTTTTTTTTTTTTTTTTACTTATATGACCGTCGATTAAATGACGAACCGACCCGGAAAATTTGATTTATCGTGTCGGTAACTACGATTTTTAGAATTTTATTTATTTTTTGTCGAACCGCTCTGAATAAGACCGATGCTATTAATTCTTCACCTGAGTTACGCATTCCTTGTTTTTACTTTTAAGTACTAAAGGTAGAAAATTGGAAAAAATACATACGTCGGGAAATAACCATACGGTTGCGAAATCCGCGAAATTATGGAAATATTGAGATTTTTTGGCGAGTCAGATATAAGACCACGTTTAAATTGACATGATGTATTGACATGATGCTTGATCAAACGGGAGCATGAAAAATGTGAAGCGGAAAATTTTGGTCCAGAAAGTTTTGAGTGACCGCCTTTTTTGCGCCGAAAAGTCGGTTAATTGGTTGAAAAAGAAACATCGCTCGAGAACGAGACTCCGGACCACTTTTACATTGATACGCTGCATTCCTCGATCAAACGGAAGTTTATAAAAAAATGTGAAGCTCCAAATTGCGGTCCGGAAAGTACCGAGCGGTGGCTTTTTTGCAACCGAGAGAAGATAAATATTATTTGCATGATATATCATATAATATATAAATCAATATGATTCTACTTATTTACTATATTGTAGGGAAGAGCGGGGCAAAATAGGACGGTGGGGCAAAGTCGGGAAGTGGGGCAAAACGCGATATTCCAATCATTTTTGGATGGCACAATGGGGCAAAACGGGACAGACAATCCGGATGTATCAACAGGGCAAAATGGGACATCTAAAAATGATTGGAAACTTGCGTTTTACTCACTGTTCCGTTTTGCCCCACTGTCCCATTTTGCCCCGCTCTACCCTACTTCATTTGTTGAATTTATAAATTCCATTTATCTGCACCCCCCTTTTCCGAGAATTCGTTAAAATTACTAAAAATTTTTAACATTGTATCTTACTTGAGGTCATAATTGGGTGTTGAATTTCGATTGAATTACGAGCGAAAGTAATGGGAAACCGAGTCAAAGGATGTTACACGAAAAAAAAAAGTTAAAAAATGTATAAAACCGATGAACGGCTTTCCGACCTATGCAGAATAGCAGATAGTGAAACTGGAGTGGGGCATACGGTGGTCGGATTACTAGGCTGGCAACATTGGTAGAGTTATTGATAATCTTCTTTTGCCGATAAATACATTTCGCCGCAAATATTCGAACAATATTTTCAATACACATTACTCGTCCGTAATTGAGCAGCTGAAGACAGCATTCCGTTAATTAAAGGTCAGATATGTCATCGGTCATAACTTTTTTTGTTCAAAATTCGACGCAAATTGATTTTTGCTGATATCTGATGCCCAAAAAAATATTTGGATTTCATGATAACAAGAAATATATATATATATATATGCATACATGTTGTCTTCAAACAGCGATTGAACAAGGAAATATTTAAAACAACAATAAGACGCTTATCGAGCGATCGTGTTACGATCGTCGTGCTAATAATCGTCATGTAAATTTGGCAGCGGGGAATCACAATGACTTATCGCGATGTGCAAGTATAAATTGTCGGGTTAACGAGTATTCGGCACAATCGAAGCAGACCTCGAACGATCATCATGAATCGATCAATTCTCGTCTTGTTCCTCGTTGTGGTGGTCGTCGTGACATTATGTAAGGATACTTCAGCTACATATTTAACACTTGTACACACTTAATTATACACATCGATGGTGCAAATTCTGACAAGAAAAGCATAGCTGTATGTAAGCTTTGCTTATGTACAGATAATATAGCGTTATAGCGCAGACCCGCGCAAATACACTAAGTACTTTGAAGTACGTATTGAAGTATCAAGTACCGAGTCATTGCGTGCTTCTTCAATTCGTGCTTCAAGTCCTCGATACTTCAATTCGTACTTTAAGTCCTTGATACTTCAATTCGTTCTTCAAGTACTTGATACTTCAATTCGTACTTCCAGTACTTGATACTTCGATACGTAGTTCAAGTATTAGGGAATTTGACCAGCTCTATTATGGCATTAAGCTGTCGATATGCACCCTTAAGTTACATTTTTCGTCATTCGAAAACATCGATATTGACTTCATTTTATTTCTACCTTGTTTAAATAGGTGAGGCAAAAGGAGGAGGTGGAAGAGGAGGGGGTGGAAAGGGAGGGGGCGGAAAGGGGGGGAGCGGAAAGGGTGATGGAGGAAAAACAGGAAAAGGAGGAAACGGAGGAAAAGGAGCAGGTATTGGAGGAGGAATAGGAGGGGCAATAGGAGGAATAGGAAGAGGAAAGGGTCACGGAGGAAAAGGACACGGAGGGCACGGAGGGCACGAAGGACACGGAGGATTCGGAGGACTCGGTGGAGACGGTGGAGACGGAGGAGACGGAGGACGAGGAGACGGAGGAAGAGGCGATGGCAAAGGGGACGGAAAGGGAGAAGGAAACCGTAACGGTGGAGGTCGCAACAATTAGGAGTCGCGTCATCGAGCTTGCGGGAACGCCACTTCGAAAAAGAAGTACAAGGACACTCGTCGAACGAACGACCGATTTCGATTCAACGAACCAATCTTCAGCGACCAGCCTCTCAGTCCTCATTTCACCGTAATGATTATCAAATCCCTGTATCGAATAACAAGTATACTCAGTTTATGACACTGAACAGCGTCGCTCTTTCGCACAGCCTCGTTCACTCCGATATCCAATATCCAATATCCAATGAGAATATCTCCGAAGCTTACGGTGTTTGGAGAAACTGGGCGAGCAGCATTGAGTCGACCCGCCTCGTTATATCGAAATGCCGTGCATACACCGGGTGACTATTCGCGTGAAGAAGAAAAGGGTCGGTGCACCAGGGGTCAAAAGTCGCGAGGGATGAGACGACGCCGGATTGTTCGGACGATGAAAGAGTCCCACCGCTCGATGCCCTTCCGCGTGGTCCACGCTTGAAAAGCTGATGCGCGCCACAAAACACTGCAACACAGCTACGTGCAACGGTACGATTTACCAAGACCGTTGCAGGTCTGTTTAACGGGTATCGGGGTTTCCGGCGAATCGCTATTGGCAAGTCGAACACGAGAAGGGAGCGGAACGGAAGGGAAAAATGGTAGAGGAGGAAGAACCGAGATGCGGAGACTGCGATCCGAAAGAGGAAAGAGGATGGAGGAAAGTTGGCCGAGCGCCCAAATCGGCGAATACAACCAAGTCCGATAGAGGCATCGTGTAGCTGTATGCGCATTCGCAGTCGGTCGGAGGTTCGCGGGACCGGCTCTAAGGCCGAAAATGCAGTCCAGCGTGAACTCGCCGCTGCAGTCTCGAATGATCTCACAGCTCGCGTCTGCTCAGGCGACAAGCCGTTTAATCAGAGCCGCGTCACGTTGCGTCGGACTTGCCGCTCCGCAGCGAGATTCTGGTTGCTCGGAGCCGGCGGTACCGCCGCCGGTGCTAATGCTCGCCAGCTCGGATGTGCACTTGGTCCGCGGCGCATTGGTAAGAGCTACTAGACGGCGACAAGTATTTCTGACTTGCTGTCTCGTCAATCACGGCAAATCATGGGAATCCATATAACTCTCGAGAAATGGGGTATAACGAAAGTGCGATTGCATGTTGGAAGTTTGTATGCGTACGGGGCATTCCATGCCAAATTTATGTGCCTCCTGTACTAGCGATAATCTATTTGTTTGAGCATCGGTTTATTTGCCAAATCTCTCACGGCGACACTGCTGATCATTTCGTTCTTTCTTGCATCTTCAGCGCATCTTACAACATCATGTATTTTTGAAAAAATTTCTGTTATGAAGGCGCAAAATACGGAATTATTCGCGAAAAGCCCCTTATACAGATTGCGGTGATAACAAAGAAAAAGGAAAATAGTAGTGAGAAGTGCACAGATTAGGTACGTGTATGTTATATTTAGTATCGGTATGTTATATTGAGTATCTGTGAGTATCCGCGGGAGTATACATGACACGATCTTTATTATTATGTAGATATGAAATAAAAATAAAAAATATATAATTATTACATATTAAAGAAATGTGCCCATGCTGTGAATGAATAACCAAAATCGGGTATTTCATTTTAGTCTCTTAATCTCATTACATCCGTCTTTTCGCGTTATGCCGCCAAGGTTTTAATCTTCATAAATTTACGGATCGTTTCCTCTCAGATTCTATTTTCATGAATAATTATTAAATTCGTTCATCCGCCGACGAAACACCATCGTGCCCGAGTCACAGCCGAACATACAATAATAATTAATGATGAATCGAGTTATTTGGACAATTAATCGATGGCACGCCAAATTGTGACGAGTCATTCACGATAGCCAGTAACTGCTGAACAAGCAGGATATCGACGAAACTCCTCTATTAAATGGCACAAATACGAATGGGAAATAGCGACGGGGACTCGAGTAAAGTCACTCACAGCGCCGGGGCTGCGGTAACAAATATTCCGAGATACGAATTATCGATGATTATCGATATGAAAATTTAATAAAACCAGTTCGATGAATTTATTCGCATTCCTTCCGGCCTGTCGGTGGTTTCCAATAAACTCCATGATATTCCCGCCCGGAGAATGTTTATCGGAACGAGCGACGATCGCGATTTCTCGTGGCTGCTCGTGACCGCCTTTTTTCCCCTCCAGCGCGACTGTAAATTTCAACGAAATCGGTCTAGCCTCTTCCGCGTGATGTGGCAAGCCACGTGCCGGATACAAAAATGCTCTCTTTATGTCCTTACGGATTCGAAGGGTACTCTCACGTATTCGGGTGAGGGTGCGATAGGCGTAAAATAAATCGCGGCTGCATCGCCGATCCGAGACCTCCGGTCCAGACGAAATCGTTCGTCGTTCGGCAAATTTTTTATAAGACGGAAAGAAATCAACGTATGTGAGGGACCGCGAATTCCCGGAGGACCGAAAGGTAGGCGGGGAGAATTCGCGGCTTTATTTATTTATTTATGCGTAACTTCCAATTCAGAAGTGAGCGAGTGCGTGACTTAACCGAACGTAGCTGTGGCGGGGGTTGCGAATGTGCGAGAGTAAATGAGAAAAGAAAACTATCCGACGGGTCGGGAGCGGCGGACGCGAGGAAAACGACGAGGAGGAGGTATAAGTGGCCCGGGCGAGAGAGGGAGAGACGGGGAAAAAATAGATGAACCGAGGAAGACAGACAGGTCAATTAATTAACCGAGAGGCAGATGGTGCTTGCCGCTGGCTCCGCGATGAGGAGACGCGCAACGGAGGAAAAGAGGCGCAGGCTGAATGGTCCGAGAGCCCATTTGCACACTGGCGGAGCGAAGCGGGGTCTGCGCTATAATAAGTTTCACACGCCCTTGCATCTCGCTCGTCCCCGCTGGAGACAGTGCAGCGGGGAGCGAACCCGCTCGGGGAATCGCGGGGGAGAGAAATTTTACTTAATTTAGATTAATTTTCCTTCCCGTCCTGCCCGCCAGAAAGAAGTTACGGTGATACGAGTATCTTGCGGGCTGCGAGAGGCAGGCTCGATCGTAGTCTCGATACTCGATCGGATTGGTCGACCAGAGAGAAACACGAGACCGCGGAGAAGTTTCTGGAGCTGAAAATCCATTTCTGCAAAAAAAATACGGTGGAAATCGAAATTTTCCATAAAACGGAGGAATCGTCATTTTCCATAAAACGATGGAAAGTGAAGCGATATGCGCTTTCTCATCAAAGTTCAACATTGAAATTTTCATATCACTTCCTAATAGAACTTAAAAATTGAAATTTCCTTTTCAACTCCGTTATATCCATCATCTTGTGTATTTCTGGCCGTAAAACATGCCACGCACCTGGATTTTTCCGCAATTCCATCGCAAAAACCATGAACATTAAAAAAATTAAACCCAAGTCACCGATCGCGGTCTGATCAGCGCGCCCGATGACACTTGCCGTTTTCCTTGAGAGTCTAAGTTCTCCGAATGGCTTTCGTTGTCGAACAAACAGCGACTTGTTGGAGCTAGGCGGGAAACGCGCGAAAGTGTAGATTGTCTTTTTGGGTGGTTGACACTTTTTTGTTGATTGAGCAAGCTTCGTACCGTCTCGAGCTAATACGCGCTTGTAATCCCAGTTTTCTTCGAGACGGTACATATCGCGGTCGGAATAAAATTCCTAGGCCAACCTACCATCAGGAGGAAAGAGGAAATCGAGAAGGGGGCGATGCAGGTATATCGCTCGCACTCGCGGCGGCTGAGTACGTCGCGTCACATTAAATTGACCTATTTACCCGCTGACCCGCTTCATCCACGATTATCCTATGCGATAACAATTATGTGTATAATTTTATTTCATCAGTTCCTAATGAGATTAAATCTAATTGATCGATTATCCCGACCGGTTAATCAATCAATTAGAACTATCGAAATCTTCTTTTAATAAACTCCGTCACCGACCAGGTTTAATTCTGGAATACTCAGATATTAAAATCGTCAAGCTCTGAAATTCCTTCGTAGCAGCGAAGACAAAGTTTATTCATCATTTTCATCGGTACATTTTGTGTATATTATATTTACAGTTTTTACCGACCGAGTCACGTCATCTTAAGATTAGGCGAAACCACCTTCCGCCTAATCCTGACTCGGCAGGTATTAAAAAATGTAACAAACTTGTTTTCCGAATGCTGAGATTGACCGGTCTTGAGAATTTCTTCAGAATTTTTTTTTCGGTCGTAAATATCCGTGTCCGCGATAAAAATTTACTACTGTTTTTATTACCCACCGTGTCACATGCTTTTAGGATGGAACACCAGTTACAGTGTAGGGTGTAGGGCATCTCCGGTTGATTGCATAAATATTTTTAAAAAAAATAATGCTCCGTTCTCGCACAAGCCGGTGTTCGCGGACGAGGCAAATTGAATCGTATTTGTAATTCTATTCGGATCAGGTTAAAGAGTGCTCGAAACAGATTTTTCCGCCATGACGTTTGCACGCCGTTCATGTTCGCTACGACCGAGCCGGAGTGGCCGAGTCGCGGGCGGGGAATTTACTGCGCCGCGAAAAGGCCGGAGTTCTCAGCGATAAATCTTAATTCGCACGCTCCGAGTAGCGTTTACGGTTTTTCCCCTCCGAGGTTAATGGTATCGCCGAGTATACGTGTAAAAGAATCCGCGATGTAAATTTTTACGAGTG
The DNA here is from genome assembly GCA_933228735.2 of Amblyteles armatorius. Classification (NCBI taxonomy): domain Eukaryota; kingdom Metazoa; phylum Arthropoda; class Insecta; order Hymenoptera; family Ichneumonidae; genus Amblyteles; species Amblyteles armatorius. The sequence goes on along the minus strand of OW121689.1, from coordinate 14,544,988 downwards.
TTTCAGAGCGGTCTCCGGGACTTTTTCACTTTGAACAATCGGCCGACGGGACTGAGAAGCTAAAAATTAGTTTACCACTTTGAATTTCAATTGTTCTCCGTTTCACCGCGAGTGTGATTACCGATCGAGAGATAACGGTCGACTGAAGTAAGGAGGATATGTTAAGGCACCAGCATAAGGATTTGGTCCGAAGAACAGGTCGATTTTCAACATTTTTTTTAACGCGGGTATTATAAGATCGTGTCGTTTCGATGGTCCAAAAATCGACCTGTTTTTTGGACCAAATCCTTATGCTAGTATCTCAACAATCAAAAGAACGCATTAAAATTATGAAGCGATGAGTAATTATGTTATGCATTTCATTATTTTTTATTTCCAGACGCTTGGAAAGAAAATGATTTCTCAAAGCATTTTTTCGATTCGAAAAGGATAATGTGGGTAATTTCGCTCTCCCCAATTAAATCAATAATTATATGCTCCGAGCTGTATTCTCTACTTTTACCCGGTACAGAGATATTTATTTCAAAGAGATAAAAAATATATATAATTACCCACGATCTTGTAAGCTCAAAAGAACCATGCGAGAAATGTCTATAATGCTAATTCTGCCAGTGAGCAAAAAGTTTACATACAAAAACTTTTCCCAGTTATTCAATCCTCGTCGTACCGAAGTCATACTGAAGCAATATAGCCTTTTTTATGTGAAAATCGTAAAAGTGGATAATACGTTCCTCCCCGATAAATCAATGATATATCGAGCGGTCCATATTCACCACTGTGCAGAGATATTAATTTCAAGCAGATCAAAAATATATATACATATATATGATCGTATAAGCTCGAAAGAAGCATGCGAGAAATGTCCAGAGCCAGTGAGCAAAAAAGTCGACATGCTCAAATTTTTCCCAATTATTCAATCATCGCCGTACTGAAGTCATACCGAAGCCAATGTACAGCAGACTCGTCGGCAGACAGTGAGATCATTCGCGGCGGACGCACGCCCGGCGATCTCGCCGAACGCCGCTCGGAGTCGGAGGGCGAGGGACGGAGAACGGAATAATGAGAAACCGAAAGTGAAATAAGAAAGACAAAGACGACGAGAATGGCGGTCTGCCCTTTCCCTTTCCCGCGCGAAACTGCGCGTCGTAAAGTTCCGACTCCCCTCTCGCCGCACGTCCACTCGTCGTTTCTCCCTTTCAGCCAACAGGCGTCGTTGTCGCCGCCGCCTCGACCTTACATTTTTTGAAACGTAGCTCCGGGGCCCCCTCGACGGGACTTCCGCGAAAGGGGGAGCCGGCTGATCTCCCTCTCTTGCCTTCCTTCCATTTTCTTCCGCGGCTCTCCGCTAGCGAATCCTGCGGCTCGCCGGCTCTTCGTCTTCTTCGCGATAGCGCTCGCTCGAACACGCTGCGCCGTTGCTTTGCATAGCCGCATACACTCACGTTTCATCGCCATACTCCACGACAGTGCACACAGTCAGTGGTTGCTTACGCGGTACGAAGAACACTCTATGTTGTCTTCCATAGAAGATTCATGTTTCATAACTCGCGATCCGTGCGTATCTCTCGAGAACACGTTTAATGGCTTGGTCGGTAATAAAAACTTTAATTCGTCGTGCTTTTTTTTTACCTTCGGCTTATCTTGTATTTTATCTTTTCAATTATACGAATCTGTTTGTACTGACTCGGTAGTCTCATTAAAAAATGTTTTCGATTAATTTTATGTATCATTGCGAGCAAATGGTTATTGTATTACGGTTCATCTCAACTGTTCCTGTAAGTATCGTTGATAGACCGACCGTCCTGTAGTTGAGGCCAGCCCACTGGTAACGAAGAAAAATAATAATAAAAATATATAAAAATAATAAATATAAAAGATAATATTATAAGCTTTATCCTATGTAAGTTAAGTTCGGTGTTATTCCTGTGTCGTGGCAATTTTTAATTATATGTTGGTTTCACTATTGTTTTGCAATTGTGTGCAAACTCGTAATAATTCAACAAATAAAGATAAACAAAATAATGATTAATTTTTTTCAACAATGCCGACCTCGGTTGTTCGAAAGCAAATCCTTACACGAGGCTGAATCGATATCCACGTCATGTAAGAATTTGCTTTTGCCGGTTAGAAAAAAACAATTACAGTTTTCGTTACCGACCGGATACGTGTTGGCGAGAGACGAACGTCTAGTTAACCTGGTTCGCTGCCGTGCTTTCACTGTGCGAATGTATTGTCCCTATAGACGGTGACAAAAGTTACATAATAGAGTCCCAGGGTGAATTTTCACAGGGAACTTTAGGGTACAAACCCTGCCGCACTAGACCGGTTTGCTGGTATATTACCCTCATGTGCCAAAAGTTTTACCCACTTTCGACGACACGCGCTTTCGAAGTACGAGAAATGTCGTTAAATTTCAAGCAACTTTGTTGCCCAAGAATTTCGTGATCGGGGAAGTTCATCGGCGGGAAAGATCTGCGAGGAGTTCCTGAGCTCGGCGTAGCTCTATATTAGGAAATCTTGTCTGTAAAGTATTATTATTATCATTGTCATTATCATTATTATTATTATTTTAATTATTATTATTATAGCTGAAGAACCCAGGTCGATGGCCCTTTGCCAAGGAGTATAATTAGCATTAGATATAAAATTTAATATAAGAAGACAACTGTAAATATTAACTTTGGCAATAAATCTCTTTTACTGCTACTACTATTGTTACATACTTTCATCAGCTTTTAGCGAGTACTATTTTTTGAAGTTTGTATCACTCGGACAAACGTATGTAACATTAAACGGAAGTTGAGCGTACGGTATACAGTCGTTCAGTTTAAATAGTAAGCGAAACAATCCGGCGTAAAAGATATCCCATATCAGCTAGAAGAACTGAAATTCCGATAGGAATGCCGCCGGGATACGAACGCCCACAAGCCGGAATACAAACTGGAGCAAATTCCACGGCAAAATCTATCTATCTACATCTGCATCTACGCAATAGTAAAGTGCAAAAACTTTTGCATCAAGGTCGAAAGAACGTTTGCGGAATGGCGGAGCAGGTGCCGAGCTTGTAAGACTTTCCCACATGCTACCCGCGAGCGAGACCGATGGCCCCATTCGGTCCCCTTGTAATAGAATTTCCAATGCACATTGAAAATCCAAGTTCGCCGGCCGAGGGGTGCTACAATACAGTACTCTGCAGTACTGTGTAGTCGTTTTTTTTTTTTTTTTTTTTTTTTTAAGTTGCTCGCAGGAACATTCATGAGTACCATTTTCGAGTTCGCTGTCTCACGTACGGAAAGTACGGAGGTAAACTATGCCGGGCAGCCCTCACCTGGCGGCGCCCATGATTCCCGACCGTAGCGTTGCTTCCTCCTGCGGCCGGGAGTTGGGAGCCGGGGCCCCGACACAAAGGCGTCGCTCAACCCGATGCAGAGGTGAGCTATATATATATATATAGATATATATATACACCACAGTGCAGGCAAGGTCTTTCTCCGGCATCTCTCTCCGTCCCGTACGCTTTCATTTTTGTTTTCCCTTTCCAGCAACCATCTCGTCTGGGCTGACGTATCCTTTTCGTTATGCCTGACGACTTCCCTATACGTGCTCGTGAGACCGTGTTACACTACACTTTATCAACGAAGGACTCGACGATAAAGCATTTTTATTCCCGCATCGAAAGATTATCGTACGCCGATAGGGAAGAAAAAAGAAATGTCATTGTTTTTCGAAATCGTGACTCAAGCATTTATGTCCAACTCGGGGTGTTCTTAGACTGGGCTTACAGAAAGCTTCAACCTATCTATATAGGTATATATTTACCGTGGAATCCGAATGTGATTAAATCGTTTTGTTTAAGCCGTTATTCTGATTTAGCACGAAACGCCCCATGTACGTCGCACACGAGTTTATACACTGTAAACTAAATCTTTATCCACGTGTCGACCTTCGAATCGGTCGATTGTAAAGTTAAATCTTTTTAAAGTAGTACGAGACCTTGAAAAAACAAACAATATCGGTAGAGCTCGAACAAAGTCGTCGAAAAACAATGTGTGGAGGAGGTCGAACTTTCTTCGTGACACAAAAGATAAACACAAAAACGATTTTTGTTCGAAATCGTGACGCAAAATATTTATGTCTATAATTATATATTTATTATTTATTTCTGTATTTTTATGTTCGTTTTATAAACGTTCGCGCACGCATACTCACCTTCGAAGGCAACAAGCTCGTTCAACGAGGCGCTGATTCTCCGCGAACAACGCATCGCTCTATAGCCGGTACAGCGTACGTACACGTATTACACGTACGTTGGGCGGCTTACGCATAACGGACGTGGGGGGGAAGGAGCCACGATATTGGCCGAGTCGTTGCCGGAGGTAGACGAAAGCCCGGTGTGTACGAACTGGTGGTTCGGGCGCGCTCCGCACGCTATATCAAAGCATACAGCTGTCTTACCTTCTCTCGCAGTCCCTCGGCAGCGCGGCAGTTGCTTCCCACTCGCTCGCTCACCTTTCTTCGAGCCATACGGAATTCGTTGTTTCTTCGTCACTCGCGGTCGTTCCGACGTTCGAGGATCACTGCGGAGTGCCGAGCGTCGTCTCCCCCCTCTCCCGGCCCGATCATAGCAGCCGCAGTCAAACGGTCGACTCTGCCGCCATTCCCCTCGCTCGCCGCCCCCACCGAGCGACCGGCGAGCGTTCTTCCCCCTCTCCCCCTGCCCCGTTTCCCCGCCGTAGACGCCATTCGCGACGACTCGTCTCCGTTCGACGTTCGACCCCTTCCCTCGCTTCCACTTCGTCTCTTCGCTGTTTCCCCTTGCCCCTCGGCAACAGACTCAACGGCTCGAGGCCCCTCTCGCTCCCCTTCCCCCCCTCCTCGCCCCGATTGCCGCGACTCGTGGCGAAGTTTTAGCGTCGCTCTACCCGTTGCGTTCCTACAACTTAACCGGATCTATTACGCGTACTTTTAGTCGTTCGCCACCGACTTCTTTATTTTTAATTCTACCTCATTGAACGGCGCTCTTTTATATACAATATTTCCCTCCCAAACGGTTCTCGAGTCCGAGTTTTCGCGGTGGAATTCTTTGGGAATAACCCGCCGTGAATCTAATTTGCAAGCACTTGTTGGTTCGTCAGCCGTAGAGCCGGCAAGAGTCTCGCAACGCTCGCCAGTGTGCGCGGCGGTTGTGTATTTTATTTTATTTCCTTTCTACCGTTGGTGTGCGTGCCAGTTTCGAGATTGTCATCGACCCGTCCGCGATATAGACAATATTATACGTTTCGTTCACCGGCGACGTCGCGTGTATTGTCGTTTTTTAAAATTGTGTTTTTCGTTTTGTTTATTTCTATCTTTACATTTCGGGCGTTTCGTTACGCTTTTATTTCGTTGTCGGTGACAAAGGCGGTGTGTGCGTTTCGACTCGAGTGGCGTGGCGTCCTGCCGCTTCGTTCATAACCTCGAATAATCAGTTGTCAGTGGTGCGCCGCTCTCGCGTCCCTCGCCCAACACACCGCTCGTGTCCACGCCGCTCTTCGCCTCGTACGTATACACCAGACCGACGCTCGTTCGTGTGTCTCACCGCGACGCAGCAGCAGCGCGCGCGATAGTCCTCACGACTCTCAGAAAGACCGGCCGCAGCAGTTCGTCACGAGGTCTAGCGACGCGTCGCACGTATTACCGGCTCCGAGCGCGTGTTCACGTATATTCCTGTATTATTTTATATTTCTTTCCCCCCCGCTCGGTCTGTAACCTCAACGATTCGCTGCCACTCTCATCGACCGTGCTGTCAACGAGCCCGAGAAACCCGTGGCCAGTCCGCCGGCGTCAAGATTATTTTCTTTCTTTTGTTTGTCGGGGGCAACAAAAATTGTCTAACGGACGAGGAGCGCGCGCGCCATTTTACGACTCTTCTTCAGTGTTAAAACCAGTGTGTGACGTGTGTTTCTTTGTGTGGGTGTGTGTGCGCGTGTGCGCGAAAATCCAAACAGTGTACCGCTGCCGGAAAAAAGATAGATCATCGTCTAAAGTTGCATTCGTCGCCGAGACAAAGCCGAGATCGGAAATCGTCGGGTTTTTTTTCCGATAATACGAGGATCATCGGAGACCGGCTAAACGACGCGCCTACCGCCTTTCGGTTAGTACCATCTTCCATCTTTTTTTTCTCTCCTCTTTTGAATCCGCGACTCGCGCTCCTTGCGGTCCTAAGGAGCTCTCGAGGTTCGACGATTTTTTTTTTCGCGCTTATTTTATTCCGTACGCGCGTGTCGACGAGGACGAGGAAAACCGGCAGCAACAAGCCGGTCGCCACGAGCGCCGCGGGTTAACGCGCATGTCCAGAATCCGACGCGCTTGTATGTCATGCTGTGTACGTGTAGCCATGCTGCCGTGGCCGCTACCGCTTCTGGACCATAATCCAGTGCACGCGCAGCCATACGCGCGTCGAACGCGGCGACACTTGGCGAATTCCATGCAACCTGATGCTTCTCGTAGCTTCCCAGGCGGCAGCGCGCGTCCTCTTCGTTCGAGCCACCCTGTATTACGGGAACGGCTCTACGCTCGCGCTTGGGTACGGACTTTCGGGGCTACCACGCACGACCCGTAGCCTTAGATCCTCGAGGCTCCGGACTTTCACTCGACCTCTCCGAAATACAACGATGACAATTGAGGTACCAATGCTCGGACGGTTAAGGACATCCCTAGATTCCAGCAGTTTTTAATTGGCGAAGAACAATTTTTTTTTTCGTGAGAATAACCGAAACCAATGTCAAGCTGATAGTTTCGAGTTTCTAAAACACATCGATTAATTACATAAAGATACATTCTTTTTTATTTCGGAAGAAAATAAGAAGTGTCAATTTCCAGACACGGTTTCTCGACACGTCCCTGTATTCGGAGACTGCATGTCCCAATGTTTCGGACAATCACATATTTTGAGAATTTAGATGTACGAACTCAACTAATTAGTATTGAGAAAAAAAAGCTGGCTGACCTAAGTCCTTCGAACTGTCTAATTATTGGGTCGCGTATGCAGTAACGCTTGTCCCAACTTTCGGACGCTGTATCGTCTGTCTTTTAACAACTTGCAACAACAGAAAATAATTTAGTCTTAAACCTTGTATAACTTTTTCTGTGCATCGAATAATGTTTGGAGATACGATTGCAAATGCCAAATTGGATTTCTAATTCTTAAATCCGGAATAAATAAAATGTGCATAGAAGTGTCCGACGATTGTGACGTTTCCGAGCATTGGTACTGTTACCTTAAGGATTTTTTTTATATCGTTCAATTATCGGCGACGCCGTAATTGAACGGGTCAGTTGAGATAGTTGCAAATAGGTAATATTTTAAATTCTTATTCGATCCTGTGTTATTAATTAATATTCTGTCGAGACATATCGCGTTACCAAAGGCCAGCAGGCTCATAAAGATTCGTACGAGCCCGGTATAAACACCCCTTTGACTTTCATGAGAAGATTTGGCCCGATAAAAAAAAATTATTTACTCGTGTATTGTTATTATTATTATTGTTTTTTTTTCAACCTTTGAAATTGTAACTCGCGAATGCCGAACATCGTGAGACGCTATTTTTATCCCTGAAACACCACACCGTGCCACACGTGTGTCACGCAGGCTCGAGGACATTAATTTTTGAAGGCTTCGATATTCTATACTGCACCCGCTATCTCCCGCAGTGGTAATATGGCATGGCGCGTCTTTAATACCAACGTCGTTAATGGGTAAATTTTTTTTTTTTTTTTTTTTTAGGATTCCTTAGATTTATATTTTTCAATCGCTTTACACGAAATTTTTTTCCCGTCCAATTTCATTTTTTTTCCTTCCCAAAAAAAAATATTTACAGACTTAAGTCACTTTACCAAGTTCAATAATTTCAGACTTAACAATCGCGAGAACGCATCTAAGCAAGGTTACGAATTTGTCAATGAGGAAAGACAATAGCACATCTGCTGCTCTATCAAAATTTTAATTCAGTTTACCTACACAAGCCCAGACCATAACATTGAAATACATTCGACGGCCGCCCGCCCGCGCGTAAACACGTTGATCGTCAAATCGTCCGTTGGGCAAATACGACTTCATAAAAGTGTCCATTTTCCGAAAGCGACACCTCTCGTCGCGATTATAGCGAACGATCGTCGACCCGAGAAAAATAATATTCATTGTTCTCTAAAAGTTTCAATGCCCGATTTTTCGGTCTAGCGAGGCGTCCACAATGCCTCGGGAGGTGTGCGCGCGCGCATGCGCAGCGTAAATTTACACAGTCGAGTCACCGGGAGAGCGAGCGAGAGCCGCGCGGGCGCGCGCTCGCCCGTTTCGCGATGGTGTGCTGCTGGAAAACAACACTACAGCAAGCGGACCGGCGTCCCGTCGTTCCCCGAACCGGCGACCTCGCGTGTGTAAGCTTACCTACCTCTCTGCATGCTACAATATTACAGCGCCTATATATATATACACATATAGACACAAATATATATATAGTGAAATATATAGTATGGGAAGTATCGGAAAGCCCCCGTGCGTATAGCTGTAGCGAGCTGGCGTCGCGCGGCTGCTGCTGCTAGCGTCGAACGAACGTAACGACACGCGACAGGTTTTTCAGGCTCGCCGGCTATCCGTGCCTCGTCCTCCACAGCTTTTTTTGCGTAGCGTGGTCCGATGCTCCCCCCTCGCCATCCAGCACACACAACCGTCTCACGGAATGCTCCTAACGAAATGAAAAAATTCCTTTCTTGCCGTCGATTTAATTAGCGTTAAAAAGGGCCGATTCGGCGAGCTGCGTTACGTTACGAAGGCAATAGCGCGGATTGGCGGCGGCGCCGGTTCGGGCACGGCGGATACCTCGTGCTCACGCTACAGTGTATTGCCGTCAAAAACGCTCGAACCGCGGATTTCCCATTAATGCGACGCAGTTCATATAGATAAACCGGTGTCGGATGATCGATCTGGAACGAGGGCGGCGCACACTTCGCATTCCCTCGATGCCAGAAGAAATTCCATCGTTCGCGGGTCGCGATATTATTCGCCGGCAATTCGAGCCGTGATCGGTGTGACGATGAGGCAGGGTGGGGGGGGGGGGGGGGAACTTCGTGCGGAATATCTATGGATTGGTAACATAATAAATTATAAATATCGTTTAACGATTTCAGATGTGAGACGAATTTCTCGAAGAGTAGATCGAATTATTATTAAGGTAGCTATGTCGGTACGCCGGAGTCAGACATCAGCGTACATGACATAAAAAATTAATTTTATGTATTTTGTCTGCGTCAATAGTATTATAAAAAATAATAGAGTATTTGTGAGCAGATTGTTTGTTCAGTGTGGATTTGACTTCACTTTTACGACAATTAGGTTAGGAAACGTCATGTTGCCCGAAACTGTGCACTTTGATCGAAGTTCTATGGAACATCAGTCGGGTGACTTAACTTTTTTTTGTTGCACATCAATTCCTGATTGATTCGCGAGTCTGCCGTACTTTATATATTTTCTCTATCTTTGATCTAAGTATGTCAATTCTCGATTTGAAGATGAATTTCGCCAACTCTCCCGTAAGCGCTGTGTAAAAAGACCGATTTTCGAGATCTAATTTTTCAATCAAATGGTCAGTAAAAGCCTTCGAGATTTCGTACAAGTAAAATTTCATTGTTAAATTACAACATGTCACAAGTTTATGCACATGACTTTGGATTGCCTCCGCGACATAACTACCTTAAGAGCATGTGAAATTTCCCGGTCGATAATAAAAATTGTGGTGCCATTTTTTTAAGGGTGCTGGAACTTTAGCGTTCAGAGGAAATGGGAATCCACTGTAGAATAGAATGACGCGCAGTGGCACTTTATTGCCGTTAGACAATAAAGTTTTAGCACCCTAGCAAAAAAATGGCGTCGGTTTTTGTTACCGACCGGGTGCGGGTCGGGTGGGAGTTAGGGTGTTTCACATCACCTTAAGGCGAGGTGAAACCGTCTCAGTCGGCAATAAAAACTGTAATAAATGGCATTCGGAGATCGTAGACGTTTCGCGAAAAAGCTAAGTATTAGCGGACATAAAATTGAATACTGCACCCGATAATACTTCGCTTTTACCCCAAATGGCAAACGTTTTTACATGGCATTAATTCGAAAAATGCCACTGTCTGTCTTGCACTCACATGTCACGTTGTACATGTTTATCCTCACCTTAAGGCGGGAAAGTTCCCCACTTTATTCGCGAAGGATTATTGTCATCCAATGAGTGTACGATTTATTTCGAAAATTTCCCATGCAAAGTATTTTAATTTTTTATGAAAATTTTGTGGCTTTGTCGTCGATAAAAATGTTAATTTATGTATTTGGATTATCGGGATTTGAACTGAATGCATAAATCACCGGGATATTTATCTTGGATGACAATCTGAGCAGAAAATTATTAACGAGAACAATTCCATGTAAACAATATGGGATTTTGGATAGCATGTCTGACAATATGGAATATAAAATCCCGCGATCGATAATAAAAACCGTAATGCTATTTTTTTCAACGGTGTTAAAAAATTTAGTGTTCAAAGCAAATAGGAAACCACTGTAGAATTGATGTACGCAGTTGCATTCTGTTTCCACTGGACAAAAAAGTTTCAGCACCCTAAAAAAAATGGCGTTACAGTTTGTATTACCAACCGGGTACGGTACGGGCAGGAAGATGTTGCACAAGGCCTTAAGACGGAAGAGCATTCTCGAACACTCGAGAACGTTGTTACCGTCATCCAAAGAGCATGCGAATTATTTAATCTGCGAATTAAAACATGCGAATTAAAAAATCTCGTGCAGATGATTTTTTAATTTATTTTAATTTTTATTTTTGTGATTCGGTCGATAAAACTGATAATTTATTTATTGAGACTATCGGGATTTGAGTCGAATGAATAAATTGCCGGCATTTATTTTGAACGACAGTCTGGGCGGGAAATTATTAACAAGAACAATTTTCGTCCAAACAATATGGGATTTTGGATGAATATAATACCGCAGGGACTCGTGTTTATTATTATCATCCAGTCTCGATATTTCCTCGTTTTATCGCTACGGACCGTGCTCGCAGATTGCGTGCGCTGGAACAAAGATCGTCATCGTCGGCCTTGTTGCCGAGCACATTATTGTCGTACGGTGTTAGATTTCTATAGCGGAACCGTCTATCGATCGTTTTAAATGTAAACGCTGCGTTTGCTATCTTCACTCTTTGATTCGCGAACGAAGCCTCGCCGACATTCAAGAGAGCCCCCGCCAATGCAGTCTGGCTCCTCTCAATCCGGCCCCCCAAGGGTCCCCGGGACTTGAAAAACCGGTTGTATTTATCTCTTTTATATTATTTTTCATTTCTAAACTTCTCCCTGCAGTCGTTCAATCTTTTGTTCGCGCTGCACTTTAAGAAAAATTCTGTATCTAAAAATTCGTACCCGGAATTAATCGGTTGTGTTAAAGTACACTGATGGATTAAATTCCGTATATTGGAATGAGTAAAAATTAACACCCAGTATATTGAATCGACCATTTAAAACGTGTTTCGTGTAACGAAAAATTCATTTTGCATACATTTTTTTTACGATCAATTCGATGTTCCAGTTTCGTGCATGCAAATTTTAGAATTTTTTGTAGGCAGTTTGATAATGGTTTTTTATACTGTAATACGCGAGCAGTTCGATCAGTCCCGAGGCAGCCTTCGTACTTCCGTTACATAAACTATAAAAATAATAATAAATTTTTTATACTTTGACGTTGAATAACCTTTGAGCTGACATTGTCCGGAAAAAAGTACAATTAGTCCCGGCGAACAGGATCGATCAAACAAATCGTAAAAAAAAAATGGAGAAAATCGTGTCGCCTCGCTTCTAACGAAGATCCGAAATCCTTGGGCGTTCGTTAACGAGTGCCGTTTTCTCACTGAAAAAATCACGCAAAAGCGTAAACCACGATCGACACTTCTCTTGCTCAAAGGATATTCAACTTCAAAGTATACAAAAGAATAGTTCTTATTTTTATAGAACGAAACTGTTGCACCCGGCTCGTTGTTGTTGTCGTCCACGTCGTCCTTTCGGGAACCAACGAGCCGGGGACTTCCGTTTTTCTAAAAAAAATTACGATTTTTTTTTTTAATACTTTGAAATTTCATATCCTTTGAGCGAGGGAAGCGCCGTTCGTGGTCCGCGCTCTTGCGGGATTTTCCCAGTGTAGAAATGATATTTTCCGGAACAAAGTGCAATTAGTCTCGGTGACCTTTTCCCGGAGGAAGTGCAGGGCGAATGGTATCGATATAAAAGATCGTTGGAGAAAAAAAATAAAAAACAAAAATCGTGTCGCCTTGTTCATAACGACTGTTCGAAATCCCGGTCGTCTTCTTCGACTTGGCCGTTGGCAGACGTTGTTGTCGTTGTGTCGTCGTCCCGGGAACTAACGAGCCGTTCAATCATTCGTTCCCTTTGTGCGTACACGCGCAGCTCCCGTCAAAGGGCGCGCTGGCTTCATTCACCAAGACTCACATTGTCCTCGGCTCTCATTTGTTTTTCTCCGTTCTAATTCCATCATCCTCTTCTTGGAGCTCGCAGTCACTTATTCCTTTCATATTAGAGTGCATCGCGAGTCGGAATGTAAAAATTCGTTCCCCCATCCAATTACCCACGTGAAATTTTTTATAGAACTCATTGTTTTTTTTTTTATGGAACTAAATCTGGGAATATTGATGGAATAAGATTGCTCACCGAATTCCGATTTTTTTGAATCTCGATCGGATAATTAAATCCATTGTCACCAATTAATAATCGAATCAATTTACCGATACTAATAATTTACGAAAACCATTGTTACATTCTCAATGTGAAACGGAATGAAAGCTGAGTTATACGACAGGCTGAAAATGCTTCATTATCATTCATTATTATTCATTATTACATTCATTGTGGCATTCATTATCCATGATGGCCGCGGTCAGGGAAAACCGGGAAAATTGAGGGAAATAAAACTTCGTCAGAGAATTTCAAAATTGCTCAGGGAAAAAGAAAAGTCTCGCGGAAGTTTCCATAAATAAATTCTGAAAAAGTACATAAAAGGAAGACTTGAAAAAACATTGAGAAAATGTTGAAAAAAAAAAATGTAAACATTAATATAATAATTAGGCGTTTTCATTTGCGCAATTAATGTTTTTCAAATAGAAGTGGTCAGAAGTGTAGTCAGGGAGAATTGTTGATTGGTCAGGGAAAAGTCAGCGAATTTTTTTCCGGAACAAAAAACATCCACCATGTTATTATCATTCATTATTATTATTTTTTAAATCAAAAAGTGCACAAGCCTCTTTCCCTCCTTCATAAATTTCTTTATTACGATTTGACTTTATTTTTAATTTTTTTTTATTTTCCTCTTTTATGTGTTTTTCATTATACGCGAGAATTCGCGGATGAGCAAGTGAACTGACAAAAAAGGGGAATGGCGTATGCATCGAGGCAGCGTAGATGTGTTGCGCTGCCGGCGTTGATACTCACGGGGTTCGGAGGGAGCCCCGCCGAACGAGTGGCAGAGGGCATAAGGGCGAAAAACGCGGCAAAATCTCAACCAGTAATATCGATCGTCAGGGCAAGTCCTTCTCTCTTTTGCGTCAGTGAGAACGTCGCCGACGACTCCACTCGACATCCCGTCGCGTTTCTCCTCTCCGCAGTCGGCATCATTGGGGGTTCGTACCACACGGAGAGCCTCCACAGTTATAACGCCGTCGTGTCCCTTTCGATCTTTCGACGAAGCCCGACGAGGTTGTACGTCGCTGCGCTCTGTGTAGGTCCGATGTTTTTAGGACGACTATATCGGGGAAAAAAATAAATAAAATGGCGCGCTCGAGGCGGAACGGCGTGGAACGAACAGTACGTCACTTTGCCGCACGGAATATTCGTAATAGACCGGGTCACCTGCGGGAAAAATGTGATTTTTGTTTATCGTTTTTTTTTTCTCGACGAGACAGAAATGTCTAGACCGATCGGACTTCTCACTCTCGAGCTTTCGAAATAAGTTTCACTTTTTACTAATTTAAAAAAAAATATGTATATTTTTTAATGGAATTTTTATTAATTTGTTTATTCGCGTTTTCTAAAGCCGTGCGTGATTCAATTCTGTGAATACATTAATGTATTTCGTTGAACACGCGTGTATCTAAATAAACGAGTTGGATGTATTAGCGGTGTAAGCTAATCCTAATCACTCGCATAAAACACCGAAATACGGCGGAAGTCGAAAAAGCTGCACGGTAAAAAATGATTTCGTTGTCGTACGAAGTACAAACTTTTTTCCTGCGCAGTGTAATCGATGGAGTTACATTTTCTATCGTCCAAGCTTAAACGAGTCGGCTATTTGAGTCCATAGGAATTTTAATTGTAATATATTTTTAATGTATTATTTGAGGACGAAAGCGAATACGTTGACTCGCATTGCCCACTGACCCATACGGCCTCCCGCCCTCACGTGCAGTCTGCTGCACACAGCCGGAGCTTTGGAATGTCTCGAGTGAGCTCGCACAAGAATCCCTCGACTCGCCTCGATTCGCGGCTGGCTTTGCCGGCGGAGAAATCGAGGGAGGCGAACGAGAGAAAGAAAAAGAAAAAAGAAAAGAATCAGGAGAGTGGAATACAGAGCAAGATGGAGGACGAAATTGTTCGCTTCCATCTTGGGTATGCTCAGGTGTCGCGCACAATCTTCTGCCGGCTACCTGCTTTGCGGTCTCCAAATGCGCACTAGGCATTAGGATGTTTCTTCGTATCTCCAAACGATGCAGGATCTGCACCTGATTTTTCTTATTCTTTCCTCGATTACAGCACGTGTTATATAAAAAAAAAATTATAAATACTCCTATCGGACCGTTTTTAAAAATATTAAAAAAATTACGATTTTAAACTCGAAAACACATTATCCTAAAATACTTTTTTTATCATACAGTAAATGTGACCAAATATCCATTTCACATCAGAATCTCAACCCCGGAATAAACGATTTGTTTGATTCAACAAAATTCGTTCAAATAAAATAAAATCAGTTTCAATACCGGCTACGGAACCATAAAGTAGGGGACGGTATCGAAATAAACGCAGCATTATTTATTACATTCAAATTAATTTTTCAGTAGTACTCTCTACATTTCCAGAGCATTCGATCGTGCATAGATTAATCTGTTCATTTCCATTCATGCCGTTACCCGCATATGGCTATGCGTGATAAATGTCTCTACGTATTTTCTACCGAAAAATATTTAGATCTAAAAAAAGATTTCAACAAAAAAAATTCCCTACTGAATTAATTATATCGATCACCCGAGGTAAAAAAAGGGCCGTACGAGCTGAGTACAAGCTACGCTCGTACGTCCTTCTGGCATCGGACGATCGATTTCAAGGTCAAATTTGAATTCCCCCGTAATTTTACATCAACCGACGGTTATGCAAAGTAACAAAGTTCAATGGCGTTTCTGGAGATCGGGCAGGACAGAACTATCTTGCTCTCTTATCTTCCTTCGTTTTACGCATAATTGGCTATAAATATAGCGCGTCTCTCTTTTATTCCATTCCAGTATTTCCAGTATTTCCTTTCTACTCCTCTCTTCGCCTTACGTAGCGAAGCGGCCGGCTCGATTCGCCGACTCCTTCCACTCCTCGTCGCGAATCCCAAAGCAAGAGAGGAGGACCACGTGCTGGAGACTCACTAGTTGCGCGCTCCCAAGGTTACGCGACCTCGGCGTTATCCGAACGGCTGTGCCGTGTGCCGGTGGCGACTCGCCGAGAGCCGGCAGTGGCGCGCCGCGCAAGCTGGTAAACACGGACGTGGGAAGCCTTCCACTCTGCCTCGCTCGTCTCACGTTCTTCGTTCCTATAACAGCGGAATTTTCTCATCGATCCATGGGAACATTATCGACGAGCGTCGGCCTTTTTAAAATTGTTTCACGACGAATTCAACGTTATGACAAAAAAAATAATTTCCTCCGAATCACGCGGCAGATGTCCCTTTCGCTTGTACTATTATTGCGATACTAATACTTGATAGTAATGATAATAACAATAGTTTTATAATGCGCATATACGAGTGCTAAGACTCAAAAATGCAGAGATTCATTCTTTTACATACACCCAGAAAAATAATTTATTTTAAGGATTACCCGCGAATAATGATTTATTTAATTCAGATGCATATTTATTTAAATTGTATATATTTGTTTGCGGGTCGGCCGTCAAATATAATTATTTTTCTGAGTGTAGTTCACAGTTTATACGAGCTTAACCATCTAACTCTAAGTTTCTGGCAGCTTGCTAAAAATTTAAGAGAGCTATTGGTAGGAATAATTGCTATTATGATAAAAATTGAAAATAATTATTATTAAAATTAAGAATATTAATTAATTTAGTAGTTATTAATAGATAATATGCTCTTAATACTATTATTATTGCGAGACGCAAACGGTACGGGCGTTTCGAGCGATTTACCGGCCTCCGGCTACTTTGTAAGCTATCAAGCGAGCGTTGTTCTCGGTCTGTTGGTCGCTCACCGGCGTCTTAGGAGACGTGCCAAATCGCTGTGAGGCGATTGTCGTCCACGCTCGAACTCCGCGAAAAATTTTCTTGCTCGCAATCGCGAACGTGTCAAACTTCGAATACTCCGTGCGGTTCGTTTTGACGGGAGGAAACGGTATCGGGACGAGTGTCGCGCACCGCCCCGTCGGTTGTTCGACGGCGAGATCAGTCGGGAGGGAACTTTGATGTGGCGGTCACCGGCGATTCCTTGGATCGCGGCCAGCGCCCGCGCGGGTCGCGCCGCGCTGCCGTACCGACGGTTCGGAGGGCGAGAAACAATGAAAGGTCGGACTCGCGGGGTCGGGAATCGGCAGGTAGACGAGGTTGACCTTTCTTCGGTACGAAACCGCATCGTCCGACAAGTGCACGATCGTTGGCACGGCGGCGCCCGAAAAGATTTACTCACACGGGGCAAGGTTGTTGTGCGCACAGCAGTGCAGGTATGCGACGGTCGAACGGAAACCTCTGAAATTATCGAAAGCGAGGCAATTGACTCGGGTGGGCTTCAAAGCCGTGGCGGGAATCGACGAGTTCGGCTCGACTCTCAATTTATTTATTACTCGTTGTTTGAGCTCAAAACAACGGAAATTCTTTCTTCAGTTTGAAGAAATAGTAATTTAATTTTCAAGAATTTTTTCTTCGATCTTCGGGTATCGAACAGGTCCAGGTATAACCGTCAGAGGAATCGTACCCATCTCAAGTAAACGGGAAACCTGCAGCTGTCGACGATCGAAATTTTATCTTCGGTTCTTACGAACTTGGGATAAACAGGACAGTGACCTGCGTACAGAATTTCGTGGAAAGGTACCTGCGCAAGGAGAAACGTCTGGTCGTCGGGTTAACGATAGATTTAGGAGTTTCACTCGAAGTCGTTTCATTCCATCTGGAGGGAGAGGGGGGGGGGGGGGGGGGGTGGCAACAACCAAACCAACAAACAAACGAATCCACAGTTTTCCTAATGATATATAAGATATTATAGTATTAAAGATGAATAATATTATAACATTTATTAATAATTAGTATTCAATTAATTAGCAACAGTAAAACACATTTATTGACTTCCCTTACGAATGGAAGATCTATTTTTTTTTCCTTTTTTAAAAACATTACAATGCCAATAGCCCATTGACCGAAATATAATAATGACTTTATTTACTTGATAAAAAAAAAAAATTTGCGCTGCACCGATCAAACAATTTTTTTTCTGTATCGCATATCCCAGTCATCGTACCACAGTGCGAGGGTGGGGGCCGTCGATGTTGTTTCGTACCTGGATGTACTCCTGTATGTGGAAAGGGTGGTGGGAACTAATATTCTCCCACATATTTTCATTTCCTTTGCTTTCCTCGCAGCGTTTCCCTCCCCCGTAAGATTGCCGAGGGAACGGACTCACGCACGCACGCATGCGTGCCTGCATGCTTCCACCGGAAGCGCAGCCGCGAAGGAAAATAAGCTGACCGCCTTCGCGGAACAACATTTTCAACTCTGTGACTCAAAGTCACGGCGCGAGCCGATGAACGACTTATAACTCGCATACGCTCACGCACACGCGTAGAGTGCCGCTCTGTGCGAAACGTTTCCGAACGTTGAACCCCCTTCTCTCTGGCTCGGTCGCAAAATGTATTCGTCGAAACGCGAGTGGAAAATACATCACTCGAGTGTGATGGCCGATCGGCTCCAACGATGGCTCACACGGGTCAGCGACATCGACAAGGTCGGGGAGACAAAAGAAATATTCAAACAGCGTATAGCAATAAACTTTTAATTTGAAAATTTTTAAAATTTCGATTTCCTAATTTTTCAAATACTAATTTCCTAATTTTTAGAATTTACATTTCCAAATTAAAAAAAAAAAAAGTTGTTTTCCAAATTTATCAAATTTTTATTTTTAAATTTCTTCAATTTCAATTTTTTTTAAAATTATTCTTAATTGTAATCGTCAAATTAGAATCGTCGAGTGCTGGAAAAACTTTTTCGGACAAATGTCGGCCGAATATAATTAATTCACGAGTCAAAGAGCCATTGTGCTAGTAGAACAACAGCGACAGAGTTTTATTAGATCCACCTTTCGTACGGTGTGTGCATAAGGACCTTTGTTAAATTTTTACTTCCGATTAAATGCAGCACGGACGATGTGGCGTCCGCTGACGCCTGTTTCTGCATTATGTCTCAGTACACCTACAATCCGCTGGGCTCTTCAACCAGGAAGCGAGCAATTTCGACGCCCACCGTTGCACGAGATCCTTAATTAAGTCGCAGTCGCACGAGCGCGCTGCCATCACTAGCGTCCCGCTTTCCGACTGCGCTCGTTCCTTCATCCTCCGCTTCAAAATTTATACCACTCGCGAGAAACGAAAATTCTACATTTTTATCCAATCTAAAATGGATTTTTTTTCATTCAAGAAAATTAATTTTTAGTCCAATCTAAAAATTGAATACTTGTCCAATCCAAAAATGGAATTTCTTTTTCAATTTAAAAACTGAATGTTTGTCGAATCTGAAAACTGAATATTCGTTGAATCTACAAATTTCATTTTTTGTCCAAACTAAAAATTGGACATTTTTCTTTTGATTTTTCTAATTTTTTAGTTACCCAGTTTCGTCAATTTCGGAACTTGGTGCAATTTCGTCGCACAAAGAGTTCATAAATCCTTCGATCGGGATCTTTAATTTTAATTGATACCGCACCGCTGAGACGAGACTTTGGCGCGTTACAGTAATCTTCCGCCTCGAAAAATGTAATGTAACTGAAATTACGTAGAAAAAAAAGAAAAAAAATTATGTCATCGGTCATCGGTACAGCGGGCTACCGCAGTTCTGATGCAATTTGTACGCCTCGAGCGATCGTGAAACTGCGGGTCCGCATCGCCGCTGCCTGTTTCGAATCAAAGTTACGGGTTCATGAAGCTTCGGGTTTGTTCAACGATAAACAGTTCCGTCGAATTACAATTACGCTTGTTACATTCGCATACGATTATTCGATGTATTATGCAATCCATTATGGATCCATTAGCCCCCCCCCCCCCTCTCCGCCGCCGCCGCACGCACGATATTACCCGCATTCGTGATAAAGCCCAATCCTCGACGGTCCGCCTCCAGCTATAACAGAGTCCCAATAATAAATTTGCTTAATTTCTTATAATATTTTTCCTACACACACCGAAAAAAGGTTTGGTAATATCAAACTAAGCTGCGGTTGACGAAAGAAATATTTGGTCGATTGAACAAAATGTTTGTCAAATCCAAGTAACTATTTGTTGAAGCCACTAAATATTCGGTCAAACAACTAAATATTCGTTCAATACACTGAATATTTCTTTCAATCGACCGAACATTTCTTTCGCCACCCGCAACTGCAGGTTAGTTTGATATTACCAAACCTTTTTTTCGGTGCATATATACACGTATTTACACATACACATTTGAGTATATTTTCGAGCCGGGTAATTGGCACAATAGCTGTAAAGTATTATTGTTAATTCACTGCAAAAGAACACTCGAAAATAGTTATTCGGACAATGCAGGTAAACTGCGCAGAAACAACACTTCTGTTTCTGCACAGTTGACTGTAATTATTCGCCCTCTTGCAAAATATGTTTTAATTTTTCTTTTTTTTGGTCTTCACGAAAACGCATTGGCTTGCAAGGTTCGCACCTTTGTGATTTTAATTAACAAAAGCTGCGGCAAAGAACCGCGAGAATTTAACTCTCTCGGAGTGCAAAAGCTCGGCGAAACGATGGGGAGGATGAGTGCTTTTTTTAATTTATGGTTGTCTTATTATATATATTTCTGTAATCATGTCGCTGTCAATGTTTTTGAGGAAACATTTTTTTTTAAGATGCTTTTGCAAAAAAATATTACTGTAGTTTAGAATTTCACGACTCGAGTCGGTTTGGCTTACAAGAAATTAACATTTCCATCCGAAAAAGTTTTTTAAAAATAGTCCCAAAAAAATGTTCTTCGTTATTCATTTATTTACCTTCTGCATAAATACCTTAGGCACGAGGAAAGGTTTTTGGTTTTGTTTTTGAAATCGCGATAACACATTGGCTTGTAAACCTTTGTGATTTTAATTAACGACAGCTGCGGCGGCAAAGAACAGCGAGAATTTAACTCTCTTCGCGTGCAAAACTCGGCGCAACGACAGTGAGAATATGTGCCGTTTTAATTTACCTCTGTCTATTATATCATTCCTTTAACCCTTCAAGTACGGGAAACTTTTGAAAATTTGAAACGGCCATGCCTTCTTTCAAGTACAAAAACGATACGGATGTTCCAAATAAATTTTCTCCCGTGCTATCAAAAAACAACACTTCAAGCTACGTTTGTGAATTCGATCCACATCGCCACATCGTTGTGAATTTTCACAGATTTTTTTTCACCACATCAACTTGTTATCCGAATCGTTCGAAGCTTGCCTCTCGGCAAATTCCAGGTTCCAGGTGACTTTTTTTTTCTCAACATTTTTGCCCACAAAAAAATGACCGAATTTTACGATTTCACTGCTCGATTCGGTTCGACTCGAAATTAACATTTGCATCCAAAATTTTACGAAAAGAAAAAGAAAATGGCTCCTTTATTCATTTACTTACCTTTGGCGTGAATACCTTGGCCACGAGGAAAGCTCATTTCACGAAGTTTCGCGACTTTCAAGGGGACACCCCCCCGTATGTTTTGCGCTGGTAACGCTTTGAAACAGGGTCTTGATTACTGTTTACCGCACTCCCGACTACCGTGGCTTTTCGTCGATGGTGCAGGTGTTCCTCGAACCACGCGCCGAGTAATTGGCGCCTGAGCCTTTTGTACGCAGGCTCGTTAGCGGCACGTGCCCCCTCGTCCCGTCGTTGTTGGGTTGTGACGTTATGCTTCTTTGCCTACCCTCGCCAGCCTCGAGCGTCGTGCATAAGGGCAACGAGTTTCTAGCTCTCTCCCCGTGCGCGCACGTACGTCCATGGCAAAGCCGGTCTATCCCGAGCTTTCCTAAGTTCTCGTCTCGACTGCGTTCGCTCCGCGTCATCCGATAAACCGAGAAGCGTGCGTCGCCACGACACACGGAGCCTCTTACCGTCGGGTCCAATTATCGTCTCGATTTCCGTCTAGAGGTCGATGCGCGACGTACCGAGCGCCCCGACATCGATATTAATTTTAAGGGGCACGGATCGAGCTCTTCCGGCTTTGTGGCAACATTATTTACGGATCGATACCGATAATGGAGATACCATCTATAGATTCCGTAAGGACACTCAACGACTTGTGCTTCCTCTTTGAAATCTTAAATGGGATAGTCGTCTCGCCTTCGCTCCTCAGCCTGATTAGTCATAGGATCGAATTTTAAGAGATTAGCTTGACCTTGAACTTAATATCAAACTTTAGGGCGAAAGAATTAGGTTGCCGGGTAGTTTGTTTCTTAATTTTTTATTTCAGTAATTTGTTAATAACATTTTGGAATTGTTGTTAAGCACAAACAATCTTTTCAGCACCTTCTACATGCTTGATTTTTTTCAGATTTTTATCCGATCGGGAAGTGTTTGTAATATTCTCTTATTCCTTTCAAACTTAGGCTGTGTCAGACATAACAAAAGGACTACCTTAAGGGCGTGTGATACAGAGTCGGTTGGTAACAACTCTGTTTCCCTATTTTCTTCGCGACTATTAAGATTTTGGAAAAAAAAATTAGGTTTTCGTAAACTGTACACAGATACATGAAAACCTAATTTCCTTTTGTCTGAAATATTAACCTCTCCACTGTCAGAGAAATGCAATTCCCTATACATTTTTGGCCCTATAGAAGCGCCTGACAGTGAAGGGGTTAATAGGCGCGGAGAAAACAGGAAAACCGTTTTTTTACTGACTTTTTTTCTAAGTCGGTATCACATGCACTTGATCCAACCTCAGAATCGGTATTGCCGTTGGCAAAACACGGGGCGTTGCCGCACAGATGAGAAACGCACCATTGCACATCTCGCCGGGCAGGCATTGCGGCGCCGACGATAATTCGCGATTAATTCTTAGAATGGGGAGCTCGAGTGCAGCCCGGGAAACTTCTTCACTCACCCGTTATTGCCGATCGATCAGTATAGCTCGGATGCACGTGTAACATGAGATAGAGGGGAAAAGCGTATTTCACAAAATAACGTTACGTCGGACAAAACAATTTTTGTCCGAATTGCACAATAGTAATTACAACAATGGGATTTAATTCAGTCGAGGTATTCGTACTTATTTTTTGTTTTGTTTATTGTTACCACGTTTTTCGTCAACGTTATGTTTTTTTGATATCGAATACAGTGCAGAGAATCGTGTAATTCGGATTAAATTCGACGATTCGAAGGTTTTATCAATTTACCTTTGAACGTGGCGCTATACATTTTGAAAATTGAGTTATTGCAATATTTCCTACCGCAATATTTCCTCTACATCTATAAATGAAATAAACAATAAAACATACGAGAGCGGCGTAAACCGGATAATTTTTGTTTCCAATTTTTCTCGTCAGATACGAAAAACAGTTTTCGTTTTGTTTGGTTCGTTTTGCCCCTCTCCTGTTTCCGCCTTAAATATCCGCTGTTAGAACGAAGAAAAAATAGTAAAAAAATAACGGATTGTAGAAAAAAAAATTTGAAGAAACACTGTAAGAAAATTTGGCCAGGCACACGTCAAACACATGTGCGTTGCAATTTTACAGTAAAATTTGCTTTTTGAATGAAAATGTTTATAAACGTCCGGCACGAGATTTGTCATTTTAATATCTGATATTTTTATTTCACGAAAAAGTACATTAATCAATTAATAATTCAATTAATTTAGATACTGTAAGCAAATTTCAATTTCACGTACATTAAATTAACAATTTAATTTTACAGTGCATCTAAAAAAAAGCAAAACAAAGAACATTGAACATTGAATTTTGAACATTGTCCAAAATTCGAGGACGCGGTTGCACGACGTCTTAGTAACAGCGGACGTATCCGAGATCCTCGTCTATTTCCGGAGCCGCTTAGCGCATGAAACGAGAGGAAAGTAGAGTGTGTAAAATCGAAGGAATGCGAGAGATCGAATTGGAATATTTGCTGTAGAGCGGGGACTAAACATTCGACGATGAATGGATGGACCGCGAGAGTTGGGGTGGAGCATCTCGGCCCGAAAAGGCTCGAAAAAAGTCGTGAACATGGACCGGTCGGTAGTATGTGCGTACGTGGCAACGAAAAAACGAACGTGAATATAAATACGAGTTCATAGATACGGCAGCACACAGCGCTGATCCGAGCGGAGGACGAGGAGCGGCTAAGCAACAACTTTTCAAAGCGACCGAAAATAACGTTGCTGCTTCTCCCCGCTCAGCCGGGAACGAGCTCTTTCGTTCGTTTTCAAACGACTGTTCGAACTCGGCAGCTCGGCGAGAACGGAATCGCTCCTCGAGACTTCTATATTTATTTTATTTCTATGATGTACTGGTAGAGCGATAAAACGAGGCTGTGTATTCGTACTTGTGCAGTTAAGGTGGCTCGCAGGATAATTCCGATCCTATTGAGCGGATAGACGCGGAACCGCGCGGAAGCCTTTGCTCAAGTACCGCGAGACACATTTTTACCGATAATAACGAAAAAAACTCGCTTCCCGAGGAAAATATAATTTTTTGGTAACATAGAAAAAATTTAAATTCTCATAATTTTATGAGATTTAAAATTTTTAAGGGTTTACGCCACAGTAAATTTTCCATTTTTTTTTCTCATTGTTTATAGTGTCGAGAATATTCTGTTAAATGTTTATATCGAAGTTCAATAAAGTACGAAAGTTAGAGACCGTTACGTGGAAAGTGGCGGAGCGCTCGAGCAGCGGCGCGGCCGAACTTTGAACGCGTTTTTCTCAAAACGTGATTTTCAATATCCTCGTCCCTGACATCTTAGAGAAAAAACGGCTATCAAGAACACAAAGTTTCCGGCTCTTTGGGTAACGGGCGAAAATAGCCTAACACAGAAGTTGGATGTGAAGAAGAAAAAAAAAATCTATATATATAGATTTTTTTCTTCATAATACATCTAAGTTTATCGCAAATTTTTTTTTTCATAATTTACAATCGTGTCTCTTCACTCGTGCATCGCCAATTTTCGTTTATCAATAAAGATTAGCAATGACATTGATTAACACCAATGTTTCTATTTTCATAAACATAGTTTTTATAGAACCGATTCTTAAGATCCCATTTCTAAACATTTCGTCGCGTAATGCAAAAAAAAATTAAAAATGGTGCCACCGAGCATCGCCGTTGCTCCCGGTGTGTCGAGAGGACGCGCTCGTCGACGGCCTCGTCGCGATTGCCGGTCGCAACTTTCAGACAAAGTATCCGGCGACACTGTCCGGAGTGAGTTACAAGATGCCGGAGCGTGAAAGTGAAAGAGAGAAACCTGC
The DNA here is from genome assembly GCA_933228735.2 of Amblyteles armatorius. NCBI lineage: Eukaryota > Metazoa > Arthropoda > Insecta > Hymenoptera > Ichneumonidae > Amblyteles > Amblyteles armatorius. The sequence continues at coordinate 14,519,998 of OW121689.1, read as the reverse complement.
AGGCTCGTCTGCGTTCGATATAAAAAAAAATATACAAAAAAAGTGAAAGTGTGTTGGTAGGTCAAGTGCGAGCGGGAGGACTGGCTCGATCGCTCGTTCGAGCTGCGCAGAGTTGTGCAACAGCGCCTCGACACCATAGCACCGTAACATCATAAACGGTGGGCAGGCTGCTCGTAGCGAACGTACACTTTCTCGGTCTAAGCGTAACGCGAATTCGCCGGGAGCTCGTCTAACATTTCGATCTCGTGACGCAAGCGGGTTATCTTCCTTGTCATTCGTAATTTTTGCCTTCCTCGTCCCGCACCTGTGTCGCCTCACTGGCAAGCCGCGCGTTCCCTTAAGTGCCTGGCATTTCTTCGAAATAAATAATACCTATCTCGGCGAGTTGCTCTCGCCTCGGGAATTCACGTACGCGCGTATGCCGAGATCCGTTCTCCGATTCACGAGGCGTCGCCGTCCGATTCGTCCGGTCCAACCACCGGACACCCAAAATTCCTGACGTCCCATTTTTTTTTTGTTTCTCTGCTCGCCGAATCCCAATGAATTTATATTGCCTCCTTAGAACACGCTCGCGCGGAGATCGCGGATGCTTTTATCTCTCATACCTCTTACCTGCTTTTAAAATTCGAGATAAATATTCCTTTATTGGTTCTTGAACGAGAATATAATTATAATAAAATAACAATAACAATTATTTTTAGAATGATTACAATGATTATTATAATAGATAGATATTTTTTAAATGAATAATCCACATAAACAATTTTGTCCAATACGTACAAAAATAGCATGGTAAATCAACGATAGCATTCACCTCCAAATGGCGGTATTAAAATGCCGAGCCGGAGGCGAGTCGTCGATAAAATTAAAATATAAATTTAATCGTTATAAAAAATGAATAATGAAAAACAGCAACAACCAATCGTTCGTAAAAATTTTCGCGCGTGGAGAAGCATTGGCCTCTTGTGTAACTCGGAGGTCCCCAACGTTGTGTTCTATAAGGGTTCCAATTTACGAGCCCCGGGACTATCTCAGCAGTACCAGCAGCTTCCAAGTACTCCAAGGCCACTCGATCGTTCGAGTTCCGCCGCCTGCGACTCGCGGAACCTTGAGAGGCTCTCTCGCTCTCGGTGCTCGCCGATTCTGTCTCGTTCTTTTTTGCTCTTCCTCCTCCTTCCAGCCTCCATCTCGCCGTGCGGGCTCGGAAGGTTCCGACGGCGATAGCGAAGCCCGCGGATCTCGTCCCAACCGCCGAAACCAGTTTTGTCGCGTGACGTCTCGAGCCTCTCCGCGCTGGATGAACAGTCGCTCGACCGGTGTCCTCTTCGCGTCCTCGTCGTCGTCCCTTTGTCCGCTGAATATTATCTTCGCCGAGCCTCCGTCAGCGATATTACCGACTGATATAATCAGATTTTTTTTTATAATGAAAATCTTCGTACCGAGTACAGGCGAAATTGTATGACGCTTTGCAGCAGCCGTGAACTCTTTTGTGCTGAAATCGGACATTTAAAAGTCTATCCTTTTTTTTATGACAATCGATAGTCAAACTGAAGTAATAACAAATTTTCCTTATTACATTTTTTTGTTTAAAAAAAAATATTCAGAATTTAAATATTTTAAGAAACAAAAATAAACATAGCAAAAAGTAAAAAAACAAACTTAAAAAAAAATTAAACACAGTTAATTAGATTTAAAAAAAACTAAATTACATGTTTGGAAAAACGAAATTAAATTTAAAAGAAACTAATTTGAATTAAAAAAAATATATCGGGTTTTTCAAAAAACTACATAAGATAATAGAAAATTTAATAAAAATCGCTTTTCGACACAAATGTACTTTACAATGACACGAGAATTGCATGGGTGCAAGCGAGCATCGCCGTCTGCTGATTGTCCCGACGATGAATCACTGATATCCAGCAGTGACGGTATTAATCTAGTTCGCAATAAAAACCGACAATATCAGAAAAAAAAAATTCATTTCAATAAGATGAGCTTTCTCCGTTATTTTTCTCCCCGGCCCGATGCTTTTGCAGTTCTGGTTAAAGGACCGACGAGATTCTCGACCTGGTGACAATGCTATTTTAATTATATACATCAAATTTGTTTAAGCTAGTTGCAATAAATTATTATTTGTTATTACTCACTTGTTTATAATCTTAGGGTTTTCGCGCTTCGGTTATGTCATTCATTACATAGAATCGTTTCGGGAGAAAAGTGGGTTGAAAATGTTTCTTAGTCTCGCTCGCACTCGTACGTGTTTAGCCTTCCCGTAAGGCGCACGGGTGCGAAATCCAGTGCCGATACGTTTATTCCGCACGCCGGCATGGCTAAGCTTCGATCGGACACGATGCCTCTGTTACCCGAAGAGCCGCGACGGACGGGAGACGCCGACGTATCCCGCATACGATATCGCACGTATCAGTGGTTCTCAATCCGGCGGGACTTAGCGCGCCCGGGCGAGCTGCATGCGTCGTTCGGCAATTCGCGTACGAAGCTTTGACCGGCGCTGGGATTGCCGTGACGATCGTCGGAGTGCACCGAGTCACCGCTAAGGACTGCACGGGACCGTGCGCGCCTACCAGTGCACGGGGAATCGATTAGTCCCGTTGCTGATGCCGGTCACTTCGACAGTTTCGCCGGGCACGGACGGTTGTTGCTCGCTGATACGCTTATCGCTTTTGGACCGACGATATCGCTCAATCGAACGTTAGCCACTCTCGCACTCGCACCTCTGCGACGATGCCAATAACGAAGTGATGCGAAACAGCAGTGTTGTTGTTTTATCTTTTATTTTCAAACGATACATCTTGCGCACGCAGCCTCTAATTTCGGTACAATATGATAAACCTTGGTACAAACATTTTGTCAAATTAACATCTTAGATGCCGTTTTTGCTGTCGACTAATTTTTAATACCCCGATGGAAAGTTCTTATTGATGACGAACAAAAATGAAGACTTTTTTAAAAAATTTTTTTTAGATCTCAGTGGTCCATTGACGGACCATGTCTATGAAGTCCATTATATAATAATGTCTATTAAGTTTATTTTATAATAATGACTATTAAGTTTATTATATAATAATGACTATTAAGTCTATTATTCAATAATGTCTATACAGTTGAAAAGAAAATAGTAAATATATAGGGGAGAGCGGGGCAAAATGGGTGAGTGGGGCACAACTCAATTTCACAATAATTTTTGAATGTCTCATTTTACCCCATCGATACGCACGGATTTTCCGTCAGGTTCAAAAATTATTCTAAAATTGTGTTGTACCCCACCGTCCCATTTTGCCCCGCTCGCGCCTGCAGCAAAAAAAAAAATTAAATGTTGTTCTGAGGTAACTAGAGACGATTCGGGCTTCAACCGCGCACAGGAAATCATAATTCTTTTTAGGTCCCGAATGAATGGTAAAATTTGTTTTAATTCGCTACACATGCTCAACACAGGGGGAATTATCGGAGACGGAAATTTGAGCCTCTCTTGGACGGAGCCCCTCGGAGTTACGGTATTAGTTATGACAAGTGGAGAAATGCTCGGGGAACCGTAGAACGTACGAGAAAGTGTCCGCTCCAAATAATTCGTCGCCAGCTGCCACGTGTGTAATGGGGGAAGCCTGTGCCCGACCTTGTTCGATATTTCGCAGCAGTCCGTACCAGCGGCGGCGATGTCACGCCCACTCGGAGATAGACAATGGAAAGCGGGAGGCACTGGAGCGGCGGCAGGATTGCGATGACCGATTTGCCGTGACGACCAAGACGACGACACCGACAACACTCGCTGTTTTGCTCGGGGTAACAATTACCGTCCCGCTCCTTCGTCAGACGCGCTTTTCACGCGATTCGCATCCGCGTCGGGTGCACCGACCGACAGGTGCATCGTCGTATAGAAACACCTAAAAAAAAAAGAAGAAAAAAATGCCCATAAAAATTACTCTGCATAAATATTTTTTGCGCTGTTTATTTCTCGATATTAATCTTCAGCGAGAAACCGCAATATGTTTCCTATATACTCAGTAATCCGATGAAAGTATTGGCTCAGTATTTACAAACTATTCGAAATAATTTTTTTTTAGTTACGTGGATTTTTTTGTTTTCATTTTTCTCTGATATGTTATAGTGATTTTACACTATAATACACCTGCCGACTGCGTCGCGCGATTGTCGGACTACGGTTGATAGACGTAATGTTCGTGAATAACCTCGTCGATGATTCATCCTCAATAGAAAGATCGTCGAGGGACGAGGAAGTAATATCGTTCCGTATCTTCGAGCGGACTGCCTCGCGTCATCCGGGTGAGGCTCGTCGCGTCACTCGCTGTTCTATTCGGCGGAAGAGAAATAAAAGAAGTTCCGTGTATATCGTAGCGTTTGCGCGAATGTTGACGTCCGATCGCGTATGCCTCCTCGGTCGACGATGGATCGATGATGTCACCGAAGCTTTTGCCAACATCCGATCCGGGGCAACAGTAAACCGTATAACAAACGATATCACTATGATTCGAGCGAGCAATCGTAATTCGAGCCGTGCAAACCGTACACCTATTAAATTATCATCCGGTCACGAGCGGCGATCGTGCTCTTTGCCGATCGCGGAGCAGCTCGTCTATAACATTGCCCGGTCCTACATCCGGTCCGAATTTCACCGCTGAATCTCGTCAATGTATCGGCGAGATTCCCTGGTCGAAATGTCACCCACTTTATGATATTAACTTTGTAAATTCTTGAATTGTAAATTTTAGACTTTGTAAGTTTTAGACTTTGTAAATTTTAGAAGTTTAGAATTCTAGAAATTCAGAGTTTTAGAATTTTAGAATTTTTAAATTTCTAAATTTCATCATTTCTAAATTTTATAATTTGTAACTTTGCCCATTTTTGACGTGCCAATGATTGTAAATGTTACTTGCTCTTCGACGATCTTAATTCAGCGAATTCACCTTATGTATTTATTTCTCGATGGCTATCGTCGGTAAAACAGATAGTCCGATCGGTAAAGTTGCACGAGACATCGAGTGACCACTGCCGTGTCTCGGTTTATCATACGTGAAAATTTGATAATTGGGCCGGAGGAGCGGAGTAATAAAGTCCACCCCTCTCGCTCGTCCCGGCGTCTTTCCGCGCATTATCACGGTTTGCATCGCCGTGAACGATGGCGCGACGACTTCCGTTACCTCGCGGCTCGGTCGCTCGTCCTCGGCGTCGACGGCTCGCCGGCCAGTCCAGCGGGATAATCGGAGGTTGTGAAGCGTTTTCGCGCGTCCGGTTACCAAGCAGACATATCCGGTGTACGCTCGCGGCTCGCTCGGCTCACGGAAGAGACGGGGCGGTGACGACGGGTTGCGCTGTAGCGCTGCTCGAACCGATGCCCTTATGCTTCGATGCTCACTCACTCGCTTCATCATCGTTCCCATCGGTCGAGTGTCAGCTGAGCCTAGAGACCCGACACTCACCGTGTCGATGGATCGATGGCCCTTCCGTCGCACGCCTCAAACCTCTCGGATCCGGGTCGTCACTCTCGATGGTTCTGCGACTCTTTCGAAACGCACTTTTAGACAATAACATTTTTTTTTTATTAAGAAATTAATTTCTTTTAAAATCAATGTACAACTTTACGTCTGTTCCGCTTTACTTAATTACCGGTTACTTGCATTTTTGTTCATTGTAACGATTAATTTTCGCTCAATGCGACCTCCGTAAGTTTCGTCAGTGAGGGAGCGATAGAGTAGTTTTGTTTTATTTTCTGAATTTAAAAAAAAATCTTATTATGTTTTTTTTTCATTATGATCGGTAACTTCGCGATAACGCTTTCAGAGGCGTGCAAAGGAAGGCGTTAAACGGCGATTCATTTGCGAGTCCGTTGCGCGTCCGTCCGTTGGCCAATCGCCAGTCGACGTCCCCGAAGTGTTCGCCGGCGTGCCTCCATCCCGTTAAAAATTCTTCCGTCCCACTGCTAACGCGCGGTGATTGGAAAATACGAACGCATCTCGACATCCCCGCTGCATCCGTCGCTGGTGCACTCGACACGCCGGACGTCCTTGAAAACAGCTCGGAGCGTGGTTCGTCAGAGTCGAATTCGAATTTTTTCACATATGTTTAACCGACACAGAGTCGATCAAACTTTGATGGGATTTTCATTTTTTTTTCGACCACATCATCGACCGGTAATGTTCTTATACCCAAAACTTAAGGAAGTTGGAGCGTTTCGCTCCAGTCAAGAGAGTACTGCATTTTTAAAGTCGTTTATTCAAACTTTTATCCACCCATTGATTATACCGATTGTTATTTTTATTGCGGTAGATGTCCTTAGCATAGAAAAATATCTATTGCAATTGCTTTGCAAAAATATCAACAGGTTTGGGCTAATTTTCGAAGTTTTTTCAAAGAGAAAGAAGGAACTTCGTCGATGGATAAACAAAAGGCTGCCATTCCTAAACGGTAAATACTATCGAAAAATCTAGATGGTGAATTCGAAGAGTATCTTTCAAGGAAGAGAATGAGCCATAATACGTCAAAATCGAGCAAAAATTACGGATTATTCGTTAAAAAAAAAAACTAAACCAACACAAATCTTTTCGAAAATTAGCACAAACCAGTTACTATTTTTGCAAATCCATTGCGATCAATATTTGTCTATGCTAAGAACATCTGTTGTAATACAAATAACCATCCACTATAATAAACAGATGCCTAAAAGTTTCTATTAACGACTTTAAAAATGTCGCAGCTATTTGATCGGTTTCAAGCGCTCCAAAAAAATTGTCAGCCTCCATTCCTAAACTAGGTGCACGCCACCCCGTCCAAAAATCGGCGGTAATCGAATCAGGACGTTCGGTTCTCTATTTAATTTACTACAATTCGATTATCCCGACCAGCAAAGAATCGTACTTTTAGCATACGGCGCGGCGTCGCGGACGAAAGAATTCGTTCCGTATCCCCGGGTCCCTCGAGAGACCGCGATAACTCGCTGCGAACGAGACTCTCGAGGCGCGGCCGCATTGTCGGCCTACAAAAACGGAAATATTGTTCGACGCGTCTAGTTATCATATACCCTCCAGCGACTTTACATTCGATTTTCCACGGAAAATTCACTCGCACGCCGAGCAATAATTTCATTCGCTTGGCCGATGCCAGGGGGAATTGGTTAACGCGCAAAGTTCGCCGCTGTGAGGATTTTCGTTCCTAGTCTTGAATTCAGTTAAGTAGAGTTTCATACCGGTTGCCCGTAATGTACTATACCGATATGCATCCGAGGAGAGCAGCGACTATCGGCGATATATCAATTTCGAATATTGAAAAGAAATTGCTAGGGGGGGGAGGGGGGAGGTTTGGTCTCTCGAGAAGTGTGGAGAACCGTCAATAGAGATCGGTTTCCAAAGTAATTCCGTCTCGGACGTCGGAACCTTGGGAATCGTTCGATCCCGTTTAATCTGCATTCATAAAACGCTTGGAGATTCTCATCGGTCGGCGGTCGCGGTCGGGGCGCACCGGTCCGGTGACCGATAAATGTGCTTAGGTCATCTGTGCGTCGACCGGAGATATGTCTATAGCCGGTCGACGGTCCATTAGCTTATTGCATAGTGGAAAATCGATCGATTCACTCGGGCAGAACGGAGACGAGGTTTCCTTGTGGATAAATCTGATTGATTCCTGTGGTACGTGTCGCGATCGACTGTGAGAGATCGTTCGGTATCAGGGAAACAAAAAAACCGAAGCAATATGACGATTTCTTAAAAAATTATCGTAAATGATTACGATGATAGATCATCATGATTGTAAGTTAGGATTATGAATTGATAGCCCTAGTGGGAGCGCCGTACAGGGCCAGTATTGACGAAGCGATGATTCCGATGATAAATCATGATGATTGTAAGTTGAGATCATGCATCGATAGTCATAGTGGGAGGGCCGTACCGGGCTAGCACTGGCACAGCGTCGACCACTGTTCGCCCAGAGTCGGCCAGTATCGATTGCGTGTTTGTCATTTCCAGCAGGCCAAGTAGAAATTTTCTGCTTGGCCTAATCTAAATTTCGGTTGCGAGCAGCAAAAAAAATGGTCATTTCAATCCTACTTTCAATACTTACAATACCATACCGGATTGCAACGATTGCACGTCACCTTGATAGTCCCGCCGTTTTTGCTTCACATGCAATTGTAAGAATCGAAAGTAGAATTGAAGTGAAAAATGTTGTCTTTCGCAGCCCGCAAGCGAATATTTTTTTCAGCGATGCGACAACAAAAATCGCTCCGCGGCTGGCAATTCGAAAATCTTGTCATGCCGCATCAGGATGACCGTTCGGCCGGGGCTGGTCCGGCACAGCGAGCGAAGCTTTCACGGGCGCCGACCGCGATCCTGTGTCATATCCAGCCGCATATAAATTCGTCGTTCCTGTGGTCGCAGCATTATTTCAATACCGCGGGATTATTAAATTCGTGCTCTCAGGGTGAGCGCGTTGATGTTTCCTTCTGTACGTCGCCGGGTAGCCCAGAGGTTCGGTTGGCTCTCAGGGCGAGCCGAATGGAAGGTTAGCCATCCATGCTTGGCCGTTGGCTCTACCGCAGACGCATCACCGGAGACGGCGGTCAGTCTTCTAAATTATTGAAGCCGAGTCAACATAGCCGCTGCGAGTTGCTTGCTTCTCACACTGAGCCGTCTTGGTGGAGTCGGGTGGGTTCCTACTCAGTGCCGGGTAGAGCGGCGAGGGTCGCGACGCTGGAGAGGTTCCCGCACACACCGGAGGAGCCTTCCATCGCGCGGATGTGGCTGCGACGACGACGACGACGACGACGATGTTCGTGAACCTTGCCCCCGAGGGAGGGCGACGGAGAAGGAAAACCGAGGGGGAGCCGAACGGAGCGATGGGGAGGGCGGCACATACGGCCGCCTAAGTAATTGGCTAGGTGGGTACGGGAGTGGATGCCCGTGTATGCACGCGTGCAAGTACGCCTCCCTTCTCCATTCCCGGTTGCCGTGGGTGTGTGTGCGTGCGTGTGTGTGTGTGTGTGTGTGCGAACCCGCCACGAAATCCTTGAACCCTGCTACAGGCCCTGAGATATTAACTCCGTTCCGGAGCTGGCAACCGGCTAAGAGGGAGCAGCATCGAGTACCTTCGGCTCTCCGTGAGCGAGAAAGTAGGGGCGAGCCGGCATTGAGGGGACAAGATGGAGAGGACGAAACCCTTCGCCCTGCTCCTCGGATTCCGCAGGAACGGACGTGTGTGCCGATCTCACGATAATGAGTGGGTGCAAACGCAGCCCGAGCAAGCCATTCTCGAGGGCCTGTGGAAATCCGACTGAGTCACTCTACGGATCGAGAGACGGTCGTCGTTTTCTTGCAATCCTCTCCGATGTTGGTCGTGTTTAGGGGTTGACGAAAAATCGCAACATCCGTAATGTCGCAACAAAAACGTCCAATTCGGTTCGGCGAAATGATGCAAAAACTGTTTCTTGAGAGGCGACTAGCGTGGGGGTTGACTGTACCAGTTCTGGTTGGTAAGACAGTTGATGACACCAGGTCAGGCTGGCAAGCCAATTGCGCGAGTAAGTGTCAACAAAGACAATCGCCATTTTTTTAAAAATCATTGCTCGCAAGTTATTCATGTTTTGGGGTACAAGTAGACATCGACAATGTTGCTGCGAAAATTAGCCCAATGGCAGCACATGGGACCACTATGGACACAGCGTCGGCCAGCACCGGGCCTGTCTGCCATTCTCACCAGGGCACGGTCATTCGTGGCGCGAACAAATGCCATTAATTTCCCTTGGCCAAAAGATGGAAAACAGGCCACGTGTCTTGAGAGGCGAGTAATCGTGGCGGTTGATGACACCAGTTCAAGCTGGCAAGACAATTCGAGAGTCGGAGGGTTCGGGAGCGACGGTTCTCCGCGGTGGGGACTAAGAGCGGCAACGTCGCCCGTCAATTGACAATTAGGTGTCGACCCCGGGTCAATTGGACCCACGCTTCGACTCGATTCGGAGTCAACTCACGTTTACCGTGAAATTACTCGCGGTACGCACTGCTGGCCGCCGGTCGTGATGCTGCCCGTTCCCGAGCATGGCTCTCGCATATTTCGGATATCGCGCTGGTATGGGTGCATTCACGGAACTCCGGAGAGCCGTGTGGGTCCGCCATTGACGCGAGTCAAATGGCTCTCGTACAGCGTATTCAACGTAAGGATCCGAGTTCATACCGCGCGGATACCCGCCGTCCGGAGGTGCGCACAATAGACAATCGCGACGATTTCGTCGGATCAAAAATACATTCATCCACATCGGATCCGGAGCCTCGTGCGGAGCGCGCGAGGGGGCGGCCACGCCGGCTGGCGTGCAACGCTCCACCGGTGTCCGATCGATCGAACGTTTTATCATCGCACACTTAGCGGAATTTTGCTCCGCTACACACGCCTCTCGCCAGTACACTTTCTCGAGCTTCCGCAACATTTATGGCGCAGCTCGAACGGCGAGTATGTGTAATTGATTGGCAAATTTACGAGGGCTGTAACGTCGGAGGAACTATAACTTCTTCGCGCTTGACGCTTCCGTACTTGATGTCGGAGGAAATATGCACTGAGAGAGGGATGAGATTGAAATTACCATAAATCTGGTGAAAAAACGACGGAACTTTCAACTAAATGGGAACTACACCGACATTCTGGCAAACATTCGTATGGAACTCAACACGTTCTGTTAGAAAATATGACCATTTTTACTGTCGCAGATGTTACCCGAATATCATGTCATTTTTTTGGGCTAAAATACAAGCTTCTTCTTACCGGAAACTATGGTCGCTAGCCATTTGTTTTACGTGAATAGGTTATACCGGCTTATTATTACATACAAAAAATTGATTGACGAAATTCTCAGATTTTTTGTTTTATCCACATTTTTTTTTGTCAGTAACGCAAATCTTTCCCAACCGGCCTTCAGGAAAAAAATATTACCGTAAGGGTTGGGTAAAAATTGCTGTGGCACCTGTGAAAATGTCACGTATTTTTTTTATATAGAATGCTGTCTGGTCGAAATTTCCCGAATTACTTGGTAGTTTTTCCGAGATCCTTCCCTGAGTGTGGATATCGTGCGGTGTGTCTTTGGATGGAAAACTACTTTATGATGTTTTATGGGGGGTGATGGAATTTAGCGTTTTTACCTTTACGATCTCAAGACCCTTGGGTCGGTGGGTTTCAAGTTCTCCTCAGGTTCGGAGCTTCCGGTCTCAATGGGCTTATACGCTGTCTGAGGCTCCGCGGACTCCCGGTTGACAACCATCGGAATCTGTGGGTCCGGTTTTTTCTTTGTTTTCTTTTGCCGTGTCTGTACCTCACGGTCGGCTCTCTGACGCTCCCTCTGTGTCATCTTTCTTTCTCTCCGGGCCAACACGCCAGGTTGAGGCGCACGAGCGCGAAACCTGGCATACGGCGAACCTCCAACAAGTGGTAGAGTAGGTAACGCTCGGCTCGTTATTGTATTCCGGACTTGGAGGGCTTCGAGATTCTCGAAACGCCGAACTTACCGATTACGACTCGAATCGGGCGTTAAAAATTAATGGGCGAATTAAAAATTATTCAATCAAATTGAATTAAAATTTTTCAATTTTATAATTTTTCGGAAAATTTGCATTACTTATCCGACTCGAGTTCATTCATCGAATGTCGCTCTAGAGGTAAAATAATTTGAAAACTACATGAGATGTATCCTAGAAACGACGAATTGTGCAAATTACAGTTAGCAATTTTTCTACAATACATGTTGCCATAAATTATGACCGTTTCAGCTTTTTTTCATTAATTCCACATCCATCGCCGATCTTAACTCAAATTAACTCAAACAAGAAGACAAAGCGAGTCGTCTCGCTTTTTCGTGATACCCGTGCGTGTATTACACGCAGGCCGAAAGGCATGCGATGTTGGTCCGTGCGAACGGTGGGCTTGGATGAGAACGCAGCACGAAGTTCAAGGCTATCTTGTGCATGGCGCGTTCAGTCGGGTTGCCAAGAAAAACGGCAGATCTTAAAACTCTCGTCTATTACTTGAAAGCTTTTTTTTCTCGTAACTCTTATCTACAACGAATGTACGCTTGTTCCATCGCACAGAAGGGCGTGTGCTTCACGCTCGATAATGTCACAATTAAAAATTGCCTCAATTTCGTCACCGGCAAAATTTATACGAGCGACAAGCTAATTGTATCGCGCTCGTCGGTTCGTCAGACGACTATTCTTTCCTGGACTCTTTTTGATTTTTTTTTTAATTCATGTTTTTTCGTTTTACATTTTTCCTTTGTGATCGTTTACCGATCCGTCCGCGAAATAAGGGTCGTTCGTGACGATTCGCGGGATGCAGTGGCTCGTGAAAACGACCGAAGCGTTACCCAAGAACACACGATGAATGGTTAACGAGACGCGAACTCACCGGACGCCGGGACGCGTCGGGATGCGCCGATTGTAATTCAAATCGCGGCTTGGTATGTAGCGGCCGTGTACAGTCTACTTCAAGACCCCGCAGTCTGGCAGTGATTCTCAAAGCTGAAAGTATTCGATTTTCCGAACGCCCGTCAATTTTTTTTATCTTCGCTGAGAAAAAAAATCGCCTGGGTCAATAAAATGAGCGCTTACGGGTGGCGAAACAAACTTTCGGTTGATCGAACGAAATAATTGTATTAATAAATTAAAGAAATATTCGATCCGATTGCTTGTTGGTTTGATCAACGAGGACTTCCTTTCGATCAATCAAACATTTGTTTCGCCACGCTGTAAGCGCACCTTTTTGGTGATACAATTGATTTTTTTTCTCTATTTTGTTTTGTCGATCGGGACGAATTTACTGGTTTAAAGTTAATTTTGGTTGGGAAAGAACAAAACAGAATTCTTAGGGAAAAGTTGCTTTGTCAACGACGATGTGCCGAGGGAAAATCAACGACATTCAGAGCGGTGACGTATGTGAAAAATCTTCAAATTTGAGATTCGCTCTCAAGTCATTTCGCGACCGAGAGTATTTTCGACACAGGGTAAATGCACGAGCTAAACCGATCGGCCTCGATTCCATAATCACATCCTATCGTGCGCCGTCCGACGTTCATCGCTAAACTATGAACTCGTCGCATGAGCTTATCCATAAAGGATCATCGTGCTCTCTGCCTTACCCTTTCCGTTCTTCTTTCTCGAGTCGCTAAGTAAGATCCCGTTCCGGTGCGCGCTCCTCGATCGAACGAAGTCCGGCTGAAAAGAATTGCAGTTATTTATTTATTTTAAGTAATTGTTTTTTTTTGTTTGTGTTTTTTTTTTTTTTGCAAATTGCACATGATCTCGCACGAACCATTTTTTTTCACTCGGGAGAACAGGAAATAAATACACGCTTGCGTAAGAATCATTGGATGTCATCACCGTGTTGGCAATGACTGACAGTAGATTTTGTTTTTTTGCAAATTATACACGGAAGAAAATGATTCTGTTTCTCTAACAAAATGTAGATCGTTAATTTTTGGCTGCTACAGCAAAATATTTTGTTGTCCCTATTTTAACCAAGAAAATGAGTTATGGTAACAAAATTCTGGTTGTCCCAACAATTTTTTTTCATCGTGTCGATGATCTCGCATGGATAACTTTTGTTCCACTCCAAACATCGAGAAACTAATGCACATTTGCGTGAGAATCATTTCATGTCTCATGCGACGCTCCACCACCAAGAAGGTATTCGCCAGCAGCGATTTAGTGGCGCACTTCCGAAATTTATACCGCACCGTTGAGACGCGGCGTGAAGTCTCACGGGTGCCTCTGGATTCCCGAATCCACTGGAATTTATTAGATCGCTAGGAGCTTCGCGCTTACTGCTTTATCTATACTTTCGCGTCTTTCACTCTCGGCCAAGCCGCTTTAGGACTCATCGTCTAGTCCCTCACCCAGTTACTCCCGACACCTCGTATATTCGTCCTAACACCTATATTTATACACACACGCGCACGTATGTACACATCAGCGTATGTATGTTTAATATAAGGCATATTTGGCCTGACACCGTGACGGGGTGAACAGTCCCGTGAGGACTTAATAATGCATCCCAATAAAGCCGACAGGCAACCCCGGCTCGTCATGAATAAATTGAAAGTTCATCGGGAGAAACGAGCTGCGAGGAGCGCCAGAGACGGCGGTAAGAATAGGGTGAAAGAGACGGAATCCTGGTGACTCAGTTGTTTCGTTAGCATGCAAACGTTCGTTGAGCAGACTCGTTGTCTTTCCTCTGCTATGCGTATATATATATATATATAGGGGTGGTTATGGGTTGCTTCTCGCCCTCCGCAGCATTCACACAGTGGGTGATTTTCGCACCTACCGTGCAGCGGATTCGAGGCCGACGGTGGAAGGAAAAGCACGTCGACAGGGGCTGCGTAAGCGACACGGTAACCTCCTACGTTTCCGATTTACTTCGGCACCCTTAAGCCAGTCAGCCGGCAAGCCCGTCAGCCGACTGATCCAGTTAGCCCCGAGGAATCGCCGCCCTCCTCGTTTCCGCGTCAACGGACCCAATAACGAACGGATTCCCGAAGAGGCTTCCTCGGAAAGGGTGAAACGAACCGGTCGTGCGCATCGGCGAAAGTAAACCTGGTCGTGTCCACTGCCGGAGATCAGATATTCCGCATTGACATGTGCGCGCTTCGCGCGAGATCCGACACCAAACCCGGAGATCTTCCTAGCTTTCTGCTTGGTGATAATGATTTTTTATTAGTTTCTTAGTCAATAGACTGCGGATTAGTCGACTGCAAGAGCGACTCGGAGCGTTCCTCTTCATTCCCGGAACGGCACAATGGCGCGACTGGTTATTGCTGCGTATCTGGGCGAACCTTTACCTTCTGCGAACCTTTCAGCCGCTTCTGAAGCTCCCTTTGCCGTCTTAAGATCCATCGGATCGGACAAAAAAATTTACATCTATCTCTTCCTTACAGTCTAATGAAAGAGATTGTTGGATCGAAAAAGTTTCCTCTCCAGTCTGAACAGAACCGAAGTAAAAAACGTGACTGCCGAGGCTGCTAGTCATTGATGAACTGTCGATTGATAATCACTACGACGCTGGGCTCGACGGTTGGCAAGACGCTGCCACGATTCAGTTTAACTGCGTCTTTGTTGTCCCAAGTGTTCATTGTTCTTGTAACTGCGAACAAAGAAGTACGATTTTTAATAATTATTCAAACCGACTCGGTTTTCCCGTATGCACATTTCTCGACTCAACGGTCCCAAATACACTCAGAAAAATAATCTACTTGACGCGCGCCCTGCAAATAAATACTTGTCTGATTTAAATAAATATTTATTTGATTTAAATAAATATTTATTTGATTTAAATAAATATTTATTTGATTTAAATAAATATTTATTTGATTTAAATAAATATTTATTTGATTTAAATAAATATTTATTTGATTTAAATAAATATTTATTTGATTTAAATAAATATTTATTTGATTTAAATAAATATTTATTTGATTGAAATAAATATTTATTTGATTTGAATAAATATTTATTTAATTTAAATAAATATTTATTTGATTTAAATAAATATTTATTTGATTTAAATAAATATTTATTTGCGAGTACCCGTAAAACAAATGAATTTTCTGGGTGCAATGGTTATCCGTGCGTATCATCCTCTCCGCGACGCCCTCGAGAAAACGAGCTTCTGCGTCTCATTCTTCCCGCGATATCTTACCATTCTCGGAACCCCGTGCGGCCGCACCTTTGTTCCCTTCCGTTGTCCGTATAGAAAAAGGCCATAGAAATAAAAATTATTGCTCATTAACGTCTGGCCGCTTCGACAATAAAGGTCTTCCAGAAGTTTGCCCCGGCCATCTTTCCCCCCGATAGGCAAAGCGGGAGGACAGGTCAGCCCGTCGTGGCGCTACCCGCGTCCGACGGCCCGGCCGCGCTCTCTCGGTCGCGATTATAAATCCGAAAGTTAATGGCTCGCGTGCACCGTCAGGATTTAATTAAAAAGTCAACGGGTGCTTGCTCTCGCCGTTCTTGCTTCCGCTGCCGTCCTCTCCAGAAGAATCTGCGTAGTTACTAGTTGAACGCCTCTGTGCAAACTACGAAGCGGCGGGACATAAAAAATTAATGGTAACCTTGAAACGCACGGATAGTAGCGAACCGGTGAGGGGAAATACGGCCCAGAAAGGTGTTGAACACTTTGGATTAATTACTTATCTCGCCTCAAAAAATTAGCGTTCCCGAGCGGCGACGCACGTCCGCGGCGACAGCCGGTCCGCCCGACGGAAACGCGGTGGAACCAGGCAAAAGTGGTCGCGGGTGTTTCACGCCAGGACGGACGGACGTGGAAACGGAACTCAACATGCGGGCACCTGTTACACGAGACTGACCGGCCTGCGGTCCAATAAACGGCCAACAGACTCATTTCGACTAACGCTTAAACTGCGTCGAACAGTTCTGGCGCCAATTCGCAATTAAGCTACACGCTTCCACTGTGCACGGCCTTATTGCGTATATTCGTTCGACCGAGTCGAACGAAAACGACCGCTATTACCCTATTTTATTGACTTCTATTATTATTTTTTTTAAATTTTTTTATAAAAAAAAAAAAAAAATTATTTATTTTTATTTATTTTTATTTTCTTCAAATATGACTATCGGCGTTATTTGTACAAAAAACTGTCCTTACAATAGAAATAGAGCATTACGACGCATAAGCTAAAATGCCTGACTCGTATGGTGGTTTTTCTTATCTTAATTATGTCATTACGGCCGAGTTGTCCACAATCGTCCACACTCATCTAATGTCCAGTTACGTGACGAACATTCCATCGATCATGTAAAGTTTAGATAGTTAGTAAAAAAAACGGGCGTTTAACGACCGCGAAAATAATTGAACCGCCTTTCATCAGTGACAACTCGTCAAAGCGTTCGGAAATAAGATACGATAATAAGTAAGGGTGATACGGCCGCGCGGGTGATATGGTCACCCGTAATATCTTTTAGTGCACAGTACAAAAAGTTTGTGCTTTTCATAACAACTTATTGTCCACAAACGTCTACATTTTTTTATTTGTTAATTTCCCGGCTCTTATTTTCCAAAAAAGTACAAACTAAAATTTTATAAAGTAAATTATAAAATTTTATAAACAAAAACTTCAAATGTATAAAGCTGCAATTAAATCACGCATCCTAAATATCGAAAGTTCTGAGTGAATTACATCAGGTCGATGTTTCCAGAGTTGGCTACGACCAAAATTTAAAAGTTTTTTTTAACGTTAAACCTCCAAGTTCCATTGTTTAAAAGATCATGGCCATGTCAGCCCGACTTACCCTACAGTGTTCGTTCATCCGAAACTCCCTCCATTGCAGTTCGGCGATAGCAAAACTTGAATTCGGCGATACGAGGTGGAAAATGCCTGCGTGCAACCGATTGCGTTAGCGTTTCACTGCAGCGTTGGGATGTTATGCAATACCGACGCAGTGTTTTTTGCAACGATACACTCGCTGCTTCCAATACCGCGCGCTTCCTGTGGAGATTAACAACTCTGATATATTTATATATATATATATATATTGTTGCGTTACGAGGTACACAAAAACAAGCAGTGAGTGTAATACTACGTGAAAGTGTTCAGTAATCCTTTGTCATCCTTATTTGCACCCGAGGGAACTAGATCAACGGCGCTGTAGGCGATGTGCAAGTTCTCAAAAGGTAAAACCTCCGTTTGTCACGCGAAAATCACATTATCGACATTGTCGTGCAGCGGTCGCGTAAAAAACAAATTCCCACCGGATGGAGGATATAAGAACACGTTCTTTTTGTTGTTGTTGTTATCTTGCCTGTTCGGTAGGAATTTCTTTTTTTCACGGCAATGGCATGGAATCGTTGATAGTACGATTTTCCTGTGACAGGCACCTGCTTTACCACGGTCGATATCGAAGCTGTAATATTACTTTCTTGTTAAAGGGTGCTGAAACTTTGGCGTTCAGCGGAAATGGGATTCCGTTGTTCAACTGATAAGTCCAGTGGAATCCTATTTCCGTTAGAGGCCAGAGTCTCGGCAGACTCGACGAAACGTCATTACAGTTTTTGTTACAGACTGAGCTCGGGCTTGGTGGGAGGCGGCAACGTTCGATAACGCTTAGCGGCGCGCTTGTTTTTTTTTATTTTAGAGTGTAGACAGTATTTCGGGATCACGGAGAGTCACTCGAATCTGTCCTCAAAGAATATATAGCTGTCTCCTTCGTCTAGCCGCACTGGGGAATTACTATTTAGAGATTCTACCGTTCCTCGATGCCTCTGTATCGCATTTTCGGTAGCGGTGTTTGGAACTTTACCTACAGGATGAGTTTAAGGCTGCACATTGTTAAAGAGTACAGCAGCGATATTTCGGGAATTGAAACGCTATGAGATTAAGATCACTGGTTATATATAATACTTCTATTCAGTACTTGCATCAGTAAATTATCATTCATGACTGTTAGTGTGTTCATATTTTGGATTGATTGTAAGCGGAAATGCTTGCGCCATATCGTTGTTTAATCATAAAAGCTAAATAAATAAATAAATGAATGAATGAATGAATAAATAAATAAATGAATAAATGAATAAATAAATAAATAAATGAATAAATAAATAAATAAATAAATAAATATCGGTTCATCTTTTTTTCTCTCACCGCTTGACTGCCGACGAGTGAAATAGATTCGAATTCGTTATTCGGCTTTGTGACTCTTAAGCCTGTCGACAGTCCCGCGTCGAAAGATCGTAATTCAACGGCGAAAGCACGTGTTCGAGCATTCGACGGAACTCGACACTGTCGTAAATTGTCTGTCAAAAAATCCCAACTCCCCTCAAAATATACTATTTTTAAGTTTCCGTAACATGTTTAAATTTTACAGAAAAAGACTTTTGAATAAATTTTTTTCTTTTATGCAAGCCTGTATCTGATCGTCTATGTGTTTTTGTTGTTTCAGGTGAGTTTCACAAATCTCTTCCGTATGCCCGCACAATTTTGGAAGCTCCCGGCTCGTTGGTTTCCGGTGAGTCGCACGGCATTAACATCGGAGACTCTTAACACAAGAATCTCCGATACATTTAAAAAAAACCCATGCACCGTAAATAAACAAATTTATGAGGGTCGGAAACGGGACGTTGGGGTCGGACTCGAAAGTTCGCACAATACATCGATTCCTAAAAAATAAAATAATTAATAAGGAATGAAAAAATAAAAATAAATTCCCAAAATCAATTAAACGTTTTTCTCCAACACTCGCCATCATCGTAACTCTTTGGGACGCGGATACAATTTGTTAAAATAATATATTAAGTAACAATAAAAATAATATATTAAAGAGAATCTCATAAAATCGATTTTTTTTGGTTGAAGCTAATTGCCTTTGGTAAAAAAATCCAATTTAGTACCCGAAAGCTCGTGTTCTGTTTTTTCGAGTATACGATTTTTCGGTCTTGTGATTTTCAGCGATGGCGTGCCATTTTGCAGGGTTATGAAATGCGCGACGAAAAAAATGATGCCGACTCGGAGGAGCGGTAACTTGCTTCTTGGAGCGGATAAGCTTTAAAGCTCGTTTCAAGAGGGCGGATTCACTACTTGGCTCGGTCAACGTACCGAAACGAGAGTACAAAGCGGGATCTCGCGGTTCGCTGTGTCTTCTGGGACAAATCGGCGTCTACGGCAAAGTTAACCGCCAATTAAATGATACCCATCGTTTACTCGGCAGGCTCCCTTTCGGCAGCCTCGCCGGATCCACCCCTTTCGCAAACTTGGCGAGGGTGTACCTTATATCGTAGCTTCGCGGTTATCCCCGCAACCTCCCGGCGTCGAGTTATTCCTTCTAGACAGTGAGACTGATTGGCGGCAATTAACGCTTTGCCATTTTTACCCCTTTTTCTCTCTGCCACTTTTCGGTACAATTTCACTGTCGGCTCTCGAATGCTCGGATGGATTCGCGAGAGGGTTCTCGCCCTGCCGATTACGAATGAATGAACGCGATATCGACGCGGCGAAGAGCGAGCAGCCTCGCGATCTGATCGGCCCGGCGGCTCATTAGCCTCTTGGCCTTCGTCCGATCGCCGATATTTCGCTCAGTTAATTGGTAATTAGCGCTCATTTGAGTTCGTCGAATCGAGAGGACTCCAGAATTTATCGAGACAGATATTTATTCTGAGGCAGCTTACACGCCTTGCTGATTATCAATGTCCACAGTTTTACTCGGCGTTAACCCTTTAAAAGACCGAAAATAAAGTCTCCCGACGAACACTTGGTTAGTCCTTTCAAACATTTTTCCTTAAATATTCGCTTGAAATTTGGTACCTACCATACTGGATTCGCCATTTTTGAATTTCTGAATTTTTAGTTCAGATCCGAATTCGGCGATCCAAAATACCTCTAAGGATGAAGTTTGAAATTGATAGTTTTTTTCAGAACTTGATAGTTCAAAAATTTTTTACTATTGGCTAAAAATTATTAATTTCTTTTTGCGCATGAAAAGAAATGATTCGAAAACATTCTTTAGTCTGACGCTAAAAATAAAAACCTCTTGAAATTTTTCTGACATCGGTAATTGGAATAGCATCGAAAAAGCTCTCTAGCGACGAGAAACGGGCCACGTTTTGAAAAATGATTGTTAATCATCATTAAAAAAGAACAAAGTCACTTCTCGGCGTCGTCGCCCAAGAGGCTCCTTGCCAATACGTCGTCCCTCGTGTCCGATACGAGTATAGTACATTTTGATACGAGTGCGAAAACACTTTTTCTGACGAGTGTGAGTTTGCAGCACAAGCCGAGTGTTGCAATCACACGAGTTCTGAAAAAGTTTTTCACACGAGTATCGTACAAAGTTTTATTTCACAAGGTGTCGAAATGGGGGTTTTCGCACGCGAAGCGTGCACAAAACCGCCATTTTCCCACCGACTGATATAAAACAATTTACTTTACTTTAATTACTCGATATAATCATTTATTGACCTTAATTAATCAATACAATCATTTATTTATTTTAATTACTGAATGTAGCAATTAATTGGTTTTAATTATTCAATATAGTAATTTATTTATTACATTTGGGGAAATAAATTTATTACATTCGCTCGAATCTTTATAATCTAGACGAAATTCAATAAAAGAAGCGACATCATCGCGCTAACTCTAGCCTTGCGGTTTGCCAGGCATCGTAAAAATGTGCCGGCAAAACAAGCGAAATTGCGAGTATGAGACGGAAAATAAAAGGTGGTCGGAGAAGGGGGTCGATGGGGGGGGGGGGGGGGGGGCTCGCTTGGGAAACGATGAAAGCCGAGGGCGTTCGGGCGCGCCAAAATAAAAGGCTGTTATACGCGACGGAGCAGCGCCAGCAATCGGCAGCATTACCACGATGCGATGGTGAAAAACGACTGGCACACTTTTTTCACGTTCTCGTCGACGTGCTGATTCGAACGCTATACCAGCGCTGCTTAAGTCCCACACCGGCGCGACTCGTTCTCCTCGTCGTTTTAGATGTTGCTATTTTTAGCGTCGTCTCTTTCTAAACGGTGACAAAGTTACACAGCTGCTCGTTGCCCGGATTTGTTTAACTTTGAAGCTTGCTTTAATGCTAGTTTTTTTTTTAGTTTCGAGAAGGTCTTTGTACTGAGAGATTTAGCAATCTGCGACGATGGTCGCGAATGATGGTCGCGTAAAAATGCATCCGGGGGATGCCAAAACTTACAACATTTTTTAGTTACGTGGCACAAAGATTGCAACGTACACCGAGTAAAATTTTTATCCTCCAAAGGGCGTTTAACCGACCGTAGCGAAACCAAAATCGTCCTACCGGATAAATTGTTTGCGATCTCCCCAAAATGTTCGAATCCTTCCGTCCGACGATTCTAAATTTATATTTGTATCTTTTGCATTCTATCGAGCCTCTTCGGATCTTACCGACCGGCGGTCGGAGGGAAGGAGGGGGGGGGGGGGGGGGTGGTAGTGGTTCATGTGTATCGACTATAGATAGGGGCCGGAGCATGAAGAGCGATTGTCGAGTCGAGTCTCGAAATCCTAAATAACTGATCGCACCCCGGGGATATTCATCTAGGCTCGGTTGCCTCCTGGTCTCGTACTCCCCGGCGGCGTCCATCGCCCCGGAACAGGGGATAACGAAAGTATAGGACAGAGACGAGCGGGAGTGAGATAGAATACCGCCCGGTCGTTCCACTCGGCCCTGCATTACGCATTTACAAAATGAAATTGAGTTCCTCAATCTGCAGCCCACGCTCCAAATGTTTTCTTCATGAGGCACTTGGGCCCCGCCGGGGCGGGGGGAGGGGGGGGGGGGGGGGGGGGGTCGCTCCCCTTCCGCCTTCCTCCGGTCAATGCTGGGTCAACGTCGGTCTTGTTTAGAGCATGCAATTGTTTAATAATAATAATAATAATAATAATAATAATAACAATAATAATAATATTATTATTAATAATAATAATAATCTTACATATATTTTGGTAAAGTGTGGGTTCGTTTAATTGTTTGTTGAGCCGAAAGGTTGAGAGTGCTTATTTTAGTTGAGATAAAAGCAGAGTTAATTTGAAAAATCCATGCGAGCGCACGAAGCGCGAGCCGATATAACCGCTAGTAATAATAATAAAAATTATTATTGTTATAACCGCACGGGAAATTACGAAATGAATTTTTTTTTCCTGTTTTTTAATTTCCATTAATTGAAAAATTGGTCAGTGAAATAACCTTCTCGCAGTAATCGGTTGTTAATTTTAACCGCGCGGCCTCTGGAATTCTTCTTTCCCCGATCGATTCCTCCATCCGGCAGTCCAAAACGCTCCCTCCCCGGTAATCGCTCGCCGGTCCGCGGTGTGACCGTTTCCTGCGAATGAATGCCGTTCCGCATTGTAGTCGTGACGGCAGTTTTGCGACCGAGAAAATTTCGCCCCCCTCGTCCTGACTGTTCGCCCGGGTTGTACGCAACGAGTTACACCCACTGCAATATTTTAGTTATTATATTGTGAACGGCAGTCGAATTAATGAGAAATTAACGTACTACCCGGGTCGGGCTGGCCGTGTCACCGCGAGAGTTCGCGAGCGCGAGAGAAACGAGACCCGAAACGAAATTGTGCCAGTCGCTCGTTCGCCAGGACGATGGCTGGAATTCGCCCACTCTCGACGCACCGGTTGCTGTCGGTACGGACACCAACCAGGACCGTCAAGTACCGACTCGGCTTCGCTAGGTGCGTGGAGAGATATTTTCCCCACCTGTTGCCAAAACAATTCCCATGGAAACGGAGTTACGGCCGAGGCCGTTTCCGCCGAATAAATAACCGGCACGTGGCGTTTCTCCACTCTCTCCTGTCCTCGGCCCTCGACAACCGCGAATTTCGAGCCCGCAATGCCGACCAATTTTACTCGATTAAACTAAATTAATTTGGCCCTACCGATCGTCGAACGATCATTCATTATCCGGCTGTTATTCAACACAAATCGGCGCCGTTCGTCAATACTTGACACTGCAATTTGTGGCCCCCGGACGGCAAACGAGGTGCCCACGTTTTGGAACAATCGGACATTGTTCATGCTCCGTTATTAATGAGGAATTAATTGAATTGATTTTTCTCGTTATATGTATATTTCGGTTTTTTAAAAAATTTATCGGCTGATTTTTTTTTTTTATTTTTTTTTAACCGAGCGTAATTTATAATGAATCAACTTCATGTGTGCTGAGTTCGATTTTTGTCCGATCGATTTTGAGACAAAAAATTCGTTTCGAAAACCTCGGTAGACACGCGAGCGTGTAGGTTTGCAAAGACCGGCGTACACAGTAAAATGAGTTTGTACTTTTTACAATAACTTGTTGTCCGCAAACGTCCACGATTTTTTTTTATTGTCCGATCTTAGCCTATTCTGCCCGTACTACCCGGCCCGTATTTTTCTTTTGCTCCTTGTTCGTAAGTGACGATTTCCCGAGAACAACAATAAACGCCACAATTAAGTCCCGTGACGAAAAAAAAATTTCCCAAGTCATTGTCTCGATTCTTCGTATCGCTAAATGATTTACAGTTCTCAGCGATTTCTGATTACCATTTTTTCATTAGAGTCGACGCAGTCGACTCGATGATTTATCGAAGCTACGCGCACAATTCGCAGAGGTGCTCAGCGAATGTCGCTGCCAGAAAGGACAATAGCCGAGCCGTCTCTGCATTCGAAACTCACCTTCGCTGAATTCAAAATTTTAATTGTGCCCTTCATTTAATTTTGCCGTCCTTCCATTCCACCCTTTTCCCATCGACACAGGACACTCGTCGCTGCAGTCGCAATATGAGACACGCGACGATACCGCTCATCGGGTGCCACAGCGGGGTTGCAATATAGCAACGCGAAGATTCCACGGCTCCCTCACGACATGACGCGTCGCCCCGTCGGGACTTTATATTAAAAAATTCGTTTCGCCAATTTCGCATTCTACGTAATTGTACGCGTATTCCGACGGCTTTGACTCGGTCATCGTTGCCTTATTTATTAAACGTAATTATTTTCTCGCTCCGTTATTCCGAGCTCTGCCGTGTTCTTTCCCCTTCTCATTTTATTGATCTTCAGTTTTCGTTTCCCTGCAAGCACACCTTTTTCATCACTTCATCTCTTCCCGAAGCCGCCGAACTCACCCCCGGTGCGGATTTCAGCCGACACCCATAAGGGTTTAATAATTTACAACGACAAGACCCACGTGACCGTTATTGGCCCCATAAAGAAGTCGTTCCGGTCGTGTTCGCCCTATGGCGCTTCGCTCTGTCACGCGCGTTTACCCGGCTCTCCACGCACTCTTGGGGGTGTCTTTCCCACCCCCGGACGAGCTTTATATCCTCGTCGCGTTCGGTCCTTCCGCCGACATCCCTGCGATCCGCGATCGCCTGCGGCCAACGTATCCGATGCGCCGTTCCTCCAGTTATATTTTTTTATTTTTGCTTCCTCCCCTTCTTCCGAACCTCCGCTCGCCCCAGATACGAGGTTCATCGAACCCTCCCCGGAATCACGACGAGGGAATGCCATCGTCCCGAAACGGTCGTAAAAAATCTCTCGGAGAAGCACCGATAAAATTATTTTCACGTACAAGCGAGTCTCGCTGCGAACGAAACAATCGTGCGGCGAGGAATCGATCCCGTTACCGGACAAAAATTGCTCTAATTCGAGACTTTGTTCCCGTATCGACTGTTCTGCGCCGCCCCCTCGCGCCTACCCCGAATTTTCGCCGCTGAGCGGCGGCTCGTGCATGTATATTCAAACATACGAACTTGGCAAATCTAATTTAGACGCGAGGTATGAACGGCCTCTTAACGGCTCCGAGGCAGACGCATTAAAGCAGGAACGCGAACGGGGCCACCCGCGCACAGCGCCCGCAACTTCCTCCTCGACGTCAGCTCCGCCTCCGCCCCCGGAGTCTCTCATATTTCGTTATTATCCCGTAACTTTCGTAGTTCGCTGGAATAGCCCGTTTATGCCGACAGTCGTGATTCTTCGATTCGCGGAGTAGACTTCATTAACGCCCGGTCTGGTTCGGTACGGCAGCCGAATTCGCATCGTCAAGTCATCAGCGGAGAGGGACGAGCGACATGATAGTTACGTTTAATTTCAATCCACAAAATTTTTAGCCAGATATGCAAAATTTTGCGAACCCGCCTTCTGGCAAAAATTACCGTACGCGTTGGTTGAAAATGGTCCCTGTGAAAATGTCACATATCGCCAGTGGTGGAGCTGGTGGACCATTTTGCCTGGTCGAAGTTTGCCACATGACTTGGTACTTTTTTCGAGATGCTCGTCTCAGTGCACTGGCTCAAAGCCGGCCGGAACTGGCCCGTGCTATTTTCCAAGATTCGTGATTACGAGCACTTCGTGAACGGACCACTGATCGGTATCGCGCAAGGACCAGCTTCCAACTCCGTGGACCAAATAATTTTCGTGCGGACGACTCCAAATTCACAAGGGAATCGGGAATATTCCTCAAATCAATCGGTCGAACGACGAGTCTCAATTTTCGTTTCATGTTGAATTACGGTTCTTCATCAATCGTGGCCGAGATTGAGATGCGAGCCGAGTGTGAAGGCAATCAACGAGTACGGGACGACGGCGAGGGAACCGGTCCGGGGCTCGTGTGTACGCACACATGAATTAACGATCGCCACGTAACTACCCCGGATAATTTAGCGGGTATTAAGTAACTAACGCGAGCTCAGGCACGGTGCCCATTAGAGCCCTGCCGGAGCTCCCGGTTCCCGAATCCCACGCTGCTTCGTTCCCTACAGAGCCCGGCTATCCTTCCCCCGCTCCTCCTCCTCCTCATCCCCTCGTGCGGCTTATCAACGTTATTAATTCATTTGTTATTAGCTCGAGCGTCGAGCGCCGATCGTTAACGGCGAACGAACACCTTCGCCTTGTTCCCCGTTGAGCCGGGACCCGAAGTGATAAAAAATTCACCGATAGAATTGGATGCTTTTCAGCCACTAATCTTGGGCTACACAGCACTTTTTCTTATTCCCGCCATTGTAGAATGGCGGGAATAAGAAATCGGATCGGAAGAGAGAAACACACCCAGAAAAATAATTTATTTTACGGCTAGAACGGAGCGAGCGAGGTTTAACAGCTGAGTAGTCGATGACATTAGAAGGAGTAAAGTTTAACAGTCCGACAATAGAAGACATCGGAAAGTTTGACAGTCTGGTAGGCAAAGAAATCGTAGTAAGCGAAGTTTAACAGTTTTGTAAGCGAAAACATCAGAGTCAGCGGAGTTTACTAAGGAAGTAGTTTTTACTAAGAAAGTGAAATAATGATTTGAGATTCGAATTAAAAAACATGGTACTAGCCTGGTTGTATGAAGTAATGTTAATGTACGAAGGGATAGTGAAAAAAAAAAAAAAAAAAATGGAAACGGAAGCTCGAATCGCACTTTATCACGGAAAGGAGCTTTTCGGTTTCGTCGAAACTCCATAAATATCGTCGAATCATCAGTTTCGCAAGCGTCTCAGAGGGCTGTATAGACGAAGGCGATTAGCGCGACAGAACTCGCCGGAGGATTTCGAATTGCTAGGCGAGCGGAGTTGAAGCATCGCTGCGTGTAATATTTATGAATTATTTCTGTCTCGGGTTCCGGTCGGCAGAAGGGTGAAAGATACAAGGATGGGAGGAAGAAGGAAAAGAATAGTCAGCAAGAGTAGCGGCGCACTTCTGGGGAGAAGGTACGTGCATAAAAACGGGCGAGCTACAGAGTTGCGCGAAAAGCGCCGGGAAAGAGGTCCGTGAAACGGAGGAACTCTACTTATGATTTTATATCTTGCTAAGACGTCGCCCGCTCTGAGTAATGGGCGCCGTTTGCATTTTCCTGAGAGCTTCTCCGTTCTCATTTCTGTTTCTGTTCTCTTCCGTCCTCCGTTGCTCATTTTTACCCCCCCGTTTATTAATCGTTCGGCTTATTTTACTTCATTTTTTTTCCCCGTTCGCCTTTCGCGACACTGACATCGCGTAGGCGATTGTTTCACCGTAGGGGCAAAATGGAGTCTCGTGGTCAGAGTGGCTTTTGCCTATTTGTAATGGGAAAGGAAACAAAAAACAAAAACACCGGTCCGTTTTGCCCGCCCTCCGTTGTATCTGAGACACCTGAGAGCTTCTTCGTCCGAATTCTCGTTTCTATTCGCTTGTGTTGCTCATTTTACCCCCGTTTATTTATTCTTCGGTTTATTTTATTTCATTATTTTTCCATTCCCCTCTTGTGACACTGACATCGCGTGGGCGATTGTTTTACCGTGGGGGCAAAACGGGCTTTTGCCTATCTTTAATGTGAAAGAATAAGAAACAAAAGCACCGGTCCGTTTTGCCCGCCCCATCCGACATCCGTTGTATCTCACCCCGGAATTCAATCGGCTTTTACTCAACCGCCCCCGCTCCATCTCCTTCCTCCAATGAGCAGTCTACCGCTATAAAGGAAACGGTGTTGGGTACAGAACAGCAACTTTTGGCGTTAAGTGATTGCACAGTGGATACAAGCCCGTGCGCAAACGAGACTGGGTTTCACAGTCGACTGGCGGAGAGACGCGCCGGACTGTCTTGTCCTGTGGACCCGCAATTACTCTTAATTAACGGGACGGGCTAAATCCCCGCGTGTTCACTGCAACGCTCTGCGGTCGAGCGTTCTCGGCTCGATCCTCGACGATTCAATGAAGTCCTCGCTATGGTCGGGTCTGCTGGATTTATCAGAGAGCCGCTCGAAGGAACGTTCTCTTTAACGGTCGTCAAGGAAGTCGATGGGAGTTTCGGGACGAAAATTACTTTTTCGAAAATAGAATAAATAATTATCGGAAATTGAGCACCGGACATGTCGAGCGGCGTGGAGCATCGATTCGGCATTTCGGGTGCCGGATATTATTGTTTATCCTTTAAGTATCGAGGATTTGTCGGGCATTGCAAACGACCGTATCTTCTTTTAAGCACAAGAACGAGATGGATGTTCGTAATAATTTTTCTTGTGCGTTATCAAAAAAACGAGACTTTAAGGTACGTCTGCGAATTTTTATAGATTTTTTTTTAGCACGTAACTCGTTATTCGAATCGTTCGAAGGCTGCGGTGTGAAAATATGGGTTTTACGCACGAAAAGCGCGCGTAAAGCTGCCATTTTCGCACCGAGTGAAATAGATTTTTTGAATTTTCGTTGCGCCCACACCCCGTTAAGGCCACGCGGAACGCCTCCCGCCCGCCGACTCCGGCCCGGTCGCTAATCAAATCTGTAAATCATGTACCAAAACTGCCATAGTCTTTTTTTTTTAAAGTCAGTGAAACTTCCGCCCCCGACGAAAATTAGCGTCCACTGCGGAACTAATAAACGCAGTGGACGCAAATTTGCTGTCACGAGGAAGTTTCAGCACCGTAGAAAAAAAAAAACTAAAATACAAAAATAAAAATGCGAAGTCGATTACAGTTTTTTTTTTTGCTACCTTCCGGGCAAGTGTCCCATTGCCGAATTTTACTCTTTTTGCATTTCCGTAACAGATGCTGCAAAACGAAATTTCGTAACGCCGCGGGGTTAATAAAAATTTTGTAATTGAAATAGGGGAAAAACCTTGCGAATGGGAGCGTCGAGCGTGGGGAAAACAAGAATTTTCTCGCTCGAAACAAATCGGCGAAAGGTACACGAGCTTGCAGTTCGAGAGACTTGTAGCTCGAGCGGGACTCGATGCACGTTGGCAGATTCGATTTGAATTTAATCTCGTGCATCAATAAATTCTTTGACCCACTGGAATCCGAATACAGCTGCAGAATGACGATAACCAAGTACACTCTATGTGCCTCGGGGTCCTGTTACGTAGGTGACGATCCTGTACGCAGATGCTACTTGTTGTTGTTTTTTTTTGTTTTTTTTTTCTCGAAATATCTCTTCCGGAGTAGTTCGCGTAATAAATTAAAGCCGGGTGGCTCCGATCCACATTCATCACGCCACGGCGAGTGTTCGGCCGGATGCTTTTCTTTTCATCTTCCCTCGTAGAGCGTGACGCGAGTACGAGCAACGTTAAACAAAACCGAAAAATTCATAAAAAGTAAATAAATAAAAAAGGTAACGTAACGACAAAACATATGGAGCAGGACATTCGAATAACTGGCAGGAGTCAAAAAGTGAAAAGAGAGTTAAAAAAAAGCTACTCGATCTGCCGATTCCCCAATTTGTTGTTTTTTTTTTATACGGACACACAGACAGCCACACGAGCCCGACGTCCCGGAATAATTGCAGGAGAGATGGGGACGTAAAACGAACGAATGAACACGTGCCGAACGTCGCACTTCTGGAGTACTACCG
The DNA here is from genome assembly GCA_933228735.2 of Amblyteles armatorius. Taxonomy (NCBI): domain Eukaryota; kingdom Metazoa; phylum Arthropoda; class Insecta; order Hymenoptera; family Ichneumonidae; genus Amblyteles; species Amblyteles armatorius. The sequence goes on along the minus strand of OW121689.1, from coordinate 14,490,192 downwards.
GCCCGGTTCGATTGAGCGGGTGTACCGGTTGATTTTTTTTTTTTTTTCATAACAACTCGTCACTGAAACCACTCGACGATATAATTGGCTCGTTTAAAAAATGAATGAAAAAAGAAGATTTGGAGAGGAACTGCCGGGAAATTAAAAAAAAAATAACAAAGTAACAAAACTAAAAAAATAAAAAGTTAAAAAAATATATATATAGTCCCGCAGTCCGTTACACTTTTGTGGACTCGAAAAGGGCCGTGCGGAGGACTAAATTGCATGGCGAAAATTTTTAAAAAATAAAAATAAAATATACATAGTCCAGTAGTCCGGTACACTTTGGTGGACTCGAAAAGGGCCGTGCGGAAGAGTAAATTGGATGGCATCCCATGCCCTTGATGGTAACGTTTTAATAGATTTTTTGTTTGTCCGGAGATGTTTGCAGATCATTCGTTCGCTGCGTAAAAAAAAAAAAAAAAAAAAAACATACAAAACCAAGGAAGCGTGCCTTCGATCTTCAGTTTCACGATTCACGAACGGGCGGTCACGTTGTGCGGGACTCAAGCTCGACGGTGTCAGCCTGGTTCGGTATGATGAGCTTTTCGCTTCTACCACCGTGGAAGGGTTACTTTAATTATACATCTCCAAGAATCACCACGAGAGCGCGTTGACTCTCTGGCCGGACAGAGATAGCTACGTTTTCGCTGAGTCCGGTTAATTGTACCAGCCATTCTTGTCCCTGCGGTGTTCCTTGCGACTCAGGCCCGCCGCTTGTTTCCTTCTTAATTTAGTCCCGCCTGGCTGGACTTCGCTGTCCCGTCACACTCCATTCGCATGGACACTTTTAATTTTCTTTTTTAATTCGGCACGTTCGTTTCGGTCCTACCTCTGCGTACACGAAAAATTGGTACAAACGTCTCTCGCAGGCAAACGTCCACAATTATTTTCGTGTTAAGTTTACAAAAAATATCTCGTCCATTTTACAAAAATGTTTATTTTAAAATTACCAAGAAAATAGTTGTGGAGGTTTCTGGACAAAAAAAAGTTTGTTACATGTACAAATCTTTTGCCCTTTTACAAAAATTCAATTGACCCGAAAAACGGTGTCAAACCATTTGGTCAATAAGAACAAAAAAAACATTTGACTCGACTGAAATTTCGTGACAAAAACTAAACATTTATTTTTCCATATTAAACAAACGATTTGTTAACACTGAATAAACGGTTTTCTCAGTGCGCTGCTGCCGCTACTACTTCGTTCATTCGCCGAAATTGGATTCCCCTCCCCCCAAGACGGATTGCCACGAGAAATCTACTTTTATTTCTTTATTGGTGTACGAATGCATATTAGCCTCGGTTCGATTTCTTTCGGTGGTTCAATCGCTCTCAAGGTGCTCCCGTGAGAAAAGAAGAACCATCCGAGGGAGCTTCCAGTTCGAAGAGAATGGTCATCCACTAGACGAATGGCTCTTGTACACTCAGTTACCGCGAGTAGTGCCCAATCCCAACAGGCTCTCTCTTTCTCTGTCGGTGTCGTTGCATAAGGCATGAGCACGTAAATAATGGCCACCGCAAGAAAGGTTCTTCCCCGTTCGGCACAGCCGATAGTTTCTCTGTGACGTATCGTATACTTGTGCGGATTGCCCCGTGTATCGTACACATCCACATAGTACACAACGAATACTACAGATCTATATAGTGTACATACGTATATCGTACGCACATATAGTGTACATACGTATATGGTACGCACATATAGTGTACATACGTATATCGTACATATATGCAGTAGGGGAGACCGGGGCAAAATGGCACAGTGGGGCAATACGGGACAGTGAGGGCAAAACTCAATTTTTCAATAATTTTTATAAATTATATACGTAATATACGTATGTACACACATTTAGTGTACGTACGCATGTTACGTACATTATTTATTTTAGAGCGTTACATCGGGGTGTTTTCCGGATCTGTTTGTAATGTTCGAAAATTCCTACCAGGGTTCGGGTGCTTATCGGACCGGCTCTTATACCCGTTTTCTCGGACATGCAAAGGCAGACACCTGGAGCGCGTTTGCGCGCGAAAATTCTAAAAGTTCAACTTCACGATGAATTCAGATTGTCGTACGACATCGATAAGACATCGTTCGGTCCAATCAAGCAGTCCCGTGGCTTCCTCGATGTTCAGATGCTCTTACTTTCCTCACAATCGAGGAGCTCGCTGTTCGTGTTCCCAGGAGATTCGCAATATCTTTCGATACATGAATGCCCTATGCTCCGTTGATGGCTGCGGAAGTCCTTGGAGTCGGGGAAGACGCAGTCCTGTCCAGAGTACACCCTCGCCACACCCCTGTCTGCGGCCGCCCTTCTCGATCCGAAAAGCTTCCTCTATAAATCCTCCTAGCTTCCTTTCACTTATTCGCGAGGCAACTCCGTTCCTCCCGTTTCCTCTTTCCTACGGCTTCCTTTTTTCCACTTTTTTCCTCCTGTTCGCGTCCGTTCTTGGGCTCGGCCCAGAGCACGAGGCACCCATGGCGCACGACCCTTCCGTTCGCTCGGCTCTCTTTCCATTCTTCCGTGGCGTTCCTCCCATTCCTCGGCTACCTCCTTTCTTGCCGTCGCTTGCCTTCGCCGCTCTTGTCGATGGTGATCTTGTAGCCCGCCGATTCAATTACCGATACTTTATTTTTCGGCCACTTCGGGGAAAAATCCGGTAAGCGTCGCGCACTTATCTTAACAAAAGATTGAGTGACGTTACACAATATTTTTTTATTTAAAAAATTTTATTTGACGGATTTCTCCTTTTACAACCTGTTTACACTAAATCCTCATTTAGAGCTCAGAACAATAAATTATATAAAAATAACTAATAAATGGCTGAAGGACTGCGGTTGATGGCCAATTGGCAATATGCAATATAGGACAATATGCAATATCAACAAAAACAGCATTTCAAGGAACGTCCGTGAATTTTTACAGATTTTTTTTAGCACATCAATGTGTTACTCGAATCGTTCGAAGTTCGCGTCTTGGCAAATTCTAGCTTCTCGTTGAACAAGGGTCGTTGAAGCTGCTCGTGAAGGGTTAAAGACCTCGAGGGATGAACGCGTAAATTGTTGATGACGAAATCCGGAAATTTGGTACAGTCTGAATGACGATGCTTTACCGTGTTTATTGCTGTTCATCATGGCGTCCCATTGATGTCTGGACCCAGCTTATGCGATTCGGAACGCGCCAATAGGCAGAAGCACCATCTTAGAACCGTTCACCGGCAACTGGCGCGGCCGCTGATACGAATGCTTCTTACTCAAGTATCCCTGTTAACAATTCGGTCGAACTCGTGGATAGTTTCACTTCTCGCGTTTCGTTGAATTGGCTGGTCTTTGATTTCTGTGCGATACACTATTTGCCTTCAACACCTCGAGCGCTTCGGAACCTTGACGCAGCACTTACCGTTAGTTGTGGTTCGTTAACTCGTCTTGATTGCACCATCTGGCCCTCCCCTCGAAATCAGGCGGAAGAGTTGTTGCTCCGTTTCGACTACACACCCCGGTCTTGTGGTTTTCCTCGACCCGACGTTGATTTCTACCTCCGCCGGTGAGAACCGGAGGGAGAATTACTTTCTCGATGCTCGTCGATTCGCCGGTCACGCTCAACGCCCGATCGGGGGCTGCCGGCCACTTCACAACTTTGATGGTCGTGCCAAACCGACGGTTCCTCTCACGGTTCTCGCCTGGAATCGAGAGACCGGAGTTTTCTCTCCGACTCTACCATTTCAACATTCCCAAGATTTCGTTGCCCCAACGAGCACGCCGAAAATCTGAAATCGTCTGCTGAAGTATCGAACTGACTCTGAGGATGTTGCATCCGTATCCGATTCTTGGTCGGCCCCTGTCTTCGCCACCGGAACAGAATAGTTATTTGCATAGAAAGACACGTTGACGAGTGTGAAAATGTCGAAATGTTGATGAGTGTGAAAATGTTGACGAGTGTAAAAATGACGAAATATTGACGAGTGTGAAAAGGTCGAAACGTTGTCAAGTGTGAAAATGTCGAAATGTTGACAAGTGTGAAAATGTCGGAATCTTGACAAGTGTGAGAACGTCGAAATGTTGACGGGTGTGAAAATGTCGAAATCTTGACGAATGTGAAAATGCGGCATTCACACGATTCAGCACTTTTTATGCCCATGCAATTCACATACTTTTTCCTAACAAATTCTGGAAAAACACGCTTTTCGTTTTTGGGAAGAGTGCGCAGAAAGGCACTTTCTCACACTAGTGCGGGAGAAAAGACCATATTGCGTTTGTACGCATGCGCAGTACTTTTCGAAAAAGTGTCTCTCAGCACTAACTTCACAGGAACGGAAAGCGGGATTTAACGCGCATGCGTTAGGAAAACACGTTTTTCGACTGGTAAAAAAGCAATGTTTCCGATGGCGTCGTCCCGGTCGTTCGAATGTCGCATCGGAAAGCTATTTTCGAGTATGCGAGATTTCCGGACAGACGATTCCGTGAAAGCTCCTCAGGTCGTTTCGCGTGTTGCGCTTCGCCGATCCGCGCGGAACATCTGCACTCCACTGGGGAATCAAAGCGATAGGCGCGACCACATGGCCGTCCGTCTTTCGACTGTTTTAGATCAACATAATATCGCCCGACTTGAATAAGAAATACGTACATCGTGTCCGTAAGCATACGAAATCCGCCTTTCTGCCTTTAGTCGAGCGATATTTTCTCCCGATTCCCGTCCACGCCGGTTCGTCTTAACCGAATCTTCGCCTCTTTCTCAGTCCCCACGTTGTTACCTTGCGCCGCTAAATTTCGATGGCTTCGGTCCTCGATCCGCGATGGGATTGAAAAATTCATACGGCGTCGAATACGTCGGGACGCAAACGCGGGACGGAGAGAATAACACGCTCCATCCATTGGGAACGAAGAGCGTCTCGGAGCATCTGTCGGAATACTCGAGCATGCCGTATTTTCCAATCGTTCGAACGTCAATCCAGAATGCATTATTCGACGCTACGCACAGGGAAAACGGCTGATGCGCATTGATACGAGATTTGAAGCACCGCGTTGCGAAATCCTCTCCGTGCGAGCAATAACCTTTCGTAAAAAAACTGGAGGGCTGAACAGGCGTCGCGCAAGCCGGGAGGACGGACGGCCTGCCACGAGCTTCGCGCCCGGGACGGGAAGAAGCTCCGAGGAACGAATTGACTGGCCCGGTGAATCATTCAAGCACGATCGTCCAGGCATCTTCACTCGCACGACACGCTCGCGCGGCCGTCGTTAGTTCCGTTGCTCGGTTCCCGGTTTGACACGAATCATGAGATTAGCCCGATGGCTTGAAGAATTAATCAACCGCGACAGATATTCCTCGATCGATAGTGCACTTCTCTCCTTCGCGGCCCCTTGATGCGAGCTGACTCCGTCGGAACCCCGAACCGCTCCTCAGGTATGTTTCGTCGAGTCCCCTCGCGCCAGCTATCACCCCGAGTTTCGTCCCCCGCGTGTCTCCTGCCAATCGGATTCCACTATGAACTGAGGCTGCGATGCATGACGCGACTCACGGAGTATCAAAGCGGTTCTGTACCGGCGTGGAATTATTCTATGGGTTGACATATCCGTAAAGCAAACGATAAGTGCCCCGAGATAAAGACATCGAAGATGCTCCCGCATCGTTTTGGGGATGAGGAGTGAAGACCTCATTCTTTGCCCTTTTTGCCTGGGAAAAAAGTTTACTGCGCCATTCGCGGGCCTACGTTATTCATAAATGGTAAGAAGTCGGGAAAATTGTACTGGCAGAGACCGGAGACGATTTCAGAATTTTGAGTATTTCAGGCATGTTATTTCGCTTTTTTTTTAAGTTTCTATCTTTTACCTGGAAATTATTCTACCAATGTAATCATATTTTTTTGTCTTTTATTTGTATTTTCTTCGTAAAAGGGCTTGTCTGGTAAATAAAATAAATCAATAAATAAGATCCTACTTCACTTTGAGTTCTGAAAAGTTATTCAAATATGACTTTAACTTTTAACAATAAATAAATAAAAACTCTGTTACACCATCGCGGGCCAACGTAATGAAAGGTAACATGTGTTGAAAATTGAACTAGTACGGACCGAGGACACTTTTAGAATTTTGAGTATCTGCCGCTTTTTACTTCAGCGTTCTTTTTTTTTTTTTAGATTTCCCATCTTTTATCTGTAATACACCGTACCAATGCAATCATATTTCCCGTCTTTTATCCGCATTTTCTTCGTAAAAGGGCTTCTCCCACAAATAAAATAAATAAATAAATAAAATCCTACTTCGCTTTGAGTAATGAAAGGTCATACAAATAGGACTTATATAAAAAAAAAAAAAACAACGCAAAGAGCGACCAAAACTGCACACTAATGACCCCTTTCAATTACCAGTCGGCGTTTGACCACCGAGCCGCGCAAGCCCTCTGCCGATGCTTATTCCAAACACTTTACGCACAAGTGCCTTGTATCGACGCTTCAGCTCCAGAAGGGCATACAAGCCATGCTTACGCACAGCCCCTGCGCCCCGATAGAACCAACCCATCGATATCCATCGATAGGTATACCGCTTACGCCCTGCGATCTCATGTCTCTCTACCTCACAATAAACTTCATTATTTTCTTCCGTCTTTTTTTTATTACATAAAATTCTCTCCGCCTTCACATGCCGAGCTATCAGACACCGCAACACAATATTGTCGCTGAACCTACCATCATGTTTCGATATTCAGCAAAAACCCATCATTGCTCTATAACCCCCCCCCTTCCCCCTTCCCGTGCCAACAAAACATCATAGTTTTCCTATACCTTCTATATATCATTCATCCATCGACGGTACCTGTTATTATCGAAGCGAAAACAAGCGTGTAACGTATACATACGACCTCGTCCCAGCCACGAATAACCATGGTACGCCGTTCCGTGCTCCTCTCTCCCTCTGCCTCATCATTACGAAGGTTATTCGATACTCGATAAATTCTCCTCTGTCCCGCTTATCGAATATCCATTGAACTATACAAGTGTCTATGGCAAGAGTCACGTACAGCGCTCGAGTATGCGCGCGGTCCCCGACATGTCGTGATCCATATCGGCGAACCCGACGTCGGGAGTGCTTCGCGCCGACTCCCGGAATTTACAATGAAAATTTAATATAACCGCGATGTTACTCGGCGATCTAATTCCGACGAAATCGTCGAGCTCAGCGGTAATCGTTCTCCGATCGCAATCCGCCGATCACGACCGCCAGAAATATCTCGATGATGGACTTCGGTCGCGCGACAACGGATTTCTCCGCACTCGAAGTAATTCCCGTACGAAAAACAAAGAATTCAAAGTGAATTTAAAAATCCGAAAAAATTCATACACATTAAGAAAAAAATGAACGAATAATTTTAATTAGAAAGAAGTTATTTTTTCGGTAGATTTGTCGAACAATTTTATTTTTCGTCAATTTGTTGATAACATTTTGGAAATATTATGCAAAATTAATCTTTTCAGCATCTTTGATATGCGCGATTTTTTTCAGATCTTTATGCCATCGAGAAGTGTTTGCACTTCCGTTGTACAGTTGAACGTTCGTTATTTTTCTACTTCGAAATATCGGCTCTTCTACATTCCCATCTTTCAAAATTTCGACTCCCGTCCAGGGAGACTGCCAGAAATATCTCGATGATGGACTTCGGTCGCGCGACAACCGATTTATCCGTACTCGCGGAAATTTTCCGTGTCGTCTCAATTTTTTATGTCGCGGACACGATCGTTCGGAAACGTCGACCCGGATCGCGCGAGGGCGAATCAAAGAACGGTAACGGTGAGCTCACATTCGTCATTCCATTATTCCCGATCTCGGATGGCGCGCGATGCAACGACGGGCAAAGTTAACGACAGCCCGGACGATTGACGCGGAGGCTAATTGTTCGATTAACACTGGCAGCGCGATGCCAATGCGCGACCTCCGTCGGTAATTATTTAACGAAGCTCCCAGTGGCGTTAGTGAGCTTTCAACCCCCGCCCCTTCCGACCCAACATACCCCGTCAACACCCGACCTCTTGGTCGCAGCTTTGCTGCGAGTTTCAAAGGGAATTACCGACCAGCAGCTGGGACAACTCTGAGGGTCAGCGAGGCTCACGGACGCGCATGCGCACGCGTCTCGCCGCTTGCGAATTGTATATTAGGTCTGTTATTTGGCGACCACCCGGTACCGGCCTGATTGCCGGCTCTCGTGATGACGTAATCGCGCCTCTTCCAATGTTTCTTTTTTTTCTTTTCTTATTTTTTTTTTTGTCAAATCGTTGAAGACGATTTGACAAGACGGCGAACAATCGAAGCGGACCTGCAGGGGAAAGTTTGTACCGTTCTCGTGATTATCGTCATTAAAGTAACGCACAGTTTGGACATCGCGCTTTCCACCCTTTATTCGCCGACGGCTTTAGTCATCGCCCTCGGTCTCGCTCGGTCTCTCTCTCTCCCTCCCGTAAATAAAATAATAGTCGGCGGTGGCTTTTGTTCGTACCGAGTAAACGGGGGGCCTCTAGAGCTTTCAGGACGGTTGGTTATTGTCATTGGCAAGAGAGCCGCGACAACGATACCTTCGCCCTCTCCGCTTCTGTTGGCAGACATTCATCGCCAGAAATACTTGGCGTTGGATAGAAGAACACTCGTCACGGTCTGCGCGAATTTAAACAATATAACGGAGGGACACGCGGGACGAAAGAGGATCGATGGAAGAATGGCCCTGGGTAGAGTCTGGAAGAACGGGGCAAAACGGCCGAGCCAACGACTTTCACCGATTTTTAGTGGGGCTCAGGAAAAAGCTACGAAGTAATTTGCAAATGGCTTCTTCGTTTCTCACAATTTTGCCCATAGCTTTCTCTATGAGAAAGTTCGCTGATCGATTTTAGTGTGGGCAAAAGCTATGGGCTGAATTGTAAGAAACGAGGCAGATATGTGCAAAATACTTTGCAGATTTTTTTGTAACAGTTAACAAATTCTACATCTCATAGTATCGAAGCGGTCAAAAGTTACCGTAAAATTTATTGTAAAAAAATCGCTAAGTGAATTCTGCATAATTCGTCGTTTCGGGGCCATGTCTTATGTATTTTCCCCACTGACGATGAATTTTCAGACTTATTTTACTTCTAGAACGACATTTTATGCATAAACTCGTGTCGGACATGAAATACAAATTTCCCCCAAAATGTCAAAGTAAAAAATGTCACATTTAAACGATCAGAGCCAATGTAAGTTCATTAATTTACTAATTTTGAACTCGACACTTCTACTAGAACTAGTCTGAACGACGAGTCTTATTTATAAAATAAAAAAAAAAATCTTTCGAATTATTAACACCATTTTTCAAATCTGCACTTTTGCCTCAGGCACGATCGTCTGAGATGTCCTCAAAATCTCGGGTCTTAACTTCATGTCTGACAAACACCGAAAACACGTCGTCCGGCGCGCGCCTATAATCGAAACGAAGCAAGTTTCCACCGCAGAGCGGAGCCAAAGCCTCGATACTCGGAAAGCAGCCGCCGAACTTGCGCAAGTAAACCTCCTTGGCGTCGGGAGCATTTGCGGTGCATAACGTTCCTCGGTATGCACACCGTGCACGAGCTCTCGGAACAGCCCTCGCTCGATATTCGCACTTGCATTCGGTGACAAGGACGGAACGCTGATGGCGAATTCGAAACTGGCGAACTACTCGCTTCTCGATTGGGATAGCTCGGCGGCGGCAATTAGCAGTAGCTAATTAACTGCTCGAGGTAGGGATGTGAAAATGGATAAACTGCTCCGCACCACTCTACGTTATTAATACATGGCCGGGAAGGATTTTTTTGTTCCGCACAGTGTGAATTAAGGGACACAGGGAAGTTGGAAAAAGAACATGCGTGATAAACGGAGAGAAGGGTCTAGTAAAAAAAAATTGTGCTGGTTTTTCACAGACGGTAAATTCTAATAGATCCTTCTCTCCGTATACGTCTCCAATGTATTTTTCAGTTTTTTCTCGATGTTTTTTTTTTTATTTCATTTAATTTTCCTTTGTTTTATTTTTTCCGTATTATACGGTAAAAGTGGCGAATATGGTTCGCCGCGATTTGCACGTTAAATGAGTGATATATGGGACGGGCCATTTTCACCACATTCACTCTACACGGGGAACCATATCGCCAGCGGATCTTCGAATTTCTCGATGTCCCGGCGAGCGTTTCTAGTCACGAGACGCCCGTCCTTACTGTGTATGATTATCGTCGGAATCGTGACAACGTGAAATTTTCTCCTCATCGATTTCGCCAGCGGGCCAACCGGCAGAGCGTACCTGCCGTCGGGTTGGCAATTATTTAAATTAATAGGCAAACAAAAATTGTTCGGAGTTTACCCTTTACGTGACTGCAGACAGACAGCCCGTAGTAAAAACTTGCACATAGCTTCCTCATTTGTTACAATCTTGTGCACGGTTTTCAAAATTGTAACAAATTAGGAAGCGATGCGCAAATTACTTTGCACTTTTTTCCGTACCGTAAATAAATATTTACATCTCATAAAATCGAAACAGTCAAAATTTATAGCAATATTTATTGTCGCAGCGAATTGAGATTTAGGTAATTCGTCGTTTCACTCATGACGAATCTCCAAATTATTTCACTCTTGGAGCAACATTTGATCCATAAACTCGTGTCTGACGAAAAATACAAATTTTCAAGAAAAATAAAAAATGTCAAGATCTCTTGAAATTCTAATCATGGTATTCAATTTTTATCATCAAATTTAAATCATTGTAAATAAATACTGAAATTGACGTAGAGTTATCGAGTTATGGCCGTTTTAAACTATATACAAATCTGTCACACACACACACACCCATACATCCGGGCGCCAGCTAAAAATTGCATTTCTCGACGTTTAAGGCTATTTTAATTACACTGACATCAAAATCCCGATTTTTTTTTTTTTACGAAAACATAGCTTCCTCTCTGAGGAAGCTATGTTGACTGCACTGTACTCTTCGCAGTCTAGCCGTGCGCATCCGGAAGCGAAACGGTGCATACAATGAAACTCCCAAAACAAACAATCGCAGTGCCAACCAGGGTCCGTGATTGGCGCAGAAAAATCGTAACATCTCGTCGTTGTCGTGGTCCGAGGGGACGAAGATTATCTCGAGCTTGATGTCTCGTCTCCGAGCCTCCTCGTAAATGGCTCTTACCCTCGGCAGAAAGGTTTGGCAGGGCGGCGACCACGAGGCCGAGAAGTACAGAGCGACGTACTGAGTCTCCCGAAGCGCCTCGCCCGCGATGACCGCTTCCTCCCGCCGATTGACGACGAATTGACCGCGAAGAAGATCCATGAAAATGATCTCGCGATCCGCGAAACGTCGAAGTTACGCCCGAAGTCTGACGCGAACGATCGCGGTCGGCCATCAATCTTGTCCGATGAAAAAAATAATGGAACGGCGTTTCCCCTCTCTAATTTTCCCCGCCTCACGCTGAAACGCGGCTACGCCGGCAACTTCGCGAACCTAGCGTGGCACACGCGCAACGATCGTGTGCAGGAAAAGCGATATCGAGCCTGCGAGGAATTTTCGATATCCGGCGAGGAGCTAAAAAAAAAAAAATATATATATACCAGCGGCCTCGTAGCTGTTGCATGCAACGGCGGGAGGAGGCGGTCCGACGGCACGACGCACGCGTCACAGCATTCACCGCTTTCAATTAAGTCTAAATTAGCGGAGGCCTGGGCTTACTCGATTTTTGTGGTGAAAGAGGAATTCGATGAATGGATTGACGTTGCTCGACGCATTTTTTTTTTTCACCCCCCTCTCGTTCCGCTCATATTCCGCGGCTGTTCTCCATGTCGCGAGAGCCTTCCCCTATCTTCACCCTAGGTACGCGTTCCGATACCGTTATAACACGCCAGCGTATATCTATATTTCGACATTACATTCATTATTTTCTTTTCCTTCCTTATTTTCCTTTTTTTTTAAACCACGTCCTCCTGGATGGTATTTCACCCTTCCATTTCCTCGATGAAAAGAACTCCGCATTAGGCAGCGGCTTTGCAACATTTTTTCACACCCCATCCGATCGGTCCAATGAGGACATTTTTTTTTATCGCAGCTTCTGGTTGACTATGGCGGGTTCAATGAAACATCGCCCGCGGCCCGTTCAGAAACTTACTCTGGAGAACGTAGAACGAGAAAGAGCTGCGCTGGTGCGAATGTCAGAGGGAGAAGCTGTCCGGGTACAGTGAGAGAAGAATCTAGTAAATATGATTACATCGTTTGAGAGACATTTACATAGCACATAGTACTAGGAAACTGGGGCGCCGCCTATGGTTGGAAGTACCGGATTTGTAAGATTCTTTCGTAGATATTATGGTAAAGATTCTTGGAAAATCTGAGACTTTCTGCCATAGGTGGCGCCCCAGCTAATAAGGTAAACGGCACAGTTTCCACCATCTTCAATTGTTGAAGGGAACATTTTATAAAAAATATACGTATCGCAGCATTGATCAAGAGTAAACCGCTCTTCAACATCCCGTCAATTTCGTTTGTATTTAACGTATACTGTATTTATTATCAGAATAAGTTACGATTAATGGCGTAACTGGGAGAGTGGCGGAAACTGGGCCGTTTACCTCAGTAGTAGGGAACTAGGGTGCCAACTGCGATAGTAAGTACAGGGTTTATAAGAATGATGTAAAAATTCTTGGAAAATCGGGTACTGTAAAAAAAAAAAAAAAATGATTTATGGGAATTTTTCCTAGATGATCGGTAGTTTTTACTAGGACCTTCCCTCAATACATGATATCTGAACGCGGTCCAGTGGTATCGAGCCGGGATATCGATTACTAAGTTTCCTTTTATGCTTTCTCCCCCTCCTTCCCCCACTTTTTTTTGTCTCTCGGAATCCACCCGAAAAAAAAACATCTTCGATAGGTATTCAATCTCGCTTTTCAGCGAGATTCCAAGAAATACGATAACCACGCCAGCCCCTCTTCCCCGAGAGCTCCGCAAGCTCCACAGGCGACGCGATAGATCTCTCAGCTCCGGATAGCTTCGCCGGATAGGGCTCGACTCCTTAATTCGGTAAACACGAGCTCGGGTTGTGCATCAGCAAACCGGCATTTCCGACCCCCTACCCCGACGCTTTACACCCTCCGACCCCGCCCCTACGATCTTCTTTTCGTGTTTATAGGAAAGTTGAAAGTTCTCTTTGGCCTTGATGATAGAGATGCGCTAGGCGCGCGCACAGTGGCCTCGGCTCGCGTCTGCTCCACCTTATCGAAATTCTTAATTAGAAAATTTTAATTATGTTTCGAGCCTGTACGGAGAAAGAAGTTGATAGGGTATATACGCGATGGTATAACGAAGTGAGAAAGAGGGCCGGAGTAAGAGAGATGTATCAGATCGGGGTAACCGAAAGGGACGGAGAACCGGCGAGTGGATGAAACGGGTAAGACGGAAAGGGGGGTTTCCTCGGCCCGGGAAACCAGGTTGCACTACCCTACGGAGCAGCAGCTATCGTCTGACGCTGTTTCCTAAAGATAGTGGATTTCTGGGCGAGACTATACGCCGTCGAAGACGAAGCTACTGGAAAGCTCGCTTACTACGGGTGGGGGTGGGGGTGGGGGGAGGTCGGGGGAGGTGGGGGAGGGGGCACTTGGGCGCGAGCACATACTATGGTCGACTGAGAGAAAGAAGAGAGGTTGGACCGAGGAAGGAGCCGAGATGAGAGCTTCGGAGGCAATTAAGCTCGCGGGCGCCTCATAAAGATGCTTCTCCGTAAACGTTCTCGTCTTCCGCGCGTACGTCCCGATATTGAACCCTCCGCCTCCTTCACCGGGCTGCCTCCTCAAACTTCATCGACTTTGCCAACTTTTCACGCGTCACGCGCCGTCCGGAGAAGTACAGAGCCTCGGAGAAAATTCATTCTATTACGACAATGAATTTAATCGAACAGCGGAGGGGCGAACACACGGAACAGTCGTTCGGCGCGGGATAAGTTTGGTTAACGGCTCACAGGTTTTTTTTCTTCTGTCTTTTGTACACTGTGGAAATTAATTGTAAGGACCAGAATTTAATGGACCGGAACGCGAAATTTGTTTACGGTACTTACATTCATTCAACATTAATGCACCTTTTCGTGAAATTATGGATTGAATACCAGATATTAAAATTAGAAATCTTTCGCCTGAAATTTACGAGGAATTTTTATAAAAATTTAAAAATTTACTGTAACGTTGCAACGCACATGTGTTTGAAATTTCGGAAATAGTTTATGTAACAAAAGCTTCCAATATCATTAATTAATTTTCAGATTAAATGTTTTTACAGTACGAAGCCCAATTGTTTTTCTTTCTCCGAACAACTGAGAAGGCGCTCATTTAGACCATTGGATATTTTCGTTTCAAAAAATGTGAAATTTAGATAAAAAGCGCTTACGCACTTGGCGATGCTTTCAAACCATGCGATAAATTTCGGAAGGCAGATATGGCATCTGCAGATTTATTTGTCCAAAGTTGTTATAATCTTATCCACGGAATTTCTCCTACCGTAAATTGCGGGTATTTTTTTGGAAAAAAATGTGTATTTTAGATAAGAAGTGCGTATGCGCACTAGGCGATGCCGGGTGCTTTCAAACCGTTGAACAAATTTCACAACGCCGATCCAAGGCCGCTTGTACCGATCCATTCGTCCAAAGTTGTTATCGCCCGATCCACGGTTATTTTAATACCGTATAAACTGCACTTTACGGGTAGTTCTCGATGACGCGGAGGGTTAACCCGTCGATAATAATTGGCGGTGTATGGATACCGGATGGTGCAGCCTCGCGTACCGTAATTCGATCGGGGGACGAGATACGGTAGACGAGACCCATTAACTGTTTAACGAACCGCGATTTATCACGTTACGAAGTCAAGTCCTGCGCGACACAGCTCGAGGCTGCAGCGCCTCGCCCGACCGTGCAACCGTCGCTGGGGCGGTTTGTCGCCGATGGCGAAGTGTCCACTCAGACGAGATGTCTCCTGGATCATTCACCGTCTCGATTGGATCAAGAAAAAAAAAAAAAAAATACCGATTTTTCTCATTTGTCTCCGAATTACCGGAGTTTCCCATTTATTCTCGTTTAAGGACACAGAACTGCGCCCGCCGCGGTACAGTTGTCTTAACCGAAGCCACTCGAAGCCTCTTCCTCGGAGCCACGAGCATTCGCGCGTGGTTGGACTTACGAGGCCTCGGCTCATAAATACGAACTAACTCGGTAAGTGCCTCCGCGCCGGTCGCCTCCAAGGGGTAGTAGCGGCGGCGTTCCCGATGGCTCCCGTAGGTTTCCGGTTGCCAGGGTACGCAAGGTAGCCGGTGGCTTTCGGGGGGTTGCTCGTTGCCCTCGCAGAGAGAATTATACGTGGGGTGAGCTTGCGAATCATTTTCGTATACGGTCCTTCCCCTCCGGCTCGCGGTGGCGCAGTATACAGAGCGGTCCCTTTTGAAGGGGGGTGAAGCGGAGATGCAGCGGCACTGGGCCCGCAGGGGCCGGAGAACTGCCGGAGCAAAGACACGGATCGTTAATTCCGGTATGAATATGCCACTGCGATATAGCCGCATACCTCCAGGACACTCCACCCTCTCAGTCCTCGGCTCCTCCTTCGCTCTCTTCCGCAGAATGCCTTCGGCAGGCTGCAGACACTATCGTAGGCATCTTAGGCGATGTGACAGCCGGTCTTTGCCGTCCGATCTGGGCCCGGTCGGTAAGGGAAAATGTAACTAATTATTTTAACGGTGCCAGCCAATACCGGTTAAGGATGTACTTAACAAAAGTCGCTTCAGAAAAATAATTTATTTGTCGGGCACGCGAAAAAAAACATTTTTTTTTGTTTAAATAAAATATTTATTTCATTTGAATAAATATTTATTTCATTTAAATAAATATTTATTTGATTTAAATAATTACTTATTTAAATCAAATAAATTATTTTTCTGGGTGTAAGGTCAGGATTATTGAAAAAAATTAATTACAGTTTTCATTACCGACCGTGGTATTTGGCGAACTGGCAAGCGACGAGCAACGGAAAGTATCGAGTTGCCATTGACGTCGACGAGTGGTTTTTGAGGAATGGTGGCAGAAACGTGATTCAGTTGAAACGGCGCTGAAAACGGAGCGTTTTCGTTGTCACTGTTTGTGAATGGTGGACAAACAAAGTGTGCGACAATGAAGCTACAAGGGTCGGTCATGGACGGTGCCAAGAGGCAGAGCCAGCGGCAAGGGCTCGACCGAGCCGACGGTTCCTCGAATCTGTGTCGAATCCCGGGCAACAGGTCTCCCCGGTCCAACGATGCAACACCGGCGATGCGACGCAAATCGAATCTTCCACGCGCCGATGAAGCTCCGCCGCACGGAGTGAGACGCGAGCGTTGCCGTGGCGCGAGAACGGTCTGGCGAGCTGAAGTAACATTCGAGGCACGCGCGCGATTACCTCGAGGATGACTCGTCGTGCGTGACGAAGTTCTGCACCACCTCGCCCGCTCGTTGTGCGGTACCTCGGGTTCTCCGGCGCGGCCCTCCGGGCGTTTCATCCCCAAAACGAGAACTCCTCGATTAGGTTTGAAGCGTTTGGCTTTGGCTCTTTCCTTCGCATTCCCGCTGCTGATAAACTGCGGAAACTCCGACGGAGTCTCAACTTTCCCTAATCCTTTCCAGAGCGGAGCGGCACAACTGTTGAACTGATTTCGTAGCGGATTGCAGATTCGGCACAGTTTGGCCCAACGTGCGGTCGTGATCCAGAATAAAAAATGGGAACAAGCCTGGATCTCCGATAAAATTCAGGGGCTCGGACTGTATGAGCTTTGAGTCCCAAATACAATGTCACGATGGGGACGAATTCGATGAAATTGGTGGGGCAACCGTGTTCCGTATTTACCGCCCAATGTTCGGTACCGCGAGTTCTCTGACGTGGCCCTCAGGCGTTTCATCCCCAAAACGAGAACTCCTCGATTAGGTTTGAAGAGTTTGACTTTGGCTCTTTCCTTCGCATTCCCGCTGCTGATAAACTAGGTGAACTCCGACGGAGTCCCAACTTTTTCCAATCCCTTCCAGAGTGGGCGTGGCACGACTGACGGACTGATTTCGCAACGGATCGCAGATTTCGATCAGCTCTCATGGTCACAAATTCGCACAATTCGGCCCAACGCGCAGTCATGATCCAGAATAAAATATGAGATCAAGCCCGGGTCTCCGGTAAAATTCGGGCGCTCGGATTGTACGAGATTGCCGCGCCGGTATTTTGAGTCCCGAACACAATGCGACCGTGCCGGAGAGCCGGCCGTGCACGTCCGCGGTGTAGGGTGGGGACGATTTCGGTGAAATTGGCAGGGAAGAAGAACGAAATTGGTGGGACAACCGTTGTTCCGTTTCTACCGCCATTGGAGCCGACATGTGCCTATGGATTCCGTCGATCGATTCGAGCGCCAGTGACCGAAAGCTTCCATGCATATAGTATGATGGAAGCTTCCCGCTGGCCGCCGCCGTTAGCGGAGCTTTCCGGTTACGGCGGAGGGAGACGGGATGGTTATACCACTGTGCCGGCGAATCGGCGGTGCAACAGGTTCGCCTGGGCTTCGGCGTAACGATGGGATTTGATGTTGAAACGAGAGGACGATTGGTCGTTGGCTCGCCGGTCGTCCAGCGAAGCGAGATGACTGCTGGCCTTCTGGAGCCGGGGTGAGTCACGCTCCGGCAAGCTGACGGCACGGCTCGCGAATATTGGCTAAAAATGTAAATTGCCCTGACACCCGCTTCTCCGCCGTCCCGCTCGCTGCTGCGCCGCTCGCCGTTGCTACTACTGTTTTCCCCGCTCCAAACAGGTCAACCTCGGTCCGCGTACCAATACTCCATACGCTCGTTCCAGTCCACCTTTTTGCCTAACGGCTATGAACCGATCGAAAACATGCAACTGGCTCGAAAGACGAGCATTCGTCCGCTCCCATTTCACCCTTTGATTCCATTCGGTGCATTGGACTGTGCTGACTCGATCCTCTCGAGTTTGAGCCAATTCTTTTTTTTTTTTTTTTGCACCCAATTGATTTAGTTGGGTATGATTCAGCGATGCTTGAGATGCGCATGCCCCGTTTTAATTGTGGCAGCGCGTTAAAACATTTGCAATCTATCGGCGGTCATCAACTTATTCGACGTCAAACGCATCGTGTTTTGGCGAATGCGCAGGGGGAGGGGGGAGAGAAACGGCAGCTTTGTGTCGTGTACATGAGCTATGCGCACCAATCAATTCGCGGTTTAACCAATCCGGATATCCTATCGTCGAGCTCTGGTGAGCGAGCGGACGAACGACGTCTGCGTCACACGAGAATTACCAGCCGCGTCACCGAGGGAACGTGAGCGATGCAATTTTCGTCAATCTCGGTTTTCCCCGGCCTACGATCAATCCCAACTCACCCCGCTTCCATGGGGGGGGGGGGGGGGGGGGGGATCTTTGTTTCATTTCGTCGACAGTGAGGATCAGCCTGTCTCGCTGATAATTGTTTCATTGGATTTAGTTGATACATTCGTTTAAGCAGGGATGAATCGACGAAATAAAATAGACCGATAAGGGGGATAACCGGGGCACGAAACGCGTTGGTTTCTCTTTCGGCTGACGGTGCGGTGAACCAGCCCCATGCCCGATGCTCCATCTCCGCAGCATTAACTTAACTGATTAATTATCGGATCTGGCTGGGATTACCGTTCGAAAATAATTCCCCGGGGTATCGATCGACATGGCTTTCGCTTGGAATTTGAGTGTCTCGCTGATGGGAAAGCCGATTCGATCTGCAACGCCAGTCCAGATGATTCGCGAACTGCGGTGCATATTCGCTGGATTCTGCGGTACGGATTCAAAATTTTACCATACGATTCTCGGTCCTGTCACCGTGAGTGTGTCGGGTATTTGCATTGAAAAAAGTACCGTTAGCCGGACGACCTTTTCACATTAGGAAGAGGTTTCACTTAGCCCGAAAGCAAATTGTAGGCACGAAACTGTGACCGAAACTAAGAGTCCACTCCAGTCGTGACCGTCCCAGAGGGCGAGGCCGTCGTCCCTCTCCATTACTGGATCCGCTGTATTGCTCAAAGACCGAGAGGGTTGACGCGGGCTCGGGAACGGAAAAGGAATCGAGGGACGGAGGAGAACGGAGCCGGAGAAGCCGGATGGAGCCAGGAAGCCCGCGTCGTTATGCAAGATGCATGAGACTATGATATCAAACGTAACGACCGGAAGCAGCCAAGCGGCCGAAGAGAGTGCCGTTGAATAATATATCCACTTGAGGGATGAAAAAAGAATTATAAGAATTGAACGTAATGGAATGATCGAAAATACAGGAGAAACTTGGACAAACCAGTTTGGATCTACGCAGAAATTTTAAGTCCCACCGTAATCTCTTGTTGAGAAGATTGCTTAGGGCTAAAGTCGTAAATGCGGCGCGGTCCGTACATCATTTATTCACTTGGTAATCGTGATGGTCCGTACATCGTTCATTCACGTACTAATAGTGATGGTCCATACATCCTTTATTCACGTGCTAATCTTGATGGTCCATATATCGTTTATTCACTTGCTAATCGTGATGGACCATACGTCGTTTATTCACTTGCTAATCGTGATGGTCCATACATCGTTGATTCACGGACTAATAGTGATGGTCCCTATCGCACCCTCAGAACAACAGTGTAACGGGTAATATGGCAATCCCATGAGAGATGTTACACTGTAATTCTAGGGGTGCGATACATCGTTTATTCACTTACTAATCTTGATGGTCCATATATCGTTGATTCACTTGCTACTCGTGATGGTCCATACGTCGTTTATTCACCTACCAATCTTGATGGTCCATATATCGTTTATTAATGTGCTAATCTTGATGGTCCATATATCGTTTATTCACGTACCAATCGTGATGGTTCATATTCGCTATGTGCACGATCTACACAAGCTTACTGGATGACTGTGTATTGCGTATTCATGCAAGGAGCCGGATGTGCAAGTTAAGACTGAGTTGGCTGAGTTGACAGTACACGGCCACACTCGCACAACCCGAATTTCGGCGTAAATCATGCTCATAGCAAATATCGTTTATTCAAGGGCTAATCGTGATGGTTGTCACTTATACACGTGCTAACCGTGGCGGTCCATATTCAACACACTCACCATAACCAAAAAATCTTCAGATCTACAATCGTTTAGGGTCGTTTGTCCAAATTTGTCAGCACATCCCTAGACCCAGCCCAGCTTACAACTATCCAGTATTCTATCCAGGAAAACCGGACAGGCCCAGAAAGTACCCAATCGCAAAAGCTCATTCATGTTTTTATGTGTCAGTTTCGCTCGTAAAGTTACGCCGGGGATCTAGGATAACCGGACAGGCCCAGAAAGTACCCAATCGCATGTCAGCTTCGCTCGTAAAGTTACGTTGGGCATCCGCCAACGAGGCACCAGGAAATCTACCCAGGGGATGGCACCGACGCCATCGGAGTATCTCGCTCGCGTTCGGCCTGGCCGTCCCTTGCGAGGCGTCTTCTCGCGAGGACCGTCTGAGTTTATCAATTACGCAGAAGGCCTCGCTTTTCTAGTTTGATTACACAAGACCACCTTAGAGGAAAACGGGTTAGCCGTTTCGCCTCCCAACACCACCGTCCGGCCGGGAGTGCTTGGCGTGGAAGGACTATGAGAAGGAGGGAGGGAGGGGGGGGGGGTTGGGCTGGTTAACCCTCTTAACAAGATTTGCAATATTCATGCTCACAAGATCAAGCTACAACGCCCCGCGAACTTAAGGAGGCATGAAAACATTTTTATCCCTGGCGTCTCATTCTCCGTCGGCAATTTGCAATGTCAACCACAGTGCGTCGTGAACTTCTTGTTCCCAGCGTCGAGGACCTCGTTTACTTCGTCGTTTACTTCGTCGCCGCAGAATTCAAGCCGCTCGGTACGTTGCTGGTCGCACGGTTCCGGGTGGCAGCTCTCCCCCTCAGCGCTCACCACTACACAGACATCCGGTGGTGAGAGCCAGCGGGGAGGACGTAGGGAGGGCTTTCCAGGTTCTGTCGGCGAAATGGTTCTATGCCAGATTAGGTCGATGCCGCGCGACGTGTGACGACTTAAAGTGAGGGGGGGGGGGGGGGGGGGGGGGGGGTGTCAGGGTTACCGCGTCGTCCTCGCCGCCGTTGGTGCGCGATCGTCGGGAGTTCGAAACTTAGATTGGCGTCACGTAGGTCGCCGATCTACCGGGGTAACGGGAAGGGGTCGGTGCGAGGGGGCGCCCCGACTCGAGGCTGGATGCGGAGGTCGGAGAAACCGCGAGGGGTTCCGAAACGCGCGGTACGAAGGGTGGCGAGGAAAGGGGCGGTAGGGTTGGCTTGGATCGAGGGAGCGACTAGCCGCGCGAAGCGTCGCCGGAAATGCGAAACAGTGTGCGAAGGGAACAGCGAAGCGGGAAGGCGGATTCGCGAGGTCGCCGACGAAGGGGTATCGGGCGGAAGGGAAGGACGAAGAAACGCTCATACGTGTACGTCTGTACGTGAGGGCGTGTATCGGAAAGGTTGTAACACCGCGGCCACGGGGCGGCTTAACCGGCAAATCCGACGTAAGACCTTGCACCAAATCTCTGTTTCCTGCTTTCTCCAACGTGTTCCGTCGTTGTTTTCACGACCCCTTCCGACTGCCTCTGCGCTTTTCTCGTCAAACACGCGGTTCACGTTGCCAGAACAAGCCACAGCCACGCCGGCACCGACGGAGTTCTCCGTTACCGAATCCAAGCTCCGACCTTAAGCTCCCCTGTTCCGGACCTCCGCGCCAACCCGTCCTGTGTACCTGTATATTATAATGGATTAATTTTATAATTGGCTGCTTTGTAATTGAACGCTTTCGTCGACACCCGGACTACCCGCTCGCTCGCGATGGATCCCATGGGTGGATGCCGAGTCGGGTCGGGGCGGGCGGGGCGGACGAGGCGGGAGACGGGTAGTGACATCCTTTGGGAATTTCCTGCGAAACGGCCATAAGCGTGTGACAGAAGGCGGCAAATAGAAATCCCGGACCTTCGGGACAACGAAACCGGGATTGGAATGCTCATGTGACTTTACTTCTAATACTGCGGTAGTGCGAATGTAAGTTGCATGTTCGAAACTGTACGCAGGCGCGACGGAGAATGCTTCGCGTTTACTCGACCGCGGATTCCGTTGATTACGATTGAGGTACCTAAAGGTACTTCGTGGGTTCGCGATAGAACTCAGCCGAGTTCTCCGCTGGTACCGTCGATTTAACGGGAACATTATGAAATTTACGTTCTAGTTGTTAAATATTAAATTTGTATGCCAACCTGTAACAATATTTTCTGTGTTACGTTCGACAACGATGGTTGCACCGTCGCACACTAACCATAAACGATAACAAAATCGATATTTCCGATATTCGGAATTTGGTTTATTTTAATCCGAACATATGAAAAAGAAAGAACAACAAAATTTCATGTTCTTTTCTGTCTTTTGTGTTTCAGGTAGGTCAAGTACATCGTATTGTTGATAGATAGTGTGAGTGATATAGCGAGCGAAGCGAGCGACCAGACAGAATGATGATGGCCAACCTACCTCCCGTTATGCTTTCAACTCTTCACGACTACGGGATGCTGGCTCCTACTCTTGGAATTAAGGTGAGCTTTTTATTCAATTTTTTTTTATTCAACGTGTCTAAAAAAATATATACTCCTGCTTCACAATTGATTAACTTCGAATCTTGACATTTTGCTTACGAAAAGATCAAGGATCACGCTTATAAAAAAGAAAAAAATAATATAAGATAATATAAAATAATATAAAACAATATAAAACAATATAAAACAAAAATTTCGTTTGTGCAACGACGGTCCATGACATAACGCGTTGCGTCTGCGAACGAATGCGAAAAATCGATATGCACTTCTTCCGAGCTCACGTGCCGCTTTGCGTCGCGACTAACGAAGTAGTTCGCGTCATTGATCAGTTTATTCCGTTATTGATCCGAAGTGTATAAATAATAAATATTTGCGTGGGCGTGTGGAAGAGGTAGAGAGTGAGCAAAAAAAAAAAGTTGCCTTCCATCGTGCGCTCCTCATCCGCGAGCGCGTACAACCTATATACGTCTCAGCGTTTTGTAAAGGCCCGATACCCCCACCCTCACCCCACTGTTTATTTCGTACTCGGCTTTCATTTTTTTTTTTTTAACTTCCTTCTCCCTTGGCTCGAACGGGCTTGTTTACATTGAATTCGCTGATTAAAGAGCTCAAACCTTGAGCATGAGTCGGAGAGAACGTTGGCCCTTCGTGCATACAGACGTCGAGTGATATCGTTCGCCGGGCGCACTCGGGTCTCGACTTCATAGGAAAACCCTACGTTTTTCTTTATTATTTATGGAGACGTTTACGACCGTTCCGCCCGAGTCGCTGCTCTGCCTCGCACACGACCGTCTCGATTTCCCTTTGGAATCTCGTCGAAATCGACTGTGCGCCTGGAAAAGTTCAAAAAGATATACAACTCGAAACGAAGGCACGATACGAAAGGAGAAAACAAATAAAAAAATAAAAAAGTAAAATATAAAAACAAAAACAAAACCGACGATGAGACGAAGTGATATAGTGGTAAGCAAAGATGCCAGAGACTAGAGACCGGACATCCGTTTGCGAATATATGAAATACTCTTCCACCCGAACAATCCGAAGGTCGATTTTCGCCCTTAAAATCCTACATCGCGCCCTTCATTAGTAAATTAATTATCAACACCAAACGTCCATCCGGTCAGGCGTGCGAATCGCAAAAGCCACGAATTTCTGAA
The DNA here is from genome assembly GCA_933228735.2 of Amblyteles armatorius. Taxonomy (NCBI): domain Eukaryota; kingdom Metazoa; phylum Arthropoda; class Insecta; order Hymenoptera; family Ichneumonidae; genus Amblyteles; species Amblyteles armatorius. The sequence continues at coordinate 14,466,335 of OW121689.1, read as the reverse complement.
AACCGTGTAAATCTCGCGATCAGTTCTTGGATCAGCGACGAACAATTGGCTGGTGCGAAGATTCCATCTCCTGGACCATCCGCGTATTCTTTCGCACGGTCGTTCCACCCCTCTGGTCTTTCCCTCGTTCGTTAATCAACACAATGGCGTAAATAACGAACCCCTCCCCCCTCCCCCCTACCTACGCTCATACACACAATATCATACACACGCCGAGGACCAGCGAGTAATAGAATATATAGGTGGGGATGTTCGTCCGTTGCGAATGGAAGGGGAGTTGATGGCTGCCCGTTCCGGTACATCGATCTTCCTCTAAACCGCGAAAATTTCGTTGTTTCCCCCTTGTGCTCGCGGTGAACGAGTCGAGTTTGGCGAAATGCCAATGGACTGGCGAAACCCGATTAAACGCGAGGGAGTTCGCAAAGCCTCCCCCCCCCCCTCCCCCCTTTCACCCCTTACCGCCCTATTTTCCTCTCCTGTTTTCCCGAATCCTCCCGGCTCTTGTATGCACCTTCCGTTCGGTCCGTGCGCGCGCTTTCTCACCCCCTTCCGGCGCCGGGTCCTTTCCTTTCCCTCGCCCGCTGATAAAAGTACCGTCATACCTATCCGAGACCCTGGGCTCGTCGGCCCCCGTCCGTATGACCCGACGCTCGCCCCGTATCGCTTTTCACCCCTTGACCACCGTCCCCTTTTTCAAACATTCAAAGTCGCGCTCGCACGGGCATCGCGCACGACCGAACCGGAATGTATAGACGGACACGATAACCGTTTGGAAAGTAACAACAGCCGACGAACCACCCTCCGCCCTTCCACCCCCCCACCCCGCCCCCTCGACGTACGCTCGACGGAACCGCAAAATATTAATAAAAATTCTTCTGGAAATATTCCTCGTGCCGGCGCGAGCGACGCCCTGACGATTTCCGTCGTTCTTTCGCGCTTGGAGGGTGCTGCGTTATAGCTGCGTAGTCTCAACATTGCGGTCAGATTTTTAAGGCACTTTTGTCGAGGAGAGGTTTGTTTACCCCCCGATGTGGAATCGGTTGTCGCCGAATGTCCGCAGCTGCGGCACGGAGATTTTCGCCACTCCGATAAAAGGATCTGGTGAAAATGACTATATCGCTTAGTCATAGGAAGTATCAGATTTATAAGAATTTTTCGTAGATGTTAATGGTAAAAATTCTTTAAAAATCTGAGACTTTCCGCCATAGGTGGCGCGCTTTATATTGAGTAAATCGGATCGAAATCGGTGTCCAAAAAGCCGAGAGCCCGCGGGATGCCTTTGGGTGGTTAAACTGCAATCCGAAAGTTTTACTTCGCCGACTCCGACCGAAGTTTCTGCTTTCCGTCGGCCCGGAGTCGGAAAGATCAAACAGCGATGCTTTCGCCGCTGGTCCGGTGGATGTGTGATGACCGATGGATACCGGAAACTACAAGAAGACAACCACGAAGCGGGAATTCCCATCCTCGTTCAATGAGGTGGATGGCGGGAAAGCCATTAGCGCGACCTCTTCGCGCTGACGGACACGACTTTGCATTAACGGCGCCGTTTTCCTCTTCGCCGGTTCGCCCGCCGGCTCGACTCGCGCCTTACTTTCTTCTCCGGACGACCCCGGAACTTATTACAAAGCGTTTAGAGGCCGAGGAAAATAAAGAGAGAAATCAGGAAAGTCCTCCGGGCCGCCATAGTGAAGTGGACGCAACGCGGAGGAGGAGAACGATGAGCCCGGAGAAACGTCGGCCGTCGGACACGCGTCCGCCGGTTTCGCTCGGGGACGGGATGAAGAGGAGACGCGCCGAATAAATAAAAAAGGGACCAGAGAAGAGGCTGCGATAAACGGGACCGGGATGAAAATAGAAGGGAGACGGGAATGAGAGAGCCCGACAGAAACGCAATCCATCCTGAATGGCATCGTTGTAATCTTCTTCGTTTTATGGGTGGCGCCATGCTCAGTGTATTCCTTTAATTTTAATACACAATGGCCTCGTCTGCCTCATCCACCGAACATCCGGGCATCTCCAGTTTTCCGCATCGGTCGGACACGGTGAGCTGCCGGATACGCCGATCCTCCAGCTGACCTCGGCTTACTCTTGGGTTTCCCGTTCGGCGAAATTCCTCGCGACCGTCGAAGCCTCCCCGCTCCGGCCCCTTCACCGCTCGCCGTTCGCCATTACCATCGCCCACTTTCCGCAACCCCCGCGTGATTTACGGGAGGGTTCAAAAAAAAACTTCGAACCTTTGACCCTGCCGGCAGCCTCGCCGACGCTTCGGGCCAGACCTTCTCGTATTTCGCGAATCGTGCTCTCCCGCTGACGCGCTTGCTCTGTGTTAAACGTGTATGAAGGTTTCTTGGGATTCTTGGGTTTCGAAGATTATTTGGGGTTAATCATTTTTTTGAATTTTTCGAAAGTGACTTTTTTCAAAATATGCGATATTCTCTGCCAACTCAGCCACTTTCTAAGAAACCTCTCAGATCTATCCCGTAATTGGCCACATTTTATACCACAATGTAAATCCACAAAAGGCACTTCAAAGCGCCTTTTTCAGATTTTTTTAACCATCCATTTAGGAGATGGTTTTTTTTTCAATTTCATATATCTTCGAAGGGATAAGTCGGGCAAAAAAATGTATCGACAAAACAGTTGTCTTCTTTCATTGATTACGGCAATATGTGATATACTTTTTTTTTGCATTGCAACATCTTCGATTTCTCTGCCAATTTTTTAACGATCTTCGGCGATGTGAAGAAAATAGTGGCTGAGTTGACAGAGAAATCTCTCGTACGTAAGGCGAACGCGTGCGCAGATGTTTCGTTAAATGGTGGTCCTGAAAACCACCATTCGACGAGCGTGTCCGGAAAACCTGGGAAGAGTGGAGGAGGTCAGTCGGAACCCGGAAAAGTCCGTCCAAAAGTGTAATAAAAACATCGAACGGAAAATGAGTTTTTCGGCCGTTTCAATACCGGGAAGGAAAAACAATGCACCCATTCTTTCGCGGCCCTTTGTTATTTCACTAACGATATTTCTATTTAAATTTCAATACTATTGTCTCGCCTTGGATACACGATTGCCCGGGTGGACGCAGAACAGGTGTTTGCTTAAGTTCGATTTTTTTTTTTTTTTTTTTTTCGAGAAAGCCATCAACGAAGGAATACAGTTGTGCCCGATGAAATAATGTTCCGGGAGGACTGCGGCACCCCGGAGGCATTATCGCGTGCTGTACAGCAGTCCTGGTCTTCATGGTTAGCCGTGCTCTACATATTCGTAACGAGGGAACGAGGCAATTCCTCTGAAAATACCGTTTTATCCGAGCGTTGTGCCCAATGGTGTTTTGATTCGCGGCGAGAAAGACCGCTTGTTGCAAATGTCGTCGAGCAGACCCGCGGAGGAATATTTTCTTTGAATTAATGGGCTCCGCGTGTAGCTTCGGTGCCGCTGCAATTGTACGAACGGATACAGCCCAAGCATCACCCCGGGCACGGATCCCTTCGCCCGCACCATTTTCCACCTGCAAACCGCGCCGTTTCGCTGCGGAACGAGCGTATGTATAAAAAATACCAAAAAAATCATCGGGACCAAACAAGTGAAAATAAAGTCGTAATGAATCGATGTGCTGAGACAATTGTGACGTCGCACAAGGCTCAGGGAGAGCAGGGCGATTTTGGGGAGAGACGAATGTACTCGGTGAAATACAAGGGGCTAGATGGAGTCTCCGATGAAGTACGGGGCGATGCTCGAGCTCCCTCGAGCTGGTGTACACACAAGTGAATTCCGTGGGACGGCTACGTGTGTAGGTGTAGCGGGTTGCCTCGCTGTGTCGAAAGCTCTTATCCCGTCGGAGCCGAAGCGCCGGGGTGTGTTTGTTATACCGAGAAGAGAGTCCGGACGAGTGGAGCGTCCGTGTCGCCATGCGATCCCATCCCCGTCGCGAAGTCCTCCGACCCTCGTTTGCATACCCAAACAGAGGAATTAAGACCGGACACGTCGTTGAGCCGACCGACCTACCCGGCGTCGTCGGGCGGCTGCTCCTTCGTGGGACAAGCTTGTGTCGTACATATTGTTACGGAAATGGAAGCCGGGTGAATATGGACCAGCCCGATTACCACGTGAATCAACGATACGCAAACCGGGAGGTGTTCACCTCTTTCACCCGAAAATCCTTTACTTCACTCGGTGCGAAAGTAGCAGTTTTACGCACGTGAAGCGTGCGTAAAACCCCCATTGTCGCGCCTTGTAAAGTGAAGACTCTCCTTCGGCTCGTACTGCAATCTCACGCTTGTCAGACATTTTTTTATCGCACTAGTATCGTAATGTTCCATTACGATACTAGTGCGATAAAACTTTTTCTGACGAGTGCTGTAATCACAGAGTCCAGAAAAAATTGTTTGCACGAGAGCATCGTAACAAATTTTTTATCGCAAGGGTCGTCCCGACGTGTGCATGCGCAGTCAATAGGCACAGAAGTAGCACTTCTCCTGCATTTGTTACAAAAAATATGCGATACTAGTGTGGTATAGCTAATATTATACGAAGCTTATAAAGTGGACCGCGCTCACACCCACTTCACAACCTACCTATAATTTTCGCTTTACCGCACTTGTATCGCAAAGTATCACAACGGAACAGTTACGCCTACGAAATTTCCTCGAAACTTGTAGAAACTGGATTGACCGGACATGCAACCGTGTCGGTGAGCGGCACAATCAAATTTCCGGTTCGTCAAATTTTGCAGGTTGCTTTACCGACGAAACCTGCAGACGCCGCAAGAGATGCTCGAGACTCCGATGGTTCGGTTCCCTCTGGTATCGGCGCTGAAGGTTCATTTGAATTTTTCTCGCGACGCCGAATCTCTCGTCCGCGTCTCTTCGTCCTCCTCTTTCTCTTCACCGCCCGTCCGATATTCCATAAATAAATCGTCGTTTAATAGAAAATCGACTGGCTTCGACTCCATTATTCCACCGCGTAATTCCGTACGTACCTTCCAGCACCTCCTCGCTCTTCGCAACACATCGCTCACTGTCACGGTGGGATCTTCACCCCTCTTACCGTATCTCAATAATATTCAGTTTATAAGCTTCGAGTGCCCTCCCCTATTACGACGGAGGGGGCCAATAAGGTGTACGGAAGAGATTTCGCCAACCCTCTCCCGTTGTTATGATCATTATTATTCTTTTTCCCTTTCTTTTCTACACTTTATTTACTTTGTATATCATTACTTTCACAAGAATGGTGTATGCACCTATCGTTCATCATTTCAACACGCAACAATGAGGACACGTTTAAATAGGAAAATCGTCGCCTGGAAAATGCTCCGCCGCTTTATCAATCAATCCGGCATTGCGGAACTTGACGACCGTCAATATCTCGTCTTGCCCTGCGCACGGAATTCTGTTTGAGCGTCCTACAACGTATCCGAGGTGCTCAGCCCAATGCCCAGCAAGAACGAGTTACGCGCAGAAAGATAACCTTTCACCGAAACCATTAAAAAAGAAAGCATCCAGTTTGTCCGCTGAGCGCGCGATCGTCATGCTCGTCCAGCATAGAAGATGCCCGATAGTTGAATCGAACAGCCGATCCCTTCGCGCGTGTGCCCGAATTCGCACCATTTCCAATAACGAGCCAGGCCGCTTCTGCCCGCGAATGAGACGAGAACGGTGTAACGAGCCAAGTCGTATGGTCCATGGTTGGACGGATGCGCGGGACGCGAGCGGGGTTGCAAGAGGATGGAAGGGCGCTGGTATCAGGTCCAGCGATGCTGCGCAACGATACCAGGCTGTTATCCTCCGGCAGGTATCGCCGGTCCCTGGCTCGAAGTTACCCTTATCACCGACCGCCACCAGCATCGAACCCGCCTCCGCCTCCACCGCCGGGGTTTTTTATGCGCCAAAGAGTAAAAGCCAAGCTGCGGCACTATTTTATTACCACAGTAACAGGGTAATGAGCGTGGGGTGAAGGGGCCGAAGGGGCCGAAGGGGCTGGGTGGATACCGAAAGAGCAAGAGAGGGGCGCCGGAGCGGTGGGGAGTGAAAGCCCGAGCAGGGGTTACAGGCGTTCATGGACTAAAACAATAACCATTGTTAGAGTTTCGCAGCACTTCCAGCAGGCCGGGTTTTGTACATCGGAGCTTTCTGCTTTGTTTGGCGAACGGCCGTGCGCGCCCCCATGCATGCCAGTCCTGGGCAAGGCTGCTAGTCAGCTCCGCGGACCGGGCCGACTACGAATGAACAGTAAATTTGTACAGGATCCTCTTCTGCAAGACTTACCGTTGCGTCTCGCCCGGGCTGAAGCCGCGATGGGAAACCGGTGCAGCGACCTAGCATGCCAAAATGACTGAAAATTCTCATCCGGTCTCTTGCCGTTCGCAACCGGTTCTTGCTTTTCTGTACTGCATTTTTACTCTCTCTTCTTTCGCGCCCCGAGAGCGCTTTGTCCCGCGTTCTCATCCTCCGGTCTGCGGGCCTAGAGCGAATGACAAAATGATGGAACGCGACGCGGGAAACAAGTGGCTTGACGCTGCGCGGCAAACTTGGGCTTACACAGACCCTCTCGTAGACCGTTCGGTTCGCTGCCACCTCTGAGTTTACAATGCTATAGAACACTTCCCTCCCGCCCTCCATCCCCTTGCCCTCCCCCCTGCCCCTCTCGCCGCCGACATTCTCCTGGTTGGTAGTTTTAAATGCATGCAGCTTTTTAATTACATATCCACGTGAGCGTGGCTGCCGGGGCGCTGCCGGCAGTGCAGTAGTGAAAAACTCACGAGCGATATTTGTAATTTCTATGGAAATGGGATGTGTGTGTGTGGGTGTGGACTATGTATTATTCGGATATCCGTGACCGGTGGAGGGAAGAATGTAGATATCGGTACATATATCGGGTCACTATACACAGAGGTGGATCTATATCGGGAAACTACCCCTGTCAGCGGGAACGGTGGTTCCATCTTATTGCACCGCTGGACCAGTTGCATTGATGGACCTTTGTCATTTCTCGGCGACGCGACCGTGGATCGCGATGCGCTCGGTCGGGCTTTATTCGGGATATGAAAATATCGTCAGCAAAGTTTTATCGAATAAAAAGAAAAATTTTGTCAATTAAGAGTATCTGAAAAATCATTAACTGAGACGGGCGAAGTGAGAAGAGTCGTCTCCAACGAACATACTTCAACTCAAACTTTGAAGAGACGGCAATTTTTTTTCGCGATCGCGATGCGCTCGGTCGAGCTTCAATTGGGATATGAAAATGTCATTGTAAGCAAATTTTTATTTAAAAAAAATTAATCGACTAAGGTCATCTGAAAATCCTTAACTAGGGGGATCGAGTTAAAAAGACTCGTCTTCAACGGATGCACTTTAATTTGAACTTTAACTTAAACTTCAAAAACTTAGACTTACATTGTTTAAGAATTTACATTTTTTTTTTCGGTCAGGCAACAGTCAATTCGTAGGTGCATACTCATCCAAACAGGTTTTGTTTCTTATCGTCCCCATTTTGCACGAAACTTCCCTGTATGGGAACTACCCTGTGGGAAATCGCCGCTGCTGAATATAATACGCCCGCACGAGAGTATTCGCGGCTCTCGATTATTGCATATTTATAACTTTGCCCGATCGATTATGTAACGCCACCGGGAATGGTAATTAAAGCATTATAGGATAGAGACCGCTCTTCCCCCCTATCGAACGCTCTGTCTGGTTTGCTCCTCCTCTCTTGCATGGGTCATCTATCCCCCGGCTCGTACGCGTTTGTAATTTAAATATTTTCAATCCTATTTTCATGAGTCACTCGTTGCCGGGTTTCCGCTGGTCTGATGCAGGGATTAAAAACCATATATACCATTACAAGCCGATCGGTGGGAGAGTTGAGAGACCGGAACAGTTTATTGTTTCGACCAGCGCGGATGTACATGGAATTTTCGAATTATGATTACCAAACAATATTCAATCATTTTTTATCTCGCAAAAAAATCTTTTCCCGAAGCAAAGCTCCTTCGCGCGAATAGAAACATTTATTATTATTATTATTATTATTATTATTATTATTATTATTATTATTTTATTATTATTATTATTATTGCCCTTTCCTGCATTCGATAAATGACGAATCGACGAAACGCACGAGGAATGGAAAGACGGTGCGGAGGCTGAACAGGTGTCTCGTACGTTTTGCGGGTGAAAAATTATCAGGGCACGTTCTTTCTATTCTGTTTGCGGCCATTCATCGTTTTTCGTCGGATATCCTCGTGTATACGCGGAACGTTGTAAATCGGGATAGTCGTGCGGAGAATGAAAACTACGAGGGTAGTTGCGGGGGTCATTATGAAAATGGTAGTCACGATGCTCGCGATCTCGACCCCCCCCCCCCCCCCCCCCCCCCCCTCGATGCGCGATTCGACGATGCCGGAGGTTTCCTGTACACGATGGCAGCGGCTACAACAACGACCACGACGACGACGATGACGACGACGACGACGACGCCATCAGCCCCAGTTTCTCGACGTCTTTCTTCCCTAGGGCGAATGAATTCTCGCCTGATGAGATATCCCGCTGTGAAGAGCCTAATGATCCGCCCAGGGCAGAGACCGTTCCCTAAGGTTCGCACCCGAAAGTTAAACCCGAGCGTTTCTCGTCGTTCTGCTACCAAGGACACACGTATTTGCGTATTTTCCTTCCTCGCGGTGGAAACTAGGTTCTCGTGAAAAAAAAAAAAAATATATATATATGTATATATATTTATCGAGACTTTGTCAGAGTACTTATATGAAGCCGTAAGATATTGTAACGCCTTTCGGACATAAACTTTTTGACACTATAAATTTTAAGGATACGCGGAGAGATGGATTCGCGAAAAATTACTGTATAGTTGGAGAACAAATACCATAGCGCACGGTAGAACGGAGCCACGGCGCCACCTGTCGCAACAATTATCGGATTTGTAAGAATTTTCTTATGATATAATAATTATCGATATTATAGAGAATTTTTTTTTTTTCGTAAATCTCGCATTTCCTTCCGTAGATGGCGCCCTAGTTGCTCACTGCTACAGTCACTTTTCTCAGACGATTGGTAATCTTTACTATATCTTGCTCTATGTCTACATATCAGAATGAAAATAAGAACTAAAAAAATATAAAAACCGAGAACGATCAATATCACGTGACTTCATCGATTAACCGTAGATGTTATGGAAAAAAAGCTTGGAAAATATGGAACTTCCTTCCATAGACGGCGCCCTAGTTGCATACCACGATGAGCTACGGTAACATTTCTCAGACGATTGGTAGATAATCTTTGCTATATCCCGCTCTCGGTGTACACAGCGAAACCCAAAAAGAAACTAAAAAAAATGTAAAAAACGAGAAAGACGAATATCGCGTGACGATATAGATTAACCATTGCACCTCCAACCCCTCAACCGAGTCCCAGTGAACCCAAAAGCGAGAGCGTTCTGTCCCGCGGAGCCCGCGGATGCTCCGTTTCGCCAGCCGTCGAAACGGGAAGTCTGGAACGAGGACGAGCAAGAGGACGACGAGGGGTACGTCGCTCTGCACTTTGGAAGCGAATTCTCCACGGTGGCGTCGCGTCAACGCTCTCTCGCCTCGCGTGCCCGGGCACTATATAGCACACACCTCGGTGAAATTCCGAAACTATTATATCCCTTGTACCTTCGCCGCGTGCCTCCTTGTCTCCGCGCCGGTTTTGCCGTCTCGCTCGTCCCTTCTGGCCTCGACCGTACTCCATACCGCGCGAGCACCGAGCCCAAGCTCCAAAGTTTCTCTCCGAGGAGCCGAAGCTCGAACGATCTCTCGCCCCGACGAAGAAGACGAGGATGAGAAAGGTGACGGCGCAACGCCGGAAGACTTACACTCCTCCCTGCCAAGAAGGGATTCGCGACGGAGTTATACGCTCGGAACAAGGCTCCCGCGCTGTCCCCGTGGCGCACGAGGCATCCACCTGCGCACACACACACACTTCCCCCCTTTCGCAGTTGATAGGCACTAAAGTGACAAAATTGTCGCTTGTCCTGGGCGCTCGTGTTGAAACAAAAGTCCGTGTTCCGAGGAAACGGGACGAGAGTATCGCAATACAGGGTGACGAATGGTTAAATTCGTGGCCGTCGGAAACTTGCGTTTATCGTCGAAATACACCCAGGAAAGAAAATTTATTTGACGGCCACCGTTTATTTGGTTAAAGTAAAATATTTATTCAGTAAATATTTAGTAAATTTAGTAAAGTCAACTTAACGTTTTTCTGGGTGTAGTGCAATTTCGCGTATGAGGGTGGGATGATTTAAAAAATTGATCGATGTCGACTGATAGGCAGGTAAATTTTTATTATCCTCTGAACGAAACGTGATCCACGATCACAGCCTTACCAAAGCAAAACGTCACTTTAGTCCTATAATTATTTTCCTTTCCTCAACAACCGACTGGGAACCTGTTCGTCGAATTTTTCTTTTACACGTAACAAATTTTCGTTCTCTCATCTCCTCAGGATTCGCAGAGCTGCAGATATTATCCTTGCATTTGCGGCAGTTCCACCGTATAGCGTTTAAATTATCCTTTTCTCGGGAACATTGCGCGTTCATACGTGACCCCGCGAGGTGGTCTGAGCGGTGGCACGACGAGGATAAGCGTGTATAAACGCAGACTCCGAGATCTAGGCTCGTTTCTTAATATCTCCGTGGCAATCGCGATTCGCCCGGAGCTCGGTCGCGAGCTCTCTTCTTCCCATCTCGACGTTAGGCGGATAGGAGTCTCGAGTGCGTTTCCACCTCGGGCCATTCAATCGGCAGTTAAGCCCAGCGCCGGCAGGCGTGGCAGTATCGCGTGCGCGAACGGTGGAAACGGATTTGCAGTGCCCGGGAAGGGGTTCGGGTCACCCTACATGACAACCCAGGGCGACAGACCTTAGCCAAATGGAAAATTGAGTCCTCGTATTATTTTAGTACGGCACGTGCGGCTGGCTCGCTCCCGCAGGATCTCCAAATGCGGAGAGGCGTGCGCACGTTATATACCTCTCGGGACGAGAAGAAAGCGGGCAGGTAAGTGCGACACAAGTTGCACGGTCCTCCGCGACGTAGCTCCGCGGCGTTCTCCCCACGTACACGGCCTAATCGCGCTTTCGGATTCGCATTACCGGAAATGGAAAACTTTTAATACGCCCATCGCGTGACCCTCCCTGGCGCACGCAGGGATGTGTGGCGCACCGTCACGGACACGGTCCGACCGTACGATCGGCCCTCGGTCCCCGTCAAACGTGGAACTCACCGTGCACAGCGTACACGTAACACACTGATATAAACGCATGTCCGTGGAAGAGATTTTCTTTAACTCTGGTTCTTGCGGGGCGCATATTAACCTTCGGGATCACGCGATAGTCTCTCTGCGTGCACGAAGTAGGCCAGCGGCTAATGTCGAGCCCTATCGGCATGACGAGAACCCTTACGTCCGTACTGGCAAGTTAACCACCTTTTCTTTTTTGTTTATGCGAAAATTGTTTGTTCTCGGAACGCTCAATGCTTGGAAGAAAATTAACTTTGTGACGTCGTAGGTGAATACGTCGTTTTCCGTCCGAAAATCTCACTTTTCGACCGGAAGTAATGCGACACCGGAAATTCTTGACTCTCGGTTTAAGAATCTCACCTTTCGACCGGCAGTGACGTCATACCGGGAAATACGTCACTTCCGATTTGAAAATTTCATTTTTCGACCAGAAGTGACGTCACGCCGGAAATAGATCACATTCGGTCTGAAAATCTTATTCTTCTACCGGAAGTGATGTCATCCCGGAAATACGTCACTTTCGGTTCGAAAAGGTTATTTTTCGACCGGAAGTAACGTCATACTAGAAATACCTCACTTTCGGTTTGAAAAGGTTATTTTTCGCCCGGAAGTAACGCCATACCGGAAATACGTCACTTTCGGTCTGGAAATCTTATTCTTCTGCCGGAAGTGACGTCATACCGGGAATTCGTCACTTCCAGTTTGAAAATCTCTAAGCGACAGAGTTACGATACGGCAGAGACGTCGGAGCCTTGTAAATTAGCGAAGTTTGTTACCCGGCAAAGTAATACGGTAGAGATCGAATTGGAGGCCTGTTATGCTGGTGGAGTTTACGAGGTTGACGTTCGAACCGGCGGAGTTTGTATCTGGCAGAGATGTAAATGCGCCCCGTATAACCGATATATTCGCGAGGGGGGGTGTGACGAATTTCGAACCGAAATGGAAGAGCTTCTAATTCGCTTACGTACTGTAGGTACTAACGTGTATAGGTACCTACCGGACACGGATGCGTGATGAACTTCGTAGCCAATAGGGTCCACGGAGGAGCCAGCAGAGACCGATATAGCAGGGATCCACATCTCATTCGTTTCCTGCGCCCCCCTCACGAGCGCGCTCACGAAACAGCCAATTCGATTAGAGACGCATAATTGTTAGTAATTCGATCCCCTAACTTAATTACATGCAAAAACTACGTCCAGGGGCGGGTTGGGAGGTGTCGTTCAGTTTCCCGCCAACGCGTCCCCGCCCCTTGCATTACTGCAACTCTCCCGGGGGTCTCACGTCGTCGCATGCGTTGCTCGCTCCGGAGCTCACTTAATTGTGTACGCTCATTAAGGATGCAATTGAACCACCCAGGAAGCACGGCGCGTGTGTGTGTGTTTTCACTGTTCGTCACTCGGCTGACCCCGCTGGATTTGCCACATGGTATTCAGATTACTTTTCACTAGTCTCGCTTTTTATTTAGGATCTTTCATTTTTTTTGTTTTTTTTTTGTATAGAAAAAAAGTTTTATGCACTTCGTTATATCTCGAGTCGTTGAATGTTTAACTGCCGGCGTGGGTTGGGAGTGCATGCTGCGATGGGCTGAACATACGGTAGCTGGTTTTCCTACAGCCGGATGCGCTTTGGTCCCAAAAGGGTTTTCTCATTGCCTATTTATGCTGCTTTCTCAACTAAAATTATTGGGTACTCGTGCGAAAAGCAAACAATTTTTACTAGGTTGAGTGCCGTCGAAAAAAAAGTCGGAGGAGCCGAGTAGGGGAGAGCGGGGCAAAATGGCACCGCGGGGCGAAACGGGATAATGAGACAAAACGCAATTTTCCAATGACTCTTGGATGGTGGCGATGGTGATCCGCGGGGCAAAACGGGTTTGAAAATCCGGATGTGTCGTTGGGACAAAATGGGGCATCCAAAAATGATTGGAAAACTGAGTTTTGCCCTCACCGTCCCATTTTACCCCGCTCTCCTCTAACACGCCGAGTGCCAACGAAGCAGGGTTAAAAAAAACCGACGGGGGTGTGGACGATTGGCTTCCTCACCCGCGGTAGCTCGAAGCTTTTCATATACCATTTTTACTTCATAAATTTAATCGGTTACGGGTCTATCGGATCTGAAGGACGATGGCGGTGCTCACGCTCACCTTCCGATCCTCGAAGGTGCACCGTGGCTCGACGACTTCCCGGTCCCGAGAAAACCCAGCAGCTCTATGTTCGTCCTCGCCCAAGTTGTCCTCTTTTTTCGCTCGGTTTCCTTCGCCTTTCCCCTTCGCTCGGCTAGGCAACGCGCTCCACGTATTAGGAAAGAGCGGGGCGAAATGGCACACCGGGGCAAAACAGGACAGTGAGCGCAAACCTAAATTTTCCAATAATTTTTGGATGCCCTATTTCGTCCCAACGATTCATCCGGATTTTCAACCCCGTTTTGTCCCACTCACCATCCAAAAATTATTTGAAAATTGCGTTTTGCCTTATCATCCCGTTTTGCCCCAGTGTGCCATTTTGCCCCGCTCTCCCCTATACTTTTCTTCCGCTCTCACTCCCGACCGTCTCGACTTCGCTTGACGTATCTACTGCGGGAGCCGAGAACCACCGTCTTCGCCACACTGGCTATTAGGCCAAGAATTTTTATGGCGGTATAATAAAAAATATCTCTCTCAACGTGGCCACCCGGTTGTCTCGTGGCTGCGAGGCGTAGATCACTCCTCGGTTCAGTCGTTTCTCTTCGTCCGGGGCGCGTTCTTTTTCAGCCCTCTCCATTTCCCTTCTCGCCGTGGACCCTCCATTGTGCCCCTCGCTTCTCCGCGCACTTCAACTTTACTTCGTATTTTTTTTTTTCGGATTTTTTTCTATTTTTTTTTTTTGCGTTTCGAATCCCGTTCTCCTCGTTCGCCGGGTGTATCAGAAATTCCATGGATTCGCAGACTATCGTTTCCTCGATCGCCGGTCGCTGAGAATTGACGAAGAGGGAGGGTCCGTGTCGTAGGTATTTCTTCCTCACATTTCCCAGTCATTCGGAACGAAGCTGTTCGTCCGTGGACTCGGCACGTTTGACGTGTTGAAGAAAATGCAATAAAAAAAAAAAAGACAATAATAAAAGGGATTTCGTAATGGCGCTGCGGGCCTCGATGCAATTCCGCGCTCGCGTGCTCAAGGAATTTCATGATTCGGTGAATTTTCATTCGGTGTCATTTTGGTGTCTCTCGTGACTCCGTAGTTGCGCAGGATATTGGCAATTCGTAGCTTCGATGACACCGAGAGCCAGTGTAATTTGTTTGCTCGCTATTTGGGGGGGAGAGGGGCATTTCGTCAAACTGCCGGGGTCGATGATACTCGCCGACCGTCGACGATTCATCAGCATGCAGTGGTAATGGCACCCCTGGGTCGAGGGTAAATTGAATTTTTAATTCATTCGCCTGCTTAGCGGAGCGACCGGCGGGGCGTCGGTAAATTAATCAAACTCTGGGAGCCAACATCGGTTAGCCGGCCAGGTTCTACTCGACTATCCCGTGGATGTGCTCCGCTACACCGGCAACACCATCCCTCCGGTACACCCGATTCCTCAAATCCGGCACCGAATCCCCTCACCTTGGAAACGCTAAAGCCGTCCCGTTCACCCGTCGTTCGCCGCCTCCGAGATGTCCCGACATTTTCGCAGCGATCGGTGTTTGCGCAGGATAAATAAGAGAAGAGGATCGAATTCATGGCCCGGTTCTTGTACATCTTCTCCGACAGAATCCAGCGCGCGATTTCACTCATCAATTATCGGTAGGAGGTTCGGTGGAAAATGATGAAACCTGCTGAGAACCTAAAAAACTCTCGTAAGTCGGCTGGATTAAAAAAAAAAAGAGTCGGAGGGATGAGAGAAAGTGTACCATGCGCAAAGGGATCTGTCCTCGGGAAATCACGATTTATCTCGAAACCCAGCTACAAATCACCAGACTGAGCCGTGTTGTTCGGGGAGTTGAAAGACGGAGGTTTGTTGTCCTCCGTTAATCTGGGTTGGTCAGCCGCCAGAAAAGCCGAATCCGTGTGGATTCGGTGTGTACGTATCCGTCCGTGTATTTCCAACCCTTCGATTCCTTGGCGAACCTGTTCGGGCGTTGAGTGTGCCGAAGCCTTTTCCTCGAGTCGTCGAATCGCCGGGGCAACGAAACGTCCGAGCGCCTCGATTCTCGGGCGACTCGGGCGTTCGAACGCTTTCCTCGGAGCACCGAGACGTTCGAGCTCGCTACCTCCGTCGCAGGGATCTTAACCGTGGAGTGGAAGGTGCCGAGGGGAACGAGAGAAAATCTCTTCCGCGGCCGTAACTCTTCCGGTCACATGGGTTCCTCGATTCGCGCGTCCTTCCGGCTGCTCGAATCCTCGCCGGGGTATTCCTCACGGTGCCGGACTTTTCTGGGACTGGCCGAGAGGCGGGCCAACCCGCCGAGGAAACTCGAGCCGGTGAAACTGGCAAAAAAAAAACTCGCTGTTCGGATGACGCGAGAGGCATGGAAAGTCGGTTTCCAGCTGAAACGTCTTTGATCCGGTCGCACGAGGAAGAACGATGACACTTGAGAAGCTGCAAGTAATCTGAACGTGGAAAAGAGCCGAACGTTGAAGCAAAGGATCGGAAAATATTCATCTGTCCGAGGGACGAATTGGAGGACTTAAGGTGTCGGCATCTTGGCTTTCTGACTAGATACACTGTGACTGCTCGGAAGTCTAGGTAGGGTTTGGTCCGGCTGGTTGGTAAATGCCAGCACCGGCACGAGAATGGCCAGACTGCCGGCTCTGGCGCGGTTTCGTGCCAGCGCTGGGATGCTAATCGTCGGCCAGAATTACCCCGTCTGGAAGGAACTTATGCAGACATTCGGAGAGGTTGATGAGCGGTTGGCAAGTGGTTACCTTTGTATCCCCCAGTTGGTCGTTGAATTTACATCCAATTATGTCCAGCTAACGCCAAGAGATGGAGCATCCAGGAGTTGGTTGTCGATAAGGAAAAGTAACAGCTTCGAGGGATTCGGTATTGTTCGGATCGCTGGAAGCTGGCTCAGTGACTCGTTTCGCTGTTGTGGGTAGATGCAACTTGTTGTACGATCCGTAAAAAGGCTGGGAGCAGGGTTTTCCAAGCCAACATCTCGCAAGCCCTTTGGTGGTTCGCTTGGCGGAAGTTTCGAAGGAAAGCAAAAGGAACTCTTCGACCTCCGGGTCGAGCGTAAGATGAAGGTTTCATGTCCGATTCTTTGCGGTATCAAATGTCGAAAAGGAAAGAAACGTTTGCTGCGGTAAAGAAAGACGATTTGCAGGTAACAAACACTGCGGAATGCGGAAACCCGTAGAAGAGGAAAACAATGGACCTGCAGAAACAGTACAGTCGAGGACGGTGTTAATCGGCCTGTTGGGAACTAGCCAGGGCTCGAGTTCTCGATTCCGCGAAACGGTGTATCCGCCACTCCGGTGTGTCACAGGGGAGAGAAACTCGTGCCAGTAACTCCGAGCGCGAGATCGGACGGAAGTGATGTAGGTGTCGGAAGATTGGAGCATGGCGGGTCGAAGGTTTGTTACCAACGAGCGCAACGGTGAGGAGGAGGTATCAAGCTCGGCTTCATTTTGAACTAGAACATCCCTTACCGGTCACTCGTCTGCACACTCTTCTTGCGCTGATCCTGCAAAATGCGTTATCCGATCCTATCGTTTTTCTTGCTTCGTTTATAATTTTCTTCGCAGAGCTTGCCGAGAATCGCGAAGCTAAAAATGAGAAAGAATTATTTTCCGCGAATAAAGCTTCGTAATGAAAAAATAAGTGGCACAATGATGCAACATGAAAATTTCCAATATTCAGGGCATTTATCTGGATGTGTGTATATATACACTCGCAGGACAGAGCGCTGACCCCTGGGGACTGAAAATAAACGAAGCGAGATAATACTCGCGGGCGATGGAGGATTGTCTCGCTTTTCATCAATTTTCTATTTATGTTTCTCATTCTCCGTCTCATCGCGGCGGCCCGAAAGGAGAATCGTTACGTTGGATCTCCTCGCGGCGATGCAATCGATCCCTATTATCTCGGTACATCGCGGCTAATGGATTTCGGAGTATGAAAAACGAGGCTGCAGGGAGACACCGAAATAGCTATGGAACCGGCTATGAAACAACAAAAGTATTTTGCGGCCGCAGTCTCCGGATCGAAATCAAACAACTCTGGTCGTTGGCCCCGGCAAATCGTTTTTCTGGTTCCATGGCTCGTGCTCGATCGTACACGGTTTGTCGCTTGAACCGATACAGTGTACACATTTATCGCAGGCGTCATAGGCTCTGCGGCTCGTCGGAAGCGAATGAATCCATTCATTCGCCCATTGCTCACTTAGGCCCTCGGATATGAAAAAAGTATCGGTCAAGCCGTATAATTTGCGCGCAATACAAGCGATTTCTCGACTGAAGCTTTGAAAGTCCGCAGTAACAGGGCAAATCATGTCAATCAGTTGAGTGGCAACGGTCCTGGTCGTGAACACACCCGATGCATCGGCAACCATCGTCACACTCCCATGGAACCGATAATGGCTCCTTGTCCATTTTATTCAACCGCGATCAACAAGTTCCATAATGTTGTAGTTCTTACCGCACGACGGTCGAATTATCTGCGAAAACGAGGTCTGAACACTGCTATTGCCGCGATGCGTGACTACATGAAGACGTGATAAGGTGGAGTTTAGAGACTCGCGGGTAGCTCCGTGCCGAGTCATGCGGCTGCATAGACGAGTACGAAAGATGAGCGAAGCATAAACAGAAGGAACGCCCTCTTCGTTTACACGAGGCCTTTAGGGGGGGAAAAAAGAAACTTTCACGAGCCCGCCACTCTTTATCGGAACTCGAGTGGATGGGAGGCGAGCTTCTCACCGCTATTGTATTTTATCGTCGTATATTTATCAAACGGTGTTCGGAGTGTCGTATACCTCAAGAGGGTTGGCGGCGCAGTTCGGTACGTAGCCAAGAGGTGATCGATTTCACACAAGTGCAGACAGCTCGCAAGGCCCGATAAGCGCGAATTGCTCATGAATACTTTCTGATTCATGATCCAAGAGTTTTCCTTCCTTCTGTCCTCCGCCGGTGCCTGTTGCCTCTTTCCTCCGATATACGTTTGACAAAGCGAGTGGGGAGCTTCCTTGTGAACGCTCCGAGTGCTTCTCAAAGCATAAAAAGCACGGAGGCGTGCATGTCGGACGGATTGAATGAAAGGCCTAATAGAAAAGGGATTTGTATCTGACTCGCGTCAATGCGATCTGCTCGTCATCTGACGATGATCACCGGAACTGCCAAAGAGGGCAACGATCGCACCGGCGGATCGACTTAACCGGATCATCTTCGCTTCCCGTGCCTTTTTAGCATAGATGGAAAAGCCCGAACTTAGTTCCATATTCATGGGAGATGGAGCAATGTCATTCAGAAAACGATTTGTTAATTTTTCTGAATACGTATGCATTTTTTCAGAGTTTTGTGTAATTTCTGAAAATTACGTTTTTAGTTAATAAAAAAACGTAATTTTCAAAAATAACACAAAATTCTGAAAAACTTCATACGTATTCAAGACGATTAACAAATTGTTTTTATATGAACAAAGAGTTAAGGTGCAGGGGGATTTGTTGAGCCATTTTTTTCATTCATTTGTTGATAACATTTTAGAATTATTATTATGCAAAATCAAACTTTTCAGCATCTTCCATATGCTTGATTTTCTTTCAGATTTTTATCCCATCGAGAAGTGTTCGCAATTCTCTCTTAATTCTCTCCGAACTCACGTGGGCTCAGGCTCTCCGCTAGTACAACCTTAACAGAAACGGTGAACGGCAGCCGTAACAGTAAATTATCCCGGATCTTGGGCTCCATATGCAATGCAACGTTTTAGTTTTTCGCTTCATTTCAAGCGTAATAACATCGAAACATTATTCATGCGAACATCGAAACATTACTCACTTTCGTCAATTAATTCCGTAAGTCTGCAAAGCCGGTTTCACGGATGGTCGTTTAAATTTATCGTGCGCGCAATGGTTTTCACGGTGGACTTGAGATAGTATATCCTCTCTTCGCGGACATTCTGGTAACTCTGCGCTGGGCCTGTCCATCAATGTGACGGCATCGGGCGCGTTGCTCTGCATAGCCACCCAAATAGGACGAACATTTGAATTCAGTTGCCATTGCAGCCGGCGAGCGAGCAAACGTTCCAAGCACGTGAGGGAATCGTGCGTGCATAATTTTGTTTGAACGAATCATTATTGCGGTCATCCGTTTATACGCGGTGGGCAAATCGGTTTATGCCCGTCGCTCGTGCGACGCCTCGCACCCTATGTCTCTCCGGTATACATACTACCGCTGTGTACACAGTATTATATACATACCAATGGTATATCTGTACCTATGAAACGCGAATGTCCGGCACGCCAAAATCTCACTGGCGTCACAAGCTGGCCCCGGAGATCCGCAACGCTTCACTCAACGTTTCTGTTGTCGCTGTCTCCATTTCTTCGTCATTGGGCAGTTTCACCTCGGTGAATCGTAATTACGCTTCTCCCCAACGAACTAAGGCAAATTCTAAACCAAACAGGATTTATTCCACTCTGTGGACTAAATTTACCAATGGTGCGTTTTAGCTTATGAAATGGAATTTATTTGATTCTGGTATTTATGGTATTTAAATGGTATTTATTTCATATAATTTATTTCATTGGTATTGGTATTTATTTCATTCTGTCGGCAAAATTTTCCAATGGCTGAATTTCAGCTCATGGAATAGAATTTATTTCGTTCTGTCAGATAAATCTGCCAATGGCTCATGAAATGGAATTTATTCGATTTCGCGCGCTACATTTTCCATCATTCAAGATTCAGGATGAACGAAAAGTTCCGAGGATTATTTAGAGTGTCGACGCTGTTGCTCGAGCCTCGTGAAGAAGTGCCGTTGCGTTTAATGTCGTAAACCTGACGCTAATAGGACCATTTACCCTATCAAACTCCGTTCGATGTTTCTCGCCCCGGTACAAATTCACGGTACAGTTTGACGTTTGGGATATCGCGTCGTGGTCACAACTCGCTTTATGCGAGGGCTTTGATAGCGAACGACTTTCGATAGGTTCGTATACCTGACATCATAGCGCGGAAGGCTGTTGTTGTCGTTAATGACAACATCGCGTTGGTTCGGTGGCCCTTATCCTCTGCTCGAACGAGTATACGTGCTGGGCGAGGTCACCAAAAGCCCAACAGGCAGTTCTCGCCGAATATTATCCAGAGGGTTAATGCTCCGAACTCATAAAGATTTTTGATGTGCGTGAGGTCGCACGAGAGTACATCGTTCCTCGGTGATTAAAGGGCTAATGGCACTGGTCAAACAAGTTTTGTTAGAATATAGAGCTTGTACTGTGTGCGCGCTGCACCCTGCACAGTAATAAAAGGCCCTGAGCTTAACAATCATTTCTTGATGGCGAATTACACCCTCTCTTATATTTCACATCAAAAAGTCTTTATAGGGCAAAAGTAGGGAATATGGTCAGATCCGCATGTCATTAATTGACGTGCTGATCGGGATGGACCCCATTCGAAGCTACACAGTAAAAAAAGTTTGTCCTTTTTACAACAATTTATTCTCCACAAACGTCCACGATTTTTTATTTGTTAGTTTTGTTAATTTGTTAATAAAATTTTACTAAGAAAGATACAAGGTACAATTGTTAATGACAAGGCAAATGAAAGGACGGATTCGTATATTCAAACTTAAAGAAACGAGTTTGTCCACTCATTCAACAAAATTATTTTTACAAAAATTCGTATACCGATTTTACGAAATTACTTTCTGCTGTGTATGTGTGTCCTAACTAAAAGTATCGAGGAGAATAGGTGCAGTCCGAGGGTTCAATGACTGATACTCGTCCTCATATTTTCAATTATTATTTTATTGTCATCTTACCTCGCTTATCCGGTGTTAATATTATTTTTTCATCAATTATCCGGCGACTCTCTAATGCAAGTGAATTAATCTTTAATCTGAGGATTATTCTGTTTTTTTTTTTAAATTTATTATCTCTTATTCCCTATCCCATAGATTATAAGGAGTTACCGATTCCGGAGGATTTTCCAGGGAGGAACGGGGAGGGGTTTAAGACGCTTATAAGGAAACCCGAACGGTAATCCCTCGCGTGCGTCGTGATTTTGCGATCTGCATACTGCTTACTCCGGGGTAATTTCTCCGTAGCCACCGCGGAGAGCCCCTTACTAAGGTTGGCGTAAAACGGTTTGCCGAACGTATTAGCCTCTGCGCCACGCAGGAATTAACGGCCTTTCTAACGCCCGCGATTTCGTTAGCTCCGTTCACCTCGACCGGCTGAACGGTGGAACCCGCCGGTGAGCACTCGGTCTAGTGTGTGCGAACATTAGCTCGTTATGAAACCTATATTAGAGATTCTCGGTCAAATTTTTTAAATTTTATTATCTCTTTCCATTTTTCCTTCAACGGGATTGTTGCGGACTTTATTTGTTCTATGATTCACTATTTGCGATATTTGTTATAGTTATGATTTATAATTTACGATTTTGTTATGATTTAGGACAATGATAGGATTTAGGATTTTTTTTTTACGATTCTTCTATGTATTTTTTTGCCTATGTAGAACAGTTGGCCTAGAGGACCTCTGGTCCTGTTGCATACACCGACAAAAAATGTGGTTGAATCAACTAAAGATTCGGGCAGGGCGTTCAAATAAATATTTTATTGGTGCAGTTAAAAGATTCGTTAATGGAATAATTTTTTTCGATGCTTTCACCTAAACATTTTTGAGGCATTATAATATTTAGTATCACCAACAAAATATTTATTCGAACGTCCCTGACCGAATGTTTAGAAGATTCGACTACATTCTTTTAACAGTGTAATAAATCCATTCATTCAACAGCCACGAGACTTTGTTCTTTAGTCTCGGGTGATCGGTGAAGCTTAAAAGAATAGCGAACATCAAAAATATTTTACCCACAAAGACGAACGATTCGGAAACTTATTAATCAATGCAATTGTGTCCCTTTCTGTTTCAGGTAAGCGTGAAAATAAATCGGCTTCGCTCTAATCGACGACGATTGATCGTCAAAAGTTGGCCCATTAGATAGCGGTACACCTGCTCGTTCACCGGAGTTAAATAGTTCCTTGGGTAAGTCTCATTATGAATCACTCTCAAATGCGCATCGATGCAGGAGTCTATAAATCGCCTAACATCGATGGTGGTTTCCAGCAGAGAACTTTTAACAGCCCACCCCCTCCTTGGATCTCGTTCGATCGGCTTGATTTGTTTACCCGGATACCCCGCGCCCAAACTAATTAATGTCGCCGAAGTTTTCGCCCGGCCTGCCCCATGCCACGCCGGCTACGGTGGTCATGCACCGAGCTCGCAGGGGGAAGTCGACATTTTTCGTGATATCGACAAGCAAGAGGAGTCGCGATAAGACTTCTCGCACGGAGACTCACAAGATACGTGCGGTGGGCGATTTCGGAAACATTTTAGTGTGACGTCACTTTCGGTTGAAAAATCTTGAATTTTGACCGGAAGTGACGTCGTGCCGGAAGTACGTGACTTCCAGTTTAAAAATCTTGATTTTTCACGGGAAGCGACGTCGTGCCGGAAATACATCACTTCCGGTTTGAAAATCTCATTTTTCGACCGGAAGTGACGTATTTCCGGTATGACGTGACTTCCGGTTAGAAAGTAATACCTCGAAACCGAAAAAGACACCGCAACGAAATTTCTCAAATTTTTCTGCATGTCGTCACCTCCAGTTTAAAAGTGAGATTTGGAAACCTTAAGTAACGTCACAGAGAAAATGTTGCATTTTTCTCCGCCAAGCAGCGGGCTAGTGGCATTACTCAGAGCTCATTCACTCCTCGTACCTACGCCGCCCGAGAAAATTACAGATGTAGGGTTTTGGCGTACGGCCAGCCAGTGTGGAGTCAGCGATGTGCCCTTTTTCCACCTACCCCAGAATCCCACCTGGGGTAAAGCCATCGACACGGTTGCATTTGTATCGAACTTTGTTGTTCCCAATTTTTTTTTCAGCGTTCATTTGACTTGATTGTAAAACCCCGAGCAACTTAAAGCCGCGGCTGGTCGGGATCTTCCTGTCCTTTCCCCTCTTTCTCGATGGCCACGGGGACACACGGTGTAAGCCCCAGGGAAACACCCTCTCGTTCAACGGGAAGTAGGAACTCGACTGCCGGAGAGATCTACTTACCTACATCGCGTGCACTCCCCGGGGAGAATCTCCCAGAGCCTTCTACTACTGACGCTACAGCTCGCGCAAAGCCCCGCTAGTATGGATTAGTCGCGTTACTTAGTTACCACGTGTACAAGGCGCCCCACACAGCCCCGGTACGCAGCGGCGTCTGTAGCTGCACGGGCGGATATACAGAAACACAGACACCCGCTCCAACTTAGTTACAACGTGTGTAAGCTTTAACGGACGAGTGAATACGTGGTACGTGCATTCCTGCATGGGCAAGTTCTCGGTTAGCCTCGTCTGTACATTCGCCTTCGCCGGCGCGTCATGCTAGCAGATTTAACGTACAGATGGAACTGTGCACATCCTGCATACGCGTACACGCCTCGATCTCCCACGACATACGCGTGGGGGGTGTCTGGCAGCTTCTCACAAAAATGGAAAGTGGCAAATTGGGATACAGCACTTTTGGTATAGTTTAGGGTAAATGTGGTGAATATGGTACAGCTCGATCAGTATGCAAATCAATGGTGCATGAACCGCTCCATATTTACCTCTTTTACTCTATGCGAAAAAAGCTTGAAGCTTGAAGCTTGATTTTGGGAGCCAAAAAACAAAACTGCAGTATTGAAAATATCACGATCAATGTCTTTCAACACAGTAATGTGGACGGCATCATAAAAGATGCTGGACCCCTCTCTAACCCCTGGACCGATCCTTGCCACGGTGCTGTAATTCCCGATTCTGCATTGAGCTGTACTCGTAAAGCCGCCAATTTGAAACATAGCACTTTTCATATAGTTTAGTGTAACAGACGTGAATGTGGCCTAGCGTGATCCATATAGAAATCAATGGTGCATGGACCGCTCCATATTTACCTCTTTTACTCTATGTAAAAAAAGCTTGAAACTTGAATCTTGATTTTGGGAGCCATAAAAAAAGACTGGAGTATTGAAAATATCACGATCAATGTCTTTCCACACTGAAATGTGGACGGCATCATAAAGGATGCTGGACCCCTCTCTAACTCCTGGGCCAATCCTTGCCACGGTGCTGTAATTCCCAATTCTGCATCGAGCCGTACGTCTTTTTCTTCCCTTACACATCGGCCTCGGAGCATTCTCGGGGGTGTAAGGTCGATTGATAAAATATTTAGATTCTATCTCGCGGTAGGCAAGACTGGTGTGTGCGTCTAGATTTCCGCCCTCGTGTGCCCATGTGCGACGTTCGTCCAGGGAATCACCGAGAGAAATGTGATTGCCAGTGTTTCGCTACAGACCTTCGGCAATTGACGGAGCGAGTGTCCGGAAGCTCGTCGGGCAGCAAAGCTGTTTTTCTACGTGTCTACCTAATATCGTACGTTCAGATTGACTGGGCTTGTGTGTCGGTAAGTCGGCGCGTGAAGGCCTGGTGGCGGGTAACGCGTTATCATTGATTGTATCTCGGTTATTTCTGCCCCGAGGGGAAATAAACTTCCTGGAACGAAAATTACCCTCACGGAGCCCTATCCGTCTTGGGAATTATTTTCGCATTATTACCGCTGCAATGATAACCGACACCGCGGTACTACAATTAGCTTGACTTTCGATGCCTCGATAAACTACACAGTAAATAAATCGGTAGGAACATTTCTTGTCCACAAACGCCCACAATTCTTTTCTTGTTAATTTTACAAACAAATATTGTCGATTTTATTTTTTTTTAATCCTATTTTACAAAAAAATGTCAATTTTCTAAAAAAAATCCATTTTACAAAAACAATGTTGTCGTTTTTACAAAGATGTCTGTAAATCTGACAAATATTTTGTGTAAAATTATCACGGAAATAATTGTGAACGTTTGTGAACCAAAAAGTATACCAAATGTACAAATTCTTTTTACAGTATACATGCGTGATCCCGGCGAGTTAGTAAACCGCGAAGTGCACAAACGCACGCGACCACTCTCGACGCGAAGCATAGCGGAAACGCGCGACAACATAAAAGCGCAGTAAAATGAAAAATTTACCATCGATTCGGTATTTCTCACGAATAATAAATCGAATCGAACATTGCCCTCCGATTGGTAATGATTATTTTACTCGTCTGCTAATTTTCGGCTCGTTGACTCGACAAATTGTATTCCAGTTATAGAGTATTCATAATTGTCGGGTTCGAAAAATGTTATTCTATACGAATACATTAACCCATATGGGAAAAATAAAAGCGTTCGTTTTTACGGCGCGTTCCACGTCGATAATTGAAGAATTTATTCCCGCGCGTTTGCCAGTTACAAACGTTGGCTAGGGTCGGCGGCTCCTCCCGAGAGCTTCAGGCTTTCCAGATAAAAATAAACTGTTATCAACCCTTTAATCCCGGTCGGCCGTGTGTCGCGTCGCAGGTATTTTATTGCCTTTCTCCAGCCCGTAGCGAAGCGCGCATGTTACGATTGAGAGAATGGTGCGATGAATGGACGGGAGGACAAGAGCTCGATGATCGAAGCGGGGGCGAAGAGTCGTTGAGTGAACTAGAGGAAGAAAGGAATGAAAGTAAATGCGTGATCGAGAGTTGAAGGTCGCGGGGTGGGGGGCGGAGCGGGCCGGCGGGGAGGGGGGGGGGGGAATTCGAGCCTCGCCTGTTTCCGGACGAGCGCCAAGAGCGAGGAACAGAAATGAGGTGATTACGCTAGTTGCCTTTTTTTTTCTCCTTTCCCCTCTATTTCCAACGCTGCTCCCCTTCTTCCATCACTTGTCCGACGACAGGAGCAATCTCCGCTTCGAACAAACACTAACGGAACTGCCTCGATGGTCCTCGAGTCGAATGGTTGATAGACGGCGCGAGGTCCAGTTTCCTTTGCGCAATCGTTCCCCAACGGGTGGCAAAAAGGCTGCGGGCCGAAAGCAAATTAGGTGTGTTCGAACGCAGCCGGACGTTGGCTCTGAGTAGGTGCGTCCGAAATGCACGCACGGGGATCTTCGTCCGCGCGTCAACGATTGAGGAGCGATGTACCCATCGATGAAGTCGGGATGGATATTATCGCAGCATATTTTCAGATAGTCCGGTAAATAGAGTGACAACCGTTAATCAGGGGGAGAGCGGAGCGAAACGAAATTTTCCAAGCTTTTGGATGGTGGCGGTGGTGGTCAGTGTGGGGTAAAAAAAAATGGGGCATCAAAAATTACTGGAAAATTGAGTTTCGTCCCACTGTTCCATTTCGCCCCGCTCTCCCCTAGATTTCTTCCGTCAATTGACCGCTGCAGCAATTTCAGAAAATGCATTCCGGTAACTTGGGACAGACTTCAGTTGAATACATTTAGATCCGTTTTGTAGGTGAGGGAAGTTAACCCCCCGTTTTTAGAAATTCAAAATTGGAAAGTGTGTTCCAAGTTGTTCTAGGGTTGTTCTACAATCTTCGAAGAGGATAAGTTTCTAAAATAAAATCCGTCCAAACATTTCAGAAACCAGTTAGTAATGACTAAACCTAGCGATTTTCGCCGCAGATTTCTGTCAGATTCTTAAAAAAAAAAAAAAAAAAAACACCCCAGCGAATATCCCACTATCAGACAGATGGTCTCAAAATGCACGCTTTACTTTCCGATCTAAATTCTATCTAAATTAAATCTAAAAAAGGATGGTATTTCCTAATATAACGAATAGTTCCCAGAGGGGACGTCTATATAGATAGTTTGTGATAGTATAAACTCAATTGATTGAACTATAATTATAGTTACAACTACAATTTTTTGTCATTGTCGTAACTGTAAAATATAGACGTCCCCCCTGGGAACTATTTACTATGTAAGTTTTTCTCAGCGTGCCTAGCGCCTTCAGCCACATCCCTCTCCCGTTCCCCTCCCGCGACTTCGGTCCAAGCATCCTTAACGAACATATCATACGTCATACTCCGTGTTCCACCGCAAAGATTCTCCCAGTTTCGTCGCGCGGCCTCTCTCGTCGCGATAGTGCAAGATCGACCGTAGATCTTACCCGATCGCCGTCCGTTGAACGTCAGAGACCCGCACAGAGACACGGAGACTCGGTAACTGTGCCGAAGGAAATCGCAAGCTCGCCTCGGTATGCCGAGGTGACGTTGCGCGAAGGTTCGGGAGGCGACGGCGGTCGCTGCGCCGGTCGTCGGAACGGTGGGGTGTTTTCGGGCAGGGGTTGCGAGTTCCGGCGCGGCGGGTGCGACGGAGGCAGAAACAGCATCGGCCGTTGCGAGGTAGAGAGAGCGTCGACGTTCCACGTTGGGACGTTCGCGTACGAGGGAGCTGGAGTGCACCCGACGTACACACACGGCAACGGAGCGGAGCGTCGAGCGAGAGAGGCCGCTTCGGGATCGGCGGACGCGATCGAAAGGGACGCAAGCACCGAGAAGAGGACGCAGACTCGGCGGAGCTCGGCCGGCTTCGCAACGATTGGCGGAGCAGTCCGCGAGTGGGGGCACTGGGGTTTCAAACCTGCGTCCGCGGCCTCCTCGTCGGTGTCGGAGACTCACTGCTCCACAGCTCGCGGTATCCGCGCCAGTTGTGTCAAGCTAGGCGATCGAGTAGGACGCTCTTTAATCGTTCCACCTTCAAATCTCTCTCCCAAACCGTCCGCCTGTTCGCTACCAGAGCTACCACGCGCACACCAACCACCGACCGCCGCACCGCCACCAACCGCAGCCATCACCGTCACTACCGTCGCGACAACCGGCAACAATCACCGACGCTACAAGAGCGACCCGACAAACCCATCACCCGCCCGCCGTCGCTATCGCTATCGCCGTCGCGCCAACGACCGACGCATCTCGCTCCAATCGCGACGACAAGCACCGAATAAAAAAAATACCAAGCAAAGAAATCGAGACGAAGAGAACCGGGGAGAGTCAGACGAGTCGGTCCTGTACAACCCGAAGCCAAAGAATCCCCCCCCCGGGTGCGCCGTGTGTGTTACGTGTGTACGGCTGTGCACGCGGCTGAGGATCGAAGGGGAATTACCGGTGTCGCGGGCCTCCCGCCTCGTCCTCGTGCCGTAATCACGCGATCGTCGTAACCCGCCGCGCCGCGCCGTCTCGACCGGCTCTCGAGATAAGAGCGCGGACTCCGCCGGGCGGAGCGGAAGGGGCGAGGAAGGAGCTCGAGGGACGCAACCGCTCCGGAGAGAAAAGAAACCCGGCTCCACGCTCCGATACTTCCGAGCGCGACTGCGGCCCGGATTGACACACACGCGCACGCACGCGGCCGGCTCGGTTCGCCGAGAACCGCCGATCGCCGCTCGAGGGCGGTCCGCACGAGAGCCTATGCGATACTCGACTGCACAGTTCTTTTTTTTTTTTGAGATCGCCCTTCGCCGGTGAAAGACCGCGAGCGGAGAACGTGCGCGATCGACCGACTCGGAACGACCGAGTTCGAGGGTGAACACAGTTCAATCACGAGTCTTCGTCGTGATATCGGCGAATACGATTACCTGAAAAAAAAAAACCAGACCCATCAACCCTTCCCGATCAACGATCGAGGCGCGATCGAACATTGCCATCAAACCTCGCTCCTCGCTGCACCGGAAAACTCGCTGCACTCGCGTACTACCCCGTGAACACGAGGCGGCGATATATATATATCCTCATTACCGTTAAAGTATTACTAAAGTAAGTAAAATAGTAAGCGTACCTTGAAGAGTCGGAAAGGGCTTGAAGAAAAGAATAGGGGAAAAAAAATACCTAAAGAAAAGAAGCGAAAAAACAATAATAAATAAGTACACTAAACGTTAAGGAAATGTTTCTCTGAGTGAACGAAAGAGAGAATCGCGCGAAGACAATCAAGTAACATTTAATGCCGGTCTCTATCGATAAACGCAAAGTCTATTAAAGAAAACGAAAAAAAAAAAAAAACAATCATCGGTTGAAGTTGAAAAGAGGAAAGTTTGTTCAGAGTGACAGACTCGGAACTTTCGAGCACTTCCATGCGATCCTCCAGCCTCTGTGCAGAAACGTTAATAACTGTACACAGAAGGTCTTTCCAGATATATATATATAAATATTATATATAATATATATATATGTCTACAAAAAATATTTCTATGTACGTATACACATCCCTTTCTGTCTCCGGATAATTGGGTCAATTTCGCACGTATCCGAGGAAGAAGTGCGAGCTCGAAAGTTCTCAGTCTCGTTCGTATCTCGCCGCTGTCTCGTACTTCCGTCATATCCTCGCCGTCACTTCTTCAGTCTGCGATATCGCACATTTTATCTCGCCTTCTCTCTTTACCGTTCTTTTTTTGTTTTTTTTTCGTGTCCGCGCGTCTCGCTTTGTCGTTCGAGTTTGCGTTTGCGCGAACGACAAAGACGGCAGGGACGAATAAAATTCGCTCACCTCGTGACAATCACTTCTAAGTCAGCAATCTCGAGCTCTCGGCTCCGTAACACGCGTTATCGTTGTTCAGTCGACCCGACAATCCCGCTCAATCGCACGTACAAATATTGTATTATTCTCGTACACGCCGAGTTTCTTTATCGTAGCACGACTCGGCAATATACACATATATATATATATATATCTACAGACACGTACACACACACATATATATATGTATACAAATAAATCTCTATCGTTGTATCTCACTTGTACCTACGTCGTTTCAATTATAGTCTCGTCGCGAGATTTGTCGCAATCAGCGAACCCTTGGCAAAATTTTGCGCGATCATTATCCGCGGTGAAATCTTAAGTCGCGAAAGGTCACCGAGGTAGTTTTAGAGTCGCGTGCACCGGACAATCATTCCGTCACTCGCCCCAGTTCAGAGGTCTGCGGTCGAGTGAAGCTCGCATCAATTCTCACCCCTCCGTTGCGAGGCTAAGTGGCGAAAGAGTCAGTAATTATAGTGCACATTACCGGGATAAAGTTTTAAAACAAATTTTAAGAAAAAAAAAAGAAAAAACGAGTACGACAGGAATTTCTCGCGTTACATATCGAACCCAATCCCAAAAGTCTTCGAGTCGATCGTCCTCTCCCACGAATCCCAGAAGTGAATGAAACCACCAGCGACGAATCGATTCCACGAGAAGTGAGCGGCAACGAGTCGACCACGGCGCGCCGGTTGCCGATGACGTCGGGAAGTCAATAAAGAGGAAGAGGAACTCTTTGCGGAAACGGTAGAGAGTGTCGGCGGCGAGGGAAGAGGCCAGTGTCGCGGTGCTCGAGCGAAGAGGTTGTCTGGAGTAGACAAAAATCTCGGGGGATCAACAGGCTGAGGGAAGAGGCCAAAGACGCCGGAGTAGAAGGCGGAAGAGGTCTGCGGGAGAACGAGCGGAGAGATAAGGAGGGTAGCGGAGGGAGGATCGGCAGCGGAGGGAGCGACGAGAGGGAGAGTCGCAGCGGCGGGAGGAGGGCGGAAGTTGTCGGAGGGTAGTGGAAGTTCGGGTCGGGTCAAGCTGTGGTGGTCAGTGAGCGGTGGTCCTCGCGGGTCGGGTGTAACCTGGAATTTCGGTGTGAATCTCGTGCCGCCAAGGTTCTGCACGGTACAGCGCGGAAACGCGGGACTCGTGTCCCTGCTGAAGGCGCGAACGGCCCTCGGCGCGGTCCCGGCAGCCTGCGAGCGGGTCGTTGGTTTCGGTGCCAATACCGCCGGAGGCAAGTACGGCGGCAGCGGAAGCAGCGACAGCAGCAGCAGCAGCAGCAGCATCGAATCCTCGCTGTCGACGTCGACCGGGTCGTCGTACGAGATAACCACCGCTGAAGGAAGCCGCACAG
The DNA here is from genome assembly GCA_933228735.2 of Amblyteles armatorius. Lineage (NCBI taxonomy): Eukaryota > Metazoa > Arthropoda > Insecta > Hymenoptera > Ichneumonidae > Amblyteles > Amblyteles armatorius. The sequence continues at coordinate 14,435,121 of OW121689.1, read as the reverse complement.
CTACCACCACGTATTTTCATTCGTACTCGTTCGTGCCGGGAGGTGCGGTACCCCTGCCCGCGCCACTGCACACGGCCGGATCGGGGGTCTCTAGCCACCTACTCGGCCAGCAGACCTGCAACTTCGCCTGCACGTGCACGTGTACCTGCACAGCCAGTATAGTATCCGCTGCGGCAGCGGCGGCCGCAAACGCGAACGCAGCTGTAGCAGTCGCGGCACCGCAACATCCTCCACCCCTGCATCAGCATCATCGGGCGCTCGGCGCGGCGACCGCCACTGTTCTGCTGCAACCGGTCGATCAAATCAAGGACGCTATGGTGAGCGATCGAATGATTGTTGTTGTTGGTAGCGTTGTGTTCTCGTAATGGGAGGGTAATCAGTTTTACGCGCGGAGACTCTGACATCGACGACTCCCAGTCGGGCCGAGGGGGCGAAGGTGGATGACGGTTGGGGGTAGCGAAATTTGAATGCCGTTCGGCGAGCGCGTTGATTCTACGCGGATTTAACCCGGGCGCGGGGTGCCGAAGCTTTGGTAGGCGTCGAACGATGAATTACTTCCAACGTTTGCCGTGTAAACAGAGAAGTTCACGGCGCCGAGAGAGGATCCCGCCCGCTATCGCGCACCCATCCATTCGTCTCGCTCACTCGCTCCTCCATTGACGCACACGAACCTCGCCAAGTTTGCCCGAGCTGTTGCGGCAGCTCGGCTGTCGAGGGCGGGGGGGGGGGGCGCAAGAACCGGAGCAACACCTAGCCCGGCCCTCCGCCGCCTACGGTAACATCCTCTTTAATCTTCCGATCGACGAGTGTCGAAAGCCATCTCTAACCCGTTACGTGATCCAATATTCTCGCCCGACGAGCCGAAACGAACCCTGAACGATGATTGTATTGTCCCCGCTACGCTTCCCATCCGCCCGCTCTGTAATAAGCCCGGATGAACTTCCCACCGAGTCTGCTCACCGAATGTCTGAGACCGCGAGACATATCAATGTCAATTACCCGCGTCCGACAATCTGAGACCGAATCTATTCCTGTATTTGATTTTGGCCAACGGGGCGTCAGCTCCCGTACACAAAGCTTATTCAATCTCCAGCTCCCTGACGTGGAACCGAACTCGACACATCACGCGATTTTGTATCGAACGATTAGACTTTGGAGGGATCGTGAGATGTCGTGAAATTGCAGCCTGCGCGTCGGAATCGGAGAGACGTCGAATGAATCTGTATGAAAGCGAGGGGTCGTTAATCCCGTTGGGCTAGCCCGGTGGAAGCTTCGGGGGTGGTAACGACCCTTGGATCCCGCACAGCTTCGGGCTTTTCCTTCCCCCTCTCGTGCCCGACTTCCCTTATTTACACCCTCGGTAAAGCGGGTCATTGGGATGGTCCGGAGCGGTGAACCGCCAACAAAACCAGTGTCCAACTGCTATTTCTCCTTGTCGCGTCTTCTGGTCCTCTGCCAGTATCTCCGTTACACGACTGCGCGTTTGTTCGTGGAATTTCTCCTCGGCGGCCGGGGCACGCCGACGTAGGCGAAAGCTCCGGTGGAACGGACGGACGCGAATCTCCCTCGGTCGAGAATCTTGAGAGGTTTTGTTGGTCCTGTCTCGTGAAGCTTTGACACGGAACAGAGACGCGCAATGCTCGAGCTCTGTACAGCTGTACAGCTAATTAGGTTAGTTCATGTTTAGCGAGTCTCTGATTTACTACGTGTGAGTAAGGTAGAGAAGCTTGAGAGAGCGAGAAATTCGCAGCACAAATAAGAAGACAGCGACGGGAGGATAAATGAAACGTTAGCTGTCGGAGGGGTTTGTCGATGAAATATCGTGTCGCGGATACGTCGATGTATTTTCTCCATTCGTTTTACTCCCGAATGTACAAAAGAAATTTAATAAATGGTGTCGCGATGTGTAAACGTTCGAAATACGCGTCTGCGACGAGATCCCGCATTCCAGTTTCGTTCTTACCCGAGAGACACTTCGAAGCCCGTCTCATCGATTCTCCCTTCTGGAGATCTGAAGGGTTTCAAGGAACAATGGGAGCGAGAGGATTGGTTTGTCGAAGATTAATTCTCTAGAGGCTTCGCTACGAGTTAAGTACCTGGAGCACCGGGGAGAGCGCGAAAAGAAGCGGAAGAACCCGTCGGAGGGTGAGACCATCTGAATACCATGAATGGGTCATTAGGTGCACGACGAATCGAATCGGAGGAGTCTCCGGACTCTCCTTCCCCGATTCTTTGAAGGACGCTGCGCGGTGGTCCACTTCACCCCTTCCCTCGCCACGAGCGAACGATTCGGGATATTGGTGTAAAGTGCACTGCCGTCCTCGGACAATGCGGTACATTATAGTATTTCCTCTTTTGCGTTGATCCTGTTGCCCACCAACCTCCTTTTGCAAAAACGGTGGGAAGATTTTTGTTTGTTTTTGTATTTACGAGATCAACTGGTGGTCCCTCATTGATGGCGAATCCTCACTTCTGCAAAGATTGCGAGTCGTCATTTCTGCGAAGATGACGAATCGTCACTTCTACGATAGTGGCGGATCGCCATTTCTACGAAGTTGGCGAATCGTCACTTCTATGGAGATAGTGAATGGTTACTTTCATGAAGGTGGCGAATCGTCACTTCTACGAAGATAGTAAATCGTTACTTTCATGAAGGGGGCGAATCGTCACTTCTACGAAGATGGCGAATCGTCATTTCTACGAAGATAATGAATCGTTACTTTCACGAAGATGGCGAATCGTCATTTCTACGAAGACAGTGAATCGTTACTTTCACGAAGTTGGCGAATCGTCATTTCTACGAAGATACTGAATCGTTACTTTCACGAAGATGACGAATCGTCACTTCTGCGAATATGGCGAATCGGCACTTCTGCGAATATGGCGAATCGGCACTTCTACGAAGATGACGAATCGTCACTTCTACGAATATGGCGAATCGGCACTTCTACGGAGATGACGAATCGTCACTTCTACAAAGATGGCGCCGCCTTATTTTTTTCGGGATGCACGCAATGTTGATGGGTTCGTTGAAAAAAATTGAAGAATGAAAACTACCACTGTTCACAACCGTGCAATGATTCATTGATCGCGTACGTATGTCAATGAAACGAGTGCGTATCCCAGCAAGTGACTTTGGCATTTATCCCTGTTTTCCCCGACTGTGGATGTATCTCGAGCTGGAATGCCCGACTCGAGCTAGTCCGTCGAGCGAATAAATTTCCTTTTGATTGTCACCGAGTCCCACAATAGTGGTCGTGCATACAATTCATTTCATAGTTCCGTGTATTAGACGCATGATGAAATCCTCCGTTGGTGCAAAACCGGCACAGGAAGCTCAATTGCGTTTGTCTTCCCGCCTCTGTCGGGAGCCAGTGCAATCCGGTGCGCGAGTGCACTGTACGGAAGTACAAGCCGACTCTATGCGCGAACGCATCGGCCACAGATAAACTCACCGAGAGACGCACACAGCCCTGGTATTGTGGGTCAAAGTGGACGCCACTGTAGTGGAGAACGTGTATAAAATTGGTGTTAGGTGGGTGGTTAATATACTGTCCGCGCATGTGAGCAGCTGCACGGGTACTGCGAGCAGCAATAGCAGCAGCATGCTCGGACGGTAATCTGGCGCTGCTGCTTCTGGCTTGTCTCCTAATACATTCGGTGACAGACGGTCATCCACACACGAACTCCACGGATACGCATAGTGTCTGGAAGGCATGGCGAGTAATACGGAAGTCGTCGGCGAGTCGGATCTGAATATCGCCGCGGGCATCTTTGCTCCGCCGAGTTGCCTAACGACGCTTCGTGAAGTATGCACAGCATGCGCACAGACTGGCGGATTACCACCGGGGTTATGAGCCCGCGAGTCAGCGAGTTGTGGCGAGTCACGAGACCAAGGCGGAATCGTGCGCCAAGTAAATTTGTATGCGGGGCTCGACGAATCCCTGTCCCTAGGAAATCAGGCGGAAAGTATTGGTACACATGTAGACTACCGGCCACTGATGCCTGGTTTTTCTGTTTTGCCGGATATCTTGCTCGATATCTCAACGGGATATCTCAAGCAATAAATTCAGCAAGTGGATGTCTCGCTGGATGTCTTCGATCCCGTTAAGCCTTTGAAGCAAACTTTTATTTATTTTTCACAAGTATGAAGTTTACATATGATTGTATGAAGGTTACAAGTATGAATACATCGGTTGGTTATCGATGCATTTTTTTTTAATTCAAAGAGGTGTATCTAAAATTTGGCTTCGAATGGTAGAGACATCGAGCAAGATATCCAGAAAGACCACGCATCAATGACGGGCGGTGTAGGTACACAGGGCAAGTTCTTTTACTCCGACGATATTGTTAGGAATTAAATTGAGCGGAAGCGCCTTTACCTTTGTCTTGCGACTGCTTCCGCTGGTCCGACCAGGTCCAGGGAGATAATTCACTTGTTCTCATGCTACGATGAAGCTCACGGAACTCGCCGCCCTTTGCGTTGGTCGAACCGCTCGGGCGCACAGTCATTCAAAACGAGAGCTCGAGAAGTCCGATTGCAGGGCCAGCGACACAATTGTTGGCAGTCGATGTACTAATTTGGATCTCGGCAGACTTGCGTCCTGCTCCTCTCGCAAGGGTTGCCGACGTCTGCCGGAGTACCGACAATCGTGCCCTGTTTCGGATGACGTCATCTTTCTGTTTCCGCATCTACCTCTGTTTCTGCTTCCACGCATGCCGCGCTTTTGCTGCGGAACTGAGAAACGCGGATCCAGAGTAGTAAGATTCCCCGAGGCTTAAACTCGGGCTTAATTAATTTACTGCGGAAGGCCCGTAGATCCTATTCAAAATTCCTGTGGTCACCGTGAAGCACCTGCTGTGCTGTGTCTGTCTCGTGGGCATTATATTGTACCGCGCAATATTACCCCTTGTGTTCCGTCATGCTGTCTTTGATAAAGGGATTAGCATAATTAATACCGAAGCTTCATGGTTTCAACCGAAAAGCTCACTCGCACGTTATGCGTTTTCAGCTGCGTAATGTCCTTTGTGATCCTTAGTACGACAGATACAACGAAAAACATTTTTGGCAATTTTGGGATCATCGTGATTTGTAGATCGTTCTATGATATTTTCTTACGATCGAGACGCCAACCGTACATCGCTGTTCAAGAATGCCCGGATTTTCTCTCGTCTTGCGGATATCTTGATAGATATCCGATCTTGATAGATGTCTTGTTGAATGTCTAGCTGGATATCTGGATAGATGTCTTGCTGGATATCTTGATAGATGTTTTGCTGGATATCTTGATGATGTCTTGCTGGATGTCTTGCTGGATGTTTTGTTTGATATCTTCCACCCTGTAAAGACATGGAGCAAGATATCCAGCAAGAGAGAAAAATCCGACAAACCAGGCATTTATGAACAGCATTATTGCCTGAAAAAAGTGAACTACCACATTCCGATCCGTCTCGTATTCATCGCGACCAAGTCCGTTCGAAGCCTGATCTTATCGATTCATAGCTATTCCCAGATTCTGAATATCGTCGACGGGAATATCCGAATAGGAATGAGAGTAATGTTTTAAATGGGTCAATTGAAATTCTCCGACGTTATACTTAGCATGCTTTGACGTATGGGGCGGAAACTGATATATCCGACGTACGTAATGCATCGAAATCTGCGTCCCACAGAATGGACCATTCGTCCCGAAGGTTAGAACGCCTGAAACTCTCTTCATGACGGCCCATTCTTTTCGCGCGCGAGTTAAAAACGATTTGCGACTGAAATAGTTGGGAAAGGAAGGAGAACGTCCGTGGTTTTCAATTTGTTCGACGGGTGGCCGGTGAGACGCTATCGAGAGATAGAAAGAACCAAAGGAAGAGAAGAAGCTGGTATCGCAACATTGTGGTGAGAGCGACGCGCCCCGAGGCCTCGAGGAGGACCGAGAAATGTGTAGTCGACGCGCAGTCACGAGAGAATTCAAAGACACGTTCGTGTGTTTCCATGCGCATGCATTTCGGTTTACGGCGCGTCTTCCGATTCCGCATGGACGCCTCAGTTATTTTTTTACGAGCCTTGCCCGCTTCGAGCGGCCTGTCTGTCCGTGATATTTTGATTTCTCGCTTTCTCCGCAGGAGCTTCAGGGAAAGAATGCGTGCGAGAACGGTAACGGTGCGAGCCAATTTTAGAATCTTGATTCCTGAAGTTTGAAGCGAAGAGTCTTCGAGGCTGTGCGACGCGGATGGCGAGGCAGACGCAGAGCCCGCACACTGGCGCTTTAAGAGCCTTAAGCGTACTTCGGGTATGAGAAAGGGCGAAATTGCCTCGTGTGACTCGGTCGAGTCTCCGGTCTGGGCACGGTTTCCACCGCAGTCTCGAAAGTACTCCAACTACCCTTATGGACCGCGTGAAGTAAGGCGGTCGCCTTTTGCGGCTCGGTAAAACGTTCCGGTTGGAGCGGGGAGGAACCGGAAAGCGAGGAAATGAAGGCGAACGGGAAGAACAGAGCCGGAGGAAGAAGACGAGAGACACGATAGAGTTTAGAATGCGATGGCCGGGCGGCGGAGCTGCGGCGGCGAGCAGGGGGGAAAGCCACGAGCAGGGAACTCTGGGAGGGAAAATGACGACGTTCCATAAGATTATACCAGCCGCGTCATAGAAACTGGCGGTGCTCGACTCGATGACAAGCCGCGAGAGCTCGCGAGCTTCCACGATCTTGCGTCTCTTGCCATCCGCTGAAACTATCCGGCATAAAGTGCATCCACCACACGTCCCGGTCTATATCGGTACAACGGGTGGTTGCCCGTTGTGTGTACATGCGCTTACCGCTGTGCATTCTCCTCGCCTCTGTCGGTACCTCTCTTCCGACGTATCTATTACCGCGCCTCGTAATCATCTCGCGACTCGTACACCCCGCGGAAACCAACGGAAATAGTTTGTTCAATCTGGGAATAAACTCGATGCGCGCGAAGCGACGTTTGCAGTTGCTCTCCGCATGCGGTGACTCTTTGCAACTACCTACGCACACCAACATCTCCCATTTTTGGTTTGTTTTATGCCTCTGTGATTGCCTATTATATTACTATTATATTATATTGCCTATATACTATTATATTGCCTATATATATATGTCTGTTCACTGATAACTGATTTGCGGCTCACGCGAAGATCTCTGGCAATTTCGAATCACCGCCAAAATGTACGATTTCATTTGCGAATCGAATCGCAATAAAAATACTGTCGTATCGACGACGTGGGGCTGAACTGTTCTACGAAGCTGGGCGGGACGAGCGAAGAGTGAAGGAGGGAAGAGAGGTATGAGGAAGGGAAAAAAGAGGATAGTGGAAGCGAGATGTTCCTTAGAGCGCCGGGAGGGTAAATCGTGTTGGATCGCTCCGGCGCGCTTTGGCGATAATTGGTATTGGATCGTCGGTGAGTTAGTGGCCGGAGGGGTGCTGGCTGCTACTTACCGCTTAAGGGTGGAAAGTCGAATGAGAGAGCGAGAGTGAGCCCCATGGGTTGCGAACGAGAAGGCGGCGGAGCGAAGGAGCTGGAGGAGGGGTTGCCGCTGTCGACGGATAACGTGCCCGACGTATTAGGTAATTGTGGGTGCGAGTTAGGAAACGGTTGATTTATATAACCGGCACGTGACGCTGGGGAGGAATTATCGTTAGCTCGGATAGCTTGCTCCTTCGTGGGATGCGAAGTCTGCCCGCTTAGTCGAAATATCGAACCTGTCCTTCTTCCGTTCATCTTCGCCTCCTTAGCGTCGTAGTCTCGCTTGCTCATCTCGTTATACATAAAGTTCCACCCCTAACCGTAGGTAATGGGCGGCGTTTCTGACCTACGATCAGCAAGATACTTTGCACGGACCAAGATGCAGATTTTCGTCTTAAAAATCAATGGGGTGAAAGCACGAGCGAATAATCTCTAACTAAGACATTGATGCACATTTTATCCCAACCGACTGTCGAACTGCGGATCGGGACTGAGTTTGAAAAATTGATATTTCCGAATGGGCGCCGTTTGCTGCATTCGAACAAATACTTTCACGAACGACGGATTATTTCGAACTACTGCAAAAAATTAATCGAATTATCGACGAATGGTAATTGGTTTGAACTGGTGATTTGGATTTTACCCCAGACTCGTATGTGGCAGTCTGCCGAGAAACGCGTTCCAATGATCATTAATTTAATTAATACTATGCCAGTGTTAATGAACGATCCGAACGTCGCCGGGGTCCGTGAAAATTTCGGTGTATATTCACGATTACAACCGACGTTCGACGACATATTTTTACCGGATTCTACCTTCCGACCGGAGAATGTATGACTCGAGTAAGAAAAGGGAAGGCTCGGGAATAATCGGGTAGACGCTGGGTGCACCGCCACCCGGTTATTCCCTGAAAGTGCACGGAGATTTTCGTTGAGGTGGCGCGGTTGAGAGGAGGGTTCGCTGAGAAGTGGCTTACAGAATTCTGAGCCGGGAGAAACGGGCGGAGAAGAGGAGACGTACATGCTGGGGAAATGGAGTATAGGAAACGGTGGATCCCACTAGTTTCTTCTGGTCGGATCGGAGAATCGAGTCGATACCCAACATCTCGTGACGAGGCATTCATGTTTCGAGGCAAGATCCGCCCGCGAAGATGCGTCCTTTCCGCAGACCTCAACCCCCCCGATTCTTCTTCCCTTTCAAGCTTCTTGCTCTCGGCAACGACGACGCGATTCTCAATTCACGTTTACCCTCCCCCAAAGAGCCCTCTTCTCCGTAACACCGCCTACTTTGACGGCGTCACGTAGTTTACGAAAATGCACGTCCTCCGCGACTTACATATACAATTCCGTGCCACGACGGATCTTGTGCGCGGACGGTGAATGCTCGAAATACGTTATTCGGTCAGATGAATAAGTAGACCTACCTGTGCAATAAAAACACTCAGCTCGGAATACAAAATTTTATATACATTGGATAATGTAAGGTTGCTCCGGCTCCAGTGCTTCGCGCCCTTGCTATGGACTTTGTAATATAACCGGTAACTTAGATTTCCGGAGATGTACCAGAAATACGTCACTTCCGGTTTGAAAATCTCATTTTTTGGCCAGAAGTCACGGAATGCCGGAAGTACGTGACCTCCCGATTGAAAATTTCATTTTTAGATCGGAAGTGAGGTCACAGCGGAAATGCATCATTTCCGGTCGAAAAGTAGGATTTTCAATCAGGAAGTGACGTATTTCAAGTCGAAAAATGATTTTTTTTTCCCAAACGACGATAGAACTCAGCGTTGTTGGGCACCGCACTATTGTGCACAACTCACGGAGCTGTACGGAAAACCACCAGAATAGTACAATAGGGGAACGGTTATCAAGGTCTGGACCAGGAATCAAAATCAAATAGATGAAAGAGAAAAATCTGCCCGTAATGAAACGTACCGACCCAAAGTCTCAACTTTGCTTCGGTCGTTTTGTTGATATAATTTTCTGCTCCCCTGCCATATCGCGTTTCCCGACGACACAGGGCGGACGCGTGCAATCGTAAAAGATCCGCCCTGTGGCGTTCCGTAACGCGATACACAACCGAAACATCATCGATCCACCTATAATTCAAGGATACGGTAGTTCGGAAAGCGCATCCCCGGGAGTGCTCAAGTTTCGCGCTACTCCTCCACGCTCTCTTGCCGACTGCGCCGGTCTCGGCTCCAGCCACATCTACGTGCACCGCCACGACTCCTCGCTCCTTGGTGGGCACGATCGAGCCGAGGGTCTACTCGGAGTGCACCCACGCTCTAGCCGTGCCTGCACGTTTATTGGATGCAAATAGCTCCTCCGTGTAATCAGTCAGCCAGGACCGGGGCAACGACGCCTCCAGGACGACGATGATGTCGGCCCGCGCGGGGAGCAATATTCTTGCCCGCCCGTCGTCGCCTCTCCGGAAACTACATCTCTCTTCCAGCCGGTTAGCCGCCCCGTGCTCCAGTCCGGCCTGGCTCATAGGTATCTCACTTTCTGAATTCCACTCGTGCTCCCTGTAATCTTCGTTGCGTTTCACCGATGCACCCGCACGGACCGGCGCATACCCACGCACCGAACTCTGTAGCGGTGCACCTATATCTGTCTTTACTCTCTGGGTGAGGCAGTGCAGGCAAGCAGCCAGTTTCCTCGTTCATTCCACCGAGTCTCGAGCCTGCAGCCCGGCACGTATCTAATTACCTAATGACGTTAGTTAGAGTCGGATAGCTGAGGATTTCGCCTTCAGCCCTGCCACGAGGCACTTGGCGCACGCTCACCGCCACCAACCTCCACGGCGAATACCTGCAATCCTATCTACGGAGATGAAGTCGTAGTTACGCTTTCCTTACGTACAGATGCACCTCCTCCCCCCCCCCCCCCCACCACCTTCCTTTCGCCCCCGTATTTTCCACTTGCTCTTGTATTCCACTATCCCGGTGCACTCCCCCCTGGCCACTGCCGTCGGTCTCTCGTTAACCGGTCATTCCTCGTTGCAAGTAGGTACCTGGAATAAAATGCGCGCACTACCTCTCGCTTTACACCGCCGTGTAATTAGACGGACAAGAAGCTCCCAGCAACAGCAGCACGGGGAGAACCCAAAGAAATTCTTTATTCGGACCCTCGGCCATCTAAATTTATACGGGCAATTTCGTTCCTACGTGAGCTTGGGCGAAACCGAAGGAGACTTTTATTTTCAACCCGATATCAAAATTCGCGGTTATCGCTGCGGTTAAGGGAGCGACGATTCGTCTCGTAAAATGATCCGCCGAGTCGGGAAGTTCGACGATAAGTCGGAAATGTCTCATCTTAGTAACGCGATTTGCGCGTTAGCGAGGGAATCCGCAAGGTACGGCTAGGGAATAGCTAATTTAGAAAATAAAGTAAACAACATCGAAATTTACGTAAAAACGGACGAAGACATTTTGCAATCAGCGCGACGATGAAGGTGCTTTTTATTGGACCCGCGAAGTCGAGCGTGCTGCGAATCGCGTGTGAAAAATCGTTCTGAGACTGTAAATCCAATCGAAAAACGAACTTTGACGGAAGGAAATATGGAGGTAGTCGAAGAGTGCTCCATCTTCTTATTCCTTCGACCCCGTCTTCTTCAACGGGATTGATTTACCTTCGGGAAATCTCATTGGCGTCCCTCGCCGTTTCCAGCCACTCCGCGAGCCGTCTTCGGCTTTCAAGATCCAAGCGATGAAGCGCTGGATGAAGATGCTGTGTTCGGTCACTCGCCGTTTCGCGCTCACAGTCTGATTCTTCGATTTGCTGATAATCGAACTACCGAACACACCGCTTCGTCAGATATTCTCGTATAACACGGTATAAGATCAATAGCACCGACGAACGGGGCAGAACGGACCGGCTATACAAATTTTTCGCAATCCAGTAAAAAAAAAAAAAAGACTCTCAGCTCCAATGGAGAACAACGTTCACTGATAAAAAAATACAGTTGCGTCAACTAAGATTCGGGCAGGGACGTTCAAAATGAATATTTAGTTGATCGAACAAAATATTTTAATGACTCAAAAATATGTTGGTGAAATTACCCAACAAATTGTTGCACTAACCAATTTTTCAGCCGTGACATAAAAAAAATTTAGTTGAACGTCCCTGCCCGAATCTTAGAGGATTCAATCGTATTTTTTTTATCAGTGTTCCGTTTGGTCCCGGGGATCCGCATCGCCCGGCTCTCCTCTCCCCCTTAACCCGACGAATTTTCATGATGATACTGCGCTGTTACATGTCCGTTCGTCCGTCGGTCCTCGGTCCATGCGGTTGCTCGATGCGCCATCGCTGCACCAGAATACGTACGCGGTGCGGTACCGACCCGTCAAGTTCATATTGCCGGTTTCCTGTCATTAATGTGCCGCCTACCGAGCCCGCTCGATGCAGCCACACACACACACACACACACACACCTACACACCTAATCACCTATGCGCGAGTCAAGTAGAGCCAGCTCTATCGCCGCATGCTACATGTCCACATGCAGCCTATGTGTGGTGCATGCAGTGACGAGCTCCTGCTCTGGGAGCGTGGTTTAGAGCTTGATCTCGTGCGTACTGCGAGTGAGCCGAGCTGCAATGGCGGTTGGAGCCGGCAAGGAGCGCGTATGCAGGAATGCTTCCCTCTATTTCGTACGCCTATCCCCCTTCCCGTATTGCCACGGTACACCTGTATCGGTTGTATATTGTACGTCTATTCCGGCTAACGGACTAAGCCGCCAGTCTCCGTATTGTCGTAAACGGTTGGTCCCAACATACCTACGGTGCTGCATCGTGTATTGTGCACTGTCGGAGAGCGATCGCCAGCCGCTCGCCCCCTAGCTCGAGAGCTCATTGACACTCAACAGCTTCGCTTCCGATGAGAAAATGATGCCCGGTGTCCGTCGACTGCATTCCCTAAAACGGCTCGCGAAACACGTTCGCCGCGCCAATTCTTCGCCAGAAGTGGCGCCGATTCGAATCTGTGTCAGGTGTTGTGCCGCAGAAAATCGGTCAGCTATTCCGGATTCTGTGCTCGAGCCGTGAGCTCGAATGTTCTTCTTTTGCACATTTTTCCATCGATCTGTCTAGGTTCCCGAGCTTTGACCAGCCGGACAAGAACTCTACTTGCGGCAGTTCTGTTCCGGACATCCAATGTCCAGGCCGTTGCAATCGAAACTCTATCGTTTCCCAGCATTTTTCGACAGCACACCGGATTCTTTTCAGATTCGAGCAGTTTCGGTAATTTTTTTTCTCTGCCGGGACACTCTTAAATCCCGACGGATTTCCTTGAAATCAAATTCTCTTTGACTGTTTCACACGGTCTTCCGAATCTCCAATCGAACTCCACCCATGACACGAATATCCTCTGCGGGGATTTTCACCTTGAAGAGTGATTGATGAAACAGCTCCTCCGACATGATCTTCACGAGGTTCCCGTCGATATCGGTACCTCGCAGTCACTAGTTGATTGACTCAACGTTTCAAAGATTTTTGTACCCTTGTAGGGTGGGTTATCTTCGGAGGAAGGAGCGTCATTCGGTCTGATCAGTCCGCCGAGCATTTCACGAGGTTTCTGCAACTACACGTTGAGACGGTCCCGAGGAGGAATCCGCCCGTACCAATAACCCGCGTCAAGTAATCAGAATACCACCTCCGCGATATAAATAACGCGACTCTTCTCGCGACGCCAGATAAGCCATCGGCTCCCCGCAGCTCGAGGAAATGGAAACCACCTCAGGCTGGAGGAAACCGATAACACACGTAATGAAAAATCGTATCTAGACGGGCTTTCGCCTTGATGTCCATTGGAGAGTGCAGAGGTTGCGACACTGAAAAAAAAATTTGCTTGCTGGTGGTTGCCAAAGAAAAAAATTTGGTATTTTAACTCTTACGATTCCATATGATATTGAAACAACGACAGCAAGACTGCCAAGGTGACATGTCATCCTTTCAATCCCGTAAAAAAACAAATGTAATAAAAATTGTTTTCTTTGGCAGCCCGCAAGCGAATTTTACTTGGGTCGATGATATTTTTTTCAGTGCAGCCTCAGGAAAATCAGGTATCCTGGATCTGACAAAGACGACACTCACGAGTCCTTTTCCTTCCGAAGAATTAAAATATTTCCACTTACCCTACGCGGTCGTCAAACCTGCAGGCTCCGAACTCCTTTGGTAGATGCGGAGCGACCAGCCTCGCTTCTTCCAGCAAAGTCCGGATACCCTACAAACTAGTTAATCCGAGTACGTTCCAGCGAAACTCGTACACGTCACATGGGGATGAGCGACGGCAGACTGGAGTAAACTTTGCCCGGTTTGAGTGTGCGAAAGTATGTCGGAGGCCCTGAGAGGCCCCTGGCGCATGGAACTTACCATACGTACTGCTGAGTCGTGCGCTCACGGACTTCAGTATCAAAAGCTCGGGATACGTTTGTAGGATACGTCAAATAAACCTATACGCGAAACGGTTTGCGTTCCGAAAGCGTCCAGTTGCTTCTTCATCGTCCCGTCCTTCCTCGCGCGCTGGCGTATCATGTACCTTACCTACGAGAATCATATCCTCATCCTTGTTCGTAAATATCGCCGAGCGGGGAATCCCCGCGGAGACTTCTCGTGTAGAGCATGACATGCCGGACTGCAGCTTGCTTCCTGCCCTCCGTATTCTGCAGTACGCATACCATAATATGCATGAGCACAGATGTGAGAGGATATCTGCGCTTGAACATGTTCGTGGCTGGTTTTTATCTCCGTGCCTCCATTCTCAATCTATTTCCCCTTTATGCGCGCCACCAACAGGATCGAAGGAGCGTACAGCGTATTCGGGACGTGCTCTAAATCTCGCGTACTCTTTCGACGCTACCGTATGCATCGCTCTTCAACCTATAAATATTTTTATGTCCCGGTAGACGACGGTCGAATAGATCAACGGTAGTTATATACCAGCACCGATCGCGATGCACGGGTCATACAAGTACGAGGATACTGGAACGTCTTGTAAGACGCGCATCTCCTATGAGAATACGCTGTTCGGGGTAACCGACGCAGGAGCTCACTATAATTTTTGCGAGGCGCTTGTTGGGGTTGTGAGTCCCAGTTATACCTGTCGGTACGTCGATATTGTCTCCCGAAACTGTTCCTGACGACGAAGTTGACCCGAGAGCAACGATGGGGAAAAAATAAATTAAGATTGGGATTTACACTTTTTTTAAATTCACTATATAATTTAATAACGAGAAAAACAAAAAATATTGATAATTACAAATGAATGTACACAATGTATCTCGAAGACTGAAAGTGCTGGAAGGATGGACATGGTAGTACGATTTTATTTCAACAGTGATTGTGGAATCCAGCTAAATACAATTTCTTTGGTAACCTTGGATTTTGGTGTTGAGCTTTTTCTGTCTCGCGTTCTTCGAATTGTGGGCGGAGCATCGGTCGGTCAAATAAAGCAAAGAATCGCGACTTCGCTGAACGGTGGGGTATGCTTTGCGAACAGGGCCTCGAGGACGCGGGACAAAGAAAAAAAAAAGAAACGCGAACTGTCCTCTTCAGAGGTACGAG
Source organism: Amblyteles armatorius (assembly GCA_933228735.2). Taxonomy (NCBI): domain Eukaryota; kingdom Metazoa; phylum Arthropoda; class Insecta; order Hymenoptera; family Ichneumonidae; genus Amblyteles; species Amblyteles armatorius. Next base: position 14,420,077 of record OW121689.1, on the reverse strand, counting down.
TTAGGAACGCCGGGTCAGCTACTTGGTCTCTCTGGCGACCGTTTCTTGGCTGTCACATTATTGCGACAGTTACGGCTACGTTTTCACGAGTCGGCTGCTCCGGGGACGCCGACACCTTTCTGCGCCAACTCGCCTGTAGCAGCTTTTCGCTACCGCTTTTGCTCCTTTCACGGCCGACGATTTTTTCTTCACCCATTCAAGCCTCCTCCCCAATCGTCCTCTGGGGTTTCTCGAGCAGTGACGGAAAATGGGCGGGCGTCCAGTTACTTCAAGTTTGAAAATCTCATTTTCCGACCGGAATTATTCGTACCGCGAATACATCACTTCCGGTTTCATAACCGCATTTTTCGGAAATACGCCGCTTCCGGTTTGGAAATCTCAAATTTTTACCGGAAGTTATGTCATACCGGAAGTTCGTCACTCACAGTTCGAAGATCTCAAATTTTTACCGGAGGTGACGTCATACCGAAAATACGTTACCTCCACTCACAATATAAGATTTCCAATCTGGAAGTGACGTATACCCGTATAACCTTACTTCCGGTTGAAAACTGTCATTTCGAAACCCGGTAGTGATGTTACAACGAAATTTTCCAAAATTTTCTGTATGAGGCAACTTCCACTTTAACAGTAAGATTTAGCATCATCTACTGCTTGTTAGTGCTCGGAAGACTGTCGGCTTCGCTCTGGCTAACTACGCCGGCCGGACAAGGACCGATATGGCGTTCCGGCGTGCGGCAGCCAGTGTGGAGCCAGCGATGTGCCCCCCCACCTGGGCACCACAGGTTTAACCCTGTTCGAATGGAACGGATCAGATAATTTCATCCGACCACTAGCACGAGGTTTCTATTTTCCACATTACACAATATCGACCAAAAACCCACGGGGCAAAGTAGTTCGGCAAACCACTCGCAGTCCGACGCTCATTTGTGGTCGGACCCAAATTCGACGCGGAAAGGGCAGCGGGCTCTCGTGAGAAACATGCGTACCGGTATGCTCGGATCATTATCCGGTCGTCTCCGAATTCGCAAAATGATACGAGTAGAAGGTACCGCGGTGTACGGCGTTTATGAGGTGGTACGTGCGTCCGTCGCGAATATTATACGGGCACGGAAGAGAGATCATTTATCAAGGTGGCGAGCGTGCCCGAATTCATTGTGCGGGCGCTAGCGAACAGGCGGAGAACCCGTTTGGAAGGTCGCCCGGTTTGTGGGCTCGCGGGATGATTACCGAGTAGCAGGGGTGACGGTTGCAACCGTGGTTAGACGCCATTGTCCGGCAGTCGGATCCACGACGAGGCCATCATCGCCGCTGCACCGCTGGACGCCGATGTACCGGCGACCGCGCACCATTTGCACGAGCCCGTGAACCGACATTAGCAATATCCTATCTCGCTACTCATGTCCGCAACTGCGGATAATGTCCTGACCAAGATAATTATTTCGTCCGTTTGTCCGGTCTCCGCGACATAAATCGAGTTGCGTAGAACCGTTGCAGACAACGACGCAAGGGTTCCTTCAGGGAGGGAAAACACTGTACGATGACGGATCGCATTGGCTCGAAGATTGTTCGATAAATCCCAATCGTTCGATTCGGTATCGGCTTTCCGCGACGTTGTCGTTGGTGGAAGACCACGGTCGTGACTATCGGCCGAAGATCCAACCATCTGGAAAAGCTACCCAAGATCGTTTCCGCTACCTCTTCAGCGGGGGATGAAACGAGAAAAGGGTGGTTTGCGCGATACGAAGCAGGAACGACCAGCGGCACTGAGGACACACGAATAGATCAGTAAATCTTGGCGGTTCGATCGACCGGTCGCGTTACGACTTGGTAATCCTGGTCGTTCGTGTACACCGGACTCGTTGCGGACCGGACGTACACCGAGCGAAACTGCGTAAAAGCTCCGGGCCCGACGAGCTATCTTGCTTCCCGCGCTTATAAGGACGGGTGGACGGAGGAAGGTATATCAAAGGTTTAAGCGACTCTTCAGGGGTTTCTGCACGCTGACGGTGACTCGGGGCTGTCCTGGAAGCGCGTGTCCCAAACGGAGCTGTGCACGAGGAGTGGGTTAGTACTCTGTTTGAGTTATACGACTGGTACGTCCTCTCCATAAAAACAGTTCGAAATAGCCAGCTGTAAAAAAAGAGCAGAGCCTACGTTATCCCGCGCGAGACTGGGTCGCTCCGTCGCTCGCGCGTACCCGCACGTATTGGCTTCTGGACTATTCTGTTTTCCACGGTGAAACGCAGGTGGAATAAAACGGGTGGATGTCCGGATAGGGCGAAGTCGTCCACGCAAGGATAAGCTCGCGTTACCGAGGAAGCTAGAGCGAAAGAAAGGGAGGGATTGCTCGTTTTGGAAAATCGATAGAGAATCTACGCTCGTACCAGCCGGGAGGTATCGCGTGGTCCGCGCACTCCGCCATTAGAGCGAGTTGTACGCGTTGGATTGCTTCTTGGTTGTAATCGATGCTAATGCAATGACAAATTAGAGAACGGTCATAAAGCACTTCTTAACGGCGTTTTTCGAGCTTTCAATTAATGTCCAAAGTGCGTTAAATTACACTGAGAAAAAAAATCAATTGAGTCAAGAAAGTGAGCGCTTACGGGTGGCGAAATAAATTTTTGTTTGATCGAATGAAATAATTGTCGTAGTAAGTAAACATTTTATTCGACGGCCTGTTAGTTCGATCAACCAAACATTTGTTTCGCCACCCGTGAGCGCACATTTTGTTGATTCAATTGATTTTTTTTTCTCTGCGTACCTAACTCAAGTGTTTCGTCTCGTCGGATTGGCGAATGGTCGAGGACGAACTGGGCTAGGTCGGTTGTGTCTCGAGCCCAACCGTGAGGCTGAGGAATGCCAGTGCGGTGTGTGCGTGGCTCGCCCAACCTCAAATAACACCGCTGGTCTCTCATCGCGATGGAGACGAGGATCGCGCACTTCCCTCTGCCATGGTCTTTGATTCCGGCTTCACCAGTCGATCGCTGATTGACGATGAGCTTGAGTCTGTTGAATGACGCGTAGAAAGAAAAAGAGGCACCTAAGACCTAGTCTACGTTCTCCAGCCAATTAAAAGAAGATCGATTCACTTAATGGGGCGTCGAAAGAAAGCCGAGCGTCGGAGACACACGTGACACCGTTGATCCGAAGTTCTCGAACATTATTGTAACTCGAGAAGAAGCGGAGACGTACTCGGACGAAGTGTTCTCGGGACTCAGTCACATTACTCTGTCACATCGATTGAAACTTCTTCGTCTTTGACACGGTCTCGGACAGGTGGCTTCTGGAAGCTCGTTCCGGCGACGGGACTCGCAGCTGCGAAGCTCCTCCTCATCGTCCGAGTGCGCCATTAAGGCACTGGAAAGTCCCCGCTGAAAGGGAACGAGTTCCGAGGAATGCTGCCTCGGAACCTGAACTACTCGTCTCGCGTGACTCAACAGTCCCGCGCGATCGAAAGAGAAACCGAGAAGATAAACGAAGGAAAATCGCGAACTAGGGTACGGATACGGATTACTCGTCTTTCGCGAAACTGGACCTCGGCTCTCAATCGCTCGCGGTAAAATCGATTGGTAAAACAATCTTGGGAATCGCATGAAAATTTCTTGCCGCAAATCCTCAAAACACCGCTTCGATCTGAACCTCGAGGTTTCCTTCTCATTGATACTTCGTAATTGCAAGTTCGGCCCAACGATCCGGAACGTTTAGTATCGTTTGTACTATCGGTATTTCTTTCCTCCTGATTTTGGACAATATCGCTCGATCGCTATCTTAGCGGACACGGACCGCGCCACTCTTAGGTATTCAGGTGAACTCTTCTGTAGGCCAACCCCTTGCTCTGTCGTACGTATTCAGGAGACCGGTGGCTCTCAAATTCAACAGGTTGGAGCTGCGGGTCTGCCGGTGGTCCGCGACCGAACAGAGACGGGCGCGCGTGTTACCATCTCACTTTCCCTTTCTCTCACCGTTCGTTCGGGTTTCTCTTCTTCCCACGAAACGTTAATATATTTTCTTTGTGGTTTCATGAATATCGAACAATGTCGAAGTGGTGGTTATTGGACAAATTTGTTGTCAATTGTAACTACACAGGTCGCGTAACAATTCGGCAATTGCCGAATTAAGTCACACAACTTAATCCTTCCAATGTCTTCGAATTGCACACTTGATAAACGGGTTCATTGGATACATTGGTAACGCCGTAATACTTAGGGTTGATCGGGGTTAATGTCTCTGGCTATTGTTTCCTCGTTCCATTGTTCATTATCCCGGTAAGCTATCTCAATAACGTTTCGACAATTGGTGGTATCAAAAAGAGGATCTTCTCGTGCTCCACGCCTGCTCCACCTGCGCCTATATTTACCAAACGGGTTTCTTGTTTTCGTTCTTATCTCAACGCCACGACACGCTCCGATCGCGGCACCAACTCTTCCCCTCGATAATCACACAGCGCGAAATCCTGTGGGTGGGAAATAAAGCGTAAACGAAGCCCTCGGGACTAACCAAGGGAATTCCGAACCAACACCGGAGGCCGAAGAACTCCTCCGGAGCGATGGAGTTGCGGGTCGGGAGGGAGAATGGAATTATATGCGACTTCCGTTGCAACCTTCGCGAAGCGTGAAGGCCAAGACGTTGTCTGTATGCTTTGTACACCGGGTTTATGCGTTCCGACTCTTCATGTGGTGTTCCACTCGGAAATTTGTACTCAGCCACTGTGTAATTTTACGCAAAGATCTCGTACTTCTCCAACTTCGGATTCCCTACTTTGTATCTCCTGTAATTTGCATTACTCGTGCTTCTCGGAATCGAGTCCAAGCTTCGATTCGGAACAAATACCGGCTACAGAAATTAACTCGAAACACCTGCTCCGTCAAGCTAATCACGGCACAAGGCACACGGCTAAATTAGTAAAGAATCGAAACCCGCAACTTCGAGTGAATCACGACGATAGCGAATTCTGGTCGGTTGCTTTTTGTGGATCGTCAAGACGTTTTCTGTACGCCTTGTGCACCGGGTTTTCGGGTTTTGACTCTTTGTGTGGTGTTCCACTCGGAAATGCGTACTCATCCATTGTGTAATTTTATGCAAAGATCTCGTACTTCTACAACCGTGGATTTCCTACGCTCCCGCAATTTGCATCACTCGTATTTCTCGGAACAGAGTGCAAGCTCTGATCTGGAACAAAAGCCAGCCACACTGACATTCCCGGAAAACCGTCTCCATCCAGCTACTACCGCACGGCGACCGAATTACGAGCGAATCGGAACTCTCAACTTCGAATGACTCACGAAAATAGCGACTTCTGATCGGTTGCTTCGGCATTCGGTCCGACTTGTAGATTGCCCAACCGACTTCGTAACTCGCACCGTGAACATTGTATTTCAGTCAGATGTGAGCGATGAAGCGCTACGGGGTGTCCTTTGAAACGAATCGAGTTATATCGATATCCGCGGTTCTGTATTTACAGCCTTTTGGTTTTGCACCCATTCCACCGCGTCCTAAAAGCAGTTACCATACATATCTTCCTTTTCGTCACACAGCCTGCCCGTTCACGGTAATTCACGGGTGTAATTTCAGGCAAGCGCAACCAACATGAGCCGGAGCCAATTCACGCTGAACGCGGAGTTATACTCGGTGGTAAAATCGTTCGAATCGCCGCGGAAATCGGGTAAACCGTGCAGCGCCATTTTCCTGGTGTCCTCGGTCATTCTCCTCTTCCCCCCCCCCCCCCCCCCGTATTCACTCTCTCGCGTTGACGTTGACGTCCATGTGTCGTCAACCCTCGCCGGCAGGTGCATTTTGCTGCAGTTCTGTGCATCCAGTTTATACGCCACTCTATCACCCTCGGTACACTTTGGCTACTTCGCTGCACAACGATGATTCTACCGCTATTGAAACACCTCTCGCTATTTCTAACCGGTGTACGTCGCCGGGAATGAGTTTACAGCACCATATATAAACGGTGGTACGATGTGGCTTTGACCTCGGAACGTTAATGGCTCGAAAGAATATGACGCTGTGGCTTCTGCCGTTGGGGAGAACGGAGCAGCGACAGTGTGTGTTTAAGGAGGCCTTGCGAACGGTGTTGATTTCGCATAAGTTTCAGAGGGAATTCTTAACACTTCTCGATGGTATAAAAATCTGAAAAAAAAATCGAGCATATTAAAGATGCCGAAAAGATTAATTTTGCATAATAATAATTCTAAAATGTTATTAAAAAATGGATGAAAAATTTAATTGTTCAACAAATCTCCCGGAAACATAAATTTAAAAAAAAAATGAAAATTTGCCATATAAAAAAAAATTCTAACCTTCTTAATGACGGTCGAGCGGGGGTTTTTTTTTTTTTTTAATTAGAGGGCGTTGTCAATTTGAGCCTCAATTAATCTTGTCACAGATCGCAAAACAAAACTATCAAACCTAATTTAATATTTTTTAGGCGGTTCACTAACTTTTAGAAAACTTTTTACAGCGATTGATAGATTTGGTCTGTTTTTAATGGGAAAACCTACGAGAACCGCTTGCCTTTCAAAAAAGACCGCTCATGCAATCCAGGTCGATTTTACCATGGCTCGTCGTCTCATTTTCCATTTGCGCAGCCCAATGTCCTCGCCGGTCGGATGGACCGGAGACACCAAAGACTTTCCGGAGCCGAAAAAGCGTACTTTCGCGGTCTATCCGAGATCATTCTCTCATCCCGAACTCTCCAGCTATAACGATATCTCGCGGCTCGTTGAGATAGACTCGAACAGATTTTCGAGGGTCCTCATCGCCGTCGTTAAAGTTCCGTCGAAAAGTTCGTTAAAGCGTTCCGATAATCTTAGCACCGGGACGCGATAAGAAAAGTTTCCGGCCCCCTTCAACCCCCCACAGACGGGTAGCAGCTAGAATTCCCAAGTTTTATAGCTGAGACGCGCGAAACCAGTTCGCTTCTCAAAGCGAGAGTTACCATAGTTGAGCGAACTAGCGGGAACTATTCGGTGTGTACCTTTCGGTCATACTTTAAGGCTTCTATACACGACGTTTCGCCGCACAGTGCTTCCACCTTCTATGAACTATCGCCGCTGGTATTTCTGTACGTGTACACAGAGTGAACGTTTCTCCAATGGTTCCTTTTTTCTTTTCTGTTCCAGGTGAGTTTATCGAGAACGACGCGGACCCGCGGATCTTCGTTCGGTGAGAAAAAGAGAGTGCCAAAATATATTCCACCCTCCGCAAAGCAGCTTGAAAAACTCGTTTGCCACTCGTGGACCCGAGCAACCAAACAATTCGCTCAACCCTGTTCGCTCCCCGACTCACCCCTTCTCCTCCATACCAATGAAACTCGCATTATCATGAGCAAATTTGACTTGCCTACCTCGTCGCCACCGTCGTCGGCATTAGTCCCCCCCCCCCCCCTCTCCCCCCTCGATTCCGCCATCCGCGATTCCCACCGGAGGCTGAGCCACCCTGCGACACCTCACCCACACATTTTCCTCGCGTCTTTCCGTGTTTCCGTCTGACTTGCGTTTCTCGACGAGGCGAGTCCCTCGTCGCACCGCAGCCGCCACGCCGGAATCGACTATGCATCAAGCCTCGACTACCGACGACCCGACTCGCACTGTGCACACGCGTGAATAGTGGAGCAGAGGTGCGGCGGAAGCACTCATCCTCTTTTCACTCCGCGCGGCGGATGAGCGTATGGGGATGCGAAAATTTCCGGTGAAACGCGCGTTACCAATTTTTTTTTTTTTTTTTTTTTTTCTTTCCCGTGAAGTCTTCGCAGATTTGAATGGATTTAGCGAAAAGTTTTTTCAACTGCGGCACGCATTATAAAGTCATTGTGAATGTGAATTAAAAAAATGGTGAAAAAGCGAGGTAAATAGAGACTCCGGCTCGAAAGACGACACCAATGCGGATTCGAGATCCTCGGCCCGGAGTTTTCCCGTGACGGGGCTTATAAACGGGTTTTTTCAGAATTTTTTTTTTTCTTTTTTTTCCGAGCCCGAACGAGATTACTAATACTCGCGAGAGCTTGGCACTGGGTCGCGTTAGCGCAGAACCCTCTCGGATCCCTCTGCTCGTCTCATCCGCGAGTGATTCCACTCCCGCAGATGGGACTCGTGCGTCCCCTCGGAGATGCGAAATTCTATCCTCTTTCTCATTCTCCGGCCCGTCACGTTCTCACAAACAGCAAACCCTTAGGAATTAAAAATATTCGTAGACCAAAAAATTATTGAATTTTTAACGATGTGGAGGGTTCCCCAATTTCAGGAAAAAGAGAAACAATTTTTTTTTTTTTTTTTTTTTTTAATCTACATTAAAACCTAACGGCAAACAAAGAATCTTCTGAACGCAGATGGGACTGGTGCGTCCCCTCGGGGATGCGAAATTCTCTCCTCTTTCTCATTCTCCGGCCCGTCACGTTCTCACAAACAGCTAACCCTTAGGAATTAAAAATATTCGGAGACCAAAAGATTATTGAATTTTGAACGATGTGGAGGGTTCCCCAATTTTAGGAAAAAGAGATACAATTTTTTTTTTTTTTTTTTTTAATCTACATTAAAACCTAACGGCAAATAAAGAATCTTCTGAACGCAGATGGGACTGGTGCGTCCCCCCGGGGATGCGAAATTCTATCCTCTTTCTGATTCTCCAGCCCGTCACATTCTAACAAACAGCAAACCCTTAGGAATTCAAAATATTCGCAGACCAAAAAATTATTGAATTTTTAACGATGTGGAGGGTTCCCCAATTTCAGAAAAAAGGGATACAATTTTTTTTTTTTTTTTAATCTACATTAAAACCTAACGGCAAATAAAGAATTTTCTGAACGCAGATGGGACTGGTGCGTCCCTTCGGCGATGCGAAATTCTCTCCTCTTTCTCATTTTCCGGCCCGTCACATTCTCACAAACAGCAAACCCTTAGGAATTCAAAATATTCGGAGACCAAAAAATTTCAGGCAAAAAGAAATACTTTTGTGTTTCTTTTCTTCTATCTACATTAAAACCTAACGGCAAATAAAGAATCTTCTGAACGCAACTTTTTTCATCCCGTCGTTATGGGCGAAGCTGAGCATCGTACGTGTTACTCACCCCCTTTGTATTCTCCATCCGTAACGAAAGGAGAAAAACAAATGTAATTCACGGAAGAAATTTGCTTACCCCGCAAGGTCAAGCTCCTTAATTTCGCGGAGGGTTCTTAATGTGCGGCCCGAGCAAACTCACTTTACCCCGCAGCGTCTCGTTCCGTGGTTTTCCTATCTGTCTCTTTGCAGAGCAAACCTCCGCTCCGGTCACGACCACGGGTGCTCCCTAATGCACTTTTGGAAGATTAGTCCATGTATCTCGCGGCGTGAGCTCGGATTAATAACCAGACTATCCATTTCTTGCGCGTTTCGTTTCCCCTTCGTGCCGTCCGGGAGGGAAAGACAATTCTCGCGACTTTGCCGTAAGAAATGCGGGATAGCATTCATGTCCGCAACTTGTGGAGTCAAGATCACTGTCTTGACTTCATCCACTGGCAGAACCAAACGTGGCTCGTCGGCATACTGTTTTTTGCTTCCTCTAAGAGGAAGCTGTTTTCGTAAAAAAAAATAAAAAAAAAGAATCGAGATTTTCTTCGATTTTCGTCACAGTAATTTAGGTACAGGGGACTTTTTGCCAATCGCAATCGACCATGCCTTCTTTTAAACAAAAAAACGACACGGATGTTCGTAATAAATTTTCCTTTGAGTTCACAAAATAAAAGAACACTTCGAGGTACGTCTGAATTTCTTCAGATTTTTTTTAGCACGTTAACTTGTTACGCGAATCGGTCAAAGGTTGCGTTTGGCAAATTTCGGTGTCTCGCCGTTTGATGTAACCGTTTAAGTTTTAGGGCTTTGTTCAATTTTCGATTTTTTTTTTAAATTTGTTCGTTACGCCTGACACGAATTTCCGAATCAAACATCACACCAATAGTAAAATGAGTTACAGTTTTCTAATCGGCGATGAACGACAGATTTAAAAAAATTGCCTCACATATGCAAATTACATGAAAACCTTTTTCATTTTAAATAACATGAAAGACAAAGTTCATTGGGAAGTCGAATTGCGATAAGAGCCTATCCATTTGCCATCGATGCCCCGGAGTGTTCGATCATCGGCTCAGCATCTCAAAGTGGATTCTCACGTGGCATCAGCCCGACGGTCCCGAGTGCCAGCGCCGTCTCACCTTGGGCGACGAGTAACACGAGGCTCGTGACCTATCGACCTCCGGAGCGTTCAAGAAAAGTGGTGCGCCGCTCCGGGTCCCACCCCCGACCGCGTGCCTCTTCCTCATACTCTCGTGTTACGTCGTTGCCGTGTTGCGGACGCGATGTACAGAACGAGGAAGAAGGGCCGCTCGCATGCGAGCTCCATGCACCCATGCAGGGGTGGCTCGGTTTTAATTAGAGAACTCTGGCACCGGATCCTAGACTGCTCTGCCACCACCGCCGGAGCCGCTGCCAGGTCCGGAACAGGCTCTTCGATTAAATTATTAATTAACGCTCTCCTGGAAATACCGCATCGTACACAGCGGTGGCGGCGCGTAGAAGAGTGTGGAGCCGGGTTTGGGAGGCCCTCGACGGACCCGTCAGCGGATCACAGGGAGAGCGCAGGAGGGAGAGTCGAGGACCTGCGGGCACCGACTCTTGTACAGTTATAACGCGAATTATGGAGGACCGATAGTACAATGGAAGGCGAGTAAGGTGGAGGGCTCGAAGTGAGTAGCTGGGACGCGCCTTATCCGTGGCAAGGTTCGGACACGTGTCAGCTTTCGACATTGTTTTAACAAAGGGATAACAGGTAACATGTTTTGCGCGCAGGATGTGGCATGCAGGAGTGTTCGCTACGTGTTCGGCAAACTACTTTCGGCGTAAGAACGGCGGTTCTTTTGTAATTCGGCTGTAACTGACCGGTGGTAATCGTTCATGTTTCGCAGTTCCATTGCCGCTAACGCTTCCCCCACTACGCGCTCGTCAGTCCCGTGTGTTCACTGCGTGTTCACTGCGTATTCAGCAAACTACTTTCGGCGTAAGAACGGCGGATACTCTGTAATTCGGCTGTCACTGACCGCTGCCCGAGTAGAAATTTTCGAGCGTTACATCGGGCCCTAATAGGGTCCTGATAAGGCCTGACAAGGGCCCGGTAAGACCTCAAAGGACCCGATGTAACGCTCGAAAATTTCTACTCGGGTGGTAATCGTTTACGTTTCGCAGTTTCATCCCCGCTAACGCTTCCCCCACTACGCGTTCGTCGGTCCCGTTTCTGTAGGGTTCTGGGCGTCGTGAGTTACAAAGGGTTAACTGTGCCGTACTCAGCAACACCGGTGAAAACTCGATGAACTCGCAAGGGTGACGTGAAAATCCGCGGGTATCGACTCGTGTACAGTTATATCGCGCATTAGGAGAACCGATAGTAGAATGGGAGGCGAGTAAAGGTTGAAGTGCGGAACTAGGACGCGCCTGACCAACGCCAAAGTTCGGACACGTGTCAGCTTTCGCCATTGTTTTAACAAACCGATAACACGTAACATGTTTTGCGCGCACGATACCGCATACAGGAGTGTTATTACGTGTTCAGCAAACTACTTTTGGCGTAAGAGCGGTGGATACTTTGTAACACGCACAGTAAAAAAGATGTTTGTTCTTTTTATAACTTATTGTCAACAAGCGATGACAATTTTTTATTTGTTAATTTTCCCATCGCACCATCCGGCCCAAACTTTAAAAACAAAAGTACAAACTAAAATGGTTAATGACTTATTTAACAAAATCATTTTTACGAAACTTTCCGATTTTACAAAATTATTTATATTATTCGGTTTGCGCACCGAAAATCCCCATTTTTCACACCTCGTGAAATAAAACTATGTACGATACTCGTGCGGAAAACGTTTTTTAAACCCGTTTGAAACTCACAGTCGTCGGAAAGAGATTTTCTGCACTCGTATCAAAATCTACTATTTTTACTGTGCATGTCGGGTCGAATGTATTCCGTTTTTCACCGACGACTGTTAACCCTTTATGAATCGCAACTTGATTGCTTACAAAGGGTCAACTGTACCGTAACGGGCAACACCGGTGAAAACCGAACTCGCCAGGATGACGTGAAAAACCGTGGTGCCGCGACGACGGAGGTAACTAAAATTTTTCGAATGCAATTCAAAAGTGGCCGAGTGGTTTCGGGTGAAAGCAAAACAACCTTAAAAAAAAAAAAAAAAAAAAACCGCTGTGTCGCGAACATTCGCGACTTGACGAAATTATCGAGACTCTTTGATTCACTTTGAATTTTCAGCGTCATTACACTCGTGCTTCGGCTCTCTTTGAGGCTTGCGTTTCAGTCGTTCTAGTTCGGTGGCGTTTGTTTTTGGGAATAAAGGAAAATAAAATCAGAGGGACAAAACGGAAATAGAAGTTAAAACAAAAACAAAAAATTGCACGTTCAAAGTCAGAGGATGAGGTGGGAGAATCGTGTGGGTACGGGGTACGTTTACGAATATCGAATGGCGCGCGATCGACGTATCAGTGTGTGTATTTTCAAAGCAACGAGGTGTCCGATGGTCTCTGAACGCTGGCCGTTGCGACGCGTACGTTCACAGTGGATCCATTGATTCCGCTCGTCTCGGGACGATGATCCTAGTTTTTTTTTCGTCAATTTCTCTTGTAGCGTCAGTGTGATTCACCAAAAAAATTTGGTGAATTGCACTGAGAAATTCAACAATGAGCAACTCCCAAAATGGCAAGGTCCCAAAATGGCAAGGTCCCAAAATGGCAACCAAAGGACAAATAGAATGTCCCGTCGCCGATAACCATAGCAGTTGATGCGAAGGTTGAATAGAAAGAAAAAAAAAACCGTCCGATCACATTTCAATTGCGACGAGACTTTAAACGAAGGCCCGGTGAACGATCCGAAGATCGATAAAGCTCAACGAATGTGCTAGATCAAGAGCTAATTCGGGATAACGATAAAAAAAAAAAGGAAAAAAAAAAGAGGAATGCAATCGAGACCATTCGAGATAGCCGGTACGTTTTGCCATTGGAGAAACGATCGTGGGGCGTCAGCAAGCTCCCGAATTGGAGTGACGACGAGGAGTTTGGTACATCGCGCGCACGAGACCGAGATGGAAACGGGGCAAGAAACTGGCTTCGGTCGGATCTTGCAGCACTCGCGGCGATCTATTCCCGATGCGCGAGGGACGACGAATTCTTCGAGAGCCGTCGGTCGCAAGGGTGCAACAGAGAAATGCTTCGGCAGTACGTGTCTCCGGAGGTTCGATCCGGCATCTCCTTCTCCGTTGTCCCGGTCCCTCGGCCACGAGAATCGTCGGCGGCAGAAGCGAGATTTATCCTTGTTGCCTCGAGTTCCCCCCCTGGTCTTGAGGTCTCATGCCCACCCCTGTCACTCTCCTGCGAACGATGAAACGAAGAAAGGCAAAGAGACCAGGCGGCGAAGTAAAAACTGGATGCCCGCAACCGACAAGCGACTATCGATTCTCAGTGATCGTCGATCCGCTCGGGACGTAATGTGTGGGACACATAGGTGTACATGCGGGACTCCTCGACCGGTCGTGGAGTGTCGCCGTCATGCCTACGCCACGAGATCGGAGCGTATCCTCGTTCTGCCAGAGAACACATGCTCACACATAGTCACACATACTTGCGCATACTCACTCATACTCGCGCATACTCGATCATACTCGCGCACCGTCAAGCATATTAGCACATAATCGCGCATACTCGCGCATACGCACACATACTCACACATACTCTCACACACTCGCTCGAAGCCACGCATTGTCTCGCATACTCGCGCATTCTCTCGCATACTCGCGCGTAATCGCGCATACTCGATTATACTCGCGCATACTTACAGACCGATTCTCAGTGATCGTCGATCGGCTCGGGACGTACTGTATGGGACACACAGGTGTACATGCGGGACTCCGACCGGTCGTATCGCCGTCATGCCTCCGCCACGAGATCGGAGGGTATCTCGTCCTGCGAGAGAATTTATTTGCCGACGTAAAATTTGCCTCGATCACGCGAGATTTAACGTTGCTCCGATTCTTCCCGATGGGTCCGAGTCAGAATGACGACGCAGATTTTCATTGGCCGTACATCCGGATAAGGTTTGTCGATAAGCTTATTCGATTACATCGGGTCGCTCTTGCTCAAGAGCTATGTGGACGCGCACTCCGAATGATATGCAACCACGCTGAAAGCTCGAATCCCCCCGGTGATCCGGTATTCGCTTCCAGCTATCGTCACACAAATTCGTGGGACCCACGGGGAACGTCCTCCGAGAGGGTCCTGCGGGAACGTTGTCAACGGAACTGTACCGTCGTGCCGAAATGCGTGAACTGTCCTGTTACCGAGATAGTCTGAGGAAACCTGGCACCCGCGAAGTCACTTGACAAGGGTTGTGTGCGAGGGTGGCGAAAGAGGATTGCACGGCTTCGATCCTCGTTGCTCGTTGAGTCGCTAATTGAAAGACGAAATTCAGTTGGAAATACGATATACTGGCAGGTTGTTGTGGCTCGAGCCCTTCGTACGATGGAATTTGGAACCCGAAAATTTAAACTCACGTCGACTCACCGGAAATACGTCACGTACGGTTTGAAAATTTCATTTTTCGACCGGAAATGACGTCCTACCGAACATAGGTAGGTTCTGGTTTGTGACTTGCATTTTTCTACCGGAAGTGATGAATTTACAGGATGACGTCACTTTCAGATAGTTGAGGAATTAGACTCAGGTCAGCCCGTTGTTCAATTCAGGGCTGCATAGTTAATATGCGATCGCATTGCAAAATGAAGAGAAATCAAGGGACAAGAGATGGAACATCCCGCAGGAATTTTGGTCTACGAATGACCGCGAGAGGGAGAAAGTGCAGAAAGAGAGGAAGGAAGACAGGGAGAAAGAGAGGAAGGAAGGAAGGAAGGTATGAAGGAAGAAAGACAGGAAGGAAGGAAGAGAGGAAGGAAGGAAGAGAGGAAGGAAGAAAGACAGGAAGGAAGAGAGGAAGGAAGAAAGACAGGAAGGAAGGAAGGAAGGAAGGAAGGAAGTAAGGAAGGGTGAGCCTTCGGGAATACCGAAGGTTGAGGGAATCTTCCAAGTGGCACGAAACCCCTGACCCAGAGCTCTTAGTACCCGCATCTTCGCCAGCATTGCCATAGGATATCCAGTCGCAAATCTTGCCGTTTCTCCCTTCCGATTAGGCATTTATGTCCCGAGTGCGAACTACGAGTTGAGGACATTAATTAGCTTTTATTGGAGCGTCACGAGGATGGGCAAAGATTCCCGATCAAATGAGGACAGCAGTTGGAATCCGTCGGAGAAGCTCGGGTTGCACGTACCGTCCGGTGTGACGACGCGCGACATCACGTACATTTCGAGTTCCATTTCTCGGGATGGCCCTTTCCGTTTCTCGCAGGCCGTTAACGCCCGTCCGGCGGGAACCTGAAGCTACGCGGCAACGACGATCGCGGGGAGGAACGAGCACGTCTCGGAAAACGACAAGACGACCTTAAAACAACGAACACGATGACGATTCGAGCCGAAGAGTTTTCCGTCCATCGTCCCGCTGGCAACACGAAGACGACACGACGGAGGACGAAAATGAAAGGCACGGAGAGGAGACCGGATAGTCGTTGTTCTCATCCGGACTCGTTGGAATCGCGCTGGTCGCGTTTCTTGTAAAACGAGGAGACGCGAGCTTCCGAACGGCTCGGAAGGTGCAAACTTGCCTCTTGTTTTTCTCCCTTCCGGCTTTAATCGCTTACCTCCGAGTCGCGAGAATCCGCGATGTCGGACCGAGGCTGGAAGAAGATAAACCTGCAGTAAAATCAGCGAAGGCGAAGAGCGGAAGGACGAGCGACGGATCGGAGGGTGGGAGGGCGAAGGGAGAGGAGAATCGGTCGCGTAGAATTGTGTTCGTCGAAATTGTACGCTACACGAGTTGCACCGAGCGATATTCTCGAGTTGCCCGCTGATGGTGCACAGCCGAAGAAGCGTCTGTTTGCTTTTCCATCGCGGCTCCCTCGTCCGCCCCGCTCGTCGTTCCCCTCCTTCGCGTATTTCTCCGTCCTCGCAGGTTTTCGAAACCCCCCGTCCGTCTACACCGAAAAACGAATCCACCCCTCGTCTCCCATGCTGCCTGAAAACCCCTACGTGCCTCTCGTACATCCCAAGCCGTATTCGCGTGGGTGCTCTTATCCACTTGCCTCGATCCTCGCTTCTTTTCTCTGTCTCCCTCCCGTTCTCCCTTTCGCTCGGCACGAAATCTCGTGTGTTTGTTCTTGATTATTGGTTATCTCGTAAAGGCGCGTGTCTCGAGAGTGTGCCTCGAGGACCGACAACGATCCGCGGGCAACGGTCCGTCGCCGCAGGGAGGGACGATAGGTATCGTAATGTTAAAAAAATAATGAGCGCCAGACGGGATTTTGTAGCGAATACATTTGCATTTCCACGTGGCGCCATCTCGCCCGCATCGTTGAGACCATCACGCGGGATTGTTGAGTATCCACGTAATAATAAAGTCGATTGGACAGGCACACCGAGTCTCACAGTTACGCACACCGGTACTCATCGATACTCACAGATATTCATAGGAATACTCATAGATACTCATAGAAATATTCAAAGATACTTATACGAATACTCATAGATACTTATAGATACTCATACGAATACTCGTAGATACTCATAAATACTCATACGAATACTCGTAGATACTCATAAATACTCATACGAATACTCGTAGATGCGCGAGCGAATATAACCGCTAGTCCATGTCTAAAATCAAATCTGCACAGCGAATATTGTTTTCCTAAAATTAAAAGAGGTTCCACCGCAAATAAAGCATCACGACATTTTTTGGTCTCCATTTCCGTTCTCTCTCATCGTTTCCCGAAACTCGTGAGTTAAGATTGCGAACTTCCGCGGTCTTCTTTTCTCGGATGCTTTGTTTTGCTCTCCTGAGTGCGTGCTCTGTTATACGTGTCGTCGAAACGTTCGTTTTCTTTTTTTTTTTTTTATCGTTGCGGCGGGCCTCCGGCAGGGGAGCACCACACGAGCGAAACTGCTATCTATATATATATTATATCTATATATATATATAGCGCATATATACAGAGAGTAGAACGGGGTATTCTTTTTACCGTTGTACTCCCAAGGGGAATCCGCGAGCCGAGCGAATAGAGAGAAGAACGGGCGGAAGGAGGGTTTCTATTATTTTTCAATTGGGCAGTCGGGCGTACAGAGGGATTCTGTATCCCGGATGTAATTGGACGTGGCTTTGCCGCGCTCATCATTCGCTAGCCGGTACCGATGAAATAAGGCGGGGAACACAGACGGGAAGGGTAGCTACGTACATCTTTCAGGATATACCAGTGTATCTTTCAGGATATACCAGATATTGTAGCGGCCAGAGACTGTGCGCCGACTGACTGAGAAGAGCAGAGAGGAAAAATGAAACAACGGAATAGCCACGGAAGTACGAAAATTGCGGTGGAAAATGGTTGAAAAAAAAAATTATAATGAATTCTCAATTCCATCGGACCGTATTTATAGATATATATATATTTTGTTTTATATTACGTCGAAACTAAACTGCATCCTCGGAATTGGCCCGAAGTTAACAGGGCAGTAAGTTCGTCCGTTATATTCGCATTGGTAGAAAATCCCTCGCCCTCTTCCATCTCATGCATCGTCAATGACAGCATTTTCTTTTATTACATTATTATTTTGTTTCGGCCGTTTTCTTACCGTCTTTCTTTCCTTGTTATTTCCACTGTGCACCGGGCACGATCGCATGCCCCCGCGATTACTGCTCGTTAGCCGGAGCGGTGAGGATGAAAGGATCAAAGATGAGGAACGACGAGACAACGATGAGGAGACGTTCGGTGAGGTTGGTTCGCTGCTGTGTCTTTCATCTTGCAACCTTTCGACTGCAGTCTCGAGTACTCGCCCGGTACCCGTTGCTTCTACGCCACTCTTGATTTTCCATCGGCGCTTCAAAGGATTATAATTCTCTTCATCCACCTCCCCCTTCTGTTTCACGAGTTCTCGAGCGGTTCACCATACGACCGTATCTTCTACTTCGCCAGCGATATTTTTATATATAGCGAAACGCTACCTGCTCGTAAGGGCGTTTACTTGGGGGTAAAGGCGTCCTGTTACAATATATATATATATATATATAATACATAAATATATATATATACAATGCAAAAGATACGCCATGCGTCGTTTCATAACGGTTCATACTTCGCTGAAGATATCTTGCGATGGATACGGATCGAAATCCCCGGGCTTTACTTCGGGAAAGTGCGAGTATATCCAGGGCCTCTGGAAGCTAGAGAGCGAAGTATCGAAGGATCAGTTGCACCAACCGGCGGAGGGATGGGTTCTTCTCGCAGCTCGTTCGTTCACGGTTCCGAGAAAGGGGTTGCGTCGAGCAAGATATTTTCTCTGCTTGTCCCCCGTTTCTAATAGGTTTAACGTCGATCCGAAGTACCGAGACGCGATCCCGCTCTCTTTATCTTTCTTTTCCCGAAGATCAGCGTCAAGAGCGTTTTGCACGGGTCGTATCGGAGGCCTGTCGCGCGACGTCGCGCGCTCCGCCGACCCACGTGTGGATGCTTCACAAGGATTTCCGGTCCAGCGTTTCCCTTCGTCCCGCCCTTTCGCGTCGGTCCGTTGCAATACACATGTCTATTTTCGAGCCTCTAAATATAAATGGATCGAGCAATTTTCCAAAGGAACAAAAAAAAAACGTCATTTCTACAAATAAAACCGACAAATCAGGGTGAGCAATTCATATTTTGTGCACAGTTGCGATGCCGATATTTTGTGCCCGGTTGTGACTTTGCCGATGTCAGCTCAGGACTTTCGGACTCGACGTTTTTCCGCTCCTTCGTATAGTCACACTAATTCCCCTTAACCGATCGTCATTCTTGACCTTCATCCGATAAAAGTCTTTACTTTTCTGCACCCGGAAAAATAATTTACTTGACGGCCAATGTTCATTTTGTTTAAGTAAAATACTTCTTTGATTAAAATAAATATTCTTTTCATTTAAGTAACCATTTACTTAATTAAGATGAATATTTATTTAAATCAGATAAATATTTTTCTTACACCAAATAAAATGTGGTCGTCGAATACATTTTTTTCTGGGTGTGTCATCAGCTTTTTTCCGTAAACGGATCGGGCTGAAAAGAAACGTCGGCGTGAAAGGCGCGGCTCGATCCGTCTTCTTGCCATCTACAAAAGTTTCCCCAGTTTAATCTAGACAACTATAATATTCCCCGCGAGACGTTGTAATTGTATAATTATCGTCCGGCGATCGCGACATCGCGTTTCGGGTCCATGCACAAGCATACACGTGGTTACAGGCGAAAATTCATTGCCCGACTTTCCTATAGACCTCATACCGAGCGAGAGCTAGTGGAAGCAAGTTTAATTAAACTTGTATGCGTTTCCACGGTACGAGAGAAAGGCTGAACGGGGGGGGGGGGGGGGGGGGGGGGTAAGAGGGGAGAGGATGGGGTAGCTTCGTTCACGCCGGGGCCCGCACCTTCCGAGGTGTACTGATGATATCGCCCCATCGCCAGCAGCGCCCCTTCCAAAGTGGTAAACAGAACATTCCCGTGTCGGAGCTTCTGGTTGTTCGGAAACTCTGACGCAAACCTCCCAGTTCGACGATCCCATCGCTTTGCCGCCGAGAAAGTCGATTTCCTGGGGAACGCACCGTTAGGCCGGAGCCTCGGAGCCGTCTGCGGACAGTTCGGGGCTTCCCCGACCCGTTCGCAAACTCCGGCAATCCTCTCCGCAGTCCCGTTGGGCTCCGAACTCGCGGTTCCTCCATTTCCCGCGTCGTTGCAAAGATAACGTACCAGATACAGCCGGCGCATTGTTCCCTGCTCCGTCGCGAAGCCTTTTCTCGCCGGAAAATTCGGCGCGCACACCGAACCGGGGTACGCGATTCCGGATCTTCGGGCGTGTTTCGGGCGCGACTCGGAACCGCGAAACGCGCCTCACTCCCGCGACCGTCTCGTCCCTCCGTCACTCGGAGTAATTATAATTAGTTGATTGCCGAGTTGGTGCCTGGCGTGTAAGTCGGTCGGCGGTTTGTGCAGGGTCTTTGAGACGGCCGGAGTCTTACGGTGTCCCCGACTCGGCTTCGCCACATCCAAACTCCGTCCCGTGAATTCGCGATAAGAGTCCCGCGACTTCGACGCGGCTCCAAGTTTTCCGGGCTTCTCTCTATTCATACATGGAAATCTGAGACTCCGGATCTGTCCAAGATTAACTGGTAATGGGTTTGCTGATTTCGAAAGCTCGACACTCGGATGTATTACGACCTCGCGGTGGAACTGTCGAGGAGGATCGACTGCTTCTTTGGAGTGAAAAGTGTGATTGGAAAAAAAAAAAAAAATTATTGCCGCCGCCTCGAATCGCATGCAATTTTAGTCAAATTAATTACGCGTTGAGTGTTCGGGTGGAACGCATTAAAAGGTTGAGGCCTCAAGTTGGATTTCGTCTGACAGTCGATCCTCCTTGGCTCGATTGAATCGAACCGCGGTCGCAACGGGACTTGCACGGAGTCCAAAACGTGTCACCGACGGTCAAATCGGAGGGTGGACATTTTTCCGCGACTTGCAGAGGGTCAATTTCCATCGTCCGGATGTCGTCATAAAAAACCCCCGCTCTCGACACTCGAATCCCTCTTGTTTACGGGGTTTCTCAAAACGAGGCAGACTTCATACGGATGTCCAGATAATCTTTCCCATTGGCGATCCGTCGTTTCCCCGCAGAATCTTCCGACGAACAAGAAACCTGATCGCTCGCCATTTATTCGTGCCGGGTCGTCTCCGCCGACAAACGTCCGAGCTCTCCTCGCGTCTTTCGCCTCCCGCTCCGTCCTCGGGCGGATTATCTTCCAGCGGCAGGAAAGGAAACAATAAATAAAGAATGGAACGAACAAAGAAACACACCCGAGTGAAAGGAGAAATAAGAACGCTTTTAAAGCTTCCCCGATAAGTTCGGCGAGCAATTACAGCGAGAATCCAGTGCGGAATCGAGAAATCGAAAGGGCATCCGAGTAAAATCGAGAGCAGAAAAAGGAGAAAAGAAGGATTTATAAAAAAAGAACCAAGAGAGCCTTCTTTATATCCCTGCGGGTTCGCCACACTCGGCTGACCATAACGGACCCACTCCCCTTTGCCCGAGCGGGATAGAACGTCGTACGACGTACGGATTTCTTCCGCTCCGAGTCTCGAGAACGCGTTTGGCTTCCCGACCGGCGTTGCTGCTTCCGTGCTTCTGCTATTGCCCGATAGCTTGCCCCGTACCTCGGATTTCTCACTGCAAACGCGATTCCGTCTCGAATTCTCGTCTTCGTCTCTTTGGATCCGCGATTTCATTCGACGTCCGAGAAGGTCCTCGTCACTGCTGGGGGTTCGCGTATGCCCGACTCTTTCGGCTTCGTCGTCTCGTGGCCCGGTAAAGAGGCGATCTTGCTCCCTGCCCGGACGGCTATCATATCTCGAGTCGGTACTGCGTTTAATCCACGTATCGGCGAACCGTTCGCTCGCCGAGGCTGCAAAGGCTTCGGCGGACAAAAGTATCCGATCGGTCGAAACGCTGACGTCTTTGATTAAGAATGATCGTCGGTCGGAAACAAACATATATATATATATATTGGGACGACGGGTTTCGTGTAAATTTAGAAGAATTTGCCGACCAACGGCGACGACTAAACCGTTCGGTGGTTCCGTTCGGAAAGCGGATTACGAATGGCGGTCGAGACGATAAATTAACAATAACTTTTATAGCGTCGCATCGGGGAGACTCAAAGACTGTTGAGTGAATTGAAATTCGAATATTACAATTCGCCTCGAAAATCAACACAGCCGCTCAAAGTCTCAACAGCGTTATATTTTCTACGATATAAAATATTGCGGAATTCACGTACGTGAAACGAGAGTGTACGCCGATTCTCCGAAATTCCCCGAATATCCAAAAATCATCACAAATTTTGAAACATTTTGAAACATTTTAAAACAATTTTTCTCCAAAACGGTTTTGTTAAATAAAAAAAGAATTGCGGAACGCACTAGCTATTTGATGAACGCAACGCGCCTCGCAATTGGTTTTTCATTTTATAGAATCGTTTCGGAGAAACATAGATTCTGCATTTTTACTCCTTCTCTTCGTGTCTCCTCCCTTTATAATAACGATTGGTCGCACCGCGTATAATGTTTTCTTCCAACTATGCTAAACAGGCAACATCAAAATCGGAAGAACTATCGGCGGACTCAACTTCGGTCGGATCTAACTGTATCTCGAAAATAAATTTCGCATCGAAGCGTCGAACAAGCAATTGAACGAGCAGACGAGAATCTTGCCGGGCGATTCTCGCCCGGGCAAAGTTGTTCTCTGTGCTCGAGGAGTTCGCAGCTCGGCATGCTGCGGGCTTTATGTGCTTACGGGAGTGCACGCACACACGGGAAGCCCACCGCTGTACGTAACGATAGAGTAACGACCGGGTCACTTTATGACGTATCGTCCGCGAAACTGCCGGGACGGGCGGTGGGAAGGGGGGAGGCAAGGAAGTCGACTCGGCATGGAGGCGCAGCAGCAACAGCATCACCGCATCGAAAGTGCTTTCCGTTTCCAGTTAGCAAGAGGCGAGGCACCAATAGGAATCCACGTCCGAATTCCGACAAGTTGTCCCTTTACGAGGCCGGAGTGCGGATACCGCGGCAGAACGTTGGCGTTTGCCAAAGTTACGCCTGCGGGCCCTCGTACCACCAACGGCCCCGGTTCCCCTTTTCCCACACATCCGCAAGCTCCGTCGTGTATATCGCGGTAAGCGGTTACTGGCAACTTACCAAATTTCCACTCACTGACTAGTATATTATATAATATATACATATCGCGTGACTGGAAGCGGAAGGGCGTATTACGTGCGTCTGCGCAGGCAAAGCGCCCGCCCTTCCGAACCGAATCGCACCATGCGTCTCCATGCAAGTGCACATTGTTGCATCTCTGTGGAACGTGCTGGTGCGGCCCTTTCGTAGAAAATAAATAAATAAACAAGGTCCGTAAGGTATATAAGGTACATAATGTCCAAAATGTTGTGATAGCATTTTGATTGAAAAGTTTCTTTGAGAGGCGTTCCTACTTGTTATTTTTTCCGAGAATTTTTCAACTAAAATTGAGGAAGATATTTTTGAAAATGGCTACCTGGTGGGATTCTGCCGTAACTGGAAAAGCGGCCCACCAACGGCCCCGGTTCCCCTTTTCCCACACATCCGCAAGCTCCGTCGTGTATATCGCGGTAAGCGGTTACTGGCAACTTACCAAATTTCCACTCACTGACTAGTATATTATATAATATATACATATCGCGTGACTGGAAGCGGAAGGGCGTATTACGTGCGTCTGCGCATGCAAAGCGCCCGCCCTTCCGAACCGAATCGCACCACGCGTCTCCATGCAAGTGCACATTGTTGCATCTCTGTGGAAAGTGCTGGTGCGGCCCTTTCGTAGAAAATAAATAAATAAATAAGGTCCGTAAGGTATGTAAGGTACACAATGTCCAAAATGTTGTGATAGCATTTTGATTGAAAAGTTTCTTTGAGAGGCGTTCCTGCTCGTTATTTTTTCCGAGAATTTTTCGACTAAAATTGAGGAAGATATTTTTGACAATGGCTCCCCGGTGGGATTCTGCTGTAACTGGAAAAGCGGCACATCACATGGCTGGCTCTACAGTGGTTGCCGTACGTCAAAATGCCACACCGAACCTTCTCCTGCTGGCGTAGGATGCCAGAGCGAAACCGCTTTCCGAGCACTAATGAGCACTGGGTAATTCCACTACGTCATTGCTTGGCAGAGAAAAATAAAAAAAAATTCTTTGGGACGTCACTCGCGGTAAAAAAATTAAGATTTTTCAAACCAGAAGTGACGTTTTCCCGTGTAACGCCACGTCCGATCGAAGACCGTGATTTTCAAACCGGAAGTGACGTTTTCCCGTACGACATCACTTCCGTTTGAAAACTGAGGTTTTTAAACCGGAAGTGACGTTACACTGGAATTTTACAAAATGGCAACCGGTGCGCTCCCGTAGCCGTGCCCATGTAAAATCTCACCTGGGTTTGTTGGCCAAAGTGGCAAATTGGCTACACATTGAGTTGATGGAGGAAATGAAGAATACGGTCTAACTTCGCCGATCATCGAAGCAACTTGCGCGTTTTTGCTCGTGTTGCGGGTGAAAACGTCTGCGACGGTGGGAATGTGATGGGTTGCAGTTTCCGATCCTGAAAGCCGATTCATCGCTTCACGCCGGTAAATGTTTCTCAGTCACCTGCCACTTGCCCCCTCAAAAGACCCTCAAATCCCAACGAGTTAATTAGGTATCAGGATGTGCAAAGGAACTCGCATGCGATTCGCCTCGTCGCGGGCTAAGCGGTCTCCCCGCGGTCTCGTCGGCGCTTCCAAGTTGTTGAAGCTCTTTTGGCCAAAGCTCGCGCGATATACGCGGCCGTGTACAGGGAGGCACGAGAGCCCCGATCGCTTCGTCATCTCGGTTTCACTTAGGTATAGCAAGCTTCGCTATCGGATCAAAGGAGTTTCGTACCTCGCCCAGCCCTCGCAGCCTGCCAATTTTCCAATATTTGGCGAGAGTGCCTATCAAGCGCCTCTCACGGCCACTTCCCCTTTTTCGCTCGGTTTTTCTTTCGTTTCACTTCTTTTATTTTCGTCACTTCTGCTCCGCTTTGACTATTTTTTTTTTTTTTTTTGCGCTATTTCGAGAACCGCAGGGCGCCTTCGATCATCGCCAAAGTTCTGACAATGATACTGCTCCACGCCCCTGCACAAATCCAGAGTACATTGTCATATGATTTTATAGTCCCCTACTTTTCTTTTTTTGGCAAATTGCTCCGTTGAGACTTTCATTTATTTTTGAAAAATTAAATCGGGAATCGATGCCTGTTGCTCGAATCCTGGCCGATCGATCTACTCGGAGAGGATTTCGATGCCATCGGTGTTTTTTTTTTAACGCGCGTAATGTAACGGAAACAATTTTTGAACCAGCTTCACTGTAAATAAAAATCCGTATCAAATTTAATGTATCAGACTGGAAGTTTTTATAAAAAGAAATGGCGTATTAAATTTCGTGCACCATCGTGATAAATAATTAATGTTCATCGTATCAAAAACATTGGAAATACTTTATTTTTATCAATTTACTGTAATTTTAATCATTTACTTTAATTTCAATCGAAAAGTATATTAATTTTTCATCAAAATTGTACATTAAATTTAACGTAGTAGTTTTTGCACAAAAACTTCCAGTCCGGTAGATTAAATTTACGACTTTCATTCTTACAGTGACGTGACATAATAATCATCTTTTGTTTTTGATTTGACTTATTGTCATTTACCAAAAAAAAAAATTCTCGATACATAGACGATCAAAGAACCACCGCGTCGTGCAGCAAAACTCGAATTTCCACCCAATATGCGCTCAAGTGCATATTGTATGTATATTTGTAGACACGCGAATGGGATATCAAGCCGAGTATACCTTCGATATATTCTGAGGGGACTAAAGTTTGCACGACACTGAATCGAAAGTGAGAAGCTCGTTGGAAATGTTACGGGTAGGAAAGTCCTGGGGCGAGCGTAGCGGGTTGTACTCTTTCCACTCTGAGCCCTCCCGCCCCTGTTCAACGTTACGTGGCAAACACGTCGAGATATCCCGTGTCCCGGTCACGTCCGTCTCGTACACGTACCGCGACCCTCTGCTCCGCTGCTGTTCGCCTCACGGAGAACTAACACGTACGCGACGTCGGTCGCTCTCGGGCGCGCCGTCGCAACACGGTTGCAAAACGTCCCAGCCGTGTCCAGGATGTCCCTGCGGACGGAATATTACTTCCATTCGCTTGAAACGCTTGGCTGTTCCTCTCCTTGTGCCCACGCAGCGTCACTCGTCTAGCCGGTATATTTATCCTGCTACACTCTTCTTTTTATTCCCATTTTTGCTGCTTTATTTTTATTTTCATTTTTGCCGTTCTATTTTTATTTTCATTTTGTTCTGTACACTTTTTTAACGCTTTTATACAAGCGAGCAGAAAAATATGAAGAGCTTTTAAAAGCGTGGAGTTCATATCGTTGTAATGTTCTCGGTTGAGCATAATGAAAGTTTTGTACGCTCCGCCCGAGTCGCCTCTGCACAAATTATTGTGATTGTGCGACCTAAAAAAAAATTCAATGAAATTGTACAACAAATTTGAGGCTATAAGGCCAAACGATAGCGAAGGGAAATATCGAAAACAAATTGAAATTTAAATTAGCGAAGATTAATTAGAGCAAAATATAAAATATGCTTTTGACGATGGCCATTTGAGGTGAATTTCGAGCACAAACAAATGTCATCGAAACAATGATTTTTCCATGATAATGGAATTGACATTGCATCGAGATCCTCGCATCAAATTATTATGTCCTCTTGCACCGTTCCCCATTCCACGATGCATCAACATAATTATTTTTTTTTTTCGGAGCTCGTCGTGCTAAGCGATTTTAGTGAGAGACACAGAGGTAAAAAAAAAAAAGAACAACCGACAACCGCACGCAGACAGGCTGTCGGACGCCCAGCGAAGGAAGAGTTGTACAAAAAGAAAAAGCTGAAAAAAAGGAACAAGAGGAATTATCGCGCCAGGCGATGGAACTGCAAAGACCGAGCTCTGCTATAAAAAATAACACTCACGCTCCTGCAAAGCTGGAGAAAGATGTACGTGATACATCCGGGACGAAAGAAAAAATCTTGGAAATGTCACGTTTTTAGCTTTCTAGACCTCGTTAAAGCACGTGCAATGAGGTACAAAAGAAACGAGGGTCGTGTTTGTGTGGAGCGACGGGTACGTTTTTGAGCGTCACTGCGGGCAGAAAAAGTGTACTAAAATTTACGGTAAAAAAAAAATAAGAAGAGAAAACATGCGCCTGCTTGAAGAACATTATCATATTCCCGGGGTGGTTAAAATAACGAAAGGCACTCGTAACGTCCCAGACGGGATTAGTACATAAAAACAGTACGGCGAATCGTAAGCTAACATGCCGGCCCGTACTGTAATATTTCGGACGTAACGCCGCCGAACATGCCCACTCAGCCCCGGCTTAAATCCTCGGGGCTATCTCGGTCTGCAATCGGTCGAGCCATCTTGGTTAATAGCCGCTACGTGTTCCCGAATATATCGGAGGCCTTTCACGGGGTGCTGGAGTTGCTGATTGTTTCTCCACCCTGTCGCGATACTGGGCCAACCTCTTTTCGAGCGAGCACCTCTGAACTTTCGCCCACATCGTTACGGCATTTCCGTAGGCCGTTAAGGCAAATGACGTTGGGATGCGAGCCTCATCCCTCCGCCCGCTTTGCCGGCCGCGTTCGCAAGCGAGATAAAAAAAAAAGAAGAAAAATTGTTTGTGAAATCAGAGCTACCGCGAGGCTGGGTCCGTTCGACTCGATGTCCCGATTCTTCCATCAAGGTAACGACACGGGGCGGCCTCGAGGAGCAGGAAAAGTAGGATTACCTCATGAATTCAATCAGTACCCGCTGAAGCTACCAGAACCGGCTTATCCGTCGATGCGGCAGTACTAAAACCCATTGATGCAAAAGCCGAGCGAAAGAGGCCTTTGTGATATTTTCCCATTACACGGATATAGAGCGTGTGCCGCGGTAGAAATCATGCTTTCAATTCCTCGCGTCATCCATTCTAGTGAGCTTTTTTCATCTCCAGCGCCGCTACAGCTGGGACGAACGCGGGATATGCCTTTCTGAGATTTATCAGTCGAATCCCAGGGTGCTCCTCTCTATCTCTCTCCGTGCGCTCCGCGGTTCTGCTTTCTGCGCGATAAAGTTTCCAATTGGCTAAATATACTTGTGCTGTGCGCCACCGCATATGTATAATGTACTTTTCTCCACCCTGCTACAACCCCGTTCGTTGCACTCGCCTTTGCTGTGCCGAGCTCCTAACACCCTCCACGTAAGTCGGGTTACATTCAACACCCTGCCGCGTCATATTTCATCCCTCGCAAGAAATTACTCTCTCCGAGCGACTCTCCCCGCTTTTTCATTCTCCATTCTACTTTCTGGGAAGGTTTAGAAAATTTCATTGTGAAAGTTGGGACAGTGAAGAAGTAGGAGTTTTGGTATCGCAGTGTCCGTAACGGGAACGTCCACTTTACGGCATCCAGTCGGCAAAGTGATATTTTCAGTTTTGTTCCTTATCTGCAAGTCTTCCGCTTGCTTGATCGCTCCGATAGGCGTATGACGACTCATTCGCCCACGCGTGTACAACGAATTCCTGATTGAGTATAATCTTTCATACAAAAGGCTATCCTGCTTTTTCGTTCTCCATTTTACTTTCTGGGAAGGTTTAGAAAATTTCATTGTGAAAGTTGGGACAGTGAAGAAGTAGGAGTTTTGGTATCGCAGTGTCCGTAACGGGAACGTCCACTTTACGGCATCCAGTCGGCAAAGTGATATTCCCAGTTTCGTTCCTTACCTGCAAGTCTTCCGCTTGCTTGATCGCTTCGATAGGCGTATGACGACTCATTCGCCCGCGCGTGTACAACGAATTCCTGATCGAGTAGAATGCGAGCAGGGACACTTGGTCGCGAGAAACTAGCAGGCACTGTGTTCTCCAGATAAACGATATTTTTTGTTTCCATAAACTTTTGATAAAACTTCATCGCTTCCGTCGTCCCGGTATCTTCGTGGATCTTCGCCCGCTGCAAGGCTGCGCCAAAGCTGGAGCTATTGTTCCTGCGGAACGAACGGCCGAGTGAAACGAGAGGAAGGACCGAAAGTTTCGTGCACGGCAGCCCGCCGCTCCTCATCCTTCTGCTTCGCTTCTTCTTTTTCTTTCGCCGCTTCCGCTTTTGGCCCTCGTACGTGGCCCAATTTGCGTTTAGCAAAACGACGAACGCGTACTCTCGTTACCGTGCCATTGTTCGGTAGCTGTGCCGTCCCGCTTGCTTTCTTTCATCCTTTCCGTTCGTCTCTTGTCTTCCAGCCGAGTCCTTCGGATTTCACTTCTTCGCGTTTCTCGGGCTTCTTCCCGCTCCGCTTGTTGCACCCGGTCGTTCGCCCAATGTCGTTCGTTCGATAAAGTCATCCTCCAAGTTTAAACGTCTTATTCCCCGCACTTGCCGCTTCCTGGCTCGAACGTACCAAGCTACGTTTTAATCACGATTGCGACCTGTATCGAAGCTCACGTTGAACAACAAAAATCTTTCATGGAGAAATCGTACTCCCAACCGCGCTTACGTTGGCGGGTTCTGATCAGGAGTCCCTCGATGCAAAGATCATTGATATTCCCGATTTTCAAAAAAAAAAAAAAAAAAAAACGGCCACCATCCAGGTCCATGCGATTCCGAGCTCCCGCAAGTCAGTTGGGTCAACAACTGATCGCCAGTTGGAAGCTGAAATTCCTTTGCGAATTCAAACACCCGACTGAAGTGCACCGACCTCCGAGCTCAGCCATGACTTACCGTTAAAAGGTCGACTTCGCGGGTCAACCCATTAACCCCGGGATTAAACACCCGTTCTTCACCTTTTTTGTCGGCAAGTTCCGGGGGGACGCCCGGAGATACTTCGCGGGGCTCGTTCTTTGCTACACTTTCCTCCGCAGGGATAATCCCAACAGCAGATCCCGCAGGACAAGAAAAAAGGTTTTCCTTTGTGCTTCAACCTCATCTTCTCTTTATTCCCGCTCGCCTTCGTCCGGCAGCTCCGCCATCCGACGCGTGCTCGGTTGTACTTCCACTTCATACGACCTAAACAGCCCTTGACGTTCCGGCGGGATACGGCAGGCTACCGCTCGGTAACGTACCGGCATCGTCATCACCGTTGCAGATTCCAACCCTCTTACCCCTTGCATACATAACCCCGGCTTGAGAGGATTAATTAGCGACCTGGCTGCAACATCTAAGCCACGCACGTACGCGCCGTTCGGGGCTTCCTGCACTGCGCTACACTGTATTATTATGTTGGGCCAGGACGTTGAAGAGCGTACTTGGGAATCTAGTTTCGAAGGATATAATGACACCATCTTATATCCACGAACGGGGGATGAGCGAGGTACTCTGCCACTTTGAGCCGTGCACTCTCACATTTTAACCGTTTTATCATGCACCAGCCTAATAGAATACATAATGGAATGAACGCAAGGCTACGTCGCAACGTTGCGTTTGTTCTCGGGAGAAGTTGGGCTTATCTGCGAGTTCAGACGTAATAGACCTTTAGGGCAACGTCGACCACCTCGGGGACAAGGTTGAGGTTTGTGGACAGACTTCAAGCTCCCTCATGTGTGCCCCACCTCACAACACTGCCTAACACAAGAGTAGACTTCTCTCGACTATTTCCTCGTGGTATTGCATATTGTACATCGATCCGGCGTTTATAAAGTTGCCGATACCGTTTGTCGCTAAGTATAATGTATCGCAAAGTAGGCTAAACCGTTTACGCACCAACTCACACACTCGATCGAAAGCAAACATGCCGCTATATAATCCATCGATTTGGGAGTAGCATAGCGGCTCGGTTGCCGTCTAGCGCTAAATCAAGGTCTCACAGGAGAAGCACGATAAACCTCAGAGTTCTCGTCTCTTCTCGACCCTCGTGTGCCACGCGATACTAGAAAAGCGGCAACTCGGCGGATAGTGTGCGGTTATTAAGTTGTAACCCACCGGTAGGTTCTTTCATCCTCCTTCCCAGTCCGCCCCAATATCAAGGAATTTGCAACCCGAAGAGGTTCTTTTAATTCGTAACTTTAAGGAAGCGAGTCAATCGAGCATGACTTCATGAGCGGAGTAAAATGAAACATACATGTCGGTGCCGAATAGAAATGGGATCGAACCGGACGGAGCATCAATTTTATTTTCGGTCAACTTTCCACTCGGTCATCGCTGACCCTCCGGATCCGTCCCTTGACACCGAGTCTCGGAACGTTCTCGAGCGAACAGGTAGGAAGGATTATTTGTCCGAGTCGCGGCAACGTGGCCCGGTAGTTTCCGAGTCTTCTGGAAGCGCATCCGAGGATAATTGTCGTTGGGGCAACCATAAACCGCCTCTTCCGAGCAGTAACCGGAAACTACTGCGAACGAGGTTGTTCGCGTGTCTCACGTATTCATTGAACGAGGCACTAAAGAGACGTCAGATCACGTACTTATACGGCCACAGTACTGCGGCGACGAGTTCGCCGCCGTCTAGTATACCTACACCGCTCACATATCGGTGACTGGGAAGCAGAAGGGTGTATCCCGCATCGTTCTACACGTTAAACGGACGTGAGATACGCCGCTCCGCTTCTCGGCAGTCGATGTCCAACACGACCGTATTCGCTCGCAACCTGCCGCAACGAAAGATGCCTAACGTGTTGCACTTTACACCGATAGAAGTGTCTAGTAGAGATTACCTATAATCTAAGAAAAATTACCATAACGCATACACTGAAAAAAAAATATATCATTGATTCAAGAACAGTGACCACTTGCGGGCTGCCATGGACATATGCGCTGTTATTTCAAGTCTGTTTTGCTTGACATAGCGATGCATGATAATGAAACTATCACACATCTTCTCATGAATTTCATAGACATTCGTTCATTTCGATATATAATTGTTAAAATGAAAATAATAATTACACTGATTACATATGTCAATGGCAGCCCGCGAGTTTCATTGTTCTTGAATCAAAGGTATTTTTTTCGGTGTAGTAGTAGGGCGCCAGGGCGCCACCTACGGCAGCAAGGCTCAGATTATCCAAGAATTTTTACCAGAATATCTAAGAACAATTCTTATAAATCCGGTACTTCCTACCATAGGTGGCGCCCTAGCGCCCTACTACTATGTGCTATGGTAATATCTCTCAAGCGACATAGTCATTTCTACTACATCCTTCTCTAAGTGTACGCAACTCGTTGAGACTATCTCAACCGGTATTAGCGATGTACCAGTCATATCAC
The DNA here is from genome assembly GCA_933228735.2 of Amblyteles armatorius. Lineage (NCBI taxonomy): Eukaryota > Metazoa > Arthropoda > Insecta > Hymenoptera > Ichneumonidae > Amblyteles > Amblyteles armatorius. Next base: position 14,388,036 of record OW121689.1, on the reverse strand, counting down.
GATTATATCAAGTGAAATCACTCTAAAGCGTATTTTTTTCTTGTTTGTTACAGGTGAGTGTTCCTATGGGTGAATTTCTGCAACCGGTTCTGCCAACGGGCGCGATGCTCTCTCGGGTAAGCCGAATTGATTAACTGAATGTAAAGCCACGTGGAACAGTGTCGAACTTATCGATCCAGCGATGTGTCTATTCCTATATCGAGCGTCTTGGGCTTGCGAAGAACAGCCTCGAAGGCGGAAACGTTATCGGGTGCCGCAAGGATCTAGCGTGAGGACTTCCGGTTCCGTGTTAATCGTATACACGCGCAACGACAAGCGGAGCTTGACTCGAACGATCTCGTCGAAAAGCTGCGTCGCCATCGCGCGGTCCGGGACCAACTTTGCCGACGTTTTCCTAAATTCGAGCGATACCATCGATGAATAAACCTCGCATTCGTGAAAATCTCGCGACACTCGATTTCCCTCGCTGTCACAGTTACCGCCGCTTGTAAAGTGCGAATATCGCGTTCGCGCGACGTCCTGAAATGCTCGTTGCGAGCTTATTAGACTACCGCATCACGACATTCGCCCGATGCCGCCTCTCTCCACCCGCGCCTTCGCCGGCTCGATGCGGAGAGCATCCTCAGGCGGAAAGCACCCTCAGGACTCGTACGCGTGCGGGTTCCCATGAATTTCAAACTAATCGAGTGAATTTCCTCCGCCATCCTCCTCCCCCCCTCCACCTGTATCAAAACGCCGGTGACTCGTAAACCTCGTCGACACGGCCCGCTGGTGCATGCCGAACGAGGCGAACCCCTCCGCAGCCCCGCATCCACCGCGCCTGATCGCCCGCCGAGAATCAACGACACCGTTTATTATTACACCGAGAGTTTCAGTAATATTATGATTAGGGACGAGAGAAGTCGTTTCGTGTCCCTGATCATTAAAATTACATCCCCGCCGGATCCCAGCAGCATCCGAGCTGCATCGTCCGAAACCTCTCGGCAATCTCGCCCTTCGCGTCGCTGGAGTTTTGCACGGGGAAAGTGGATTTGGGTGGCAAAAAGTTCACTCTTCTCCTGCCCATTCGCGCACCTCCGGATGCGCGAAGCTTCGATCGAGTTACAAAACTTCCGCCGAGTCCTCATAAGCAGTTATTCACCACCGTTTCCTTTCCTCACAGTCAAAGACTTTTTTTTTTTTTTTTTTTTTGTATACATAATGTCGTTACTCTCAACCCCGCTCCTCCCTATCGCGTATCCGCAAAGTCATTAAATTTCTGGGAAAGAATGCGCGTGCACGAGAGCGCGGTGTATCAGATGGATGCAGCTTTCCGCACTCTCGTACGAATCTATTGTAGTTATATTATAGAGATGCACGAGGCGCGTGGAAAATCCGTTGAAAATGCACCGCCCTGCTTTCTCTATCCCGGAAACTTTCCACCACTGCTTTACTGGAATGTTCTCCTTCGCACACGTTCCTTCGTCTCCCGTTCGCTTTTTCTATCGCACCGTCTGCCCCTCCGCCTACCCCCTCGCCGGTGCCTTTCTCCTTCGGCATATACCCGTTATCGCATCTTCGTCTCATCCCCCGGTTCGAAACTCTCTCTCTTCTCTCCTTCGCATGCATTCCTCTTTCATGCCAATGTCGTTCACCGTGTCTCGCGGCTCGTGTATGTCGCGCGCGCGCGCGCGCGCTTGCGAACGAGCTTAAATCGAGCAGCGAGGCGAAGGGGGTCGGTCGAACGATCGCACGGGAATATGGATGGCGGAAAAGTAGAGGGAGGCATGAGTTTACCCCGCGAGGAGATGGAGTACGTTGCGGCTGGCTGCTGTACACAGTATCGACGTAAATTCTTATGCCGTAGACACTATAGAAGTGATAGACAATGCGAACGCTCGAGACTATGGATCGTGCGCGGCATCAACGGACGACCGGGTCGGAGGGAAGGGCGCGGAAAGGGACGGGGGCGAAGAGCTCCGGCTCCGGAAATTGTAGCTAGACCGTTTCGCTTCCACCAAACAACGTTAAGGCCTCTTTCGTTTCACACTCTGCCTCCTCCGTACGGGCACAAAGTTCCAGCGCATACACTCGACGCGTGTATTATGTAGGCGCGAGATATTACATCCAGGGCATGAAAATTCTTGTAACGAGCGAACGAGCCTCATCGCCGCGGGAATAAAGTTTAATGTACTTGTTTCGAGAATTGTTTTTCTCTTTGGGTGTAATTTTGTGATGAATTTTCGTGAATCGGGGAATTACTATCGGGCTTTTGTTTTCGTTACCTATGACGCTCTCTTTGTGGGTAAATGGGATGTTTCGTTGTGGATGACGTTTTACCATTGTAGAAATGAATGAATGAAGAGATGCTCTTGTCGGCAATGGATTCGTGGGCTTCGAATCTCACGATCTTGTATATAGAATATTGCCGGTCCAGGTGAACCGAGTTAGGATTCGTCACTACATTCGCTCGCTCAACAAATTGTGGCTAGACCGTTTCGTTTCCGAAAATTCTTGTAACGAGCGAACGAGCCTCATCGCCGCGAGAATAAAGTTTAATATACTTGCTTCTGTAACGTGAGGCTTGAAACGAGAATTGTTTTTCGCTTTGGGTCTAATTCTGTGATGAATTTTCGTAAATTGGGGAATTACTATTGGGCTTTTGTTTCAGTTACCTATAATGCACAGTTTGTGGGTAAATGGGGTGTTGCGTTATGGGTGACTTTACCATAATATATATAATGCCATTTATATAATTTATATAATGCCATTATATAAATGAAAAAAAAATGAAGAGATGTTCTTGTCGGTAATGGATTTTGTAGGCTTCGTATCTCACGATCGACTAACCGACTCTCTCGGTCGAATCGTACATACAGAATATCGCGACTCGGGGCGAACCGAGTTAGGATCCGTCACTGCGTTCGCCCGCGTAACAGATTTCTTCGATTCGTACCGGAAATTCCATTCGCTCCTTGAAGCCAGGATCGTGGAAACAGGGGAAAATGGCGAGGAACGCTGAGGGACGGTGGATGGAATTTTGCCCTTTTTCCGTAGCTGGATGAAGTCACCAGATGGAATAAAGTGAACAGGATCGGGAGACCCCACTGGCTCGGGTGCGAGACGCGCAAAGGCTCCGTCCCGGAAATACCCGGCAATGTCGTGCTACATGGGGTTTACTCGATTTTGAACGTCCGTGCTCGATTCTATTACTCGACCCTACATGACGCATTTCCGAGGTGAAAGGAAGCGCTTATTCCCCGCTATCTATTTCTCAGATGGAAACTTAAGATTTTTACACGCGAATTTCACAACGAATTTGTACTATAATATCTACGAAAAATTCAACGAGAAAAATAATTTTTACCATAATATCTACGAAAAAATAATTTTCACTATAATTCCTACGAATTTTTTTTACAAGTCCGATGCTTCCGACCATAGGTAGCGTCCTCGTTCTCTATGCGCTACAGTAATATCTCTCAAGCGACATAGTCATATTTGCTAGATGCTTCTCTCAGTGCACTCACTGATAGAAATTCGAAGCCGGGGTGAGGAAGATCTCTGGGGGAACATAGAGGAGGTTGGTCGAGAGCTTTCTCACGCTGAACATTGCGTTTATAACTGCCCCGTAGGTCGGTCGTAGGTACGTTTCTTACAGCAGTGAACAGAATCGTTCGAGCCGATCGGAGCCTGATAGCCGATCGTTACGCCGGCGAACCTTGCAGAATACGTAAACCGCGTTATCTATTAGTCCCGGAGCGTGATAAACGATCGGGGGCTTCCCGCTTCCGGGGCGAACTTCGCGTCGGGAAAAGGATAAGCCCTGTGGCTCCGGCCCGCTTCCATCCGACAGAAGCGGCATCAACATTTAGTCGATCCAATATTTTTGTCAGACTCACGCATTGATCCGCTGCCGCGTTAAAAAGCCGCAGCGCGGTACGTGACGGTCCGAGAAAAATATTATAAATTGAAAATGGTAAGCCTTCGCGGTTGGTCTGCTCATCAGTCTTCCCGGACAAACAGCAATGAGCCTTGAAATTTCGATAGTTCGACGTGAAAGGCTTTCAGAAGCGGCATCCAGAATCCATAATTAATATTTCCGCTAACTTTGAAGCTCGTGCCGTCACCCGGGTTGGATTCTGCCGTAACTGGAAAAACGGCACATCGACTGGATCCACACTGGCTGACGTTTTTCTGGTATGACCTCATTTTCGGTCGAAAAAATTAGATTTTTAAATCGGGAGTGACTTCCGGTTTTTTTTTCCGGTAAGACGCGACTTTCGGTCAAAAAATGAGATTTTTAGACCGGAAGTGACGTTTTCCCGTAAGACGTCAACTGGTGCGGTCCCGTAACCGTGCCGATCGTTGAATCCCATCTCTACAGATTCCCTATGGATAAAAGATGATCTCACGCATCTCGGAATCTCCGAGAAATTGGTGACCGTCGAGAAACCGGAAGCTAAAAAAAATCACTGTCACGGTAGAAAAGTTTCCTTATCGAGATCCTATAATTTCAACATTATCGAGTGAACCGGCGCAAAGAGGGCATCAACGAGGGAAAATTCCTTTACGGGCTGAATCTGATAGCTATAGGTACGAAACAGCGGAATTCGAGGGGTTGAGCTTTCCGTTTACAAAGGGTCGCCGACGATCCGATAGAGACTGAGAGTGTGTTCGATAGAGTGAGAGCGGGCGGAAAATGGGTAGCTCTCCGAGTGGTGGAGAGCCAAAGTGTTACCCCGGGGGTCGCGACCATGACAACCTTAAAGCCTGCACTCTATGCTTTCGTGCACCCTCCACCGCCGCTCCGCACCGCACAGGCTCCAGAAACGACAAGGTATTTACCATTTATCTCGGACGAGATAAAGGCGTTATCTCCTGGAAGCACGCGCTCTACACGCGGGCTCTCACTGCCGTACATGTACTCGAGTCTGTGTAACGTGGAGCTTTTCCGTGTTCCGGAGAACGAGACTACCGTAAAAGTCCGCAAGTCGTTACGAGCCCCCGCCAACCCGCCCACCCCTGCGGTAGATTTTTCGTATTTTGTAATTCACACTACGCATTACACTTTTCTTGTTTTTTTTTTATGTCCCTTTAAAGACGCCTTTCCGTGACTACGAAAATATGCAGAATCCTCACCAAAACGTTAAACAATAAAATAGTGGAGCGGGTATCAAAGTTGTAATACATTTAAGGTTTTTTATTCGCGTCCTTAAACCATAAAGCTTCATGTATTTAATTTTTAATTCCGGAACCGTCTATCGTACAAAAAAGACTGCACTGGCTGTGAATGGATCAGCAAATCGCCTCAGTTTTTCCCTGCAAATAAAAAAAGCTTCCTGCGCTCCAGAGCCAAAGATCAACTGCCCTACCTGCTCGGGCAATACTGCTCGAAATGTCGAACAATCTCGAACGGCCGAGCAGTGATAAGCGTGAATTGAATCTATCCGCAGCCTTGTTTTTTCCTTCCGTTTCATAAATCGTCAATCGCACGAGCCACTTTGCGACTCGTTAAAAATTCTTTGTACAATCTTTTTTTTTTGGTTTCCCCTCATTGTTCAGCACTTTCGTTTGCTCGGCGATGAACGAGCCCCCGACAGGCAAATACGATTGCACAATAGCCCAGCGCGATACCCGATACGTCGATGAATCGCGGGACTCGACAATCGTATCGCGAATTCCTTGTTGCGGCTACGTACTCCGCAACCGCGCGGCACACACGGCAATGACACACGTACGTACGCGCGCATGCCTTTACCTACACGTATCTCAGTCGCTGCGCTTCGTTCACTGGGTGGCCCACAAAGATAACTGCGGAACGATGCTAGCCGCGGCTGCAGAGACACCTCGTATCCGGCGAGCTCAAGTAAGCTCGGAACCGCATCTCGCTCCGTTTATTATTATGCGGAAAGTCGAGAAACAGGCCAGCTCTCTGTTCTCCCATGATATGGCACGCTTCGTACTCGCCTTCTCTTCTGTTCCACCCTCGTCCGATTTTCGCATTGTTTCACCCTCGTTTATGTATGCCCAGCTGTTCACCACCGAGAATATTGCACCGCCGACATCGGCGATGAAATTTGATGAATCCTGCCCGAAGGAAGACGAAATGAAGTTTTTCGTTTTTTCTTTATTATTTTTTTTTTGTTCGTTTTTTCATACTCTTCGCAATGAGGATGAGGTGGAGTGTGTTAATCGAAAAGCACGAAATACCATTTTTCAACCTTTGCCTGGGAAAGAGTCGCGACAGAACGGTATCCGATTACCGTGCGGGATAAATTGAACCAAACGAAAAATGTTTAACATCCGTGGATTTTAGGTATTTTTTTGTGCGGTCGCGGGACATATTTCGTGTAACAGTATCGATGGTTAAATGTAGCGTTCGCGATGCAGTTTTACATGGAACAAAAAAAAATTGATAATACTTCTGTGCTTCGCAAGAAAAAAAATTACTTTGAATTCCACCATTTTCGACATTTCATGCGATGCCGAAACAAACGGGTATGTCTGCTCGGTGTGGATGCGTGTATATTACTGGAATGAACCCGTAAACATTTTCAGTTTCTCGTGCATACTTGAACATATTTTCTGTTGAAAAATTTGGTTGTGTTTTCATTGGCTTCTTTTTTTCAGAAATTCCAAATTTAAATTATACACGGAACGAAATTTTTTAAAATACTTCTGTGCTTTGCAAGAAAAAAATATTGTGCATTCCGGCAATTTTGACGATTCATGCGATGCCGAGGCAGCGGGTACGCCTGCTCGGTTTCGATGCGTGTACATAACTGGAGTGAACTCGTAAACGTTTTCAGTCCCTCTTGCATACTCGAACACATTTTCTCTTGAAAAATTCCGTTGTATTTTTTAGTGACTTCTTTTTTTCCACAAATTCCAAATTTCAAATTCCTGTTTTCGCATTCCGTTGCGTATAGTTCGGGGAAATTTCGGTAGTTATCGGCCAATTTTTATTTTCGGTGAATTGCTGGAAAAGCCTGGTCCTCGCACGAGTAGCGCATGATCCCCGTCAGTGCGACATCTATGACTGGGCGAGAAAATTCAGAAGCAACTTTCGACAAAATCATACATGCGAAATAGTGCATTATTTCGCAATTTTCGCACCGAGTAACATAAAGTGTTATTCAACATGCTTCGATGGTAAAATATAACCGCAATTCAGTACAGCGTCTCCAGCCAACGGTTCTTAATAAACGAACAACGAATAGACCCGACACAGATGCGGCATTACGGCTCAATCGTTTCGGCAAGCATCGCACCCGGCACGATCCGATAAATTCCAATGTTATTTCCTCTTTGCGGCTCTTTTTTTAATCTCGTTCGATTAATGAGCACATTAACGAGCCATTGTAATCATAGTCCATGAAAATGCGGAGTGGCCGAGAGCCCGATGGGGCGCATCGAACGATTTAATATGTTATCGTTCCTGTAACGTGGGGCAAAAAGCTTTATGTTCGCAGGCGTGATCAGCACACACAGCACAGTGACCAAATGCATGCAAAGAGATTTATGCGGTTCACCGGGTCGGCGACTCACTTCGTTCGTTCGTCCGGCATCGAGCACGCACGAAGTGGTTCGCCATATGTACCCGGCCTCGTTGCCACCCCTCGCCGCCGACCCACTACCATTAATGCGCTCATTACCGTGCTTTCATATTCATGCTATGAAAATGCCCTATTAATTATGTAACTCGTAGTTACGGGAAGAGTATACCGGCAGCGGCGACGAGCGAGGGAGGTTCGCGAAATCGAGCTGCGCGGCGAGCAGGTGGCGGACGTTCGCCACCCCGTCTGCAGAACGATCGATCCTCGTCGTCGCGAAACTCCGAACGACCTCCCGCCGGTTCCTCTTAATAGGTCTATGACGATCCCCTGCTATACGCGCGTGCATTATATTTACCGTACACCTTCGCCACTCTCGCCACCCGCTGGGACAAAACGCGCTTGTCGCGAGATCGCGATACCCTACGCGGTGAAAAATCGTTTCGTTACTCCGAAATCGCGATACCTTACGAGGAGAAAAATCGCTCTTTTTTTTTACTCCGAAATCGCGATATCCTACATTGAAGGAAGGATCTAGTGAATATGACTATATCGCTTGAGGGATATTACCATAGCATACAGTAACAGGAAACTAGGGCGCCAACTGTGACAGGAAGTACTCGATTTGTAAGAATTATTCGTAGATGTTATGGTATAAATTCTTGGAAAATCTAGGCCTTTCTGCCATAAGTGGCGCCCTTCTTGTATACTTGTAGTCAACGCCACTATCTTGATAATTGAGCTAGGTATTCGGAATAATAAATACGTAAGGTATCGCGATCTCGCGACAACCGTAGTTAAAAATCGTTCCGTTACTCCAAAATTGCGATATCATATATTGAGAGAAGGATTCGTTAAATATGACTATATGACTTGAGAGATATTACCATAGCATACAGTAGCAAGAAACTAGGGTGCCATCGATGACAGGAAGTGCCGGATTTATAAGAACTTTAATTAGATATTGTGGTAAAAATTATTGGAAAGATTTTCCAATTATCGATATAGTGCCATTGATACTAATTCAATAATTGAGGTAGCTACTCGGAATAATAAAGCCGCAGACGCTCCTGATTACTTAACTATCCTCAATATGTTTCTTTATTCAGGTCACAAAAGTACGTTTTTGGAGATCGCGTCTATAATACTATATCTTTCGTTCAGGGTTCTTAACCCTTTCACTTAAAAATAGTAACAAAAATTGAACATTAATGCACTTTGTTTGTAAAATAAAAATACTTGATGTTGAAATTACAAATGTTTCTCCAGAAATTTACAAAGATTTTCATTAAAAATACAAATTTTACTGTAAAATTACAATGCAAATGTCTTGGAAATTTCGGCAACAGTTTATGTAAATAATAATTACAAAAATAAATTATAATAATTATATATTAAATCATAAAAAAATAAGCTTCCAATACCGTTAATTAATTTCGAACAAATTTTTTTTCTAATTTGTACAAGGAGAAAAATTGTTTTGTTCCTCCGAGAAAAATGCAAGATCGATCGTTGGTCCCGCATTGAGGATTTAAAGTAGTTGCAGCGAAAATTCGAAAATCTTGTTTCAAAGAATAACAAAATTTAACCGAACAAAAATGAATTTTTTTTCAAATTGCGCAAGGAAAGGAGTCAAAACATAGGCGACGATATTAAAATGGAAAACAGGAATGCGGAAGAGGTGTTCGCAGGTTTCTCTTTCCATTCACCATTCTAGTCGTATGTCTGCGCTTCTTTTTCCGTGCCCCATTCCTTCGCTCATCTCTCGGCTATAACGTGTGTAGTGTAGATGTTCGCTGTCGTGCCGCAAATCTAGCGGCACGCTGGGCGCAGGTGCGAAAGGAAACTCGTGAAATAAATCTCGTCGCTCCGTCAGCGAGAAAGAATGCCGAAAGAACAGAGCGGCCCCGGAAAGAATCGCGTTGGGGATTATTGCAGGTTTTTTATTTTTACTTTTGCACTGGTCCCTTCGCACATGTATAAAAGACACCCCTTCATTCTCCGTCTCTGTCCCGTCCACCGTCTCTTTCCGTTATTTCCCCTCGCCCTCCCGTCGCTGCACGGCGGGCAAGTTTTTTTATTTCTTCCTTTTTTTTTCTCAACTGCCGACGAACTAATGGTAAAATTGCAGCGGTTAATTGCGAGCCACCGGCTGCTGCGCGAAAGAGGATAAAGAAAGGGGGGATAAAAAAAAGTAGATGGTAAACCTCTGACTACTTCGTGCGGGAAATGATTCGCGAAGAAACCATCCGAGGGGTCGCTCGCTCATCGAGCGGGGGAAACAGCAGACCGCAAAAAAAGGGAGCAGACGAGACTTCGGCTGCACCACCTAGAGAGCCCTAAACCGTAAAGCCCCGACGGAAAATCAGTTTAGCCCCGATGTTGGAAATCCGCTGATGACTTTTTGATTCTCGCCGGCTCGCTGTACCCATATTCGCTCCATCCGCGCGGGGAAACGACTCGCCCTTCCCCCGCTGCCCTTTTGCCGATTCACCGCCCACCTCTATTATCGTCTTCATTCCGTTCGTGAAACTTTTACTTTTTTTATATATTTTTTTTACCCGATTATGTCGAGCGTGAAGACTCAACCGTGAGTTTTTGTATTCGCTTTTTTCGCTGAGGGGAAAACTGTAGGCAAATTATTTTGTTCTCGTCTCTTATTTTAATACTGTTCTGGCGCATTAACCTCTTAGCAGTCTCCAGAAAATGTCAGACTCGCTGGCTCTATCGTTGCAACGTTTTGCGGCGTTACTTGCAAGGGGTTAACAGACTGACGTAACCTGGCTTTTGGTACTTGGGTTGGAACTTGAAAGGAGATCAAGAATATTTATCGTTACATCAATGACGCATATTGCATGTCTCTTAACCCTTTGAAGCACGGTGTATCACCGTTCGTGGGTTGTACCGGCATATTATGTTGATCAATTTTTGTTTGTGTGTATACATACATGAAAAGATTTGATCTACAAAATTCTCAGTTTTTATTCCCGGAATTCTCAGTTTTTATTCACAGAATTCTCAGTTTTCATCCACGGAATTCTCAGTATTTATTCACGAAATTCTCAGTTTTATCCACGAAATTCTTAGTCCGACAAGCAATCCGCCTTCTGAAAAAAATGTCCTTGTGGGTTGGATAAAAACATATCGCTAGTAGCGGGGCCGATGGGCCACGTTGCCTGGTCAAAATTAACCGCACGACTTGCCAGTGTTTCCGAGATCTTATTCTCAGTGTACAACACTATCAAGTCCAGCGAGTGGTCAAATTGCCAGTGTCAAACGGCAAACGCGAATTCCCCGCGGAGCTACGCGGTACCGAAAGCGCGCGTTGGCTCCGCGTCCCGGCTCTCGCGTGAATCTGGAAAGTGGCCAAGATACCGGCGGAAGGAAAGGATAAAAAAAAGGCGAAAGAAGGTATAAAAACGAAGAGGGGGGAGAAAGATAGGTATCCCGCAGCGGCGATGAACTCCTCGAGGAACCTGACGGCTTGGCAGATTGGAAAATTGTTTTCCTCTTCACTATTCGTTCCGACACTGCTCCGGCGTCGTTACTCCATTAGGGTTTCCGGGTGTTACCCATCTACACATTTCCCGCCTTCGTTCGCCGGTAAATAAGCTAAACGGAATATCCGGACGATCCCTGATGCACCGTGGATAACGAATAATAAAATTTAAAAAAATAATTTAAAAAAAAAATGAGCGCCCTTGTAGCTTAGCTGGCATTGATGATGAGGACGAGGCGGGAGTCTTGAGAATCTCGCGCCCCGCTCCATGGAAAATGATCCCTGATGAAAATACCGCTCGAAAAGAGCTCAGAGTATCTCAAAGCAAACTGCGCTATGCGGAGCAGTCGGCGATGAGGATGGCCCGGGTGATTAACGACGCGTTCGAAGGGATCGCTAGAGGAGTTTCAATGACGATACGGCACCGTTATGCGCAGGATTAAAGGATCATGGATCTGCATCGCGCAGCTTCCAGCGTCGGATACAATACGAGCGGCGTCTCAGGACCGCGAACCCTTCCGCGCGAGCTCGAGGGTCGCCGCTCGGCAGATTTTCCGTGTCGGCTCGATGTGGCCCAAAATAGTCTGAGTGCCCTAATAACCTTCCCACCGCTTCCTGAGGACAGCGAAGCGCGACGAGAGTTTCTAATAACAAGAGTACCTGAGGTACCGTTCGTAGTCTCGAGTGTGATCTCGTACATACCTTCTGGGATTAAATTCAGCGTCGCGACGCATGTCCCTGATGACGTACCATTAGCCTCCCCCTTCAGCGAAATTGAGGGGGAATTTGGGGGACGGCTACGAGGCTACCGTGCTGTACACATCCGGAACAGAGGCCTACAAAACTTTCCCTCGTCTCGCTCCTGTTAATTTCTTGATTAATTATCCGAGCGCTGCCACGCGCTCACGCACTCTCAATTCTCACCGTTATACACCGGCGTACCGTGGACATATTTCATGCAATTAGCGAGTTTATACCGCGACTCCACTGCGGAGGCGGTTTAATATCTTCGCTCCAGGGTCTTACGGCGGATTCTTTACGCCCGGCTTTTCTATAGCCCGAGCCAACTTTTGGAGGAGCTTTGCTTACCAGCGTGGGCTCGTAATCTCGGGCATCGTAAACTCGATTAAGAATATCCTGCGTCGAGTTCGGACGAGGGGGTTGTTTCTGCGCCCACAGCTCTCCGCTGCGATCTTTCCTCTTTCCAACCCTCCGTTCTGGTTCTCACCCTTGCGAGCCGTCCCGGAGTTCATCGACGTCGCGGCCCGGATACGCAAATGGCACTGGCGTCGATCCGATCTTATGTACGTAAATACACATTGATTTTTCATATCTATGATCGATTTATGAATCTCGATGCTCTCGACTCGTCCCTCCGCCGCGCATCTTATTTTCTTCCTCCTCGTCTCGTTCCTCCTTTCGTTTGACTAAATTTCCTCCCTACGCTCGCCGATAGATCGGTTGTAGGGGAGAGCGGGGCGAAATGGGATAACGAGGCAAAACGCAATTTTCCAATCACTTATCGATGGTGCAAAAACCGGGTTTGAAAATCCGGATGTATCATTGGGAAAAAAAACGCTACGATTATGAATAAATAACAATTGCGAGCTTCTCATTCGGCATTGGAAACTCGGCACTATCTCGGCAGGAGCGTGAAGAATGCGGCATCATTTGCCATTGTACATAGAAGTGGGGATCGCAAACGTGATTTACCGATATGTCACCGCGAACTTATAACCTGATTTCTCCAATTATGGTTTATCACCTTGAGTTCATGTTTCGGCTCACAAATGTATCGTCACAAACACAGATCGGGCTACAAAGTTTTCGTATACCAAAATCTGTTAAGTAATTTTTTGCTGTTTCTTGGCGAAAAGTCGCCAAGCCGACGGATCGCAGTCAAACGCCCAACTCCCGTCTTTTTGCCCTAGCGGGCAGTCGGAAGTAAAAAACGGGCTATCCAAAAGTTATAGGAAAATTGAGGTTTGTCCAACTGTCCCATTTTGCCCCACGGTCCCATTTTGCCCCGCCCTCCCCCAGCTGTCGAGTCAGGGACTTTTATCATGTCGGTCTTTCAAGCTGCTTTTGCACATTGGCATCACCTCGGAACGTCTGGTTGTACCGTATTACACACGAGCGCACTTACGTTACACGGACTTACAGAGTACATGTGCCAAATGCCACCCACATCCGACCGCTCTTTCCAAGTGAAAAAAAAAATAAAAAAATAAAAAAAATAACGGCTCGACGCCCGACGCTGCCGAGAGATCGTCGCGACGAACGAGGAGCGCGACTCTGCAGGGTAAAATATTAATACGAATGCGCTCGAATGGAGGTGAAAATGCGATACCGGATCCCTCGCACCTCCCGTTTCGCTCCCGACTATCACTCTTGCTCGGTCGATTTTTGCTTTGCCTCGTCCTTTTTTTTTTTTTTTTCTCCGCTCCTGCAGCTTCTCCGGGCTCCAACGCCGCCCTTTCACTCCTTCGCTCGCGCTCCCTTTTCCATCCCTCACTTTGTCAGTATTCGATTCACCGACGCGTCGGAGTCTGCACGACCCGCCGTATTCTATCCTGCAGCTCCTCGCGTCGATGGCGCCGCGCGCCACGATCTCGTTTGCCAACCTGCCTCGGCAGCCTCCCCACCGTCGGCGACTCCGCCATCCCTTGCCGGTATTACCGGTGTACTCGGAATGTACTCCGGGGAGGGAAATACCCGATGTGTCGACCAGGTAAATATTGGATGAGCCTGCGACTACCGGCGACCGGGGGTTCGATGAGTGCGGCGGTCGTAGGTCTCGGCTCCGCCTCGCTTGGCTCGAGAGCGTCGCTCCTGTCGTGAAATTTCACACTGTCGGGCGACGATAATGCTCGGGACAAAAACCCCCGCTTCGGTAACTCGTCCGTAAGGGGAAGATCGTGAGTTATCGCAAATGCGAGGCTCTCGCCGGCGAAGGAAACTATTTTTCGCTATTAATTTTTCTCGACTAAACGAAGGGCGATTGAGGCAAGATTTTTTTTTGTTGCCTTGCAGATTGTCGTTAGGTAAACGTACCAGTGCCCGGACATTTTATGCAATGTCTATCTTCGAACCCAAATTTCGCTATCATGGGTCGATCACTTTCGAAATCGGCGGTAACCAAACTCAAGGATTTATTGAGATTGCTTTTATTTATTTGTATATTTATTTGATTCAAATAAATATTCATTTTAATTAAATGAATATTTTACTTAACCCGAATAATCGTTGGCCAAAAAATAGATAATTTTTCTGGGTGTCTAGTTTTCAAAACACATCCATTAAATACTTCTGCGATATCTTGAAAAATATTTATTCACGAAAGTACTGGGAGATGAAAATGTACCGGTGGGCTGGACAGCTATTCATGGGTATGTCCCGATTTTCGGACAGAAAATGTCCCAATGTTTCGGACAGTCGCGAATTCCTGAGGAGGAAGTGACGAAGCGTCTCGTGGGTCACGGCTCCGCCTCGCTTGGCTCGAGAGTTTCGCCTATGTCGTCAAATTTCAGATTGTCGGGTGACGGTAATGTTCGGGCCAAAACCACCCCTTCGATGTCTCTCCCGGCTGTACCGAAACATCCGGATGTAAAACTATCCGGTACATTTTGGTCACCGGGCTGAGTTCCGTCGCGCGAACCGAAGACGCTTCCAGTGTCGTACAGCGGTCTTGCGTAAATACACTTTAATGCCGCCCAGGGGTGGGATGTATGTCGCCTTCGCGATTCGTGTTTGCCGGGGCGGGTCGCGAGTCAACTCGCGAAGACTAACACACATCCGACCGCAAAGCGTCCGCTCAACTTTCCGTGCACTTAAAACGTCGCAGTCGCGACCTTCGCACAGAGCCCCTATCCGATTTCATCGAGTTTTCAGGCTATTAAGACGCACCCCCCGCTATATCTAGAGGCTCGCGTTATTTGCTCGCGTGTCGACCCCCCCGCGGTGCTCGGCGCTTGTGCCGCACCGGGGTTTCGCCCCGCGCGCCGGCCGACTCCCGTGCTCTCGAGCCGACCGTGCGATGCAATTTTCTCTTTGTGAACTTTGTCGGAACACGAAGGTCGAATACCGGGGCAGACACATGAGACCGCCAGCCTATTTTCGTAACGGGAAAATCGTGAGTTATCGCGAATGCGAGGCTCTCGCCGGCGGACTAAATTGTTTGTTGCTATTAATTTTCGCGACTAAATGAAAGGCGCTTAAGGCAAGATTTATATTTTTTTGAAAAATCGAAAATGAGGGTTGCGCGCGCTGAGAAAGAAGTGGCGAATCGTGGAGATAAAATAAAAAATAAATTTACTTGTTGCAATTTGTTAAAAATAAATTTTATTTGTTGCAAATTACAACAAATTTGTTGCAATTTGTTAAAAATGAATTTTTTATTTGTTTCACGTAATTTTATAAACTAAATGAAAGGCGCTTAAGGCATGATTTATATATTTTTAAAATTGCATTATACATCGAAGATAAACGTTTTTTCAAAAATCGAATACGCGGATTTTTCCGACTGGAGTTTCGACCGATCTATGTTCCGAATATCGTCGACTTGGTCACGCCGAGTCGACACAAATAAAATGAAGTGAAAGCGCCAAAACGAAAGCAACGGGGACATCGAATGGGCCAAAAATCGGCAAGGTCGCCAAAGATCCTTTCGACCATTTCGCGATCTCATGCAGTTAATGAAACGGTAGAGCGACCGAATTTTGTTTGCATGCAAATGTATTCACGAGAACTCGAATGTTCGTTCAAGTTTTTTTTCGAACCCACGACCGGATTGTATATGTCGCACGAGGCACTAAACGTTCGTTGCTTCTACGGTGACTCGTGACCCCTGAAAGCCGTGACCACGTTGCAACACCACGAAGAGTGCAAAATAAGATGAAGACAAAAACGGAGATGGCGCAGCCGACGAGTTTGCGCTCTTTTTTTTTTGTTATTCTTTGCACACTGTACGGTGACGCAAATACACCTTGAGTAAAGAGGCGTGGAAGGAGGAGGAGTGGAGGAGCACAGTAAAGGCTGCCTCGGAGGCAGAGATCTGGAAGCCCGTTATAAAAGATGGGCCGGTCGGACAGATGGATGGATGGACGAAAGGATGGATGGCGGAGAGGGGGGAGGGGGGGGGGGGGGGTCCTCCATATAAATATGGAAATTTCGTAAATCAAGTTAGTTTGCAAAGTGCCAGAGAGTTTCCCTGTGCGCTACTGGCGTGGACCACGCTACTCCGTTTTCCCTTCACCTTCCAGTGGGCGCCAACATTATTATTTCCATCCACCTAGGACGTCGTCCTCCTGTACCGCCTATCTCTGTAAAGCACACACTTACTTCTTTTTATTTTGTCGAAATAAAAGAAAAACTCAATCTTTCCGAAATCACTTTCAACCGAAAGTCATACGGGAAAACTTCACTTCCGGTTTGAAAATCTCATTTTCGGACTGGCAGTGACATCGTACTGGTTTGACGTCACTTCCGGTTGAAGAACGGTTGAAGAATGGAATAAACAGAAAGTGACGTTATCCCCTAAGACGCAATTTCGTAATTTCGTCTATCGATGTAACTTCCGGTCAAAAATCATGATTTTCAAACCGGAAGTGACGTTTTCCCGACTCAATACCGGAGTCGGGGGGATTCCGGCTTGAGCGCCAGACGAGTACAAGACCCTCGGCAGCCGGCGCTGCGAGCCTCGACGCCGTTAACGCGGTATTACCGGATCGCAAATGCACTCATCGGCTTTGCTTCAGTTACCTTTTTCACCTCCGAACAGCTCAATTACCGTATCGCGCATTGCGCATTGCGTACCTAAAAGTTTCGATGGTGTGCCGCTCTTCGGTGTGTCGTCCGGACTGGTGTTATTCAGAGTAAGCCTCGTACGAAGTTCGAACTATCCGGCTAACATACTTTGCCTCCTTTCGCTGATTCGATTTACGATGTGTGGGTGGAAAGTCGGCTCGTGGGGTGGTTCTGCTGGAGCCGGTCGCGCGGCAGAGGGTGACACTGGAGCGCCGTTAGTAACGGCCCTCAAGGGAACACCATGCGGGGACCTGTGCAGCTCTCGTGGCGTTCTTCCCGCGATATTTCATCCCCGCCCCTCCCTCCCCCCCCCCCCCTCCCCCCGCCCGACGTATTTATACGGGTATGCAGTCGAAGCCACCCTTCTGCCACATCCTCCGGCTACCGCCTCCGGGCTATTCGCCATCGCGATATACTTCCTCTTTCCATCTTCCATGTGGCGAAGACCCGAGAGCTCGCGATCCATGCGTCGTGGGATTTTCAAATTTGATTTACTCGCCTTCTGATACTCGTAGATTCCGCGGCCTCGCGCGTCCGGACAGCAGAACAGCCCCGCGACGGAGGCTCCGCGTCTGCTTGGGAACAAAAAGAAATAAAAAAAATATACGGTGTTCAAAACAAAAATCTTTCCGGCGTTCCATCCTTCTTCCCCTTAAAAAATGCTCTCACCGGGTGAATGTCACCTCAACCTTCGCCGTATTTCAACGAAGTATCGACAGACATATTTTTATTATGTCCGGAGAAGTGCCACGGAGACGCATGGATGCTTCCCGGTTCCTGAACGAAGAGTCGTGTCGAGGACTGGATCGCAAGACCGCATCAGCGTGCGAACGTGAATCATGACTCTGGTTTCCGGCTGAGAGTTCGATCTTCGCGGAACGCGTCATAGTGACCCGAGTCGAGTGGACGATGAGCTATGAAACTGAGATCCCGTCGCCGGCAATCCCGTTGCTGCGAACCGACCTCTCGAACTCCGGAACTCGAACCCTACTGCCCAGCAACGTCCCTAATCGTAAATTTGTTAAGCACAAAGGCGAGGGACGGAAGATGCACACACCTCGCAATAATTCCGTCTAGCCTGGTGCACACAAAGGTGGATGGTCAAAGGGTTGACGTGACGCGGGGTCGGTGACGCAGAGATACCAAAGATCCCTGTGAAGGGACAAGGCGATCGTATCGGGACGGCTCAGCGAGCGCCCAACCACCGCAGGTTCCCGTAGGTTCATCGGTTGCACCAGGGGGCTCACGACCGCTCCTCCTTCCTCCCGCTTCCCGCAGCCCGCAGGACGATCCATCCAAGATTACTTCGTAAACTCCGGGAAATAACCGCCGAGGCTCGTCGAGGATCGGCCGATCCCTGACGGTACACGACGGACGTGGGCGAACGGCGCGATGGTGCTTGTTCGTGTTGGCCACCATCGAGCCTATTCCATCCCCGAGTCCCTCCGTCGCACAACATTTCACTTTGTGTCCGTTCTATACACCGACCAAACACATCCGTCCCTCCCGCCCCTCGTGTCCAAGGGTTACACGGGGTCCGCGCAGACTTACCGATACACGCGCGGTACGTCTATACGCGCGAAGCGGGGCAACGACCCCCCGATTCAATGGATGAAGGATTGTTTTTAATTACCGAACAATCTCCGGTGAGCAAAAAGCAGCGGAGCGTGCGGGTCGCCGGTTCACCGAGACCGCGCTGCCCGGTGAAACTTACGTATCTTCACGCGAGGCCTGTCCGTGTGCCCGTCGCCGAACGTTCGGGATCCCCGGGACGTTCGCACCGGCGCTTGTGTGCGCACGGGAATCGTGGGATATTGTTTATCCAGCACGTTTCATCCCCCATGGAATCGCCGATAAAACCATTATCGTTCCACGTCGTATTTTAGCCATTTATTCGCACGACACGCGATCCTTCTGCACCGTTGCTCCTCTCGCCTTGTCTCGCCACCCTCTCTTGCTCCCTTACGTCGCCTACGACTATATCGTTCTCTTACTCCTCTATTTTCTATCGTTCATCTCTTCCTTTCTTTCACTACTCGTGTGTCTGCGTGTGTGAGTGTGTGTGTGTTTTTTTTTTTATTCCTTCTCGCCTCTTCTGCGGCTCATGCTCTCCAGTGTCGCGGTATACCGCGGTCTCGCACGTTCCGTGGCGCCAGCAGAAGCGCCACCATACCAATTCCGCATTTACGTCACGATCACAGCCGGCGAGCCTTTTCCATTAAACGGGATTCTGACAGCCGGGCTTGCTCCGCTGCTCTCATTTCTCGCGCTCATCCCTCCACGTGCCATTGTGAACGAATCCGTCATCACAAACGATCAAGAGAATTCTGACGACAAGTATACGGATCGATTTTAGCGATCACTCGGATCGCGCTATACTTGAAGACAAACTGGCCAAATTTTTCACATAGGATTTAGATATTCGAATCATACTTGCATTGAGGCGGAAAGAAACCTTCGGTAGCCCAAACGTGATGAATCCACCTAGTGGAGTATCGTTGGATTGTCGAAACCTTGTCATTTCTCGGAAATGGGTTGTGAACGAATTCGTCATCCAAACGATCAAAATAATTCCGATGACAAGTATACGGATCGATTTTAGCGATCACTCGGATCGCGCTATACTTCGGGACAAACTGGGCAGATGTTTCTCGTAGAGTTTAGATACACGAATCCCACTCGCATTGAGGTGGAAACAAAGTTTAAATAGCCCAAGAGGTGATGTATCCACTAGTGGAGCATAGCTGGATTGTCAATATCTTGACATTTCCGGAAAATGGAACGTTCAGATGGCAAGCTGGTCGCGCGCTACCCAATTTGTTACTTGAAATTTCTGAGGAATCGATAGGTAGGATGGTAGGTGCTCCAGATAACTACGGGCACGTAGCGTCGTGGTCAAGCCCGCGGTGGACTCGAATTTACCCTACGGCTAACCGAGAGTACTCGATGCTAGCGAACATGCCAGTCCAAGTGGCAAGCTCGAGTTCGTACGAACGAGCGACGCTAAAACCCACACAAACCCATCTCGACCACCGTATCTCCCACTCGATGGCCAACACGAAATACGGGTTGGCAGCGATAGAACGTAAACACGGGTCGTTACTGCATCGTGTGGCTCCGCCATCGTCTTCGCACCAGAGTCGATGCATTACGAATTCAGACATGCATCGAAGCTTGGACGCGCGTGGAATTTTTAAGGAACGAAGGCCGCGACAAACGCGACTGTACAGAATTTGTCTTTACCCGATCTACCGGACGTCTGGGCCGAAGTCAAACGTTTACTAGCGCGCTTGAGTTGATTCGGATATGTTTTGAGCGAAGAGGGCGAAACGGGAGATCCGGGCTCTCCCTCGAGCCTCAGACATGAACGGTGTTTACCGGGCGAAGCGAGACCGAGGCGTAACTTCCGAAGCGCTACATGTCACTTCGGGGAACATCAACTCGCCGATAGGATTCGATAGGACCCTCACGACCCAGAAACTCCCTTACCGCTGGAAAACCAATAATAACTGATAATTTCCACCCATTCGAATTTAGCTGGAGGGTTTCGTAGGGTCCAACTGTAGAAATCGAAGGGTATCTTCGCACCTCTTCAATGCCACGCATAGGCTGGGTAACGGGGCGTCTGCATCTGTGCCAAGCATGATTGCAGCGGTTCTGGAGCTGGGGATTTTAGGAGGAGATGCGAAACGGGCGAAACGTGCTCTGTTGCGTTTAACATCACGCAAGTGGAATCTAACGCTAGTAATAATTATTGACGATTCAATAACTCCCAGAGAAACCAAGCTCATCGATCACGGAAGAATCCCAAAAAACATCAATCTAACTTCAACCCTCGAGAAAACGAGTCTTCTACCGAAGAGCAACTGAGTTCTCTCCACCAGTTAGTCACTCGTCATACATCTTATGTCTAACTTATGTCTAACGAAACTTGTGCAGTTTTTAACTTAAAAATACATTTTGTGTCGTGATAATTTACGTCTACAAACATCCCTCTAACCAGCGGCGCAAGATTAAGCAGGCCTCGGCATACATACTAAGTGCTTGAAGTACATATTGAAATATGAAGTACTGGGTCAGTGCCCAGTACTCAGAACATCAGCAGCTCTGCCAGTAGTCAAGAACTACCCGCTGCTCGGTACTTCAAGTAACTTGATATTTCAATACGTACTTCAAGTACTTAGGGTATTCACCCAGCTCCGGATTTAAGTTGGCGTGCGGTGTACCAGCAAGCGTATCGTCTCTGGAACCACAGCATTTTGCCACAAAGTACCTAACGTTCGCTGAAATGAAGATTCGGAATAATGACGTTTCGGAAAAATAACGATTCAGCAGTTCGACGATTCGAAAAAATATAGTTTCGGAAATGTGACTATTCGGACGAAGTGCGTTCAAACCCACGATTTTTTATAATTCACTTCAATTTTACTAAGAAAGTACTTTAATTTTAATAATTTACTTTAATTTCAATGAAAAAATGCACTAATTTTTCATCACAATTGCACATTGAATGTAATGCACCAGTTTTTGCATAAAAACGTTCAGTCCGGTAAATTAAATTTACAATTTTTTTTACAGTGTGGCTCCTCGTCTCAACGCAAAGAGCAACGGGATTTACAACCCCGTAGATTTAAACGCGAATCGCGGTACCGACGATAAATGCTAAAGTCATCCACCTTGCTCGATGTTGTTACGAATTACCCGGTTTTAGCCCAAAACTTAATGAGCGACTTAACCCCCGTCGGAGAAGATTCACATTCGCCATGTATGGCTATAACTGCCTCGCCTCAATTGATCTGTTTCGTGTAGCCAGGCGTCGATGCGCAATCGCGAAACGCGAACGAAACGAACAGCGAAAGGGTCGTGGCCGCAGCCAAAACAAAGTAGTGTTGCACGGCGGGATTTGCAAGCGACGAGTACGTTTACATAAACACCCACGAGCCGTACTCGTTCGTTCCACAGCCGCGCGGATGCGAGAGCGCGCGGGGTCCCGAAAACTTTTGATAACACTTGCAAATTGCTTTCGAAAATAGAATAACAATTCAATTTGGGTGTGGGAACGCTCTGAGCGTCGACGCCGACGTGTCGGGGCTTCGGTTTGGTGGTACATGGAGCGTCGGTGGTTGGTGGTCGACCGAGGGTTCCGGCCGGATTTCGTGCACGAGCGCCACGCTGGAGGAGGCGCGAAAGAGCTGAGAAAAATCAACGTTGCCGCTCTGTACACCGGAAGCGGGCGCCGCATGAGAACGAATCGATGGGCTTTCAAAGACTCGAGATGATTCTGACAAATTCGAAGAACGGCAAGAATGGCGTCACCGGATAGCACCGACAATCTCGATCAATGTCCGGCACGAGAATGCTTCATCCGGGAGATTCTCATTTTTCTTACACCGTATATATACCTACTTTTTATTATTATTATTCTCCTTCGCCGTGTTCCATCCTGCCCGGAAGCTCTTCTGCATCTTCACGCCGCTCGCGTCGATGTAAAATCTAAAATAAATTCCGTGAAATCCGCTCAATAGTCCGTCCCATCTTCGACTTTCAGCCGCTCTCGCTCCTCCTTCCGTGCACTGGATACGATCGGGCCGGGGAGGATGAAGACGGGGACTATCGAGGACTATGCAGCGTAAAAGCGATCAAAATGTAAAATAGAATCTAAATCCACCCATGTATCCATCGATCCATCAACTGTGCCTATTATTACATCAAGCACTTTAAAAAGATCTTTATCCTCCATCCAAAGTTTCGAATCGTGGCACTTGGTTGTTGTTCGACGCGCAGGGTCCATCACGATGATTCACCCTTAAACGCCTAAGAGTACTTTGCGCAGCTTTTTGCATCAGAGAGGTTTTTGCTCGCCGGCCGTTTTTACTTTGATCAGCGCCCCCATAAATAATTTCTCACATATCCGGAGACATCGCTTTCCCTCCAACGGATGCCATGGTCTGTCCCGAAGGGAAGACATTTTTTTGTGAATCAATATTTTACGAACCCTTGGGCTCGTTCCACTCAAATGTTTAGAAATGTTTACGTGATTGAATGTGAAATTGATCCTGCGACCCCGAGCATGTCGAGGGTGGCGGGTGGGAATCAGCGAAGAGGGTGCCAGCACAGACGCCACATTCAACCCCTCAACCAGTGCTTCTGCGGCCGCTCGCACGTCGCGTGAAGCACCCTCGACGACGAGCTGCGGGGATAAGCCGCCTCGTGTACCGCACCACGGCGCGGTAAAGACATTGTTTTTACTACACACTCGTCCCGTTCCCTCGGATAGTCCGTAGCTCCTCTATTTATGCCATTATGTCTCTCATCCCGTCGGCGGTTTATTAGGGCTGGCGAGCCCCCAGGTGTATTCCTATGTACCGAAAAATACGCCCGCTGTCTGGAACATACATATTCAACTCTCGGAGTACAGCTTCCAGTGGATTTATTTTATCGAGCCGTTTTCTGATATCTCATATTGATCCCAGCGGTAATACCGTATTCATCCCCCACCCGACCGCTTACAATATGCCCGGTTTTCAGAGGAGCGAATCGTTTATGGATTTATCGTGGAACTTCCCCCCCGCCTACGAGCCTCAAACTCTTCTATTTTTATCCGAACAACCGGGCACATTCGTCTTATTTTCCTTTACCCGTAAGAGGTGGCGTAATGCGCAACGGCGCTGGTCTGCGCCGCGAGGAAGGATGATGGGAGCGGAGGTCGAGCGTGAAATTTTATCGCGTCATAACGCATAATAAAGCGATAACCCGGAAACGGTCATCGGGCAAGAGCGTACGAACTGGTCGTGGGTGAATATCGCGCATACGCCCAAGTGTTCTCCAGGGTATTCCGTGACGTAAGAATTCCGGACGGCTACGTCTCCTTTATCTTCACTCTGCTATCTCTTTCGTATATACTCACACCATGCAAATTACCACGCGGATCTACATCGACTATTTTTTTTCTTTTTTTTTTCTACTTTCATTGGCCTTGTTCCTTGATACATTTATTTCTCTCCGTGCCTCATAAATATCTTAATATGCCCGGGATCGGCCGTAAATAATTTTTGTTGTCGGAAGCTGAAACGGATTAGCTCGGATTCGCGTCGCTGCGATTTAATTCTAACGCTCACGAAAATAGACGAGCAAAACCCGGCGGTATTGTATAGACATAGATTATGAGTGCGATTGAGATGCTTCGCGGCGCAAATCTCAAGAAGATTGCTCATTAAGACGACGGCGACGATTCGCAGACTTAGTTTATCGCACACGATAACACGATCAACGTCCCGAAGACGACGAACGACGACGACTCGGTGTACCGAAGTGGAACATACCAAGAATGAATTATTCAGGGAAGACGGTGGGAATTTGCGGGAGAGAGGGCACGCGATAATTCTATAATTCACGCCGCTGACACTCGAAGACATATAAAGTATCCCGTTCAGTTCTGCCAGTTCAAGCCCATTCAAAGTCATCCGACGACGTTTTTGTTTTTTAATTTTTTTGTTATCCTCGACTGCACTCTATTTCTACGTTCTCGCGCTATGCCGTTTCTTTAAACAGATCACTATAATTACGTTATCGGGTTTCTATCGTTCAAATTTAATAATTAAAGTCGCTTGCCGTTACGTTAAAAATTGTTACAGATGAAGATAGAGATGAAGATAAATAGGTTCATCCCTATGAGTTCTGTATTTGGGAAACTATATTAACGGAAAAAGTGGGCGAGAAATATCTGGAAAAAGCAGCATTATGCCAATGTAATGTTCTTTGGTGATGGACTTAAAAAAAAAAAGTTTGAAGATTCGTGAAACGTCTAAAGGCTTGAAATTTTGAAAGAACCACGGATAAAGAATATCTTAAGTACATTATAACACAATATTCGTGTGTTCACAATTCGGTGCAGTTAGGCTTTCAATCGCGCGTCAAAGTTTTAGCCAGGAGCGCTTTAGCGGGAGGAGTTCGGCATTCGACACCGGAGCCCTCGAACTTTTTCGCATGTGTGTTATGTTTAGAAAAAGGAAAATTTCAAATTCATGAGGTCGAATGGTGTTGACTCGCCGGGAAAACGAAATTGCGAGAGGTGCGGTATAGCGAGACGCGGGGATGACGGAAACGAGCGGCGGCGGGCGGATGATATAGGGTGCGAAAGCGCGAGGAGTGGGCTGACTCAAAGTTTCGGAATACCGGAGATGAGTATGAATTTTATAATAGCTAGCAGCACTCAACACGCCCTCGTAACGAAGTTCGAAGCTTCCTGCTGGCGCTAGCGTGATGGAAATATTGAAAATAAATCAAATCGAATAAGGATAGGGAAATTACGACCGGGAACGCAGAGCTTGAACAAATTGATCGGAGCGACCGAGTACATTGCGTCTTCTTCCGAACTACAAGTGTTCTCCACTTTAATTGTCACGGGTAACGAGAGCCATTTTTATTGTCCTCAGAAAGCTGCCCGTAAAAGACTCGAAGAAATTTTTTTAATGCGTTACGGACGCGACTCGAAAGTTCTCGACCGAATGAACGGAAACAACTTCCGATGTTCGTCGGGAGAACCATTTAATAAACAAACAAACAAATCACGAAAGGAACGCAGATTGTGGAAAGAAAGTCGTGCAGGGGGGAGGGCGGATGTAAGGATAAAACAACGACAATTGGAGAAAATCTCGGAGTAGCGTGGCGTCCCAATTCGTGAGCACTGAAGAAGCTCAGTCGTTCATGACTGAGTACGATGGAGTACAGTTGACTAACATAGTACGTCGCCGTTCGGTGCCGGAGACATGTACGTAAGACGTACTCGTTCAAAAGTTTGCCCCGCTCCAGTCGTCGGTGCTCGTGGAAAGGAAAGACCTGCACACTTTCCTCTTCGCTAACGACGCGCAGTTAACGATGTAAATGTTTCTCCCGCGGAGTCCGGGTCTTCGACGTCTGCGACTTCGAGTCGCATGGACCGAGCGTCGGCGGGCTGGAGGGGAGAAACGAAAAGCTGGAATTGCGGATAAGGGAGAAGGTAGAACGCGAAAACAGAAGTAAAGTGACGAAGGTAGAGCGGTAGATGCAAAGTAGAGTGGCGCGGCACGGTGCGGGCCCGAGAGTCGAGAGGTAGGAGAGCAACAACGGCGAAGCGCGAATATTCTATCGAAATATGTCGGTAGCGACGCTTCAGAAACGCCATCCGACGTTCTCCAGTTATCCTCCTTGTCGTCGGCGCTTCGAAGTCGGGAGAGACGTTATCGCGGGACAAGTTGGAACTATATTCATAGTCGCTGAAATTTAAGTTTCAATACTTTGGGTCTATACGAGAAACGGGAGATACTCTAGTCTCCTATCTTTCAATGAAGTCGCGTTAGCCCTTGGAATTTCTGACGATTGAACAATAATGCGTTCGTTGACACACCACACATAATCACTTTCACGTTCCGTTACGATTTCCCGGCTCTCGTGATCGTCATCGTGAGACAAGTTGGAACTGTATTTAGAGTTTCCGAATTTTAAGATTCGATACCTTGAGTCAATGCGAGTCACGGGAGAATCTTCAGTCCCTCATCTCTCCATGACGTGGTGTCAGCCCTTTCGATTTTTACGATTGAGCAATGAACTCTTCGTGAACACCCCACACATCACCACTTTCCGTAGACCTTTCCGCTACGATTTACAGTCCCGCTGCCGATATTCAAAAATTTCTGATATAGAGAGAAAGTGGAGCGAGACCTGGGCTACAATGTTCTAGGACAGGGTACAGTGGGATAGTGAAAACAGGAAGCGAGGGGTTGGGAGGTTCAAAAGCAGCACTGTAGCTCTTCACTGCTCGGTAATCCGGGAGCCGGCAACAGTCGCTTCGGGTTCCATTGAAACCGCGACGACGACGTCGTCGACTACGATGATGACGTCGTCCAACGACGACGACGATATGCAACAACGATGGCGAGGGAGGACGGACGGGCGCGGCGCTCAGACCACCGCGAAAAGAGTGTAAAACTGCATGAGAGACGCACGCAAAGAGCACGTTTTGTCAAAGAGCCGAAGGGGTGACCGGCTTTCAGGCTTCAGAGCTTTTACGGCCTCGATATATGCACCCCGTCTGCTTCCACGTACCGGTTCTCATACCCTCGTCTCACTCGATAACAGAGCGCCAGTTATACCAGACCGATATTAGGACGCTCATCAGCTTATTCCAAATATTTCGTGGAAATCGGACAGAAACCAGAATTCCGTCGGGGAAACCTCGACAGAATTATCCTAACGATCGCATGGAACGAATATTCGTAAAATCTGTGGACAGACTCGTAGCTTTCACAACATTCGATGCCAAACGAAGAGCTCCGAGTTTCGTCATTATCGCTACCATAATTATTTCTGTGGCATCCTTCCCCTGCCGGGAACGCCTTTCCTTGCGTGCATCCTCCCCTGCCCCTTCCGCTCAAAAACCACCCGATAAGGTACATCCTACCTTTACCGTAATGAGGTCGATCAGCTCGCGTTTCTCCACCTTCGCCCACGCAGCCGTTTTAATTAACGGCGCCGCGAGACCAGAGACGGCGTGAGATTATTGTGTCTGTATCCCAATGGCAATGGTGCGCGGTGGGTGGTAGCTGCATCGTCGAAAGCGCACGACTGAGAGGCCACGGCCCGACGATCGACGACTCCTGGAAGCCGCGAATCGAAACCCGATACTCAATACCGCGGCGGCCGCCACGCACTCGAAAGTCGAGAGCGTTCCTCCGGCGTTTTCCGCGAACTCCGCATACCGTGCTGTCGACGGAACCGATGCATAATCCGCAACATTACCTCGAAGAAGCATTTCTCCCCGAGCGGGGTAACGAGATAATGAAATTGTGATGAGGATAAATGTATATACGTATAGCCTGACGGGTAGGGTAACGAGTCCGTCCGTTGTCTTTCTCCTTCGGACATTTTACATATAACACACGAGCAGCCCCACGGACCGATGTTGAGTCAGGTCACTCGGTCGTGTGCCGTCTCGGAGCGGTACTCAACGAGACGTTTCCTTGTCGCGAATCCCCACGTGGGAAAGAGCGTCCCTGCCTTGTCTGGGCTTACGACCCTCGCGGGGGAGAGGGGGGGGGGCAAGCCGGTCATCCATCTCCGGAGGCAATAACCCCCCTCTCACTGTCCCATCACCGGGCCCATCTCGAGCTAATATTATTTTAGTTGGAGACCCTTCAATCCGGTGTATCGCTTGGGCGTGTCGCTTCGTTCCCTCGCATCGCTCGATTCTCCCTGTTGACGTGTTTCATAGACCCGGCACCAACTACAACGGATGCTCCTTCAGGTTTCCGCTCCAGAAGGACTCGGCCGTGCAGGAATACACCGGAGCG
This sequence comes from Amblyteles armatorius, assembly GCA_933228735.2. Classification (NCBI taxonomy): domain Eukaryota; kingdom Metazoa; phylum Arthropoda; class Insecta; order Hymenoptera; family Ichneumonidae; genus Amblyteles; species Amblyteles armatorius. Next base: position 14,359,870 of record OW121689.1, on the reverse strand, counting down.
CGTCATAAGTCTCCGGCAAAATTTTATTTCTCATCCGAGACCTTCGGAGTGCACATGGAGTTATTATCCTTTGATGAGGCTGTAAAACTTGGTACTCGTGTACCCGAGGCGTGGACGTGCCTCGTCGTTTCTTGACCTTATTCGGCCGTTTCTACACTGCACTTCGTCTCACCGTCCCAGAACTAGTGATGAAGGAAGGAATCCTTGTAAAAGTGCGCAATGGACAACCGGTAAATTTTCTCTCGTCTCTACTTCGAGCAATTGGGTTTGCGCGGTTTCAGTCAGCTGGCCGTCCATTAAGAGCTAAGAAATCATCGTCACCATCACCGGGCCAATCGCAAGCCAATGTTACTTTAGCGGTTGGGCGTGTCACTTCGTTCCCTCGCATCGCTCGGTTCTCCCTGTTGACGTGTTTCATGGACCCGGCACCAACTACAACGGATACTCCCTCAGGTTTCCGCTCCGGAAGGACTCTGCCGAGAAGAAATACACCGGAGCGCGTCATAAGCCTCCGGCAAAATTTTATTTCTCATCCGAGACGTTCGGAGTGCACATGGAGTTATCCTTTTGGTATCATCCTTTGATGAGGCAGTAAAACTTGGTACTCGTGTCACTGACGCGTGAACCGTGCCTCTTCGTTTGCTGACCTCATTCAGCCGATTCCACACTGCACTTCGTCTCACCGTCCCAAAACCGGTGATGAAGGAAGGAATCCTTGCAAAAGTGCGCAATGAGCATCCGGTAGATTTTCTCTGATCTCTACTTCGAGCAATTGGGTTTGCGCGATTCCATTGAGCTGGCGGTCCATTAAGAATTAAGAAATGAACGTCTTACCGGCCCGAGAGGTCAAAGTCACTCCCGGCTTCGACGAGACCAGACCACGGCTTGCGCGGCTTCCTCGCTCGTGGGTTTTTCTGCGAGGGTCTTGAGTACGATGAAAAAAGGAAGGAAAAGACGGAAAGAAAGGAAGGCGAAGGGGGGGGGGGGGGATAAGCTGCCTCGAACCCCACACTACGACCTGCATTTTTCCGACGTTGCCGTCGTCGTTCCCGCTGGTCACCGAACCAACCGTGGTAGTTTCATCCCCTGTATTCAGTGTGTGTATAGTACATCGTGGGCGCCCGAGAAGAAACCCCCACTGACTCGTGTATTATTTATTTCCCGCCGACGTATGGATTATGGCCTCTTCTCATCCTCCCCTTTCTTCCTCTTGGTACTTCGACCCCCGTTCTTGTCACTGTTCCTTCAATCCTTTGGCCACCGACCTCACGGAGACCGAAGGTAGCAGCATTGTTTCGTCGTTTTACCGTCTACTCTCGTCTGATCCCTCCCTCTTTCCTTCTCCGGATTCGTCTCCCTCAACGTCGCTATTCTTTCCATTCTTCCCGTCCGCCGCCCCCGAAAGCCTCGGGGATAAAGGTAGCGGACCTGAAGTTCATCGCTGCAATACTATCCGAAGTAGATACGGAAATAAAGCCTCCCTGACCACACAACGGATTCGATTCCGCCGGCTCTTTCCACACCGTGTGTCGGCGAAACTTCGTCAACCGTGTAAACCCGATGTGAACGTGTATACGGGATCTACTTGTAGGTACATTTACTTCAACTCAATCTCTCGAAACCACTTCTCAGGAGATCGCCCGTCCTGTGTCTTTATTTATATGCAACTCCCATCTTGCGAGCTGCACCGCTCGCTCACCTCGTCGCCGTTCTTGCAATGTTGTGTATCGCTCGATACATGATACACGGTTCGATGTTTACAGAGTCCATCGGATCAACAGCGAAACCCAGGGCTGCAATGTTCCGTTGCTTTTTTTTATTTGCCCATCTCAGTATCTTTTGTTTGCGCAACGTTTATTCGATGAGCGACGGAAAACAAGGGGAAAGCGAGCCCCTCCTCGTTGCGGATCGTGTGTACGCTTGTTTAGTTTATCAGACACGCAGACTAATGATCCTGGACGGACGCGTCTCCGGACGCTACCGAACCCCCCCGGAAGCTTCGGAGAAATGCTTTGCAAACCCCGTCTAACGAAAGCTGTCTCGGGTAGCGCACACAGGATTGAAACACGACGGTACCCACCGGCTTTCCCGTCGAGAGGTACCCCCAGGACGACAACGACGACGACGTGCGAACCCTGGTGTTGCGAAGCTTTCTTCGAAACAGGATAAACATCGAGCAGAAACACGGGGCTTTGGTGTGCCCGACATCCTCGGCGTAGGAAGCGAGGAGACACGGCTCGGAACGAAACGAACCACGGTGGCCCTCTTCCGGGTTGACATTTATCCGTCCATCTTGATGTATCGTCGAAATTACGAACGGGGCCTTTCGCTTCGTGCCTGACCGTCCACTGTTCGAGTTTTCCTGCCCGTCCTCGATCATAGGGGGTTGAAGTGTTATTTTTTCTTAATTCGCAACATCTAGGCTCTGGGACATATCGGAACTTAACTCTGATTCACTGATCAATAATCGATGAATCGCTGAATACCTGAATAGCGTTTTAATAGCTGAACGGGATCTTTCACTCCGTGCCTGGTCATCCACCGTTCCAGTTTTCCTGCCCGTTCCCGATCATAGGGACTTGAACCGTTCTTTTATCTCAATTCCCAACACCTAGTCTGTGGGACATATCGGGACTCAACTCTGATTTACTGATCAATAATCAATGAATCGCTGAATATCTCAATGGCATTTTAACAGCTGAACGCGGCCTTTCACTCCGTCTGACCGTCCACCGTTGCAGTTTTCCTGCCCGTTCCCGATCATAGGGACTTGAACCGTTCTTTTATCTCAATTCCCAACACCTAGTCTGTGGGACATATCGGGACTGAACTCTGATTTACTGATCAAATAATCGATAGATCGCTGAATGCCTCAACAGCGTTTTAACGGTTGACCTCTTTTTAAAAGATCGTCACTATTTTGGCGGTCGTAAACAAGCTTCATCTTCTTTGAACACTGTGTCTGAGACCCTAAGGTAGCAAGGCACATCAGCTTGGCCCCCGGAGTCTCGTAATACCTCGAAAGCTCGATCAAAGCTTGTTCAAGGCTCCGCTCGTGGAGAACGCTCGGGCAACCGCAGGCACATAACCGCACGCCAGTGGCCAGAAGTGATGGCTGCGTTCAGTTAACTACTGCTCGCTCCGTCCGGTCCCAGTGGCAGTTGTCTCTATAGCCAACGATTCCCTCCTCATTCCACTTACACGCGGTTATTTTTATTTTTTTAATTGTCAGAACCTTTTGATGATGGACGTATTTTCTTTCACATTTTACAACGTTATTTTGTTTACATTTATTCTTCTTATTATAACGGTGCTTTCTTCCATTCTGTCCGTTGGGTCCCATACTTTCCATCCTCTATCTGCATCCTCTTCACCGTCAGCTCGGCCGGGTTATTCTTGCTTGTTCTGTCTGCGGAGGAGTGTTGGATTTCGCTCGGCCTTTGATCTACCATTCCGTCTCCGTACGCGCATAGGGTCCATCTCTGTCTCACCGGCCGGCGCTCCGTGCATCCCAGAAGGGTGGCGCAGAGATGGCGGAAGCTTAGAGCTATGACGTTTTAGCGAACTGAAAGCACCCCCAGAGAACTCGCCGTCCAATTCGTGTTCTACTATGTGCATACATATTCGAGATAAAATTATTCTATGTTATATACGTCGCGCGCACATACCATTTCCTGGATTATGAATTTGCTCATTATTACTGCAAGCCCACTCGGATGCAACCGAATTCAAACGAATTGCTATCCATAAATTAAGAGGAGGGGCGGATAGCGCGACCCGCCGCATGCTCGCAGCCCTATCACTATTCATGTTTATTTTCAATTCGACCGAACCGCAGATGCAACTTCCGGCACGGCGTGACGCACCGTTTTTTGCATCTTTGGTTGACTGAAAATGATTTTTTCGAGAAATTCAACCGAATACCGTTCAAGGAAGACACCGGTCATTGGAGATGTATATTGTTATTATTGATGATTGCCCGCCATTGTCGACGTGATGAAAAAACATTTCCGCATGGATTCAAAGAAAGAACGAATTGTAAAACCGTATCGTTTTGTTCTTGTGTTGCAGAGGGGAAGCGATGAACTTCTGTCCCAGAGTGGCGCGGTCAACAACGGCGCATCAATGAGTCCTCAGCCTCACCACGCAGCGGACAACAACAATGACGCCAAGAAGGTGAGTTACAATAATGGGTCAAAAGGCTCATCCACGACGACTACGGTGCGGCTACGTGCTCGTCGTCTCCATCTAAGTTGAGAGTAAACCGGTCGGGGCGGGCCGGGCGATCGTTCGGAACTTTTGCAATTTCGTGAACGAACGTACCCACGAATGGCAGTAACAGCCAACGGTCGAGGCAGAAGCGGCTTTTCCACACTTTCTCGTTGTTACGAGAACGATGTTTACGAGATGAGAGCGGAGAATGAGTGAGACCGACAGGAAGTCGATCGATTCCCTCGAGAGGAACGAGAACGCGGCCTGCGCCCGGATATTAAGTCGTTCCGTGAACGACCCAGTGAACGAGTGTCGGAGAAAGGATAGGGAAAAAAATCCGAGAACAAGGAAACCGGCTTGAAAAGATTTTTCGCCGATGGTGCAATGGCGACCAAAAAGAGATAGATAGGAATTTAACTTGTAAGAATCAATCTCGGTCGTCATCCACGATCGTAAAATAATTTTAACTGAGGGACTACGTACTCAGTTTTCCATTTTTAAGAATCATAGTCTTCAGATTATCGACATCATTGATGCAACTAAATTCGATGGATTCACATGGTTTGGGATCGGGCCCGTCTGAAAAAGATTTTCTTTTCATAGACCATCACTTATGATTATACACTGACGGGAGGATTCGCTAGAAATTACCATAAATCTGGTGAAAACCAACAGAATTTTCAGGTATATGGGAATTACAGCGACATCCTGGCGAACATTTACATTAAACCTAACACATTCTGCTAGAAAATAGGGTCATTTCCGCTGTCGCGGATATTACCCGAATATCCCGTAATTTTTGCTAGAATATAAGATCTTGCTAGAAGATATAACTATAACGATGTGTTAAATTATATCGACATACTATGTCGATCAATTTTTTTTCATGCATCAAAAAATTTGATTGACGAAATTCTCAGTTTCAATCCGCCGAATTCTTCGCCAGATACGCAAAATTTTGCCGACCCGCCTTCTGGAAAAAATTACCGTATGGGTTGGATAATAAAAATTGCTATTGCGACTGTGAAAAATGCACATATTGCAAGTGTTGGCACTGGTGTGCAACGTTGGGTTGGTCGAAATTCACCATATGACTTGGAAGTTTTTCCGAGATCCTTCTCTCAGTGTAGTCGTTCGCGCACGATAGTCTTGACCAATCAGCACTAGCGAATGTCGAACAAAAACGTAGAGTTGCAATTCTTAGAATACGGAGAACTACCAGCGGATAAAATTCCACTCGGCACATCTGCTTTGGCCGCGGATGGACTGAATAGTTTAGACGATTGTGGAGCTTCGGGAATCGTAGCCGGTATATGTTTAACCGTATAGAGATTCCCGAAGAATGCTCCGATTGCTACACCAGTAAATCCACCGCATACAATATTCGGACACATAGGCGCAGCAGGAAAACTCCGACGTACAAAGCCTCGAATCCTCGCGCATCGACCATCATTCTCCCTCTCGGAGAGAAATATTTCATTCCTTTACCGATTCTTCTTTAGAAATCCGTGCGGCTATCGGAACACGCTCCCTGAAACACACCGAGCCGATGCGCGGGTTTTCTTTTTTTTCGAGGGCGGTAAAGAAAACCAGAGGATAGCAAAAAGCCTGAATGAATATCGCCTGATTCTTTTCAACCCTTTTCTATATTATTGATTTTTCATTGCATTCTACTTCAAAATCCTTCATATGTCCACCCTGTGGCCCATCCGTTCTAATACCGCAACGGAGTGCCGATCTAGCAACAGACGGCGAAGCGTCCGCGGACTTTTTTTGCTTCCTCCCGATCGCCGAACATCGGAGAATCGGGGGACGAGAAAAAAGTGGCTGGATTGAGCTACAAAAGCCCCAGTCATCTGTAATTCCGCTTACATACCTATCAGGTTTATCGCGCAAGTTCCAGATGGAAAGACGACGACAGCTCCACCCATTATCAATTCTTCGAACCGTCCATTTTGAGTAACGATCTGTTGGAACAGGAAAAGCCTTTGCACTCGTGTCATTTCATTCACTGCAACTACCTTCTCCTTGGATTCCACTTGCTCTGGCCTGGTGCAGTCCTGTTTGGATCACCTTGAAACAGTTGCCAAAAGATCCGTCAGCTTTTACTTGCTGGACCGGAAGCATAGTTTTACTCAGCTTTCTTTTGGTCTTCATCTGTCCGGTACATTATTGAATGGAGGTTGCTCCGATGCTTCTGCATATGGTAGTGCGTAACCTCATGCTCTTGGTCTAATTTGGTCGGATTTGAAGACAACTAGGACTACACCGTCCACCGTTGCAGTTTTCCGGCCCGTCCCTGATCATAGAAACTTGAATCGTTCTTTTTCTCGATTCCCACTAGATGCACCTTATACGGTTATCTACTGTATAGACTATGTTTAGCCCTAATGTGGTCCAAATCATACTGCAAAGAGGCGATGTAGCGTCTACACGTTATTATTTATAGTTCTATATTAAACCTGCCTATGATTTATTATTCTTAAGTACATAGGTATACCGGCGTTGGTAGCTTATCGGCTTTGTTGCTGATCATCGACGATACCCCTTTATGTGACGCCGTACACGAATTGATGAAATCCTCTATCAGCCAACGATCCGTGGGTGAATGGGCTTTGTCAGGTATCTGATTCGAGGAGATTAGATGCCTATTTCTTTTCAGTGATGGAGGACGAGGGAGCACAGAGGGTCGGGCTAGGTAGGACATGCGAGAGAGGTGGCTCGCTCCCATTTTCCGGATTGGCAGCGGCGAGCGTCGAGGATGAACGCGCACCGGGTCCAGAATGCAGGGTTGAGAGCTAAAGGGATATACGAGATGGAGGACGAAAAGCTGCGCATCGGAGGCTCGGACTGGATGGCCCTCTTTCTATTGGGGAAAACCAGAGCCGTGGATACACCGAACCCAAGGACTCTCTTTAGCGAACCGTGAGCGAGTGCGCGAATCGAGTGCATTCGTAGGTTTCGATCGATCCCATCCATTCGACCGGCTCTTGCTTCGGATAGCTCTATCTTACTTTTCGCGTTCGACTCGGCGGGCTTTGTTCTTTTGTGCTGCCGTGACGCGATATAACCTCACTGGAACGGATAAAAATTGTGCTCTCACGGTTGTATTAATTTTTCTTTTTTTGCCCTTTCTCGGGCCGCGTCGAACACTTCGATCACGTTGAGCATACTTGTTCGATGCTACGTTTAAATATTTACTACGCTGAGAGAACGATCTAGTGAAAATTACCGATTATCTGAGAAAAATTACCATAGCACACAGTAGTAGGGCGCCAGGGCGCCACCTATGGCAGAAAGTCTCAGATTATCCAAGAATTTTTACTATAATATCTAAGAAAAATTCTCATAAATCCGGGACTTCCTACCATAGGTGGCGCCCCAGCGCCCCACTACTATGTGCTATGGTAATATCGCTCAAGCGATATAGTCTTTTTTACTAGATCCTTCTCTCAGTGTATACCTCAATTTACTGTTTGCTTTTTCAGTATTTTTGTTATTTCGTTTCCTGCAACGAGCATTTATACATGACGTGTGGATTACCAAAGACAAATATCAATCGCCAATAGAAGCGGGTGTGTGTACGTATATGCATCGTGGCGTGTTGTTGTTTGAAGAAAAACACAGTAAAATTTTTTTTTTTAAATGCGATACTGGTGAGAACGTGTTGTCGTGCCGGTCATGGGGTAGAATGCGTATGTTTCGTGGAACCAGCACTAAAACCTGTCGATCTGATCGGGAAACAGCGGTGCGTCACAATTTTTTTTGGCTTTTATCGTCTGTTGTCATTCGTGCGTATTGGATGTTTTCATCAATTTCGTTTCAATACCAGACTACGTTGAGCGCGATTCGTGCGCAGTTGCGGTTCGTTCGCCGGGGGGCGCTCACCATGCATCCCTTAAGCAGGTTGGAGCCCTTCACACTAATCAACTGAGTGCTACATATGTAAACTTGTTTATTCAAACTTTTACGCTTCTGTTGATTACAGTGGATGGTTATTTCTATTACAGCCACAATTTCCTGACTTTCTACACGTTTTTCCGACATAAAAGAAAAAAAAATCAAAGTGAATTTAAAAATCTCAAAAAATCCATACGTATTCAGAAAAATAAACGAATAATTTTCATTAAAAAAAAGTTATGTTTCCGGGAGATTTGTTGAACAATTAAATGTTTCATCAATTTGTTAATAACATTTTGGAATTATTATTATGCAAAATTAATCTTTGCGGCATCTTTAATACGCTTGATTTTTTCAGATTTTTATACCATCGAGAAGTGTTTACAATTCCCTCTCAATTCTCTGAAACTTATGCGAAATCAACACCATTCGCAAGAACTACCTTAAGAGCACGTGAAACACTATGGGAGTGCGAGATAGACACGCTGAGAACGTGTTTCACATGCTCTTAATTCATCCCTCACTGTTGCTGGATACTCCGAGACGAATTTCAAATACAGTCGAAACACTATCGGCACACCAACGCAAAGTCCGTTTCGGGTTACGTTTAAAGGCAGCTCTCGCATTGCGAAAGGCCATTCGCCATTTGGGTTACGGTACGAAAGCTCATCAATGAATCGTGAGATATCGTCCGCCATCGCGAAATAGACGTCCCGTTTCGTAACTCTATTATGGTAATAGCGTGGGAAAATTCAATCGACCGAGTCGCGCGACCAAACGTAGGAGCTTGCACGTAGGTGATCTTATTGCGCTACCGTCTAAGATCCAAGAAACCAGAGGTCCGAACTCAGATCTAAAATGATTGGTGGACACTGAGACATTTTTCTTGAATCTTCATCCCCACTCGGACTTTGATCATTCGGCGTATTGCCGGGAATCTCAAGAGTCCCGTGGCCAATATTCGCTAAAGAGCCTCCTCAAGACGAGCCCTTTCGGCTGGCTCTTCCCCTTTGCTCACGGTTCCTCTCCGTCCAAGACCGCGCGGTCGCGAGTCTCTTCAGGATCCTCCTTTTTCCTTCTTTGTGGGCAGAGCTCTGTGCGGGCCTGCGGCGAAAACCGTGAACTTTCCACAATCGTTTCCAGTGGATATCGATGAAAATTAAGTGCCGGGGCCGACGTCACGTGGTCTCCTTTTGCAATCGTCCTTGATCAGCCCCTCAACGGTACTTGTCCTCGTTCTCCAAAACTTTCGGCCACCTTCCATGGTACGCTTGTTAAATCGACGTTCGTTCGGTCACTCGTCGAACTGGCCCACCGGTCCGCGACTGGTTGGTCTTGCTCTTCCGGCGCTCGGTCGTGTACACGCTCGCGACGCGCAATGGACCCGCTGCTTCACAAAAGAATCAAAGCGCACGACGGTAATGGGGAACCGGACGCTCGGTAATATTCCGAATGGACTCGTTTCTATCTCCGCCTCGTCGCTTTTGCTTCGAGTGCCCTCGCAAAAAGCTACCGTTTAGACAAATTGCTTTTGCCTCGCCGTTTCGTCCAACTCACGGATCTATTCCATTTATGCGGCACACCCGATGCACTGTGACGTGGGAAAAAATGACGTGCCGAGCTTTTTAACGCTCTCGGCGAAATTCGGTGACAAAAAATGCGCGCTGCACCAAAGTTTCGGACGCACCGTAACAAACAAATCGCAATTTATGACGAATGAATAATTGTTCGTCATAAATTGCGATTTGTTTGGTTCTTTACTGTTTTTGGTGAAACGAGTAATTTAAAGGTAGTTTTCATCGGGAGAGAAATTAGAGACATTTAATTTGCACCGGCAACTTAAGGTGACCTCAACCCTCCTCCCTCCCGCCCTTCCCGAACCGGGTCAGTGATAAAACCTGTAATCGATTTTTTTCAAGGGTGAAACTTTCGGCGAAGCGGAAACCCTTAGCAGTTGTGCAATAAAATAAAATGAAAGACTTTTTTTTGTAACAAGAAAGGTCAAATTGTAATTGCATTAAAGGGGAATAATAAGGTAAATAATTTCGTATGAAGCTAATTGACCGCGCGTTACAAAACATCACCATAGTTGACCGCGTTACTCATTGGAAATTAATAAATTGTCAACAAATTCAATGTCTTCGCTTCCGTTAAATAAATTCGACTTGAACAGAATAACGAGACAGTTGATCTCTTCCTTGCGTGTACGGAGAGAAAAATCGTGTCAATTAATAGCGAAGTGTACGGTCGGTGATTCGTCCAGCTGCCGCGCGAAATTCTCCGACATAATTGAATACAGTTTGTCGGAAGGGAGTTTATACAATTCGTATCTTCTTCATCGTCATCGTACGGATGGAAAAGAGCTGGAGAGTAAGCGGGTCGGTCAGGACAGCCGTGAAGCGAAATCCGTCGACGACAAACTGCCGTGAACTGGCGAGCGAGAAATATGGCAGAAGTCCTCCCGGCCAAGAACGAGGCAAGTAACAAGATCTCATTGAGACGACTGTCAGCTTGCGGGCCTGGCACGTTGCCAGACACGCGCGTCACCCTGACGAATTTGCCTATAGAGACCGAGCGAGCAGGAGAATTCGCACGGGAAGTCTTTTCGGTTCGCGCTCGGACGTTCACGTGCGCTAGTAATGCGAGACATAAAATCATACATTTTTGTATGTTTCAATGGAGACGTTAGGGTGGTTTGCAAATAACTGGATACATGGCGTACCTTTTTTTTTTTTTTATAAAAAGCAATATTTCTAAGAATTTACACAAATTTGAAAAATTGCCTACCAAACATGTGACATTATCCTGCGATTCTATGCGATCCTCGATAAAAAATAATTTATTTGACGGCCACCGTTTATTTGGTTTAAGTAAAATTGAAATATAAAAATATTTATTTGATTTTAATACATATTTATTTAATTGAAGTAACTATTTACTTCATTTAAATAAATATTTATTTAAATCAAATAAATATTTTACTTGAACCAAATAACTGTGGCGGTCAAATACCATGTTTTTCTGTTGTCTTATCCGCTCTTACATTCTTTCACGATATTTCTTATTATTTCGTATCACAATACAAAATAGTAATTTTTGAAAAGTACCAAGCTCCGTAGCATGCAAAAGGGTAAAGTACACCAAGACGTCTGATCATTTTGCGTGTAATTTGAAGGGGCGCGGAAACTAGACGCGAAAGTTCTCTTTGCTCCTTTCCCCCTTTTTTCTCTCTTTCGCCTCCCTCTCTTCTTCTCCGTCAGTTCCTCGTGGCGTTTCGCTATCTCGTTTTCTCTCTGATCTCGAGGATGACACGCTGCTCCAGTTTTAATCGCGTTCCCTCGTGAATCTTCCCGCTCCCTCGAGTCGACCTGTCGTCGCACGGTCCTCAAGACTACCTCGGAAAAGTGTAAAACGCGAAACGTGAAATCCTCCTCGTGCACGCGAACCCCGAGGAAAAAAGTTTCCGTGTCTACCCACATACTGACCTCCGCTACTGAACACTCGAAGTTACACTGCTGCTAATTTTATTTCTCGACATTCGCCTAATTGTCAACTTGTGTGATGAATATGAGCACGAGGCATTAAACGCTATGAAAAGGGCGGCAGCAGCGAATCAAGTGACTCTTTGACTTTGGTAGAAAAACTTTGAGACGCGACTTCGATCCGAATATTTGGCTCCTGTGAAGCCGTAGGTCGGTGGTTTAACCGTAAACGGAGAAAAATAATTTTGTTGTTGCCGCTAAAGTTAATTCGCTAGACATATTTCTGCTTTAACAACCACTCATTTCGCAAATTTAGCAACCAGCTTGTACTCAACGTTTGCCTAATTTTCAACCTGCGTGATGAATATGAGCATGAGGCATTAAACGCAATGAAAAGGGTGGCAGCAGCGAATCAAGTGACTTTGGTAGAAAAAGTTTGAGACGCGACTTCGATCCGGATATTCGGCTCCTGATAGTTTGAGAAAGAAAATTAAAAGATTACGAAAGAACCATCGCGTTTATGTTTTATGTATTATGTTTTTATTCGACGCACGAGCGAGAGTGAAACTTCTGGCGCAGCGTATTCGAAATTCGCGACGCGGGAGACCATTTTCGGCAGACTGGCCATCCGGTAATCAACGCGCCATTTCCGGTCTGCGCGGCGCTGGAGCAACCTTAAGCTACACCGCCCAAAAATATATTTCACTTCGGGTACACGCGACTAGTATCGTCCTTCACCGCATCATACGCCTAAACGCATGCACGGACGCCCACACATATGTGAAAAAAACGCTATATGTCGTGCACGCTACACCCTCTTTCCGGCAATATTAACTTCGCTCAGGGTCGTTTTTGGCTTCGTAAAAAACCGCCGGGTCACCCTCTCCCTTCCGCTCTGGCATGGCTGCACCGGAAACGAGAACTCGCCGAATATACATCTATATACACGATTGCCATGAAATACGTAGGCCAGAATTGTTTGCGAAGAAATTCCCACTGCAGGACCATCAGACGCATATAGACTCGGCCAGCAGAAATCATTAAATTCTTTTCTCCCAGCAAAAAAAAAAAAAAAAAAGAAAAGCAACAACAAAAAATGCCCTTTCATCTGTCAAGGCCTTTATTACCTGATATTGTTTCCCGTTTCGTCCTTCGTGCTAAAAAATAACGTCTTGTTTGTTTTTCAATTGGTTTTCGAATCTCGTGGTTAATGTTCGATAAAAAGATCAGAACAATTTGCGAAGAAATTCCCTCTGCAGATCATCAGACACACATAGACTGGACCAACTCGAATCATTACATTTTAATCCCTGCAAAACAAAAATCCCTCTCATGCATTAATGCCTTTATAATTAACCAACACCTGATTTCGTTGCTCGTTGCATTCGCCCTCCCAGAAATAACGTTTGGTTTGTTTTTCAATTGATTTTCGAATCTCGTGAATACTGCTCGACAGAAAGCATACTGCCGCAGAGGTCATATATTTAATGGATTAAAATCCACCGAATAAATATACATTTTGATTGATTACGATTGATGCGTCAGGGGGGGGGGGGAGGAGGGGTTGCGTGTCCGTTTGTCTGTGCATGTTGCAGGCCCGAGTATATCGAGGACACACAATATCCGTCGTTTTCAAAACCTCTCTCCACTCTCGCACCCCCAATCCAGATACCCCTACCTTCGCTCCTCGTTCAGCGTCCGAATGGTCAGTTTCATCCGATTAACGTGTTTCGGGGCTTGATATATGGAAACTCCCTCACTCCGGTGAGCATTCGCACATCGACCTATCAGACAGGAGACACGGCAGAGGCTACGAAAAAAAGAACAGTCTGTAATGAGATTTTTAAATAGAATTTACGGCGTAGCGTGAGCGCAGTCCGATATCGATGACGAATCTTCAGCGGACCTGATCCACGTGTTCCTCGTTCAAACAAGCCGATAACCAGTACGTTTCAATATTTATATCGCGTATGAATTTTACTTGGCGTCGGTAGACGAAGAGCGGGGCGAAACGGAGCACCGGGGCACAACGGACAATTTCCACCAATTTTTTTTCTCCAGTCACAAGAAGGAACGTCTCGTCTCAATTTGAGGTCACGGGTCCGTTTTGCGTCGGAGTACCAGTTTGCCCCGCCGCGCGCTCTCGATTGAGATCAACGATGAATTTACACTATAGATGTGCCGTGTCTCGTGCAAAATTAACACGACGTTCGAACGAACGGTATTGAATATTTAATGTCTGGGAAAAAAGGAGGATGTCGATTGCCCTGCAACGCGTACAATCGATTGATCGGGTATCGAAAACTTTGCCTCAAAAAGCCACAGGCATCGGACTTACCGCCGCCAATTTACTCCGTCTCTGGCGCTCCGTTCTGCTAAGGTAGTTCTTGCAAATAGTGTTCACTTTGCATAAGTTTCACAGAAACCAGAGGGTATCGCGAACACTTCCGGATGGTATAAAAATCTTTTAAAAAATCAAGTACATTAAAGGTGCTGAAAAGATTAATTTTGCAAAACAATAATTCCAAAATGTTATTAACAAGTTGATGAAAAATAAAATTGTTCAACAAATCTCCCGGAAACCTAACTTTTTCTTAATGAAAACGATTCGTTCACTTTTCTGAATACGTATGAATTTTTTCAGATTTTCAATTCACCTAATTAACAAATCTGAAAAAGTTCATACATATTCAGAAGAATGAACAAATCATTTTCATAAAAAAGAAAGGTTGGGTTTCCGGAAGATTCGTTGAACAATGTTATTCTTCACCAATCTCTCAATAACATTTTGGAATTATTGTTATGCAAAATTAATCTTTTCAGCACCTTTAATATCCTTGATTCTTCGGATAGTTACACCATCGAGAAGTGTTTGCAATTCCCTCTCATTTCCCTGAAACTTATGCAAAGTTACTATTCGCAAGGACTACCTCAATTTTATTCAACCCCGTAAAATTATCTTTCGTACGAAAAATAATTTCTCGTAGCCGCGTCGGACCGTGCCGATGAACCCGAGAAATGCCCGCGCGGCCGACGTCGAACGAGCGTTTTTTTTCGGAAAGGAATCCGCGAACTCGAATGAAAAAGTCACTCCCGAGTCACGCGACAGCCGATCACAATTCACGCTCGGAGCTTTCCGTTTCACGGTCTTCGTGCCGCTCTCTGCGTCGGAGCTACCGCTGCCTGTTCTCTATTTTATCTTATTATTATCATTATCATTTCACTATATGTATATATATATATATTATTTATCACTCGGGATCACGCTATTGCCGTCAAACGGTTGAGCCCCCGACGCTCCCAGCTCGTCACGGCGCATACGAGGGTGGTCTCCGGCGATGTGCGAGTGATTGAAAAATCGTGGCCGCGGCGTTGCATTGGCGGCTCCGTAGCCGTTCGGCGCACGAAAACTTGACAGGCCGGTTAATAAATTATGTAGAACGCCGAGATAGGATCGTGCACACTCGGCTCTCATTGGGTTTTATGCACGCGGCGATGCGCGAGAGGATTCCGCGAGAGCCGCCGGAGGATGAGGACGGTGGAGGCAGCTCAGGGGTGCGAGGCTGAGCATGTACAGTGCATACGGTTATTGATGAAACGTGTGAACGCTCTCTCGTCTCCGTGTGCTCCGTCCCACATTTGAGCGTAGCGATGCATGTGTGCCTCGTCGTCCTCCCGAACGTGCGTCACAGCGGCTTGTCCACCGCATTTTCGCGGCTCGGGCCGGCTAGCTGTAACGATATGACGGGAAGAAGATGCGAAATGATACACCTGGTGGATGTTACATATGGGCAGAGGACATGCAACGAGGCCTCGGCTGGGGCGGCGGCTGGGGATAGCGGGGCTAAATGGCACAGCGGGGCAAAACGGGACGATGAGACATTCCGAGTAGAAATTTTCGAGCGTTACATCGGGCACTGACAGGGTCCTGAGGAAGCCTGATAAGGCCTTATCAGCACCCTATCGGGGCCCGATGTAATGCTCGAAAAATTCTACTCGGGATTACGCGATTTTCCGATAACTTTTGGGTGGTCGCGATGGCGGTCCGTGGCACTGAACGGGGTTGAAAATCTGGATGTAGACTCAGAAAAATGATTTATTCGGCAGACGTCCGTAAATAAATATTTATTTCAATCAAATAGATATTTACTTGAATCAAATAAACATTTATTTAAATAAAATAAATATTTATTTTTATTAAATAAATATACATTTGCGGGCGGCCATCAAATAAATTATTTTTCTCAGTGTATCGTTGGGACAAAATGGGGCATTCAAAAATTATTGAAAAATTTAGTTTTGTCCTCACTGTCCCGTTTTGCCCTACTGTCCCATTTTGTCCCGCTCTCCCCTACGAGCGAGCCGGGATCGCACATATCGGCCTATCTTAAACGTAGGTGTGTGAACTATCTATGAAAGGTTTTGCCTCAGGCTCGCGCAGAGCGGTGGCTCGATGTGCGTGCTGCGAGCGAGCCAGTAGGCGACCTACCTATGAGCAGACTTGATTAATTGCACAGTCTCTTATCTGCGGAGAAGGGGTGGAGGAGCGGGGACGCGTATTGCTTCCGACGCTATGTAATCCTGGCATGAACGTTCCACGGGCTTGCGTGCTTGGTCAGTGGAACTTTCGCGCACCGGTGTTGACGATACTGATAATGAATGGAGAGGGAGTTACAAAAAAAAAAAAAAAAAGAGAGAGCGCGGTATCGCGGCGAAGCGTTTGAACGTCGCGGGTGTCCACTTGTCGTCGTGACAGATTAAAGCTCCGCCGAGAATCGACAGCAATCCTATTGCGAGCTGTATTGTCTGCAACGGCGGGAGCGGAAAAATTGGCTCCCTCGCGGGGTAAATTAATTGAGACGGGCGATCGTTGCGATAAAACCGAATTGGCGAGAATATTGGAGAATCATTGATGGCACGAGCCGGGAATTTCTTCCGTTTCATTCTCCATTTAGTTCAAATATTGTTTTCAGCAACGTCATTTCGACGCCTCTCCCATGCCCGATTAACTTTACGCATGGTCGATTCTTCGGTGCTCGGCAATTCGGGAATCACTCGCACGATAATGGTGGAAACTTAAATTGTGACCCTGAAGATATCTGCACGAGAAAAAATTTCTTCGAGTTACAAAGTGTTTTGCATCGCACAAACTTCGCTCGGGAAGTTCACTTGGAGAATAAAATTTTACAAGTGAACAATTTAGTTTTTCTTCGTAAGACAGAAAAATTGCCATTTGGCAATTTTCGAAATTGCAATTACAAAATATTCAACAAGGAGAATAAAATTCTACGAGTGAACAATTTTTTTTATTCTCAAAACAGCGCATTGAGGAAACACTTGTTAAAGCTGAAATTTCATGTCAAGCAAGTATCTTCAGGGTCATGAAAAATTACTATTTGGCATTTTTAAAAATTGCCTCTTTGAGTACTTGCCTCGAAAACGAACTATCGGGAGGTCTCGGGTTCGAATCCCGGCGCAGTTTTGCTGATGGAAAAATATTGTGACGCAACGAAGCTCCCGCATCTGTCGTGCAGATAGTCGACAGATGTCAGTAGACGTCCAATATTTGCAGCCAACAATCGACTTGACGTAGCTCCGGCGTCGCGAAGCAACCCTAGGAAACCGACTGTCACTACACTGAGAAAAAGACATTGTTGGATTAACCAAGGTGCGGTGACATGTCTTCAAAGGCGTTATTTGGTTGGTACGACAAACATTTTTTTCAGTCAACACGTTTCGAATCTACTGAAGCGAATAATCGATTAACAAAAACAATTAAGTGTAAGGGAACTTTTGAGATACGGTGAGGAAATTAACCCTTACAATTTTTCAAGTTGCAACAAACACAAGTCGCCAGTGTTTTGAGTCGGAAATGGGTCACTTGAAGCCAATGGAGGCGATAAAAAAACGATATCTCGAAAAAAAAAATTTGGTCATTTTGAAAGTGGAAAAATGAGAAGGGGTAACCTTACAATTTTTCGACAAAAATGGTATTTTTTCAAAAAAAATTTTTAGAATTTTTTCTTTACTGAAATCGGTTGGTAAATATGCCACTTGAAAAGAATGGCGAAGGTTTTAATTCAACATAACAAAAATAATCATAATCATAACAAAAACAATTAAGTGTAAGGGAACTTTTGAGATACGGTGAGGAAATTAAAAGAGCCGAATTTATTATATACAAAAAAAAACATTTATTTGAAGTGTGTGACTTGCGTCCGATCCGATGAGACGTACAAGGTACACTGTCGATTAAAAAAAATAGTAAGTCTCGTCGGTACTAACTGTAGCGGTCGATGCGACAAATAAAAAAGGGTATGAGCTAGAGAGCTCACACACATTTTTGACATAAAAATGCACTCAGAAAAAAGATTTATTTGACGGCCATCGTTTATTTGCTTTAAATGAATAGTTACTTAAATGAAATAAATATTCATTTAAATCAAATAAATATTTTACTCAAACAAAATAAACGTTGGCCGTCAAATAAATTATTTTTCTGGTTGTAAATGTGCCAAGCAACTTACCACAATCTCCCCGCGTAAAAGAACGAGCTGCCCATCCAGCTCGGTCTCCCAGTCGAATCCCGCAAAAGCTATCACGCCCGCCATTAAAACGCCAGTTCGAATCGAGGAATACTTGTCTCGCTTTTCCGGCGAGTGCCACGCAAGCGTACAGTAAAGGAGTGCGCGCATAACATTGCGTCGCAAAAAAAGAAAAAAAGAAAAATTGAAGCCTACCTTCAATGCGAGCGGCTAAGGTTGTACATTCTGTGAGAGGCTCGATCCCGCATCACGCCACACGTAAAAGCTCGTCGCGAGCTGCACGGGTTGTTAACTTGGCGTGTGGGCTCTTGTTTCTTTTTTATTTCTATTTTTCAACGCGATAACTTGCGGCAGCCTCGTTTCATCGATCGGGCAGGTGTGCGACGGCGACGACGAGCCGCAGTACGCCAGAGCCCATGCCCCGTACCTTTTTTCCCCCTCGTGTGCCCCGGCAGGCCTCGACACAAAATTCGGCAATGCGCCGCGACACGCGACAACATCGAATCTCCAAAGAATTCCCAGCGAATTCGTGATAAACGTCACATCGGGCGTAGGAAAAAAGCTTTCCCTATCCAGCTCGAAAGTTACAGCGGCGTCTCCGGCGCTGCCGCTGCTGCTTCTGCTGCTGGGGAGCAATAAAGTAGGCATATATATAGTGCCTCGGAGCGAGGGTTGCAGGTAGTTGGGCGGAGGAGAGGTGCGACTCGGTGTGGTCGTGGAACGAGGGGGTTGGTAATGCATATTGACGTTTTGCCGATAATTCCCGCGGTGCGGCGGCCGTATACACGCCGCCCGCGTTGCGGAGTCTGGGCGAACGACGGGCAAGAGTGCGGAACCATAAAGAGGAAGCGTGTCGGGCGGGTGGAGGCGGGGAAGCGAGAGAGAGAAGATGCCCGGTGGCAAAGGGTTAATCCGCGGAGCTTTCGAACAGAGGAGCAACCGGTACGTCCCCGGTTGCGGGCGGTGTTGCTCCATCTGGTGGCGGAAAATTACGGAGGGGAGGCCGCTGCAGCGCCCAGACACTGTACTCGTCGTACTCGGTTATCCTCAAACAGAGTCGACGGGGCTTAAGCTTTCCGGGCTGTAATCATGTGCGGGCCAATCCCGCGCCGCCCCGACGGGACGACGACGACGGCTGAGAGAATGCGATCGCGTTCGGCGATGACTTAAGACCGAGCATAATCAATGGCCGCGCTCACGGTCTATGTTGTTCGATCGCCTTTTGCGATTACGCTGTGTTCCTTGGCGGTCGCCGCCCCGTGAGAAGATTTTGACCGCCCTTCGGGAGCTTCCACGGTCCATCCTCGACGCGCTTGGGCGGCTCGGACCGTGGCTCGCGATTAATATTACCTACCGCAAACATCACCGTGAGGATGTGTACGTGCACTCTAAAAACAAGCGTGTTGTTCCAACACGCTTCAGGCGTGTAAATCGTGTAGTCACTTTTTACACGCTTCAAGGCGTGTTGATTCTCAACACGTGTCAAAGTGTGTAAATTTTACACCCTTTACGTGCATTGTTTCAACACGCTTTAAACGCACTCACACATGTTACTTTTTACACGGTTGTAGATTAGTTCACCCCAGTCCCCAATACATGTTGACAGTTGACAGAAAACAGGCCAACTGTGAATCATCTTACAAAATTAATTACAATGATTTATCTTCTATCTCAACCTCGTCATCTCTGTCCACATTCGGGATATTTGCAGCTTCTTCGTTAATGTCGACGTGAGGATGCTTTCGAAGCACATGCTGCTTGAAAGACTTCAAATTTGTAAACGCACGCCGACCAACACGTATTTTATTAATGCGTTTGGTTGGCGCAACACATGTATATGTGTGTTGTGAGTGGTTTCAATACACTTGACAAGACGCTCCTTTTTAGAGTGTGTCGTCGTGAGTGTGCAGCGCCGTGCTGGCCACTTCCAGAAGCGCCCGCCAGCGAACCGACGACGAGCTTCCGATGGCTAACAAACGATTACCTTGTCCGGCGATGCTTTCGAACCCCTCGCAAACTGTGCAAGCTGTATCTCGCTTGTCGGGGCGAGATAAGAAAAGCGGGCGCAGTCACGCGATGTCTGTGACTCCGAAGACTGACTCATTTAGTGGCGATTGTCCTGACGGCGCTGGAGATAGAGCACATGTTACTCCCACGTCGGCTGTTGAACTTCCTTGGGGACAATTGTCGGCTGCTCAGTTCTTTTTTTGTTGTTGTTGTTTTTTTTTTACAAACATTTTTATTTGATTAATGGAACACATTTATTATACGAACTACGAAATCAACGGTGCGGTTATCGCCAACGATAACCACTGTGGTTTACCCTGACGAGATACACCGGGCTGGGAAGAGCGATTGATCGTCAGCCCCAGAGCCCATAACTGGCTGAATTAATTAACGAATCGTCGCGGGGGAATATAATTGATTGCACCTCGTATCTACCCGCCCACTTGTTCGATATTTATGAGCTTTGACGATTTTTTTTTCTCCTATTTTTATTTTTCACTCCGCGGCTCTTTTTTCTGTTTTTTTTTTATTCGCGGTGAAAATTTTTTTTATTCGCGGCTCTTTTTTCTGTTTTTTTTTTTATTCGTGGTGAAAAATCGCTAGAAGCCGCCTGAATATACATATACATGCACAAATAAAAAAATCGATTGTCCATCGGCGTTCACATTTCACCACTGATCGAGCCATTATTGAGAATATGAATTTTGCCAGATGCATTACGCGGGTGGCTGAACGTAGGAAAACGGAATGTGATACGTTGCGGTATGCGGAAAACAAACGGGGGTGCGATTCGCGCTCACTGACTGCCACGTGCTAAACCAAACAGAAAATAACTCATTATTCGCGTTAATTAATATCGAAACCGCATTCGAACCCCCGGCTCTTTTACTCGTTTATAACCGTTTCATTGCACTATTTCACTGCGGGGCCGGCGAGCCATCGTGCCGAGGCTCGCGTCCAACCCGCTCCACATTTTTCCACCCACCCCCTTACCCCTCCCGCGGTAGCACACCCTAGAGATACAATTATATAGAACCATGCTCGTTTTCCACCGCGGTCACGCGAAACAAGGCCCCTCACCGCGTTCCCGTCCATTGTTTCTCCATTATTATTATTTCCCGCGTTATGTAGCATTTTTCTTGCTCCCCTTTTTTACCCTCCACTCCCGTTCCTCCCATGCCTCACCCCGAGCACATGTACAGTATTGAAACCAGTGCGGCATTCCCGAGAGCCATGCCCGACCAATTAACCGGCTAGGTTCCTCGTTCCGTCGCTGCTCGCTCTATATCTTCCTGAATACGCTCTTCGAATGCTTATAACACCGGCGAACTAAAGCTTATAACACCGCCGAGTGCGAAGCACACGAATCGCGCTCTCGTGTCGTGAAAAGCTCTGGCCAAGACGACGGGAATCAAGACTCAAGACAGTCTGATGTGTTACGCTTTTTTATCACAATTTTTCATCGTATCGTTGATTGAATGTTGTGTGAGAAATTTATCAACTCTTTGATGCACGATGCATCACAGGTGATGCAGATCTTTGGATCTAGAAAAAGTGCATCGATAGTCAAGCGATATATTTGAAACTTCATATTTAGGTCTATTTTGGATCGCTTCAATATTCTGAAATTCGTAATGGTAGATCCAATATGGTGGATGCCGAATTCCGAGTCAATATGTAAGGAAATATGTTTCAAAGAATTGAACGAGCCTGAGTTGAAGCAGTGGAAAATTGGCTCTTGTCATTGGATTCGCGAGGGAAGACTCGGGACAGGCCTGGTAACAATTTTCCAAGATGAAATCCTGACCAGGCCTTGTCGGGGCCCGATGTAACGCTTGAGAAGTCTATTAGAGAGTTCACGCTAGAGCGGTCTGGCAAGTGGTTGAACCATCGCGGCTCGGATGCAGACTTGACTGTCGCGGAGGTCGATTACGCTCCAGGGCCACGATCATTGTTCCCAGGTCGTTCTCCTTCTTTCGGAGTAACTTACCGCTTCGCGACACGACGACCCGTTTGCCGCTCGTTCGATCTGCGAACGGAAGAAAAAAAAAAAAAACGTCGAGAGAAAAATGCACGGAAGACGGGAAATGAGACTTTACGCAGACAGCAAACACCGGCTGCTGGAGGGCGAAAGGAAAATGGGGCTCAAGAGGAAGAATAGAAAAAGTTGAAAGTCGCTTTGAGGGTTCCGGAATTTTTGTAATGGAGATGCCACCGGCGCCTGTTGCTTTCGTAACATGGAAAGCACTATCTCCGGAATTTCTTTGCCCTCGAGTTTCCCCGCTTCCTCCTCGCTGAATCGCCTCGCCGCGCCTCCGCCGGTTCGCTTTGATTCTCGCGCGTATCAAAACATGCGGGAGCGTATCGCGTTCACCGTGCAGGAAGATTTTTCTTTTTCTTTTTTTTTTTTTTTTCGAAACGAGAATGGCTCAAAGCAAGTATGATAAAAGAATCTTTTCTCTCTTGACACAGAGACTTCGATGACATCTCCTCTGTATCCGGTTTCTTGCGCTGCGACGATGTACACAGCTGTTCATAAATTTCACAAATTTTTTTTGATTTTTTTGTTTTTTCTATCATGCTGTATATCTTGCTCCATGTCCTTAAGGGGTGGGGATAAGCATCAACCACAGAAGACAATTTCCGGAGAACATTTTTACAGACAGCTTCATCGGGAATCGCGACCGGGCCTACTGATTGTGATTCGCATTCCGATTTGACTCAGGAATTTAAGATCTAGCAAGACATCCAGCAAGACTGGATGTCTCGCTGAATGGCTTGCCTGATATCTTCGATATGGACACTTTCGCTACCGATATCCAGGTAACCCAAGCATTTATGACCATCATCCTACATTCACCTACGGATAACATCAAAGGAATAAAGACGCGCCGCGTCCTTTCGAAGGAGTGTCAAGGAATGCTATTTATCGGGGCTGCGACGTCGCCGGCTAGTCGACAGGTAGAACACGATCGTCATTGGAGACCGACGAGGAAGTACGAGGCCCGCGTCGCTCGACGATTTCCTGTAATCGATTTTCCGGGAATTGCCTCCATTATGACCAATTATCGACAGGGATGAAGAGGACTTCGGTGGGCCGATGCTCGTGCAGTGAGAGAGAGATAGAGAGAGAAAGAGAGAGAGAGAGAGAGGGATGAAGGTTGGTAGGTGGACGAGAGTTCGATCAGTCGACTCCGGGCGCACTCCAGAATCGGAGCGAGACGGACAAATCGAGAAGTGGAGCAATAGATAGGCAGAATGAACTCGGCAACTGATTGCCAAGGATGTAACGGTGCAGAAGGAGTTTCCAGAGTGAGCGTAACGGTGTACGGAGAGTGGGTTGCCGATGCGGTGTCGGAGTGGAGGTTCGTCCGGGCGTGCCACGGTACTGCCCGAAGGGATGCCCGTACGACGAGTTTCACCACCGCCAGCATCGACCTGCCGTTGCCCGGAGAGTATACGTACAAACCGCTCGAAGTCACCCTGTTGTTTGCAAATCACCTCCGAGCAGTCGGGGGTCCCACTTACACATAACTCTATACCGTGCAGCCTCCGCAGTCCCCGTCCCTTTATCCTTTATGCATAGCTGCAACAACGGAACCGGTGCAGTGATCTTGTGCATTCAGTGAAACTCTGTACTGGATACACGGGTCTGCCGCATACACCGTTGATTCCGCTGTCCGTGCGTTCTGCCCGGGTTGTCATTGCCTCGATGCACGGAACTCTGGTCGCCAACTTCTCCAAGCATCTGGTAATTAACTTCCCTCCCGCAGTGTGTCGATGGCTCGGTCATTTATCAAGGTGGCACAACATGAATGCCTCTCGCGCAACGCCCTTAAACACCTCGATCAACTTGGGAATGATGCATAAAGCGATGGAACATGTGACGATAATTTACCGTGTGAAATGTAGAAATGGTCAACCCAGTAATCGACGCGGTTTGCAACGGTAGACCGCAAGGTTTGGTTTGGTCCAATAAGGGCGAAACGGTGCCTACAATCTGGCGTGTATGATGTTCCGAATGAAAGTCACCGCACAAGCCGACAGCGAGAATTGAAAGGCGACGACGAGATACCAAACAACGCCACCGCGGATGTAACTATCGATTGACCCTCCACCAATAGTTTGTTACGAAACATCTCAATTAAATTGGGAATGATGCACAAATCAATGGAACTTGCGACGATAATTGACCGTGTGAAATGTGGAAATGGTCAACCCAGTAATCAACTTTGTTTCGCCCGGTAGTCCGTAAGGTTTGGTTTCTCCAATAAGGGTGAAACGTTTTCACAATCTGGCGTGCATGATGTTCCGAATGAAAGTCACCGCACCCGCCGACAGCGAGAATTGAAAGACGATGACGAGATACGTAACAACGGCGCCGCGGATTTAACGATCGATCGACCCTCCACCGATATTTTATTACGAAACTGGCGTCGATAAATCATCCGCGGTACAGCGACTTGTGTGGCGTTGCTGTAGGGGGAGGGAAATAAAAAAGAAATTCGAGAGTGCGAAGGAAAGAGGCGGTAGGAGGAGAAGACGACAGGAAAATGGACATCGTTTGGCGAGGTGGAGGAGGGGAATGCGAAGGCGATGGTAGACTTCCAGGGTGTCGACGGGACGGACCGGCTTCGCCGATGATAAAACGAGAAGCTTTCTTCGCCGGATCACAATACGGCCCGTGTTTGCCTCGCCACCGGCATCCCCGGTTGATCTCGTCTTTTCCCTCGTTTCTGGTCATTCCCTCCTTATTCCTTCCGTCCTTTCCACAACCTCGATCGCAGGACGCCGGCGATCCGGGTGTTTGTGTGCTCGGTCGATAGATCAGCACCGTCCATACAGACAGAGCTGCAGCGATGGCCCCGTCTGTACGACCTGAACTTTCCTGAAAGCGCCCCAATAACCCGTCGACTCATCGCGCGGATATTTCGCTTCTGAAAATCGCGACGGCCCTCCGAAAGGGATACTTTTAATCCGAGTCACGTGCGGTAACACCGGCAGAGGAATAGGTTTTCTATTAGACGGTGCTGGTTGCGCGGGGCAAACGTTAACCACCCTCGAGTCGAGCCATTTCCCGACCCGATATCTTTTATTTCGAACCTTCCTTCCATTCAATCTCGATTGGATTCTCGCCTTTTTTTTCGTTAAAAATTCCTCCCGCCCATATCGCCACCTTGCCCACCTCTATCAATCGAATCCTCCGGCAGAGTCATAGATTTTGCTGTTTATACAAGATGTTGATGTAACTTTCCAATCGTGGGGTGAATTATAAATATTGATGATCACGGCATATCCGTTTTATCCTCATGAATACTACGAACTATTCCCGACTCGGCCCAGAAGAACGGCCAGTATGGCGGCCTGTGTTGATCATCATAAAAAGTGTTCACTCTCCTGTAAATTGTCAAAATTCAAATTGCATGGTAAACAGCAAAACGGTCTTGGTACTTTTGATGACGCAGATGTAAGTGTCATCCGACCTATCGGCTCGTGCTGCTGACAGTACAGTAAGAACAATAAATCCAGGTGTGATTTAACCATCGGCACGGCTACAACACCTCGTCACTTGACGATGGTCTTCCACTCGCCCGCCGCTGAACCTTGACGTGGTTTCATACATGAAAACGTCACTTCCGGTCTCAAAATCTCGGTTTTCGACCGGAAGTGGTGTCATACTGTAACTGCGTCACTTCCTGTTAGAAAATCCAATTTTTCAAGCGGAAGTGACGTCATATCGGAAATACGTCACATTCCGTTTGAAAATCTCATTGTTCAATAGGAAGTGACGTATTTCCGGTATGACGTCGATAGTACTACCAATCGTTGTGAGTAAAACAAGCTCGAGATTGTGCAGCAAATTGCTATGACAATTCGCATATTATCGGTGATACAATTTATCATCGGTAAATAATATAAGGATGAAAAATGGGGATGAACGCGGAAGCGAAGAGAGTTTATCTCTCCACGTGCGGGCACGAGAGGCTGGGTCCTTGCATAAGATGAAAATATACCCATCTTTCATTGATCGCTTAGGTATGAGAATCGAATGCGTTTTCCGATCGGTTGAACCGAGCCCGAAGACCTCAACAACGTTTTTAAGAGGCTCGCTTATCCTCGTGAGCCACTGGAGAAGCGATGTCAGACGAGACTCGGAGAGTTGACGTCGCAAACGGGTGGTTGGGTGGTTGAGATGTATATGACGGAGGGTGGAGACGGGGAGGGGGGGGGGGGGGGGGGGGAGTTACGTACCGCACGCGAGGAAGGAAAATACATGAAGGACGGGATGGGAGCGAGTGCCGGCAGAGATGAAAAGTGAAGTAAAGGGAGGAAAGAAGGGATTGACTGCGAGCGGAGTCGACTAGATTGAGCCATGATTGAAAACTCTGCCCCCGGCAACAAGGGCTTCGATTTAAATATACCCGAACGAGAATTTCTTCCAACCACTGCGCGAACGTAGAGGGGCGAAAGAACTCCACCGTGCTCTTCGTCCCAACTCCCACTGACTCACATCCTTCGATGCTTACGACGCCGCGCCACACCCCTTCCGCAACCCTTGTGAAATCTTCAATCCGCTTCCCACCCCGATTATGTCGAATACAATGGATTTGGATCGGAGGGCCTTGAACATTTAGACCTACGAATCCGAACGTGGTACCTCCGAGGCCACCCAATTGACCGTCGGTTGGCGAAGGATAACCGATGGAATTTCCTGAAAAATTGCTTATTCACTTACCGAAATGGTTTTTATGGGCACCTTCCATCCAATAGGTTTTGCCTCCTTTGCAGTCTCTCCTGTTGCTCGTATTGCGGCGATGCTCATCCGACATCTTTTTGTTTGCTTGCAGGCTAAGCTGGACAAAAGTCACAACGGCAAGCCTTCGCGGGTCATTCACATCAGGAACATACCGAGCGATGTTTCGGAGGGTGAAATAATCCATCTCGGACTACCCTTCGGACGGGTCACCAACGTTCTCGTGCTCAAGGGCAAAAACCAGGTAAGAAACTTTAAATTCAATAATCAACGTCGATTCGTAAGGAAAAAAAAACATTGTTGTCCACCATTGCTGAGCCTCTAAACTCCCTAGCAGCTTCGGCAACCGTAAAAATAACAGAACAGATTGCATTAATTTCAGATCACTTTTTATACCCTTAAAATTACCGCAAAGATTAAGGTTATACTTTTAAAAAATCAACTTAAATTACCCGAGTTGCTAGGGCTAAAATCCGTCACGATTTTCCTCAATGGTGTGACGATGAATAGTCACGGAAATTATTCGCAAGACTCGATGCGATTGGCGTTTAGCAAAAATCTGATCTCTCGTTCGCGTTCCATATAAACCGAAATCTCGCACGAGTTTGAAATATGCGGATCACCCGACGCGTCCGTGTTTTTTCATTTTTTTTTTGTATTCCCGGGTTTAAAACCTGCGGACCTGTACGTCATGCATTCGCTGCGCCACGCGTAGCGTAGGTTATAGTGGCGGGCTAGAAGCCCGGCTTCCGGAGGACAGGGAACGAATGGACGAAGAGGCCATCCAGCCAGCGGGCTTCCAAGAGGATTACATTCGAATACTGAGTGTTCATCATGGCTTACCGAGCATGGAATATTTGAATAACTTGTAAATCCTTCGAGATACGTATTTGATGATCCCCGGCGCGTCCGCGCTCACCCTCCCTACGCGCCCCCAACCCAATCATCGAGCTTTTCCATTTTGTTTTCACTCGATCCGCGAAAAAAAAATTTCGCTCCCTTACAGCTTTTTTTAAATCTGAAAAACAAAAAAAAAATGTTGTTTTCTTCCTCGCTGCGCGGCAAAAATCAATGGGGTAACATCCACGAGCGTAGCGTCTAAAAATACACCCGAACAGCGTAATCGAGTTACATTAATTATGCTTCCCTTCCCGTGTTAACGGTCCGGCGAGTTCGTTCGTGAAAAAACATACTCGCTGATCCATCCAGCCGAGCCGAGCGTCGGCGCTGCTCTTGTCTTTATGAATTTGGAGTAATTACCAAAATGTAACGAGAACGTGAAACGGTGAAAATTAATTTGGCCATTGTACGATCGAGCTCACTCGTGATATTTGCCGGAGTGTCTCTCCCACCGGGTTATAATATTCCCGATGTAATTGCATGTTAATTAATGATTATACCCGACGGGACGCGAGCCGTGTGCCTGTACCGCCGCTCCAAGACCGCAGCGAGTTTTTAATGAATTATTTTTCATCGCCGATGGTACTTCGTCCCAGGCTTTTGTTACTTCGTTATCGCCCCGCGGGGCTACGTGTTCGATCATACGTTTCATCGTGAATGTATTTCACTTTTTACATGTTTTTTTGTTTTTTTTTTCGTCTTTCTATTCGCTATGTGCGTGACTTACACAAGGCTACGAGTTGAGCGTGTATTGCCGTGCACATGCATTCTATCAGCGCCGTCTACCGGCCAGCTCCGACCCAACTTGCACACCCATGCGCATAGCGAATACGATCCTTCATCATTTTCAATGTAAACAAAGATCCATTCCCAAACAAAGGTTTTATTGTGCACACATCGTGCGTAGTTAGCGCGCAGTGTTCCGCGTTCTGCTCGTCACAATAGACTCCGATCATCCTGCGTCCGTGTACAAAATAATTATTTAAAACAAAAAATTGAATAACGGATGTTTATTCGAACCAAAATTCCCTTCCGGCTGATCGGCTTTAACCATTCTCGTACGGTATCCTATTTCGACGAGTACCTAGCATTTGCCAAGACGCAACCTTCGAACGATTCGAATAACAAATTGATGTGGTGAAAAGAAGCTGTACAAATTCACAGGCCTTGAAGTGTTGTTTTTTTGATAACGCAGAATATTTATTACAACATCCGTATCGTTTTCGTTCTTATAGGAAGGCATGGTCGTTTGCTCTCGGTAGAAAGTCCTCCGTACTTCGTACCGAGAACGTGTTTCACTCCACCTTAAGGTGAGGTCGTAGGTACTCGAAGGTGAATTGGTTTTTTTTCGCGGTAGAATTTTTATTCCACAGCCCTGTGGAATTTCCGGACACAACAATCTTCGGAGATTCGCGTTACCGACTTATTCATAGAGAATATATCGGATAAAAATCGAATTCGTGGAAGTTTTCGGCTTCCCATTTCAGTTTTCACCTCGAAGGACGAGCTCAGTTAAAACGAGTTGTCCGCCCTTCCTCCCCGTCTGATTCGGACCCGATCAATAACAAAAACTGCAACGAATCTTTTTCTCTCAGGTGGTGAGCATTTCTGGTTGAAGTGCAAATTCTTTCATGAAGCTGATGTCAATACAGGTTCATGTAACGGTTTGCTTTTTAACGGTTTTGCTGTAAATTATCTGTAAATAATCGGCAGCGTTAAAAAAATAATTAGAGTTTTCTTTACCGACCGCGATCCTCACCAGGATCGCAGATAAACCGGCGCAGATAAATAAGTAGCCAACAGCAAATTTATCCCCTCATGAACAGCGATGTACCAGACTTTCCATTTTTACCGGAAACCCCGTAAAAAGCTGCAATCAAACTTAATAATTCCCGCGATTCCCAAAATCGCAAATACGAGTGCTCGCTCGCTCGGGCCGGAAACAAGTGGCCAATACTGAGTCGCCGTAAAATTGAATAATTCCATGACATTCGCAACACTACCGCCTTTCAATGACCATTCGAAGCTGCCGGTTCAGTTCTTCCCGTGAACTGCGTTCGCCGACGATTAATGAACGTGGGAGTGGAGAACGCGCCGGCGGCGCTCCGAATCCGTGTTCGCCGCTCATGCGAAAAATGAGTCGGATTAACGCACTATCGTTACGTACGCGATAAAACGATAAAAGCGAGATGGAACGCTCGATGAGGGTACATCGAACGGTCGAATTGGCCCGTAGAAAATTAGCGCGTTTATCGGGAGGGGGACGAGGATCGAAATTATGGGAGCCCTCGCGGTTTCCGCGAAGCCCGCAGTCCGGCAGATTTGACCTCGCGGTTATAAACGTTCCGAGCGCGGTCCTCCCCTCATTTACCTCAGCCGACAAACGAGCGAACGACGCAGGGGCGGGCTTGCGCCCGACAATGCCCATCAGGTGGACAGGTAATACGAGCTGCTCTATTCCGCCGTGCTTTCGGTTCGTTTATATCCCGAACGAGTCCGAAGCCCGCTGCGCGGTGGATTAAAATAATACACCGATGGCTTTGCTCCGCCCGATTTACCCTCGTTCTACCGGATGAAGAAGATTCGCCACTTGCATATTACACACGCATTGGTGGATGATAATCCGTATCGTGTAACGGCGAATATTCCTGAACAACCGACGCAACTCCTTTGTCCTCGCGGTAAATAATTCGTGCAACATTTTGACGAGAGAATCGTGCCCCGCAAACCGATGTATTTAGCTCTCGTTTTCCACTCCGTCCTCACGGGTAAACCTTTGTTTCGGTGAAAACAGAATTATAATTGTACGAGGCTGAAGGGAAATGAGGGATCAACGATGAACATTTAATTCGTATACACATTAATGTTGTATACATTTATATGTATACGAATTATGGCATTGTAAAAATAAATAGTATATTCAATGTACTGGAACTCGACCTTTGTTTACATTGCTCACATTAATTAAAGGTTGATTTACGTTTTCGGTAAAATAAAAATACCAGATGTTAAAATTAAAAACCTTTCGCCTGAAATTAACAAAAATGTTCATAAAAGATAGAAATTTTACTGTAAAAGTGCAATGCCCAAGTCTTTGAAATTTCAAAAACAGTTCATGTAAATAAACTTCCAACACCGTTCATCAATTTTCTAGTAAAATTTTGTAACTGTGTATGTACATACACTGAGGGAAGAATCTGCGAGAAATTACCATAAATCTGGCAAAAACTGACAGAACTCGTACTTACACGACCGGAATACCTCGGCATGACAAATGAGAAACGTCCAGATTATCGATTACCGACTGACCAGATGACGAGGGTCTTGATCAGATTTTCAAACAGAACAGACGTGCGAGAGTTCGTCCACGAGGTATTTGGCTGCTATTGCGCCCAACAATATCCGTCCCAAAACCAAATACACGCGTTATTAATTCGCTCGGTCTTTACAATGTACAGAAGCACGATAATATAAACATGTTTTATCTCCGATTTAGCGCGAATCGGGTTCGATGAGTTGTGCCGGCGGGTTAATGATTTGTTTGATGATGATTGCCCCAACCTCGTCCGCCATTGCTCACAGCATAAGCGAGGATTTCAGCTGGTCCCACCCAGGGCCGAATTCTCTTGGTATAACCGGATCATTCGATATAATTCGGGGTTAACGCGAATCGCCCTGGCTCATTTGGTATGGTTGTATGCAAACAGCCGGTACGCAACCCCTAGGCAATCGAGTTTCCCCGGTGGGAGAAACGTCGCTGAGCCCACGAGACGGCGGCCACCGTAGAAGCGGAGCGTTGTGGGGCGGAAGCCTCACCCCACGCTCCTTTCCTGCGGCTCGACCCCCGCGGGCACTTTCCGTTTATTTGCTTTGATTCCAAGTTTCCGGTAAGTTAGTTAGCCCAAGCCTCTGTGCTCTCGGTTTGCTGTTGCTCCTCCTCATCCCCGCGCCATATACCCACTTCCTTTGGAGTATCATCGCCTCGAGAACGTTATACCAAGCCCAAAACTGTTTGGATGATATTTCCACTGGTAACGCGAACCGAACTGATTTCCGTCCCTACGGAACTTTGTGTAAACTCGCGAGATAATCGCAAGTCCCGTCTAATTCATCATTGCGCCGCGATACCGTAAGTAGTTTAACGTCTAGACGCGATTAATTCTGTTTGCTTTAGTATAATAAAATTTAAGAAAAATAGTAAAAACTTGTGAATGAGATTCCAAGATTACTTCCGCATAGATTTTTCGTCCTTCGTTAAATCTCGTCGCAGGTGATAGTTTGCTGACCATTTTTAGCCTCAACTGAGAGGAAGCTGGGCGCAAAAATGCACTGAAAAAAAAATTAATGACCAGTAAAATTCGTTTCCAGGCTGCCCAAGAATAAAATGGTTATTGCAATTCCACTTTCAATTCTTACAGTTCCATACGGCATTGAAACGATAACATGTCACCTTGACAATCTTGCCGTCGTTTTTTCAATATCATACGGAATTGTAAGAATTGAAAGTATAATTGAAATGAAAAAAAAAATTCTCTGACAGCCCGCAAGCCAATTTTTTCAGCGTAGTATGGAAGCAATATTGAAATTTAATTTCCGGTTTTTTTTATTTCGGTTTAAACGTTTTTAGCGCTTCATTCGTCCTCCATTCGGAACGACGCTTAATGCCTGTATCGCGTTAGGGCTAGTTACACAGTACAGTGAAAAGATCGGTCAGGCATGCGCAAGGCCACAGGTGTTTCGTTTCGGTTTGATTAATTAATTCATTAATTAACCGTCCGTGGGAGCTTTAAATGATGATGGCCTGGCAGAAGCTAAGCTGTGCGAGAAGCAGCGCTGGTAATAGTAGCGCGAGCGTCACAAGGGTTGGTTACTCTCGTATATTATAATACACCCTCGGATAGAAATGAGAAAACCTTTTTGACGTCAAAGTAGTTCAAGTTTTCGACAAATAAAACAAGGGAGCTAAATAAAGTGACGCGGAGCCTACAAAAATTTCTCATTATAATGGATGAAGGCAGTGAGTGGTGGAAACATTTTTTTCACGCACTGAAAAAACCACTGCTCGAGTGTGTCGAACAGTTTTTTACTGAATTTAGAAAAAAAAAATGTTAATAACTATTTTTCATGGCTCTTTTCACCCCTGCGATCAAAGTGCGCAAAGTCACTTTACCAATCATGTTTGCTAAATTTTGAACCTACAACCGGTCTGGCACCTTGAAAGACCTGTGTATGCTGCATAAAACCTGACGTATCGATCTCCCAATAAACTAAAAAGTATTTATAGCAAGCGGAGTTACGCAACGATTTAAAAAATGCATGCTTAAAATATGTGCGGTCTGTTCTGAGGATTAAATCTGCGCAAACTTTCTCTTTGAAAAAAGCCCAAAAAAAAATTGTATAGTAAATAGTTTCATAGTTAGGAGCGATAAAACTTTTCCGCCAATGAGATTGCTGTATCGACTGGAATCTGCACCTGCTCGTATCTAAATAAATGCACACTTTACGAAACATCTTCAAAGGCAATGTTTAGTCAGCTTTGACGGTGAATACGAACTCACGCTTTTTTTTGCAGTATATGTACATATATATTTTTTCTTTTTTATTTAGCGCCACCGCATGCATATGTGCGTTTCGATTTTCATGGTAAACCCACGCAATGAGCAGCTCTCTACCATACCGATTTTGTTTTTGTCCCCGAATAATGTCCGGCAAACACGCCGCTAATTATTGCGCCGCTCACTATCGGTGCGCTTTCCTTTAGCATTTTCTCTCGCCAGCCCTCCCGTAGGCGGTGTATGGACGATAGCCGCCCGTAGCTATCGTCCCACGTTCTGCCAGCATTGCAGATTGCCTCGGTCGGTGAACTTTACCATGGTCAGCGCCAGTATCAAATTTTCAACTACACACACAAAAGCCTCAGGGTTTATAACAGCTTCAGGGCTTGTTCGGGCACTCGCCGTTCGGTGGAAAATCTCGCCCGAACCGCGAATAACCGTCCGTGCATTTTCTCGTTTGGTGGCATATTTTTGGAAAACAGTAATCCGCCTCAAAGAATAGTTACCGTGTCGGTTACGTCGGCGCTGTGTACCGATGAAGCCATCCTTTGCGCGTTCGTCCGATTTATTTTTGTCAGTTTTATTTCCATTTCACAATCAGATGCGCGTCCAAATTTAAAAAATCGTAACAGAATCCGGAAAATTCGAGAATCAAGGCTGTAAAAAAAAATCGTGTGAAATTTAACGTACCGGACTTGAAGGTTTTATGCAAAGATTGGTACATCATAATTCATGTACAATTATGATGAAAAATTAATGTTCAGTGGATTGGAAACACTTTATTTTAAACGATTTGCTTCAATTTTACTATAAAAGTACTTTGATTTTAATAATTTACTTCAATTTCCATGAAAAAGTATATCAATATTTAATCACAATTGTACATTAAATTTCATGAAGCAGCTTTTGCATAAAAACTACCAGTCTGGTACGTTAAATTTATGATTTTTTTACAGTGCACAAAAGGCTTGCGGAGTGTTTCAGAGAATCCATTCGTGGCCGGGCCGCGTAGGTGCTCGGAAGCCCGTTTCCCAGGGACCTGCGGATGGTTAATGATTACGCATGCAGCTACGGATAATTTATCCCCAGATCTACGAACTATCGAGCCGCGTTTCTCTGTTTCGCTGGCCGCGTGCGTGTGCGTGTGCGTGTATTCGCGCGAGGCTCGGTGTGGCTTTCGGCTCGAAGCTGGCATGCGACTGCCTCATTTGCTCGTATCTTCGCACAGGTTACCGCGGTGGGCGAGGATTCCTCGCCGTGCGAGCCGGGCAGGCACCTGAACAACCCCTATTTCCGTGCGGCAGCTTTGGCGTTCTCCATTCTCCGCACCGGGAACCCGTTGTCGGACACGATCTGCCGCGCGCCAATTACTCGCTCGGAATATGACACTCGGCGGCGCGCGGTTCACCCGACATCTTCGCCCTCGGTTTTGAAAATTCAAATTACCGTTGTTAATAGTCGTACCGTTCCAAGAAAAATTACGCGTAGAATATACGTACCGATGTATTATGAGCCCTGCGGTTTGTTCATTTTTTCTTCTTGTTTTTTTTTTCTAAGTGAGTGAGTTAAGTGTCGAGTCGCGGACCCTCGTCGGCCACTCTCGCGCTCGTCCCTGAGGGACGATAAAACCATCTTGCACCGTATTCCGCCAGAACGGAAATGATACCGCTGTTCGCGCGACCTCTTCCCTCCGCCCCTCGCCCCAGTACCATACTTTGAGTGAAGTTTACGACGTGTCACGCGGGCCTGGTCACACGATGGCATGCCCGACGGAAGCGCAGGACGGCTTTCCGCTTCGTTCGCTCCTTCTGTTCCCCGACGCGGTCGCGGCGCCGACAGAACTTACCTCTGAGGCCGTGACGACTAAAGAAGAAAGAAAAAGAAGAAGGAATGACAATCCCGAGTAGAAATTTTCCCGCGTCACTTCGGGCCCTGATAAGGTCCTGATAAGGCCTTATCTGGACCCGATGTAACGCTCGAAAATTTCTACTCGGGATATAGCCAACGAGGTTGGTATTGGACTGTGCTGCATATCAACACTTATCTTTCTACCGTCCGTTCCTCTTGGTGAACCGAATACACCCTTACGGAAACGCGCTGCCCGCGCGGCGAAAGTGCCGACGTAGCACTGGCAAACCAACGACTATACGGTACTTCGTGTGACCTCATTGATATTCCTGAAATCCAATCGGCGTTTATGTGTAAGGTTCAATTTCGACTTATCAGGAAAGAAAAACATTGTTCGCCGAACGACAAAACAAAGTTACATGAAGTTTCCTCAGCCCTAAGTGCGAACTTGCGCGAGACTTGGTGAGCTCCGTCGCTTCCGCGTTCGTCAGTGATCACCCGCGAATACAATGAAAATCGGTGTTCTAATCGTTTTACCGACACTTCGCCCTCTTCTTTTATAGCGAAACCGGGGTTCGAGCGAAAAAAAAAAAAAAATCGCACGTTCACACAAAGCCTCACTTTTCGATGATTAAAAGGACGAGCGTAACGAAAAATGAAACAAAAGTCGTGGCCCCAAGACGGGATAATCGCGGTTGGTATCGCAAAGGGTTCAAAGACGTCCGCACCATCAATGGTTGAGAGAGGAGGGACAGATACACGGGGGAATGACGCGTACAGGGACGCGCAGAGAGGATGGGACAGGGAAAGCGTGCTTTCGGTCGACAGCCCGGAGGCTTGGAAGCGCGTCGTCATTAGCGAAGTACCGCTGCGGAACTTAAACTGCGGGAACGTTGCTGCACACACCGAGCGACGGTACGCTTTGGGGGGAGTCGGGAACGCAAACGTCCCTTCGTAGTCGTCACGTAAAGGGAGCACGGGCTGAAATATGTATACCAAAGGGAACTGTAGTGCGAAAGTTCGTTTCTCTCTTTCGCTCGGTAACGGGGCACAGAGACTCAACGAAAACCACTCGAGACCCCCTCGACCACGCGCCGTTACTTTTAATACCGTCCGCCCTTCTTCTTTCCGAAACTGTACGGCCGCAGAGCATCTATTCACCTCCCTAGATTCGTCGTTCTCTGCTTAGTGAATTT
This sequence comes from Amblyteles armatorius, assembly GCA_933228735.2. Lineage (NCBI taxonomy): Eukaryota > Metazoa > Arthropoda > Insecta > Hymenoptera > Ichneumonidae > Amblyteles > Amblyteles armatorius. Next base: position 14,323,471 of record OW121689.1, on the reverse strand, counting down.
TCTCACCCTCGCCGATCTGTTGTGCGATGCGCCACACCGTTTGGTGCGCCCGCTATCGGCGCTGCAGTTTGTCAGCAGTCGCGCGTCTGGAGCAGTTTATTATTTTCCTTTTAATCGTGGAAATGAGATGCAAAGGAACGAGGATTGTCTTTCCGGGGTTGAAGAGACACGAAGGAGGAATGGGTGCATGTAAGGTGATTTAATCGTTGTTGCAGGATTAACGAAACAGTTTTTACTCTGGTATCTAAAAACAATTCGTTGATTATAACTATTTAATTAGTTTTGTTGGACAGTTCCATTCCGTCATGCGTAAAGCGGCATTATCGTCAATCTCGTAATTCAGCGATTAGCCATTAACCCTCTTTGCGTCACGGTGGGGCATAGATTAGGGTGCTTAGAAGTCCCAACCTCTTTCGCAACCTCTTTCGCTCAGTTAACAATTTTTTGAACGAATTTCTTAACACGAAATACCAGGGTTTCGTTTTATGGTTTCAAAATGTACCAGTAAAAAAATTTTGCACCTTTTACAACAACGTAATGTTCACAAACCTCCGCAATTTTTAATTTCTTCATTTTCCCATCGCACAAGGCAGCTCCAGTTTTGCAAAACATAAAGAAAACTACGAACCAAAATTCCAAATGACACGGGATATAAAAGCACACATTTTTATAAATAAAACCTAAACAAACGAGCTTGTTTAAAATTTACGAAACAATTTTTTACTTTGTATGGTTCGGAGGGTTAATCCATGGCACATTTCTCATTTTCCACGGTTCACGTTGCCCTCGCAACAAATGTCGAGGGCGCGGACACCCGAGCGACGCGACGGAGATCGAACCTGGCATTCGCAATTCCCCGTCTGGGCCGCCTTTCCAACGGTGTAAGAAAGTTTGAATGCCCGACTCGAATTCGATTACTTCCAATTTCGAATTCATCGACACCCGACTCCGCGGAGCTGAATGGTTTCCGGGGACAATCTCCCCCGGGTGCCACGAGTATACCGCTGTACCTAATCCCTACTGTGTTAGGTGGCTCCGTACGGGGCGTTACTCGTGAGCAGGCTGCTTTCAATGCTCCCGGTACTCGAGACTCTCCGGGCACGAAGGGGTTGAGAGTGAATGCTGGCTGGCGTTGAAACCCGGGTTTTCCCTTGGCGAGACTGAAATCATTACTTTTTGGCTCTGCCCGGAACTGACTGGGGCGCGCCGGATCGCATAGTCTTTTTTGTCTGCTCTCCGTACCCTCGCGCGTTCCCAGAGTACTGTGCTCCGGAGTCACGGAGGATGAAGGGTAAAACCGAGTGAAGTGAACGAGTGAATCACGAGCGAGAAAGTACGTTCGCACGGCGCAATCTGAATGCATCGCCGACTGGTATTGATGCACTTCGCAAGGGTTGAGCTAGGGTCGCGAAGGGGTTTCCGCACACATCAACATATATATATATATTTATTCTCGCACTCTGACTCCGGCTCCGCGTCACCCTTTTACGGCGCGGAATTCGGAATCATGGAGCTTCGAGGCGCATGAAAATGTATTACAGTGAACATGGCTCTAAATGAACGGCCGTGAAAATTGAGACTTCTCAAGTTTCATCCAGGCCGGCGTGATTTCCATGCCGAATAGCGATTGATCGGAAAATTCCGCCATATATTCATTATTATGTTTATTTTATTAATTGGGAGTTTTTATTTTAATTTTTTGAAATTTTAATTAACGCTTTTCATCAGCGCGCTTGTTCGCCAGTCACCAAATTAATTACGAACAGCCGCCGAATTTTTCGCTTCGCGTAGTTATATCGGCTCCATCCCATTATAGACTCAGTTCTTTTTTCTCTTTCGTTTTTCTTCTAATAATCAGGAGACCGTTGTCCAATTAGGAAACGATAAATCGAGACTGCCGCTCGCGTTAACGTGGAGCCTGTGTACGTACTACGGTGCCGCGTAACTATTACTATCTCCCTTTTACCGAAAGGGAAACGTCCGGAAGCCAGCAGTAGTTTCAGCATAATGGCGTGCGGGCCAAGTTAGCGCGGAAGATTGAAAAGTTAGAGGCGCGCAAACTGGGTACGCGTAGCGACTGCTCCGCGAGTTAAACGGAACTTGCACGTAAACGGTCTTAAATATATGCAACCGTCTGCCTACACACAGTCACGTACCGGCGCACGCACACTAGCACGGTGTCTGGCGCGAAACACCGCGCACACCGGCAACAATGAACTTTCCTCGGGAGCAAATAGAATCTGTGTCTATCGCGAATTTTCTACAGATGCGCACGGAACTTGCCCTGTTCTTCGATTTTGTTATTTTCATTCAGTGGGATAATCAATTTTAGAGCTCGGCAGTACACCCAGAAAAAAAAACGAAGAAAATTTGTCACGAACGTCCGTAACGTTTTTGTGCTTGAAAGGAGGCATGGTCGTTTGCGATTGGCAAAAAGTCCCCGGTACCTGAACGGTTAATATAGGATCATCCGTCTAAACTTTTCAATAAGTATAATTTCAACGGGAATTCATCTTTAAATGAAATTTTGTAAAACACATTTTTATGATTTAAAAAAAAATGAAAAAGCAGTGAAGAATAGATTAAAAAATAGGCTCGAAACGACGAATCACGAAAATTTCAGTTAGCGATTTTTTACAATGAAAAAGCCATGTGCAAATTACTTTGCCCCTGCCCCATTTTTTTTTTTTTTTTTGCACTTTGCCCCTGATCAATTTTGAGTACAGTTCGATGAGGTTTTGTGCTCTCCAAACTAGTAACGCGCACGTCGATACAGTTGACATTTTGGAGGAAAAGTGTTCCATGTTCGTAACTGATAAACGGAACGACGGAGACTTTCTTCTTGCCAACAACGCCAATCTTCTCCGAACCCATCTACAAAAACGCGGCCATCATCTTGAACCAATTTTCTCTAAGATAAGAAGGTCTCATCGCCGGTGATCACGCTTTTTGTTTAATTTAATCAACTCGCATCGTTACATGGCCGATGACTACGGCGTCTGCACGTACTTTTGTCCCGAAAAGTGGCACGAAATATCGTCGATCCCCCGAAAGGCCGAGACACCTCCGCAGAATGTCGCGCGCACACGTCCTCCCGCCCGGAGACGCGCGCCATATTCAAGTGATATTTCCGCCGGAGGTAATATAAATAGCATAAAAACTTGAAATGAAAAAGTTTTCATGAAAGTTGAGAACGAGTAAGTTGCGCGATCGGTGCCGAGGCGGCCCGGCAAAGGTAAAAGAGCCTTTTGCGTATTAAAGGAAGCAATTTCCCTCACGTATTCCACTTTTACACTTCCCGGCATCTCCCGGACGCTCGGTACGTTCGCCCTCCGTGTAACTCGAGTATCCGACGGGCAAATGAAGTGCAGTCGAAGCCGCACCAAATCTCGCGGGATTCGCGGGTGACCCCTTGACTCGGCGCGCAGGCTTTCGCTTTCATCTCGTTTTTTTTTTTCCTTATCCTTTCGCCGTTTCATCGCGACTTCTCCGAATTACAAATCGTCTGGCGAGCGACGCGCAAAGTATTCTCCGCCTCTGGCCCCCGGTTATAAGTCCGATACGTACGTCCACGTACTCGCCGCTTTCGGTTCACTCGCTGGTCCAAAAGTTGTGCGGTCGCAGTCGAAACGATGGGACTTCCAGCGGCGTTCGCAGTCGACCTGGGCATCGTTTGCGCAATTCCTGAAAGAGGCTTTCCCAGCTTTGCCCCTGGCATTAGGTCTCTGCCCCTGGTTTTACGTTCGGACCGAGGGAGTTTCGAAATTTCTGAATATTTCGGACAGCTTTGCCCTTCCCCCACCCTCGCCACGCGGGCTTCGAACGGAATTTTCGAATTGTGCTGATTACAAAATCGTTCCTGTTCATTTGATCTTCGTCAGTCCTGTTTTGATGTTCGACGCGAAACGCGCTCGCGGGCCAGTCTTGTGCTTGTTCTTTCGTTGCTTCCGCGGCCCTTTGACCCTTCAATAAAATGATCAAATAAAACGGAGAGTTCGCCCCAAAGTGCCTAATTAATGTGGAGGAAATGCAGATAAACGTTTTCCTTTTATTCTTTACGCTCTAATGGAAGCCGAGAGGTCTTTGACAAGAGTTCCGGACCAGCGGAAACGCATGATTCAATTAAGGAAATGCTTTTCAATGGTGTTTATCCACAATCCTCCGTTCATTTCGCATCCCGTAATTTCATTGCTCGACGATGTGAAAGGGAACGATGGTAAAATTGAATATTTTCCCTTGTTTCAAAGAAATTGAGTTAACGTGCGGAAAATAATAATTTTCTGTGGATGGAAAAACTGCGGTCGTTGAGTGGCTACCACGGAAGAATTACACGACTAGAATTTTCATCCCGTGGCTAAATTGATCTAAACATTTTTTTATTTCTTCTTGCCGATCTTCAGCGTGTCGCTTTAGACGAAATATCCGAGCATTACTGATTCAACGGTCTTCCCTTCTCGGCTTAAAAATCCGATGCACGTAGGCGTCGAAGATATTATTCGAGCGAGGTTTCCATCTGCCATCCGGTTATTCGCACTTCGGTTGCTGCGACAATATCGCGAGCCACTAAGTCATAGGAGAAGCGTATAAATATCTCGGCTACATCGAACAGAGATCGATGAATTTATACCCGATACGGGACACTCCCGCATGCAAACTCCGTGTATTGGCGTCGCTGTGCACTCGCAGTAGTTATATAGCAGATGAGAAGATTTCGGGAAATACCGAGGCGCATGCTGCGGGACATCTGTGCCGGAACGCTGAACAGGATGGTTCGGTGCTGAGCTTGCTTGATTTACGGTAATTGCGCGCAAGGGAGACTAGCTGTACCTAGGCGAGTCTTGCGTTCGCTCTCCACTCCCCCCCTCCCCCCCCCCCCCCCCTCGCTCGTTTACCCGTCTCTCGACTGCTTAAGTAGCCGAACGTAGTTGCCGGACGAACGCGCGCCGCTTGTGGAGCTTCGCCAACGACTTAATCCGTCGACTTAACGAGAGGAGTGGCGAAGAGGAATTAAGTTGAGTGGGGAGAAGTCAGGATTTCTGAGATTCAGGAACCCTCGACAACGTTACACGTGTTGCTTATAAAGATTTCTCCGAGATTGCTCCATGACGTCCCGAACGCCGACGTCCTAGCGTCTTTTTTATCCTCGCCCGAACGGGCCGTAACAAAATTGCGTAATTCGCTCAACCGCGAGAGCTCGATTTTCTCACTGCGACATTCTTCTTCAACCCTCTGTTCTCTTGGAAGGAAACCTTGGAGTGGATCGGAAAATTCGTTCATGGTCAATCTTTTGCCCATTTTATTGTGCTCCTTAACTCACACTTTTTTATGAGTGTGTGACGTCACTTCCGGTCGAGAAATGAGATTCACCAACCGGAAGTGATGCGTTTCCGGTATGAAATCGCTTCCTGTAAAAAATCAAGGGTTTCAAACCGGAAGTGACGTCACGATGACATGTTTAAACATTTTCTGTGTGACGCGACCTCCGGTTTTAAAGTGAGCTTTTCGAACCGAAGGTAACGTCACAGAGAAAATACACAAATTTTCGCTGCCAATTTTTTCTTTTTCCGGTTACGGCAGAATCCCACCCGAGTAATTAGCTATGCACCTTTTTTATTGAGCGTTCATTATCCCCAGCATGGAAAATGTTTCGGCGGAGTTTACTCATACATTTTTCTTTATTTTATTTTATTTTTTTACGAAAATCTGATTATGCCTCGACCGAACGTTGCGAAAGGAAGATGTTTTTTTTATTTTTATTTTTTTTTCCGTTGCTCTGCACACGCGCAACAATTCGCCGATTGACGCAGGGTTAATTTGCCTCGCGCGTACGAGGAGTCTATATCTTTAGTCGACTCGTCCCGGCGACGCTGTTTTTCGGTGGCCACTTAATTGGCGCACAATCGAAGTCATGATTACCGCGTCGAATAGCGTCGATGGCGCAATTCGATTGGACCTGCAGATGGAACCGTGCGCCGGGACCGTGGCGTCAGTGCATCCAGATATCGAGGCAGCAAAATGAAATCGAATTTTGCGCTCGAATACGACTCGAGCCTCCCCGATTTGGTTTATCAATTTTCCGAACGTTCCGACCGATCCACGCCGGCCAACCCCCAATTTTTTTCATTTTTTATTCAACCTCCCTCAGTTCGGCTCGCCTTGTCCGCCATACACCGTTCAGTTTCGAAGGCAACGGTCCGCGGAAAATAACGTTCGTTCGACTCACCTTTCCCTCCGGCCCACCGTTTCGTCCGGCCCAAAGCTACCCTCCAGGTCAGCCCGCACAAATCGGGCGACCCCCGTCACTCCGCCCCGTCGAAGCTTCCGCGCGTGCGTGTGTTTCGTGAAACGAACCGATTCGAACTCGCGCTGCTAATCCGCTTTTCCTCGACGCCGTATTAATTTGCGAACAAAGCGGGAGAGGCTGCGGGCGTTCCGGCCACTCCGCCGATAGACGACGCCGCTCCGCTCGTTCTACCCGTGTCCTTTCTGTGTCGCGACACTGTGTGTATCGTTCGCGTACAGAGTTCGGAAATTAGGTATGGACCAATGGTTTTGTAGTTTGAACCCCGGTGACCGAACCCTCCGGCGTATCCACCGAGCGCGGGAATCGCCGCTTCTTGTCGCCGATATGGACAAAACAGTATCGATGTACACGGACGATACGTATCGGTTGCATGTTTCGAATATCGCTGCGACACCGGTCGGGTCTCTCGCGCGCGATATAAAACGGCGCGCTCGAAAAACCTCTCATTTCGCTGATCCCAGCGACCTCGATGAACTTTGAGGGGATTCTATTTTTGGATGCTAAATTGCTGGGGTTTGCGATACTGCCTACCCCCCCCCCCCCCCCCCCTCCCCTCCCCCACCGACCCTCCCATCGCCAAGATTTTTTGCCTGGCAAGTCATTTTCACCGCGATTCATCATACAACGTTTATTTTCTTCGTTCTTTCTGGGGCATTCGTTCAGCTGTTTCGCACTCGAACGAATTTTCCGACAATCTTTATTTCCCTCTCACGGGATTATCCGATGGCCTTTTCACTGAAATTTCTCGTCCCGTGTCGCTTTCTTTCGACACGTTTCGGCTTCGAGACCGACGATAATACATTTGTTTGGTATGATCGCGGTCGACGAAAAATGTACGACACGTTCCGAGTATACATTTTTTCTGGGGTACAAAGAACTGTACATGAAAGAACTTTCGTTTCGAATAACGAAGTTTCGCGCGCAGCTTCAAAGACGAGCGTCGGTGCGATCGCGTTGCAAGCTGTGCACGGTGATAAAACTGCCCGGCGGTGATAAAAGGCGTTGAATTGTCGTGTAAATTATCGTGTGAAGTAGCGTATTAAATTATCGTGGCATAAACGTCGGTTCCAACATAGCTAATGATGGTACACTGAGAAAAAGAAATGGTTAGACACGACGACATTGTTGTTCTTAAACGATTGATTAAAATTTCGAATCGATTGCATATTAATAGCACAGTAATTTGCGCTATTGCATATTCACTCTAGCAAGTTCTTACTAGAAAATATAGTAATCGGTGACGTCGCTTCCGCGGACCGTTTGTTTTAGGTTTGTAGGTTATATAGAGGCATATTACGTGGATCAGATTATTTTTATGTATACATGCGTAAAAAAATGTGATCGACGAAATTCTAACTTTGAATGCACGAAGTTTTAAGGTTTATCCACGAACCTTTAATGTTAATCCCCGAAATTATAAGGTTTTTCCACAAAATTCTTAGCCAGGTATGCAAAATTTTGCCAACCCGCCGTCTGGAAAAGTTTCATATGGGTTCGGTAAAAATTGCTATTGCCCAAAATGAAAATTGCAAATATCGCTGGCGGTGGCGCTGGTGTGCCATATTGCCCCGCCGAAATTTACCATGTCACTCGGTAGTTTTCCCGAGATCCGTTTCTCGGAGTGCTTACAAACCCCCAGCCGCCGAAAGGGACGGCCTTACAGATATCCGGACGTCATCGCTGCCCTTCGAGGGCTATATCGCGCATACTTGTACAGCACAGTTCTGGAAGGCTCGGAAGCCCCCAGCCACGGACGCGGGTTTTCTCGGGCTGAGCTAGGTTGCCGTTGCACCCTCGGGTCCGTATTAATGATATAATATTTCTTTGATTCAGCGAGCGAGAGCGAGTCGGTCGAGCAGTTTCGTTCTCGCATTTCCTCTCTTAACAACTTCGGCTCACCGATCGTCAGTGTCTGGCGGAGCCTCGAGTATCCTCACCGCAGCCTCTGCCTCCCGCGAACAGCAAAGGAGATGAGGCGAGCAGGGGAAAGACCTCCGTTAAGCAGGCGGAACGGTAGGAACGAGTTCAAGCGTAGTTTCAGCCAGGAGAACCCGTTTCGCGTCCCTCATAGCTGGGATAAATTACATTCATATTCCACCCTCAGCGAGCAGGACGAGGCGCGCGGGGAGGGGGGGGGGGGAGGGGGGGGGGGGTAAGAGAGGGTGACTCTGTTATACCGGTGGACGAAGGAATCTGGAGGAGGAGAAAGTACCCTCGCCACTCGCCAAACTCCTCGTCCTCTCGTCGCGTTCTACCCTCTTCTCTTTTCATTCCCGTCCTCGGTTGCGCATGGACAGCCCGGGCCGGTGGCGCTCTCACTTATTTAAATCAGAAATAACTCTTGGTTGACTCGGTTGCGGAAGTACCGGCAACGACGAGCGTTGCCTTGCTCAACGTTTAAGCCGCGGTTTCGGAGACCACTCCGCTTCCATTTCATTCCGTCGTACGACATGACGTGGAACCATCGATACCACCCTCGCGGCGGCTTGTCTCGTTATGGTCTTTTAGCTTATTTTTTTTTGCTTACCCCGCCTCGATGCAGTTTGGCATTCCATGACGGAAATAAGGAAAAATTCATAACTGTTGTACAAAATAATTTCGGCAACGGGTTCTCCGAGGTGTTTTCATGTGAAAACATCTTTGATGGAATTTCTGAGTGCGGATTTTTTGGGAAACGGATTAGGGTCAGACTGTCTCAGAATCAAAGTCTCCTCAATCCTGTTCTCCCGAGGAGCTTCCAACCCATGGGACGGCTTATCACAATTAGGTCCTGAAAGCGGTTTTCCTAGAAGCAGTTTTCACGTATCTTCACTCGGTAACTCAATTTGCTCGCTACTTTTCGCACACATAAACAAAATCTATCGTACATATGTCGTAAGCAGTTTACCAAAGAAATACATGTGAAAAGTTCATCAGCGAAAATCTATATGAGAAATGTATTTTCGTACACCATCGCCATATTTATCTTACCGAAGCCCGGATAAATGTCTCAAGGCTGCACAATACAGGCTGTGTCTACCTAAGAGTTGCAATTGTTTCGGCAGCCGTCGTGAATTTATATATCTAGCCCGGCGTCCCGCACCGGCGAATCTCTACCGTAACGAAGTAAAACTTTTTCCCGTCCTCCTCCAGCGAACCCTTTCAGAAGCTTTTCTCAAGGTAACTCTCACCGAAGGTATAGCTTTGAAATGGTGAAGAGACGCACCTCACTGAACGGTTGAAGAGGTTGGTGAGGTCCAGCGAGAATCGCATAAAAGGCCACTCCTCAGAGTTAAGACTCGTTGTTTCCAATTCTGTTATTACAGTACCTTTCTCTTCGGCGGACCCTCTTCTCTATCCAGACCCTTTATTTTTACCCAGCGATACGAAAGTTTTCGAGCGAAAAAAGGGAAGCCTTTCGTATTCATTACCACGAGAGTGTCGGCCTATTTTTTTTTTTTTTATTCCATTATAGGATATAATATTTCTTTGTCTTTTGTCGAGAGAAAAAAACTTTGCCTATTCTCGGTAACGTCGGTAACGAGCGCCCGACGCGGTATGATCCGGAGATTTTGTTAATCACCGAATCCTAATCGAGTACCGAGAGCGTCAAATTGTTTGAAAGAATGAGAATCATTCCTACACGGAGAAAAATAGTTCTGTTTCTCTAACAAAATATAGATCGTCAATAATTTATTGTTGTGGCAACAAAAGTATTTGGCTGCTGCAGCAAAACATTTTTTGCCACAGCAAAATATTTGCTGCCACAACAAAATATTTTGTTGTCCCTATCTTAACCAGGTAAATCAGTTATTGTAACAAAATTCTTGTTGTCCCAACAATTTTTATTTTCTCCGTGCAGCATTAACATTAAATACACTAAATAACAGTTAACAAAACTTCCTTTCCGATCTTCCGAGCCCTCAACACAGTCGCGAATGTTACCTGTTTGTTTCCCCCTAACTGCGATTCCGAGTTACAACGGATTTCGACGCGTGTCAACCGACGATTCGATTCGACGGTGTATTTACGGTTGACGTAGAGTACACAAACGGCAGAGGGGAAGTGGGATGTCAGTAATGTCGAATGAGCGAGGGAACCTGAGCTGGGTCGTGTGTAACCGTATATCCTGAAGTATGCCTCGGCCGTGCCGCGCGGGTAATCCTTGGCACGGGGAGTTGGGGGCTGCAGACCTGTGCCGGGAGGACCGGCCTTAAGGGGATAGCGTCGGTACCGCCCGTGCCCGGAGAAGAACCAGACAACGTGCACGCGACCGGCGGCACGACCACCACCCTCGTCCTTACATCCCGGCCCCTGCGAGCCCGGCACATCTATATCTGTATCTATAAAATAATAATCATCCCCCGGGAGCATCAAGATATACGATCCATAAGCATACCGCCTGCACCCTTGTAATGGGCTCGCCAACACTAATACCGAGCGATAGAACGTGAAAGGAAGGAAGCGCCCGCCCTGCGTGTCTGCCCGACGAATCTCAATGGACCTCCCTGAGCTCCGTCGATTCGTCCGAGTCTCGTTCGTATACCGACAAACCGTTGTCTATTTGTCTTTATCTCCCTTCCCCGTGGTGATTATAACGGTTGCTCGGGATAACCCGACTAAACGAGCTTCCCTAATCGATCACACATCTCATTCGAACATCCACTTCGGGCTCGAGTAATGTTGAGTTGCCTCCATGCATTTCCGGTCCCGCGCGCCCCCGTTTTTGGTCCGTTCGAGCGGTTCGATCAGTGGGGAGAAAGAAGGCAGGGGACGACGGTAAATGGATTCGTATTGTGGTCCAGCGGCACGGTTGGATCTGAAATAGTAAGAAAGTGGGACACGCCAAGCACCGCGAAGCTCGCACGTGCACGCGTCATCAACGCTCGACCGGCGAGCGGCTTCGCAGCGAAAGGTCTCTTTGCGAGCCTTTGCTCCCAATTGTTCGTCATCAGCGTCGATCGGTACTCTTGCGATTCCATTAGTGATTTTCCATAATGGTTTTTCTCCGGCGGTAATAGATAATCGACGAGACGTCACTCGTTATCGGCATTACTGCGGCTCGTTCCGTGAAATTTGCCTCCGAGCGCTGCGGACAAGGTCGTTCCGTTGGTCAGTGAAACCGGGAGCGTGTGGGATAAATGTGGAAGGTTGGTCCGTGAAAATTCTCGGGATCGATAAGTGGAATCAGCAGCTCCATCGCGAAACCCGCCTCCGCCTCTAGGACCGTATTAAAAATTCCTGCTGACGCGTAAGCTCCTTCGGAGCCGGGTCGATCTTAGGACTACTCAGACCTGCCCTGGGAACGAACGAAGTCGCCACGCAGCACACGCTTTTGGTCCAGAGCTACAATCCCTCGTAATACGAAATCCTTTTTGCCCCGAGGATGATAAATCCTACGTTCGATACTGTTGCGTATTGCTCATAGGACGCGGGTCTGCACGGGACGGGAAGGACATGATCGGAACATGTGGTCGGACCAAGAGCATTCATGCATGGGTTGACGTACAATCGGATTCTTTACTCCGCTGCGATCGTAACAAAATCCCATGAATTATCTTCAATCGCGAACGTCTCACCCGTCTCCATCTTGACGATCACTTCCATCCATCCATCCAACGCAATCTCGAGGTTTCATAAATCGTAACCGGCGCGACGGCCAATAAAAACGACGAGACGGTGGTGACAAAGTTTCCATCTCCATTCTCTGGCAGGGAACGTTCCGGTGGAATTCGTTTGGCAAGGCGAAGCCCGCACAGTCTCCGATGCAGAGCGACGACTCCGTCGAAGAGTCCAGAGTTTCGCAGTATCGGTCGAAGTCGTGGAACTTGGTACCGAGGTTGGAGAACCGAGCTCTCAAGGTACACGAAAGAGGACAACGTTGGAACGTTGTCTGGAAAAAAAGTATCCGTTAGAACAACTCCTTTTTTTCGAAACACGCTACAGCAGCCCCCACAATGCCACGAATCCCAATAAGGTGCCGAAAACATACGATTGCACCGAAACCCCAATTCCGGCGGCAATGCCCGAATCCTATTCCGCGACCACGACATGCCCGCGTAACTCTCGACCGCTTCACTCGCTTTGGCTGCTTCGCCGGACTCCGATCGATCTCCACTTCTCGCACTCGCCTTCCACCTGTCTCCCCTCCTCCCCGTCCTCGTTTTCTCCTGTAAGGTCGGAATCCACGCATCGTCGAGAATTCGGTTGAGTTTTACATTCACGAGTGGATTCCCGCTCCGCTACGGAGGGCCTCGGCATTCACTCCTTTCCTCTCCTTTCCTCTCCTTTCATCCCATCCGCATGAAAGCCCCGCCAACCCTTCCCTCTTTCCCGTGTAACCCACCCTTTCTCTGTGTGCCAGTGGCTCTTCCATCGCTACTCCACTGTACCCGCTCCGCTCTTCCTATACCGACGTCCCTCATTTTCCCTTTCGTGCGTGCACGGCCCTCTCAAAGCTCTCCCAAACGCTCTCGACAGGCTCCGATAGATTCTGGTTCGCAAACGCAATATTCTCGACGGTACGTACGCTTTCTGCACTGCTGTGTGCGTCATTACGGATGGAAACACGTTAACAGCGTTAGAGAGGCCCCGACGACTGTACGTACCGTGCCCGGGCGCAGTTCGTCCAGTCGGGACATTAATCGCGAAACGGGGACACTCGTCCGTCCACCCCGATAAGCTTCGCGTCCTCTTCGTACCCGTGTGTACGAGACTGTATCGCGAGCGGAGCACGACGGGCAATGATTTCGCGGGCTCGAAGTGAGACAGACTCGGCAAAGCTGCACGGGGATTGCGACGAGAATCGCGCGGGATGATTCGCGTCCGGCTTAACTCGATTTTACGAAACAAACCGAGGCCAGCCTCGTTGTCGTTTCCATTCGGTGCGGAGGGGCTGGGCCGGGGGTTGCCAGAGGGCGGCGCACTCGCGATTTCCCGATTAACGCTCGGCCCGCCATCCCGCTCCTGTGGCCTCCTCTCCGCGACCCCTCTCGCCCTTTCGATCCCATCGCACCGTGGAATTGTCGGTGATCTGCATAATATGCACAACGATTGCGAAGATGAATCGACGATGATGGGACTGTTTAATCCTGCTGAAATTGTCGTCGCGACTTTGCATTTTACGGAAATTTAATCGATGTTTGCCCACTCACCGGTGAGCTTACGGCTCTACGGTGGGGATGTTCTTGTTAATTGTCACCGGTTGAGGTGTTTCCGGCGCTTCAAACTAGTCAAATTAGTGGTACATTTTGAAAGTCGGTTACACAAACTTTTACGCATCTGTTCATTATAGTGGATCTCTATTTGTATTATGGTGGATGTTCTTAATCCAGAAAAATATTAATTGTAATGGATTTGCAAAAAAATTTAACTGGCTTGTGGTAATTTTCGGAAAGGTCAATATTCGTTCAGGTTTAGAAAAAATAATCCGTAATTTTTGCGCTATTTTGATGTATCACGTCTCATGCTCTTCCTTGAACGATGCTCTACGAATTCACCACCTAGATATTCGATAGCACTTTACGTTAAAAAGTTACGGCCTTTTGTTTGTCCATCAATTCCTTCATAGATAAACAGCTGTCATTTTTAAACGAAAAATACTATGGAATGTCTAGAGGGTGGATTTGTAGATAATCTTTCAAGGAAAAGAACGAGCCGCAATACATCAAAATCGATCCAAAATTGCGGGTTTATTCTTTGAAAAGACAGAACGATATACCTTTTCGGAAAATAGCACACAACAGTTAATATTTTAGCAAATCCATTGCAATTAATGTTTTTCTAGGTTAAAGACATTTGCTGTAATGAAAATAACCATCCACTATAGTCAATGGACGCGTAAAACATTGTATAAACGGCTTTAAAAATGGAGCACTCATTTGACTAGTGTGAAGCGCTCTCCAATCTCCTTAAGGGCCTGGTTTGTCCCGTGTTCAGGATTATGGAAAGGTTTTTACCCTACGCCGATACTATTGAAATGAATCGAGAAACATCTCTCTGGGTTGCTCCATTATCCTCCGATTTTCATCGCGATTTATGCTTGCGTGCATTTTTTTTGCGGTTGTTATTATCCATTCTCTTTCTCAAATCTCATACACGTCTCGTAGCAGCTTTCAAGATCGAGTGATAAATCGGCCAAGCCGACTGCGCAACTACTGCCAAGAGATGCGGGATCTCAGTTTCCCGAGTCTCGTGTTCATTTTCAATCGATTCCTTTTCTCTCGCCCTACCCTCCAGCTTTTTCCGGGCCGAGCATTCTTCGCGTTCCATTTCTCGACCGAAACAACCCCCCGAGACGGGATCGGGGAGGTGGGAAGAGCTCTAACCGATATCGATTCGAAGCGGAAAAAAAAAGAAAAAAAAAATCGCGGAGGTACACGAATATCGGGCATTTTCTCGTGCTCCGGCGGAGCCATTCGCAGCAATTGAAATGGATGGGGCTGCAGAGGGACGGTCAGAGGCTCGTAATAGCCGGGATAGCGGTGTATCAGTGAATATAGAGCGTTGTACATAAACTCCCATGTACAACCCAACCCCCCCTACCCAATATCATGAGAGTATAATATACCAGAGTATAATGTGGGGATTAAGCGCCGTTATGAATATATAAATACGTGTTTCGTGCACACATTAGTTTAGCTGCAGCACCGTGGTGTTTGCGCAACAGTGATCTTTTTAACTCTTCACCGAAAGAGACCGGGTGTTTGTGTGTTTGACGTTCAATCAAAGCTATCAGCTCGCTCTTCGTGCCTTTTCAGCACTTTATTCGCGGTGGAACGAAGCTTTACGCATCCCACTGGTCAAGTATGCTCATTTTTTTTCAGGAATCCTCGATCTGATCATTCGTGCTGAATTATTTTTATTTATTTATATTGAAACGTCGATACCTTAACATTTCTATAGTGCAACTCCCGTATTCTATTTTACCTTAAGATCCTAACTTAACAGCCTTGTAAGTGACGACTTCATCTTCGTGAATTAAATCAACTTCAACGCGAAGAAACGTTTCTTCAAGAGTGAATTAAACGAGATTCGGTGCGCGGATTCGAGCAAAGGCTGAATACAGTTACCCGGAAAGTGGAATCCACCGGGTTAACCGTTTGCTCTTCGTGCCTTTTTAGCAGTTTATTCGTCGGAAAACAAAGCTTCACGCGTCTCACAGATCGAGTATGCTCATTCCTCTTCAGGAATCCCCGATCTGATCATTCGTACCGATTTATTTTTATTTATTTTTATTGAAACAGCGACACCTTAATATTTTCATAGTGCAACTTCCACATCCCATTTGACCCTAACATCCTACCTTAACAACATCGTAAGTTACAGCTTCATCTTCGTGAATTAAATCAACTTCAACGCGAAGAAACGTTTCTCCGAGAGTGAATTAAGCGAGATTCGGTGCGCGGATTCAAACAAAGGCTGAATACAGTTCCCCGGGAAGTGGAATCCACCGGGTTAACTGTTTGCTTTTCGTACCTTTTTAGCAGTTTATTCGTCGGAAAACAAAGCTTCACGCGTCTCACAGATCGAGTATGCTCATTCCTCTTCAGGAATCCCCGATCTGATCATTCGTACCGATTTATTTTTATTTATTTTTATCGAAACAGCGACACCTTAATATTTTCATAGTGCAACTTTCACATCCCATTCGACCCTAACATCGTAAAGGTACGACGAACTTGTAACTTACGATGTTAAGGAACAACATCGTAAGTCACAACTTCGTCTTGTGAATTAAATAAACTGCAAAGCGAGGAAACGTTGTCCAAGAGTGAATTAAACGAGATTCGGTGCGCGGATTCGAGCAAAGGCTGAAACCTCCATATCCGCTGGAAGTGGGATCCGCCAGGGAAACCGTTCAAAGCCTCGGGCAGTCGGCAATAGCTCGTACCGTGACACACGCTCCGGAATTATATTTCGAGCCCTTACCCCCTCGCTAGCTGTCTTTCCACATCTCCTCGAGATGTAATATAGGGTTCTTAACGTATCGCGTCTCGCATGAAACAGCAAAATGAAACGCGCCCGTCGCGCCGACTTCAAACTTATTCGTCTCAGTTTTCGTTCGTTCCCTCGCCGTTTCCGCTTCCTCGTCGCAGTCTCGGTCGGGAGCGTTGCGTAATTAAAATGAAATTCTCGAGTGTATATAAGATTGCTCGGGGCGCATCCGCCTCACGACAGAGTCAAGGTAGCTTCTGGCCGTCTACCTTTATACTTCGCGTTCAGTTCCTCCTCGCCCGCCGTCTAACAGGGCCATGTTTACTCTAGGCAACTTTCAGATATTCCATTACGACTAGCCTGTCTCCGTCGGCGACCCCCGTCGCACCGCCAGTGCTCCGCGGAGAGAAAAATGTTTAAGTCCTCCCGGCTTCCACCTCCGCAAACTTCATTATTTGATTTTATTTTTGTTTGCCGAGTCTCAACCGGCTCACGCGATTTCACTTCTTCTTGGGTTTTCTTTTTTTGTTTCGTTTTCGTTTCGCGCCTCCCAGGCTCACTTTATGGTTCCGTCCCTTCCGCCAGACTCGTGGCTCGCCCGATTTCCTGCCAGGCTGTGATTCCCTACCTGCAACGCTGCGGAGCATCAGCGTCACAATGGATTCCGGATTGCCATCGTCCCCTCGCGGTCGTCAAGCCGAAAGTAACGCGCTTCCCGATGCGATGGATGTATACTTTCTTCGGCCGGGTACCGTGAAAGTGAGTCGAAAAAAGTTCGCCGAGCCGGAAGTAACGAATCGATATGTCTCTGGAGCTGCACGCACGAACGAGGCCCGAAGCGCCGCTGCTGTCGCTGGTTCCTCGGTGGAGAGTGTAAACTCTTATTTCGTCTTGCTCCCTCCCCACCCCGGCTTTC
Source organism: Amblyteles armatorius (assembly GCA_933228735.2). Classification (NCBI taxonomy): domain Eukaryota; kingdom Metazoa; phylum Arthropoda; class Insecta; order Hymenoptera; family Ichneumonidae; genus Amblyteles; species Amblyteles armatorius. The sequence goes on along the minus strand of OW121689.1, from coordinate 14,306,336 downwards.
TTCTTCCGCCCTTTGCTCCTATTGCCTGAATTACTTCGACAACTTTTCACCCTCGCGTTTTCGTTGGCTCCCCGATCGGCGACTGCGAACCCGGTTACCGGTTTTTTTGGCACCGAGCGGAGGAGACCCTTATCTCGTTTGTACGATTCGTCCGATCGCCATTGAAATTCTCATCTCACTTCGACCTTCATCCAAACACAATTGTAAACCCTCGAGGCCTTATTCAGGCTGTTCTCGATATTGACCTTCCGTTTTCTCGCGCTTCGATCACTGTGGGCTTTACTTTTTGTAAGCGAGGGATAAGAAATGTATGGCACGTGAAGCTCAAGTGATCCGATATAACAAATCGCCTAGTTAGTTACTTTGACAACGGACTTCAAATTACTTTGGGAACTTACTTTACATTATTTTGGCAACTTACTTTAAATTACTTTGACATTTCACTATAAATTACTTTGACAACTTACTTTAAATTACTTTGACATCTTACTTTGTATTTTCTTTTTGGCTTCGCATTTTTGTCGGTTCCTCCATCATCGACTGCTACCCCAGTTCCCAGTTTTTGGCTCAGAGCGAAGTTGACCCTTATCTCATTTGTACGATTCGTCCGATCGCCATTGAAATTCTCATTTCACTTCGACCTTCATCCAAACACGATTGTAAACCCTCGAGGCCTTATTCAGGTTGTTCTCGACATTGGTCTTTCGTTTTCCGGGGCTTTGGTAACCGGGGGATAAGAAATGTATGGCACGCGGAGCGTAAGTGATTCGATATAACAAACACACCGGTAGACATTGAGGGGTACTTTGGGGCTTTCTGCTCCCAACTTCAATCATAAACAAACGAATATGCGGACCTATGTGGTGTGAAATGATAGTTCAGCTGTAACGTATCCCACAGTCATTGGCAATTTTCCGGCACATATATCTCCTTCCGAGTGAAAACAAACACGGAAATTCTGCTGGTTTGTCGTTGAAGGCTGAGCGTTCCCGGTCTGACCGGACTGTGGTTATATCCCTCAAACGAACGTAGTTCCTGAGTCGCGCCGACGTAGGTAAGGGTAAGTCGAAACCACCGTTTCAGCTGTTTGTTATTTATCGGCCGCCGAGCGCCCGCCCAACAAAGATTAGCCCTTGCTGGAGGAGTGTCGCGGACCCAAGCCACGAGTTCCCTGCCGCGTCTCGACCTCCCTCTTCATCTCCTCCGTCTCGATCCCGTTGCTGCTTCGCTTCAGCTAAGTGACGATAATTTCGAGTTCCACTCCTCCCTCGCTCCCGAATTACTCTCGACTATGTTTCCGTGAAACGGCATAACAGCTGCGACCTTCGTCTCAACGACTCCGAATTCGTGACAAATTTAATAAAGGACTTTATCAAAAAAACTAACGATTACCAATCTAACCGATAAGATTACTTGTACTGACGCCGTTGGTATAACTTTTATATTTTTTAATGCTTGCAAATTCATGCATTCGGAGAAGTCGCGATGTGTTTCAGTCAAAACGCGAGTTGCACCACGCACTATTAAATTGTTGAATGAAAATTTTTATTAATAAATTCACTCTTCAACATGCCGTTAATTTTCTTTTGTGTCAAACGAAAGCTGTATTAATTATTACTATGAATCGCTTTCGATGACGGAAACTGGGCCTTTACATTATTTATTTCTGCGATTTCTTTTCACCGCCACCAATACGATTCTAACTATGAAAGTAACCGCACGATAGACAACTTTGGTTTGCGCGTAAAGTGAACAAACCCGTTTAAATTTCTACACGAAATTAGCGGACAGCCTGCAATTAGATGTAGTTGTAAGATTCGCGAGATTTGTAATTGTTACTCCAGCGTAAATCCGGTTCGGGAACGGCTGTAACACGGTAAAGAAGTTGCCCGGCCAATCCTCTCGCTCGGCTAACTCTTTTGGCCTCTTTTTGTCGTGGAATCGTTCCACGAATCCGCGCAGGATCCGGGGAGGGCGAGAGCCGGGAATGAAGGAAATTTAATCTGGACCGGTGTAACGCCGAGCGGTCGCCGGGAAGGGGCGAAGCGGGGGCGGAGCGGCGAGGGCGAGAGTGGTCCTGGGAGGGTGGGAAATTGGGAAATTATGTAGATTAATTAAGGAATTGCGAAGCTTCCCCCCCCCCCCCCCCCCGCCTCTTTCCCACGTCCTCTTCTCGTCTTTATCCTCGGGGAAGAGGACAGAGCCGGGAAGGAATTGCGAAGTACGTCCTGCTGATGGTGCTTCCTTTGCTCCTTGTGCACACGTAACGGATCGAGGAAGAAAGACAGTGTAAATCTCGGGTATGGAGTGGCCAACGAGGTGAAATAACTCGGTGACTGAGAAACCGATATATAAAGGGGACCGTCGAATGTGTAAACACTGCAGGGGCAGGAGGGAGGTGGAGGTGGGAGAAGGGAAGATTAAATACGATACGAGTTCAAGTCTCGGCTCGGGCTTTCTTGCCTCCTTTTTATATCTCTTTCGTATCGCTTTATTCCTACATTCGATGCCATATCGGGCAGGAGATTTTCAAACAAGATTTATATTCGCCGCACGATTTCGAGTTCGACCAAACCTCTAAGAGGCAACGAATCGTCCGTCAATCGGGAAGCTTGCTCGGAGCTAATCGGTTATTCGGACACTAGGGTTGGTTCTCTAAGGACACGCTGAAACCAGCATACTCACTTACTTTTTGGGTTTGTCAGCTTTTTTATCCAATTCCGTTTTTTTATCGTTTAATCGAAACATACTATACGGCGTAACAGTTCAACGAAATTTTCGACTTCCTTTATTTTTTTTAGTTCTTGTTGTTTCCTAAAAGCCAGCGACTAATCGTCCGATAATCGTGATCTTGGGCTGGTTCTCCGAGAATACGCTGAAATCATGAAACTTGTATTTCTTTGGGTTTTTAACTCCCGAACCAAATTTCTGACGTCCTATTTTTTTATTGTTTCAGGCTTTTCTGGAAATGTCCGACGAGAGCGCGGCCTCGACGATGGTGACCTACTACGCCTCGTCGGGTGCACAATTGAGGAATCGAGCGGTTTACGTGCAGTTCAGCAATCATCGGGAACTGAAGACCGACCAGACCCACAGTAACGCGGTCAGTAGTCCTACAAACATCATCGTCAACCCGTCGAACGTCAGTATCATTGTTCTTTTTATTTTTTTGTTTAACTTTCTCATTTCGGCAAGACAATACGAGTCCGCTTTTTTTTTATTCACGGTATCGTGTTACGTGAATGAAAAAAAAAATAAGGCACCGGTTCCTCGCAGCGCAAATTCGATAAACAAATATCCGACGCACGTAACGAGTCGGAAGATAAGAAACTCGAAACCGGTCGCTCAGATTTCGTGTTGACTGTTCCGTTTAGTTAATTAAACGTGCGCGCCAGCATTCGCGCTGCCTGCTGCGATTCTCTCTCACTCTCTTCTTTCAACCCCGTACAATGAACAATTTTCACTCGCCAAACTATACACTCCCCTAAACTCCGTTATAATTAATGCACACATCATTTACGTACGCGAAGCCCACCCGACCCGAAAGATTATTTTACCAATTACGCTCCATTCTACCGTTCGTACCGTGCAGTTTTCCTCTAACGTTTCTGTACATGCTGTACGGATTATCTTGATTATAGTTATTATTTTTCTTGTTTGTTATTATTCATTTATTTATTTGTTATTCTATGCGAATATCAGAATTAATCAAAGCTAGATTAATTCGATTGTACACTGAGAGACGGATCTGATAGAAATTTCCATAAGTCTGGTAAACGCCGAGAGAACTTTCGAGGATGGGAACTACAGCGACATCGTGGAAAACATTCGTATTAAACTTAACACATTCTGCTACAAAAATACGGTAATTTTCCCTATCGCAGGTATTATCCGAACATCCTGTAATTTTAGCTAGAATGTAAGTTTTTCTTACTGGAAAATATAGTCATCGGTGACGTCGCGGTTTGTAGGTTACACCGGCACATCATGTCGATAAAATTTTTTTTAAGTATATATACATACAAAATTTTATCGACTGAATCCTCAGTTTTTATCCACGAAATTCTTAACGAGATAAGCAAACTTTGCCAACCCGCCTTTTGAAAAAGATTACCATATGGGTTGGATAAAAATTGCTGTTGCCCCTGCAAAAATTTCACACATGGCTAGTGCTGGCGCAGGTGTGCCATGTTGTCTGGCAGAGATTTACCATATAACTTTGTAGTTTTTCCGAGATCCTGTTCTCAGTGCACAGCCATAATAATTCAAACCTCTGAAGCACGCACCAAAGTACCGAGTACCGAACACATCGAATACTTGACTACATCAATACTTACTTCGGGCCCTCAAAGAATTCCCTCAGCTCTGAAATCAACGGTACTTTGCCGGCTTTTGTTTCCATCGATTCAACACACGCCACCGAATAACTTTGCCCGTATCCGTTCCCGCCGCGAAACTTTCCGCGAAACTCTCCGTTTTAGTGTCGGAGCCTCGTCGGCCAAAAGCCAAATGCATCTAAACTCCTCGCCATGGAATGTTTACCCGCGACGCGGATCGGCAGTAAAATCTTCGACCTCGTCGTATCCGTCGATCGCCGATAGGAAACATTTCAAAGTTCGCCCGAGTAACGTTACCTCGCGTGTTTGCCAAAGGCGACGCGCGCGCTTCGGGGCGGGCCGATTTATATCGTCGATCGACGATCCAGGATGCTCGTTCTTGGTCTTGCAACCCTGGGAGTGCCAGGCGAGGGTCTCGGAATTCATTATTTAAAAAAATTCATTAATTTTTTTTTTTAACACCGCGACAATAGCGAAGGGGACGAAGGAGAATGTTGAATGAGCGTTCGCAGGAATGGTGGGCGGTGTGCGAGCGAATCAAGGCGCGCCCAAAGCTTCGTTAGCAGGCAGCCCGACCGTACAGATATCTGTCGGGGCTCGAATGATTTCTCGAGGGTGTCGCGGCTAACAAACGGCCGCGCCGAAAAAGCAATCACCGTGAAAGCCTCGAAGATGCCTCGAGGATGCTCCATCTGATTCATGCCCTCGCCCGGTGCAGGATAGCGGGCTACAGCTGCTTCGGGGCTTGCGCGGAATCGTGAGGGCGAGGGCTTGTTTCTCGAGAGTGAGCTTCCTCCATGAAAATTCGGGGTGGATTCGTAAAAGATGAACGTCTACGTCCTCCCGAAACTTTAATCCACCTTCTTCCCGACGACCCCGATGCGGCTCCTCGCCTCTTTGGCTGCGTTCCAACGTCGCGGCGTTGAGCGCGCACGTACCATCGAAATACACGTGCCCAGGTGAGATTTTCAACCACCGGCGTGGCTACGGGAACGCACCAGTTGCCGAGGCTCTTGCACTCGGCCGGCGCTCTGACCCGCATCGGCCCGACGCCGGTATTAATTTCACTGTAAAAAATGTTATGAAATTTACGACACGTCTAATATACAAATTTACCTGAAATATAGAACCATGGTATATGAAATTAGAATACATATACATTGTATTTGAGTTTTGATAATTTAATCTTGAATTCAATACCTGTATATTAAAATTACCGGTGATGGCATTGAAAATTAAGACATCCGTACACGAAAATTATGTCGTTATTACAAATATTATACAAATAATATTGTTTTTAATATACTGGTAACGCAAAATTCTTACATACGTGTCAATAGAATTTCATATACTGTATATGCATAAAACTTCATATACATGTGTGAATTTTCAAACAGAAATTTTTCACAATGTTGGTTCGGTTTATTTTTTACAGCTCATACGTCACTTTCTCTCTGAAGATCTCACTTTTTGACCGGTCGTAACGTTTTACCGGTACGACTTCTATTCCGCATTAAAAGCGAGATTTTCAAACCGGAAGTGACGTAGCAAAGACGTATTTTGATTTCTCTGCCAAGCAGTAGCGCAGTGGCGGTTCCTCAGTGCTTTCTAGCGCTTGTTGGTTTCGCTCTGACTCCCTACGCCGGCTGCAGAAGAACCAAAACGGCGTTTCGGCAAACGGCAGCCAATGTGGAGCCAGCGATGTGCCGTTTTTCCAATTACAGCAGCAGCCCAACTCGCCTCCCCTCAGCAAAATTTGGGAACCTTTTCTTCACGATCGTTTCACAATAACTCGCGAACTGCGAATGTGATTTCCCTCCTCCGCCCCACTTTCATTCCCGACAGAACGACATCACAGTTCCCTGCTTAATATAATGCACAATTACCACCCGAGAAGCCCCGAACAAGTCTGATTACCCTCGCGAATGGAGTGCGGAATAGCGGATCTACTCCAACTGCACTTCACTCGCGTCTTCCCATCGAGCGACTTCGGTAATGCGATGCACCCGCACACTGCATCCGACGTTGTAACGCTCTCTCCCTTCATCCGCTCAAATGACTACTTGTTCGCCGCGCGCGTAGCAGCCGCTTCGCGAAGGTCGGATTTACGGTGAGGAGAGACAGAAATGAAGGGAACAGGGAAACCGACCGATCCCATAGAAGGGCTGCTCGTACCGGTGGTTCTCGAAGCCACGGGCGAGCCCTCGAAGGTACCGAGAGATCCTGGCGCACGGCAGGGCCGACGCCGCCCCGGAGCACGAGGCTGATAAAAAGAACGGGTAACGACCCGGCGAACGAGAAGCACGCAGTTGCACAGCTCCGAATGTATTCCATCCTCGTTCCGCCGCTCTTCGAGACTGCGACTCCACCTTTGAACGAGACGATTCTATAACCAGATATTAAGAACAGCGATGGAAAAACGGAGACGACTCGGGTCGGGCGGTGCGTTAATGCGTACTTCTCCGTACCTTTCTTTCTTCCTCACTGCGCGAGTAATACGTCGCTAAGTAAACGGCGAGTTCAGGCTCTTTTAATAAAGACGCGCGGCGCAACACCCGAGGCAACCCTTCGCGTCCGGCCTCCTCCAACCCGACCACCCCTCCGCCCACTGCCGCAGCAGTTTCCATCCCGTAAAGCCGCAAATTATTATTTTTTTTATTATTTTTTTTTTTACTTTACCGCACTTTTTTCATTCAGCTTCTTTCATGCCTCGCGGAGGTGAGTTCCCGGCTCCAGCGCCCAGCGGCATCCGCCCCGGTGGCCGGGACATTGTTGAGTAATTAATTTGCCACCGCGATGCGCGCGCGTGTTAACCGCTTCGACGCTCAGGCCCTCCTCCGGACACACACACGGAAAAGCTGCCCCTCGCACTATGCCCGCGAAAACACTTCGAGGGACCGCTGTTACACGAAAGAGTGGCCCGACTCGGCGCTAACGGCCGCTCGCCTCTCGGATGAGCCGTCGCTAACACGACGCTTTTGCATCTTCCCGTTTTACCTCCGTTCGTTGTCTTCGCCGTCGACTAGCATTCCCTAGATGCTACCCCCCCCCCCCCCCCCCCCCCCGCTCCTCCAACCCAGCCCGTTGTCACCGAGCAGTCGCCCAAGACTCGTAAAACTCGGGCCGTTATTTTGCCAACTGGCGCACAACCGCACGATGCTGCGTAGGTGTGCTCACCACTGTGCGCAAGTTTTATACGGGTGCGCGTGTGTTTCGTCCGTTCACTCGGCAAGCATTTTTTTGTTTTTAGTTTTTATTTTTTTACGAGCCATGAAACAACAGACGGGACGGTTTTTCACGCGTTCGTTCTTTTTTTTTTTTTTTTTATAAAGCACTTTTCTTAATAAGCTGATTTTAAAAAATGTTCTTCCTTCGTGTGTATCTTCGAAATTTTCGACGATGGTCTTTTAGTATTTTTTTTCGGGGAAAAGTGCAAATGCGCGAAATCGACCCTATTTATTGCCGATAACGATTGGCTCAAATTGATCATCGCGATCATCGTAATTGATTGGTCGGGCGGTTTTGTCGCGAGCGAAGCCGCACACGCTGTCTCCGCGCACGATCGATGCTTCGGTTATCGACTCGGGTGATCGATCGTTCCTGCGGAAGAAACCGAGAGAAAGAGGCGATAGACGGGGAAGAAAAAGAGTTATAAAAAAAAAAGAAATGGGGAAAACGTCGAGGTGTTCGAAGGTGAAAAACAAAAGAATCGAAGTGCAATTGCGCAAAGTAACGCCCGAAGAGATGGACTCACCCTCTATTCCATTACGTACGGGCTGTGTCTGTCTGACCGGGCACGGACGATTTCCACTTTGGGTAGTGGATGCACACTTTCACCCCACAGCGCAAACGGATGTACCAACGATTTGTAGTTTTTTTTTTTTTTTTTTTTTATTCAATATCCGTACAAGTCGGAGGTATTTTTTTATAGGGATCCAAGGGAGAGAGCGAGCTCTTTAAACGCAAGTTAGAACTAGCGTTAACAGAATGGTGAGGAGTAAAGTGGCCAGCACTTTTCATCAATCGTACGGGAGACTTTTCTCTTTTTGCACCGAACTAACCGTACGTATCTAATTTGTTTCCGTGACATCAAACAACTTATACTGTACGGTGTCTAGGATTTTTTTAAGCATTTTTTTCCCGGTTTTATTTTTTCGCCAAAAGTCCCATGTTTCCAAATCCGATGCGTGCCAGGCGCGCGGTCCCCATGCGTGACGGTTTAGCGCGCCGTAAATATTGTACGACGATGGCTACCGATGTGTGGACCATAAAAATATTTATTCCCTACAAAAAAAAAAAAATAATAATAAAAAAAACAGGAAGAACAAAAATGTTGGTCAGGAAGAGATACACGGTCGGTGACTGGTGCGCTCACCGCAGGGCATTCGCAGTGGAAAGAACATTAAAGAGCGACACTAATGGTTTTCCCGTCACCGAAAGTTTCACCGTCCTTTACGAAACAATGTCCAGCATACGGAAAGCGCGCGGTGACGCTCGAGCCGTAAAAACAAGTCGGCCTCTCTCCCCCTCGTATATCGCATAACGAGACGACGACATAAAGCCGCGTTCATGTTGCCCGATGTCGCGGTGCTCCGGCATGCGACACACTCGTACAATTTCTCTCGCCGGAATATCGCTCGTAGGTGTGCATCGCTGCCATTTCGCCCCATCGGGGAATCACCGAACAGAATCGACCTGGAATGCGTTCGAAATGGAAAAGTCCTGTACAAAACATAAACTTTCATTTTTATGCTTCGTCGAAAACACTCGGAAGTGGTTTACTACCGAAAGAATTCATTTGGTTTCGGCCGAGCCCGAGCGAGTTTTAAAATCATTCCGAACGAACCTTTTATTTTCGTCGAAAAAATCATTCGGATCCACCGTCGAACGTACAGCCCGGCTTGTTCGACACTTTGCCAAAGTTTTTGCTTTTCTTTCTCTTTTTGTTTTCTGTCCTCGTGCACAACTGTGCACACCGCACGCCGGGGCTAGAATGAAAAGATGAAACCGGGTAAGAATTTTTATGGAGCTCGGAGGAGAGCATTTGAAAAGAGTTTCAATACATGGCCCGGAAGACCGAAAGAGAACCGACTAGGCTCTTCACCGTCCGCGGAATTCTCAAGCCCCTTGGGAACGGGGAACCTCTAAAATGTTTCTCCGATTCCCGAATTCCGGTGCGCGCCCGAAAGAGCGACGTTTAGCCTCCCGGAGGCTGTTCCACTTTCCTCTCCCGCAGTTCACCGTATCTTTTTCTTCTCCTGCCTTTATTTTTCTTCGGGGCGCACGTTTTTCCATTTTCCCCGCGAGCCTCGAAGCGACCCGCCACATAACTGCGCGTTCCCTCCGCTCCCCGCGCGCGCCCACCCTCGCCCGCCCAACAAGCTTCCGCCCCGTAATTTGGGCATTGTTCTTTAAGCCCGCACAGCAGCGGGCTTCCATGCTAGGCTTTCCTATTCCACCCCTACGGGTTCCTCTCGCCCACGGTACCGTACTTAATAATTAATATCTATGCGGAGGCGAGCGCCCTATCTCCGGCCAAGGGTACACCATGCGGAAGACGTCTTCCCCTCCGTGTGCTACCTCACGTTTTGCCCGCTCCTCGTACAATTTCCTTCCACCACGCGGAGAGGTCGACGGCCTCCCCGTGCTTCTTTCCCCGAGAATTTTAACGCCGATGGCGGTGCAGCGGCGAACCCTATATTTTTCTCGAACTTTCTCACCGAATGTGGAAATTGGAATGAAATAACGAAGTGTGCAACTTGGGCTGTAAGTCGTTCTTCTTCGACCGCTTGCATTTACAATTCCGTCGCGTTGAGGAGGCTGGAGCGCTTCAGATCAGTCAAATGAGTGCCGCATTTTTAAAGTCGTTCATAGAAACTTAGGCGTGTGTTGATTATAGCGGATGGTTATTTTGTTGAGCATCTTTTGAGGAAGAGAACAAGCTGTCTTACATCAAAATCGAGCAAAGATTGCGGATTGTTTTATCGAACAAAAAAATGGACGAATGAGTTCCTTTTTTGGAAATTGGCACAGACCAGTTAATATTTTCGCATGTTCAGTGCAATCACTGTTTTTCTAGGTTGACATTTGCTATAATGCAAATAACCGTCCGATATAATCAACAAAAGTGAAAAACCTTGTACAAACGACTTTGAAAATGCAGCGCTCGTTTGACTATTGCGAGACGCTCCTTTTAAATAGCGCTCATCATCGCAGCGATCGCTTCCGTACAAATGACAATCGAGTCTTTCTTGGGCAAACGCCCCGATGTATCGTAGGGACGAGGTATCGTTGGTTCTCTCGCCGCTGGTTCTCTCGCTGCTTCCAGCCGGTTCCCGTAACAATGCAGGATATCCTGTCGTCCTGTTGTGATCTGGCGTCGGAAGGCCCTTTCGGAGCTCAATGAAGCCCCCCCCCCCCCCCCCCCCCCAACCGTCCGAAGCTCCAACGCCGTTGGGTTTGAGAAGGTGCGGCCTTCGTCATTCCTCTCCGGGTCTTAACCGCTTGCATATTTCACACCCCCGATGTGCCGGTGTACGGGCAACAATGGCACATTGTTATTCGGTCCGTCCGTGAAGCGCACAGTGGTGGGTGCTTTCCGCATCGCGTCTCGGCGGCGGGAGGGAGATGCAAGGACGTTGGAACGGTGAAGAGAGGAGCTTGCGAAGGTAGCGCCGGCCACGAGAGATACTCGACGAAAAGGTGAAGGAGCCTCGGCTGGGCTGGTGAAAGAGAAGAAAGTGAGGCACAGAGAAGAACATGGAAATACGGAGGCTCTTGCCCCGAGAAGAAACGAGGCGAAGGCGCGGGTTGGGCGAGGACCGAGCACGCCAGTCTCCGTTACACGGCCAAGATGGCATAATATTTTTAATGGAGGTTGTCCCGGGTGATCTATGACGTCGCATTGTTTCCCCGAGACGCCTCATATATTAATTTCTCACTCTTCTTTGTCTACTCTCGGTCCGTGTCTTCGCCTTCCGTACCCAAGGCTCTCGGTATCGTTATTTCTCATGGGCTCCTCCTAGGCTTTTCATTTCTCGTCGACGCCGACAACGTCCCGACGACGGACTTTGGCAACGTTTTGTTTCGCCCGGGGTCGACGATTTGCGTAAATTAAAAAATAAAATTTGAAAAATAACATCAGGAATGTGGCGTAAAAATTAATTAATTATACCGATTTCAGCCAATTGAAGTCTCGCGGGTGACAAAAGTATCCTTGAAGGTAAACCCTGCGCGTTATTCATCCGCATCGGTTCGCACATGCAGATCTCTCGCGCTGCATCTCTCGAGTTCCCGTCAATTAATTTTTTGTCTCCTCCCACGCTTTCCATTCCTCTCGACGTCGGACTTCGGCAACGTTTCGATTCGCCCGGATTCGACGGTTTACATACATTAAAAACTAAAATAAAAAAATAAAAAAACATTAGAACCACGGTATAAATCTTAATTCCCATGCCGATCTTAGCCAATTAAAGTCTCGCGGTTGACAAGAGTATCCTCGAATCTAAGCCGCGCCCGCGATTCATCCGCATCGGTTCCTACATGCAGATCTCGTGCGTCCCCAGAGTTCCCTTCCATTTTTTTTTTTTTTTTTTCGACGCGCATGAGTGACAACCACTTTTTTGCACCGATGGATAGACATTTTTTGTTGCGCTTGTTTTGTTTTCAATTCCGCGATCTACATGTATACCTCGCGGCGGGCGGGTTTTAAAAAGCCGGAGATATAATGGGAACAAATGGAGCGAAGCCGAGACAGAGAAGACTGATCATTCGGGGCTCTGCCACCCGTCATGTAGCTACGGCTCTCTTCTGTATTTCGTTCTGCGTTAGCTTCCCGAGAGCCGTTTCATCATTCTGACGGGCGCGGGAATCCGGCCAGTAATATTACCGACTGGAGAGGAGAGTTCCTCCTATCGCCGTGTCTGCCTCGCGCACTTTAACCGACGCAGTTGAAATTTACCCGGCCGCACCGACGGGATCCGGAAGATAAAAATTCTATCGGGCGGGCGAAATAATTGAAGCACGGAGATAACAAATTAAAGAATAATAATCCATCATTTTATTTTTAGCGTTTTTATTTTTTACACAATTAAAAAAGAAGAAGCGATCGGCGAGCCGCGACGATCGGAACGTCGCGATGAGAATACCTTGGGATTGCCTGACGAGAAAATCGGGTCACGTAGCTCGCAAAACGGCGAGTGAAACGAAGAAATACGGAGCCGCTGGTCCGCGTTTCCGCGGGTCTTCTCACAGGGTTGACTCGCCTACCCATCCGCAAATTGCCACGGAGCTCCGCGTTGTTTCAATTATTAAGTACGCGCTTCGTACCGAGAACCACCGGGTGAAAAGCGATTCCCACGGATATTTCATTCTCTTCGACAGCGGGTAATGTAACCCGATTATTAGGTGTATCAGTCACGGGTTTGTACCGATCGCGAGACGGGAAAGAAAACGGGGGTCGCGTATCGCGTATTCCTTTGCGAGTTATTCCATATATTTCTCGAACTCCTCGACTCTTCTGCCTCGACCGCCCCCTTTCTCCATCTGTCCGGTTCGCTTCGGGCTGCAGGCCGTTCTCTCGTCTCGACCCTCGTTTTCAACGGGAAACGAGATAGCGATTCGAGAAGCTCATCAAGAGGGGCCCTTCCGCTATTTTCTCAAGCTCTCACAAACTTCCCTCACCTCTCTCGCGATCCGTTTCTCTCTCTCTTTGCGAACGCCCTTCCCTCGGGCTCGCTTATGCGCTTCGGAAACCGGAGTTCCCAGTGCAAAGGGACTGTCAAATGAATATAAACGTTTTTGCTTCCGCATATAGGGAAGAGCGGGGCAAAATGGCCCAGCGGGACAAAAGGAGGTAATGAGACAAAACGCAATTTTCTAATAACTTTTTCATGGTCGCACGTGGGGCAAAACGGGTTCGAAAATCCGGATTTATCGTTGAGACAAAATTTTCGAAAAATTATTGAAAAATTTAGTTTTGCCCTCACTGTCCCGTTTTGCCCCGCTGTGCCATTTTGCCCCACTCTCCCCTAATACCATTCGCTAGTGAACGGGGTTTCCGGAACTGCGTCTGTAGGGTAGCGTGTAAATTCTTCGTGGAGAACAGAGCTTGCGTGCGTTCGGTATCGAGAGTTTTAAGGTAGTCTTTGCGAATAGCGTTCACTTCGTATAAGTTTCATAGAAATAAGAGGGAGAACTCCATGGCACTTCTCGATAGTATAAAAATCTGAAAAAAATCAAGCATATTGAAGACGCTGAAAAGATGAATTTTGCTTAATAATAATTCCGAAATGTTATTAACAAATTGATGAAAAATAAAATTGTCCAACAAGTCTCGCGGAAACTTTACTTTTTTTAAAAAATGATTCGTTAATTTCTCTGATTACGTATGAATTTTTTTAGACTTTTAAATTCAACTTCAATTCTGTGACTTTCTACACATTTTTCCCATATAAAACAAAAATTCGTACCTTGAGCGCGACGAACCAGAATTGCATGACCCCAGTTGCACCTTTCCGTCCGATGTCGATCTTGCGATGTCTTCGGTTTTTTTGAATGTACATTTTTCATTTTTAATCACTGATCTTTTCATTTAAAGCAAAGCTGTCGACGGAAATGCCTCGATATACGAAACACTTCGAGTCCCGTTCGGTCGGTAATAAAAAAAAAACTTTAATGCTATTAGCGTCTAACGGGAATCGGATTTCAGTGCGTCCATCGGTTCCGTAGTGGGATTCTGTTTACTTCGAAGGCTTCGGTTTCAGGATTCTTGAAAAATAACAGCATTACAGTTCTTGATAGCTACCGCGGTATATCGCATGGCTTCAAGGGTAGAGTCGTATTATTTATCATTTTCAGGTTATTATCAGGTAAAATTCGCTCGCGGACTGCCAAAGAAAATAAATTATTATTTCAATTCTACTTTCATTTCTTAAAATTGCATACGCGATTGAAACGATAACACGTGACATCGGCCGTCTTGCCGTCGTTGTTTCAACATCATATGGAATTGTAAGAATTGAAATAAGCATTTTTTTCTTTGGCAGCCCGCAGGCAAATTTTTTTTTTCATTGTGTTTGCTTCGAACGCACAATTTCAGCATCCTTGAAAAAGATAGCATTACAGTTTTCGTTACCGACTACCGTACATGTCGTTAGGGCCGTGTCTTAACTGTTCATATAAATAGCCTCTTATAACTTCCTTATTTTCCTCCAAGATAATTTCTACTTAAAAAAAAAAAGATTTATTTTCGCAAAATTAGTTGTATCGATGGATTTCCGCTCGACGCGAGTAGGATCGACGTCGGGCGGCGCTCGGGAGCGCGGCAACTCGGCCGAGGGTAGAGAATATTCATCACGAGCTCGACTTTCGGTATTTCGTTCCGAAATGCACGTCAAGCGAGAATGTAGGAGAAATCTCGAGCGGATAACGAAAGGAGCTGGAGGTCCGTGAGCAAGTGAGAGAATGGGAACGAGACGGATGTGGAAGGTTGTACATGACGCCGTAGAGCGGTCGGACGTACACTCGTTAGCTGAATTTATGCGATTCCCCGATCGGCGAGAGAGCGGGGTGGAAAGGAAGGGAGGAACGAGCGCGTTGTGGCGCTTCGTACATTTTCCCACGAGCACGGCGCTATATCGTGTATACTCTTGCTGGCGGTACGTCCTGCAGTTCCTCGGGCTTTCGATCCCCCGCGGGTACTTCGGATCCAATATTCAAATTTCCCAGGGCATTCTACATTCGCTGCTCTGTCTCGCGAGCATACGATGCTACTTCGTCGGACCTTTTTCACCGAGCGATCGAACGAAGTAACGTACAGCGCCAGATTCGGCTCTCGCGTCTTTGGATCCATCGGGGTCAATCTGTGATTTGTCGCTCGTCGCGTTGGGGGCCCGGAAAGGGTAAAGAACGAACCCTTTAGCGAAAGAGCTTTTTCCGTGCGTACTAAACTAAACGACTGACAAATTTCCTTCGCTACATTTGCAGATTGCGCTTACAGTTTTATGTTCCTAAAATATTATCCCAAAACAATTAATTAAAAAATGGCATATAAATGTACGAGAGCTCTGTACCATTTTTAAATTGATAATTTTCACCATAGCCGAGGTCCTTTGGGCTTTGCGCGTTTCTTCAGTTCCATCACTTTTTTTAAGCATTGTTTCTCGATAATGAATTTAAAAATAATATATAAACGTACAAGATCTCTCAATTTTTTAATTAAAATACTTTTACTATCGCGCGAGCTGTTTCGACCTTTGAGCGTCCCTTCAGTTCCATCACTTCTTTTTAAACCCTCTTTTCTTGATGCCGCGGCCGACGATTTTATCGAACACTTTTTGTTCCTAAAATAATTAATTTTAAAATAATATATAAACGTACAAGATCTCCATCCCATTTTTTTTTATTAATTACTTTTACCATAGCGCGAGGTACTTCGGCCTTTGAGCGTCCCTTCACCTTCATCACTTTTTTTAAACCCTTTTTGATTGAGGTCGGAGCCGACCTACACCCTACTGTGAACCATTTCCGCGAGGGCGTAGAGGAAGCTGCAGCGAGCGGACGTCCTGTAACAGTGGCCCTTTTCGTCCGGTTCCCGCAGGGAACCACCAGTCTCCGGAAAAATGACATCCCGCTCCGGGAATTCAATAGCAAAAAGCGTTTGCCCACGAAAACGAATAGCCGTCTCGGTCAAGTTTTTCCAGTCAGTGCCTCCCTAGCACACCACTAGGGCAACTTTCGATTTCACTCCAACTAAAAACTGAAAAATCCCATTTCGGAAAAAGTTACGTCGAACGTGTTGCGTTAAATGGCTTCAAATATTATAAAAATATTTTTTGTTCTCCCTGAGTCAGAACAAACAGCTCCGGCTGACGCTTCGGAAGCGCGATTTAGGGTAAAAACTCAATGTTGCGCCTTTTCCATGCATGCTGTTGGATATCACTCGCTTGAACGGAGCACACAATAAAAAAGTTTGTACTTTTCACAATTTACTGTCCACAAACGTCCACAATTTTTTATGTTAATTTTCGGATCGCACCATGCGGTTCTTATTTTACAAACAAAAGTACAAACTAAAATTGTCAATGACATGCAAAATAAAAGATCAGGTTTGTATATCCAAACCTGAAGAAACGAAGCTTGTCACTTATTTAACAAAATTACTTTTAACGAAACTTCGTATTCCGATTTTACCACATTATTTTTTACCGTGTATCTTTTCGCCTTCTTTTAATGTTTTCTTTTTCTTCCTTTCAGTTCTTTTAATACTCGTCGCCGCTTCCGTGTTTTCCCAGAATTTCGCGCCAACCCTAAACTGAAAAATCTCAATTTCGGGTGAAGCAACGCCGAGTCTGTGGCATTAAAGGGCTTCAAAAATATGTATTTTTTGCAAGGATCAAAGCAAACAGCTTCGGCTTAAGCTTCAGCAGCGCGATTAGGGTGAAAGCTCGACGATGCGTCATTTTCCATGAGTGCAGTCGGTGATCACCTGCTTGAATGGAGCCCGAAGGATCATTCCGTGGTCCTTCTATGCTTTCTTTTTTCCTTTCATCCCTTTTAATGCGCGCCGCAACCGTAAACTGAAAAATCTCAATTTCGGGAAAAGGAACGTCGGTTGTGCAGCATTAAAGGGCTTCAAAAATATGTATCGTTTTTCCAGGGTCAGACAAAACATCTTCGGATTACGCTTCAGAAGCGCGATCGAGGTAAAAGCTGGACGACGCGTTATTTTCCCATGCGTGCTGTCGACTATCACTCGCTTGAATGGAGCACGAACGTATCGTTCCATCGTCCTTTCATGCCATCCTTTTCTTCCTTTCATCTCGTTTAATGCGCACTTCAACTTTCGTGCTTTTCCAGAATTTCACGCCAACCAAAAACCGAAAAATCTCAATTTCGGCAAAACCAACGCCGGGTCTTCGGCATTAAAGAGCTCCAAAAATACGTGTGCTTTCCCAGGCCTCAGAACAAACACGCCCGAGTGAAAAGCGGCCGCAACACGTATACATGTTTCGTGCTTGCAGGAACGAGCCAAACGCCCATTAATTTTATAATCACGCAGCGGTGTGCGGTCACTTGTGTGTACGGTTAACACGCGTGTGTGCTCACGCGCCAGACGGCAAAAGCACACAGCCCAGAGCGGAGCTTGCCCTTGAAAGCTCGTTATTCATCGCGGCATTTGGCCCCCAGGGCTATCTGCTCGCCGCGTGTATCCCGTTTCACTTATAAATCGTGGAGAAGAAAAAACACGTATTCCCAGCATCGCTGGCCCCGTGCCCAAGAGGGTACACGCTTCCGACGGGAGGTAAGGCGAGCCGGGAAAAAAGAAAGAAAACTTCGGCTCACACTTCGGAAGCGCGATTAGGATAAAAGCTCGATGATGCGTCATTTTCCATGCGTGCTGTCGGATATTACACGCGCGAATGGAGCTCGAAGTATCTTTCCGCGGTCCTTTCGTGCTCTCTTTTTTTTTTCCTCCTCTTATCTCTTTTAATGCCCGCCGCAACTTCTGCGGTTTCCCAGGAGTTTCCGCTCCCCGCCGAGTTCCAAAGCCAGAGGTGGCAAAGCTTCCGGGAACGATTCTCTTCATCCTCGGAATCGGGACACGCGTGGGGCGGGATATTTCGCGGGGCGTGCATAAATCTTCGTGTTCACTGACTACCGTCGATGGAGCTTGGCTCGGCGATTCTTTTCGTTTCCTTTGAAATTCCCCGTGCCTCGGCGGGCGGGCGGAGCGGCGAGGGGAGAAAGTGCGTGTTGCCGAGGCTCTCCTCCTTCGCTCCGTCTCGATGTTTGCGTATCGGGTCTCTCCCCTCGGCGTGCCGAGCTGCCGAAGCGCACCGGAGATACAAATCTGGGCCATCTTTTCCTTTTTCGTTCGTTCTTAACTCAACCCTCTACCGCCCCTCACTTCTCTCCCCCCCCCCCCCCTCGTTCACCCCTCACATAAGGGAGGTAGAATAGACTATCACCCCTTCAATAAGGGAGGTTCACCCCTTAAATAAGGGAGGCAGAATAAACTATTCGACCTCCCTCTCGATCCCCTCTATCAATTCACCCCCAACCGATCAACGAATCCCTCACGCTTGAATAATACCTCCACTTAACTGCACCCTCATCTCCGACCGATACGAAATTATCTGACGCTTTTTGGGTACAAGCTGAAATATTTGCTTCATCCTGATGCTATGATTGCTTTGTTGGATACTTATTTTAAGCTCGCATTGTAGCTCGTTCTTTTACCGATCGTTTCGTCCTTTCATCTTGAAGTTCTTTAGAAGCTACCTTGGATCTCTTTAGGAGAAATACAATATCTCGCAAAAGGACTGACACACGTAATTTTTTTATATTATATGCATACATATATGTATACATATGTTTATTTAAGTAAAAACAAAAATATATGTCACTTACACAAGAAAATTATTGCGTTCGCCCAAAGGTAAAATTTCAAGTGGTGCATCGACATCCCTTTAATTGGTTCGAACGCGACTTCGCGAGCACTTTTCTTCGCTGTCCTCCTCTTGTTATGCAGTTTTTAGTCGCTAAAATAATAGCTCGTGGAGTGTCGCACATGCGGCTCTTCGACATCCCGCCAGAGGGTAGCTTGTTATTTATACTCACCTTTGTAAGTACCTATCGTAGCTTCTCCACCCGGAGCTCGTGGTTCCCGGCGCGAATTAATGGCAGGTAGTGGAGTGCCGGGCATTACCATAACATACCATTTACTCCCGCGATGCATCCCTCTCGTTGAACCTCATCCAGCGACGCCGGGCATCGTGAAACTCGCCCTTCATCCCTCTCATTCCCGCGAACGTGACTTACCCTTTGGGTACTTCCTCTTCGATAGTCGAGCTGATCCTGCTCCGCATAGCGGTACTCACGGCTTTGCAGCAATACACACCGTTTAGAGATTTCCATGCGAAACTACGTTCCGCCTGCTCTCAGCATGCTCGCCCGTGAGTAACGCGATTCTCATTAACCATCGCAATTGACGGAGTTTTTATTTCCTGGAATTTAGTTCCATTTGGATTTTCCTCATCCACCGTCCTCTCCAACTCCCCGTGGGGTCTTCGATCCTCGGCCCATCCGTCCGCGACCGCCAACTTTCCGAACGAATTCGAGCGAGTTGCTCGTGCCAACTCATCGGTCCCGCTCTCATTTGCGTGGTGCGAGTGCGCGTAGCTGATTTTTCGGAGCTATTCACGAGGACATTTTTAGTTTTTCGTTCAAACCCGTGTCGTTTTATGTTCGCCAAGAGTACGGTACGGATTTGTATTTTTGGGAAGTTTTTTTTTTTGGGAATTGTATTTTTGGGAAGTTTTTTTTTTGGGAAATTGTAATTTGGAAATTATATTTTAGGAAGTTAATTTTTAGGACGTTGTTTTTTAGGAAATTGTATCTTCGGCGAATGGTTTTCGGGAAATTTTACCACAGAAGCATGATTACAGGAACCTCACCAGAATCCTTTGAATAGCTAACGACGAAAGGCCTCGAATAACTAAAAAATGGAAACGCCTTTACTGTATTTAGAGGATGCTCCTTTGCTATCATCGCCAGACCTTCTCGACTCTCGCTTCCTTCCAAAGATCCTCGTGAATCGTTAGATTCACGAGGACATCTTTAGTCATCCATTCAATGCTGTCATTTTATGTTCGTCAAGCGTCACCGGTACATTAACGAGCCTGTCCCCGCTACATTCAATTTTTCATAGTCTCGCTCACGCAATGGTTCGCCCCTCACCGTCGTCGCACCAGGCACCAAGCTCCTTGCTTGGTTCCTTCTTGCGGCAGGCCGATACAAACACCGGCATAGCGGACCTCGATCTCCTCTTCAACGAGGGGATTCCCCTTTATACCCGGCGATAACGCAAAGTCGCAACGGCCGAGTTTTCCACTGTTTATCCAGGGAATATCTTATGCAAAATAAGAGGAAGTAAGCGGGCCATTGGTTGTTGACCAAGGTACTCTTAAGTACGTCTATTCTCAAGTTTCACCGCGATAGAAGGCCAGCGGGGCTGGAAGCGTGACATGAGGGACGCTCGCGCGAAGTCGTCGAAGGAGCTATTGTGCGATTCGCTGCAAAATCATCATCATCTGCCTCCGATAATAATTACTAGTCCTTTTCCAAGAGGCAGCGTAGAAGCGGAAACAGCAGCTTCTCATCGTCCTATCTCCTGCCGGACTAAGCTTTCCACGTCGCTTATATATAGTATATACCTCTAACGTGGCCCGCTCGTTTCTCCTCCGCCCGCCGGTATAACCGGAAGCCGACGAGTTTCCAGTTATATCGCGATAGTTTCGTCCTCGTCGTCGTCTTCGTACCGAAGAACTCCAAAGACGCTCGAGGAAAGGCTCTCGTGCGGACGAGCTGGACGAGCTTGGATAACGGATTGAAGTAAGACGGGAGTCGCGAGGGCCGTGAAGACTTTAATTGAGCCACGCCGGAAACGACGCGCAGCCGGCGACTTTATCGACCCTATCATTAAACCGACCCTGCGTCGCGTTCCCTTCGTATTTCTCGGAATCTTCGTTTCAACGCCGCGCACTGATCGTCCGTCGCATCGGTTATACCCGAATGTCTGCCGAGGATCGAAGCGGAAGTAAGATTTTCAAATTATAAAAATTTTCTTTTAGATGTGCCGATAAATCCGGAACGGGAATAAACATGGGTCGGACGGAGAGTGGAAATTCGAATCTGCTGGGAGGGTTCGAAAAATATTGAACGACTCGGATTTGATGAGTTGATGAAACTGCGGATAAAACATTGAATAAGGCATCGAAAAAAATATTGTCTTCTTCCGCGAATTTTGATTAAACGCGACCACTTGCGATGTTTTTGTTTCACACCCCGGGCAAAAGAAATGGTTGGATCAACCAAGGGGCGGTGACTTACGTTCGAAGATGTTGTTTGGTTGGTGCAACAAAAATGTTTGTCTGAACCGGCAAATTTTTTAATCGCTTGAAGCAATTGATCATTTAAAATAAAAGATGCTTCATTTGTACCAAATAAAGAAAAGCGTGTATAACCGCGTCTTTGGTTAATCCGAGCATTCTTTTCTCAGTCTAATTAGCGAATAACATGCGAGAGACGCCCGATCGTCTTCAAAAATACCCCAGTAGAAATTTTCGAGCGTTACATCGGGGCCTGGCAAGGTTCTGGAAATCCCTCGTCAAGCGTCCTCCGGATCCTATCAGAGGCTCACGTAACGCTCCAAAAATCTACCAGAATAATTTCTGTTGCGGATCTAGGTGACATAAATTTCCTCCGCAGTATCTCCAACTTAGTCTTCAACGCCGGTCTCTAACGCATCGCCGCGTTAATTGTGCGATTCAACGCATCGTCTAGAAATAAAAAAATAAAAAATCCTCTCGAAGTCGATTCAATGAGCTCGATAATTTACGGCTCTCTAATTGCGAAGTGGAAACAGCTTTCGCGCCAAGATTGAGGCGGTGGAGAGACGAGGGGATCGAAGAATGAGAACCGACGGAATTTCGGAATGAATGTTGAGCCTAGCGATGGGGCCGGGGCGGAATCGTTCGGTTTACGAGGCCGTGGAGTCCGCGCCGAGGAAAAGAGGGCTTGTGCGGGGAGCGTGTAGTGACGAGTGGGTGTGCGTGTACCCAGGAACAAACCCACTGGTGCGTCTCGTTTATCAGCCTAATTAATTAGCAAGTCGTAAACTTCTCTCCGATGACGGTGGAAGGCTGCGGGAGGGCGGAAGGGCGGGCTTCGACAGCTATAACTGACGCGAAGAACGCGGGGTTACGACCCGCCGTCGGATCTTCCAACTAATCCGACACTCGACGACACGAAGCCGTCTGTATCCCGTTGTTCTACCTTAACTCTCCGGGCTCTGACGAGACACTCTCAAATTTCGCAAAACGCCGCTAAAGTTTTCCACGCGTCTTAACGTTACCATGCTGTCAGATAATTGGACGAGCACGGCGCTGAAGGAAACGCACCAAAAAGCCTTCCGCCTATTGTTCGATCCTGACAAGGCGCACCTAATTTTTTCTTTCGTGCAATGCAGTACCAAAAGTATTTTTTTTAAATATTGATCTGGGCAACGTCGCAAGTCAACGAATTAACCTGGTAGAAAATGTACCTTCCGGTTTTACCGACGGGACGAGGCGATTTCGTAGCATCGACTTTACGTCATTAATATGCTACGCGTATTTTACGGGACGGTAATACTAGTCATAAACGCTTCGGCGGAACTCGAATTTCGGTCGAAAATGGCCAGGAAAATAAGAAAATCGAATATTACATATTGTCGCGCAAACCAATATGGCGGCTCAAAATTTCAACATTTAATTTGATGGATGTAAAATATTCTCGAACTCACATATGTAAAACGAGAGTGTAGGCCGCAAAATCATCCAACCGAGTTTCATTCATGCATCTCATTGAGGCCGTTTGCCCGAACAACATTGCCCAATTATCTCAGCATCGAGGGGATTAAAATTGCGGCATTACGGTCATCAAGAAACTACCGCCGGTTCTTGTCGCTCATTATTGTTCCTGTGATCTCTCGAGATGCGAGAACCAAGTCGGTTCGCTATTACGCGACGATATAATGGGCTGAAAGATCGGTTAAATCGAGGAAACGGTAACGATGAGACCAGAACCCTCCGAGGCATTGTGAGAACCGGGGAGAGGATGGAGTTTATTGTGATAGCGCGCCAGTTGCACGAACGGTGTCGTCAAAATGATATTACGTAAAAAAAAAAAAAAAGAAAAAACCTCCCGTTGCAAAATGTTGCCCGAAGGACATGCCCTCGAGAAAACCGTATGAAAAGATAGACAGTGCCGTTAAAAGCTCGAAGCTTCCAAGGAAATCGCGCGGTATAATGGGCGACACGAGCGCATAACAATCGCGCGTAACCGTAGCGGGCCATCGGGAGCTTACGCTGGTGCCCGACGCGATCGGAGGTCTGCATCCTCCAGGAGGTTCCCGCCGCTTGCGATACACCGAAGAGAGGGACGTAATAGCGGCATATATCGTCGGGGGATTCTCACAGGAACTTCGGTTAAAATGGGTACCCGAGTGGATTTCCCGCACAATAAATACAGCATGTACGCGCCGAAGTCCGACGTGTTTCCCTCGGCGGAAAGTGCCCTGAGGGGTAGGTTACGAGGGACGGGAAAAGAGGAGATGACGCGGTGCCGAGGTGGAACGACGAGGTGAACGCACTCGTGCCATCCGATTTCTCATAACTCGTTTTACTATTTTTTTGTTGTTTTTTTTTCGCTCCGAGCAAAAATGCGCCATTCGCAAAAATTACCCGTTACGCCGGTTGATGGGATGTTAAAATTGTTTGGAATCGCCGAAAGGCGAATAATCGACAGGACTAAATGCCCTCGATAACGTTTTTCCGGCCCAGCGACGAAGTTCACTCGTTGCTTGGGCTGATTGACCGTCGGACGAGTCGTCGATTCCAATGGATTGAGTTTTTTTTGCGCCGACGCAAACGGTTTCGCATCGATTTTCCTTGAAAAATAATTTTTGAAAAAGAGGACCGTATACGTAAATGTATTAGAAATGTTTGTTAATTTTAGAAATATATTTCATAAAATGAACATGAAAACAATTGTGGACGTTTCTAAACAAAAAAGTTTGTTAAAAGGACAATAGTAATTTACGACACGAGTTCAGAAAAAGTTTTTACGCACCAGTAACGTACGAAATTTGACTTCACAAGGTCTAAAAATGGGGGTTTCATGCAGCGTGCCTAGACGAGCCATTTTCGGAACGAGTGAAGTAAATCTTTTTTTAACGATGTACGTATTTTTCGATTATTAATGTACCTAATCTATCTGAAATTCACGAATACGGATTTAGACTCCTTTACATGTATATACATACATATGAATACAGGTATGCACTGTACGCGTGAACTCGTCTACAATGGCCGTGTCGAAATATTATTCATAGCAACGGGTAGGTTTAACCATGAATCGGCTAATATGTATATACGTATATACGTATATGTATACATACGTATATATGTATATATTATCCGGGGTTCGGTTCGATCCCTCAATTCGGCTGATCGATCTCAGTATCGCGCAGGCAGCGGTGCAGAGAGGCAGAATAGAGCGCAGCTGAGCAAGCCATCGTACAGAGTTCGCGGACGCGAGAGAACCCACTCCGCTAATTGAATTACAATATTAATCGAGGCAAAACGCCCTACGGCCATCAGCGATGTTTCCCGCGTTGTCGGATTAATAATTCACGAATTGAGAATTGATCTCGTCGGGTTGGAGAGGGGGCAGGTGAGGGGGGGGGGGGGGGGGGGGGGGGGGGGGCAGTACAGTTATACCATTACGCTCTGTAAACCAGCCTACAGCGCTGCAGCACACATTACGTTTCCACCCTTTATGATGGAACGACTATGAAAGCTTGTATCCCGAATTGGGAATACTCCGAACAGCGCTTGTTCTTTATTTCGTTTACGTTTCCAAACAATTACACTTCCTCATAACCCTGCATCCACTCGCATTTGCAAGCTGCATACAGCGCCGAACACGCGTTGGCCACTTTTCCATCATTCCAAAACAGCCCCCTCGTCGTGTATCGGTAATTCGGTTTGAAATCGCCATTCAGTTCGCTCAAATGCCGCCTGGAATTGCAACTCGGGGCTCGTTAAATGCGTTTTTTTTTTTCGTCTTTTTGTTTCCACCTCTTACACGAATTTTCATCCGTCGCTTTTTCGTGAATTCCGAAACAAGAGCGCAGGATTGTTTCCCGAGGGCTTTTATCGGTAAACCCTTTGACTGCTGGTTCAGCGTGACACAAGCGCCGTCGAGGATTGCCTCGGCTCCGTACACTACTTCGTATCGATCGCCTGAGGTAAAAAGGGCGCAGGGAGTCGGTGCAAACTGCACTTACCCGCCCTTCTGGCATTGGAGCGACGATACGTGTTCCTACAATCTATGGGCTTTTTGTCCTATTCTGCTCGTAATTCGTGTGTAAACTCGAAACCGCTCTTTCGCCGTAATCATTCGTTCGTGAAGAACTCTTCTGATTGTTCAATTTTACTTTGCAACCGGTAATGGTACCTATCTTCACTTCGTTGCATATTTGATGTTTGCAGTGCGAGGGGCAAAGGCCCGTACAAAAAAAAAATGCTTTTCAATCAACGGTATCAAAGAGCATTCATGTTTAATCCCTGAACAAGAGAACCTTTATGAGTCGAAGCTTTATATCGAAACCGCGGAAAGTGAATAATTTTCTGTCGACATGTAACCACAAAAGTCGGGGATTGGGAATGCGAAGGGTCTCGCCATAATTCGTCTTTGACGATAATCGTCGTTGCATGACTACCTTACATTTTTGAGTTTCAAAGGAAAAACTTCATATTTTAGTGAAAATAAGAATTTTATTATTAAAACAAAAAATAAATGAATGGATTCGTATATCGAGTAACAGATATCAGCGTTTTAGGCCTTTGAATCGTCGGTAACGAGCTGTTTTTTTTTTTACAATACGTAAAAATGCTTAACTGGCCGCTATCACCGACTGCAATCGGGTGACACCATTTTTTTCTAATATTATCATACAAAATTCATAAACCCTATATACATTTTTTACACCAGTTAAAAAAAATGAAACTTGACGGATTCGTTTAATTTTGACGCAACGAGATGAACGAAGACTCGTCTCGAAATTCGCTGCAGGATTTTGTTATACCAGGCCGATTCGGTATATCTTGCCTAGTGCCAGCATTTGCACTTTGCTGTAATAATATCGTCCCTCACCCCTCCCTCTCGCACGGTTATATAGTAACTGATCCGCGCACTTTCCTGAAATTTATCAAGACAATAAAACGAAACCTGAATTTTATCCACCTAACTCGAAAAGAACTCAGCGGAGATTTCGTCGTAAAAACTCTCAAGATTCTGAATTCGTTCCTTTCCCTCCCGCTGTTGCTGCTCCCTTCTGCTCCCTTGACAAGGGTTGAAATCTTCTTCTTTTTTTTCTTCTCTTTTTACTCTCACGCTTTCTAGCTCAAGGAATCTCTTATTCTACCTTGTTTCCTTCCTGTTTTATTTTAAAGGGTGCTCGCACACGGGGCGACGAGTGATGCGAGAGATTGAAAAGAGGATATTTCATTCATGCTCTCTGCTCTCTTCGCACGACTCTTGCCGGAAACTCAGGTGGCTGTGCGAGTTTCTTCATCTGCGAGAATCTTGGGAGCTCTCTCGCTCTCCCCCCTCTCCCTTCCCGGCTCTCTCCCCCTTTTATTTCTCTCTTATAATCCTCGTTGCGCACGAGAACGCTCTGAAACATTCTGCAAGTTTTTTTTTTTTTTTTTGTGAACAAGTGCTCGAAGAATATTTATTATTCATGAAAATGTGAGGTGAAACTTTAATTGGCTATTTTTATAACGTTAGCCCGTGAAAGTTCGTATTTTTCTATTAACGAATAAAGAGATTTATGGAAAATATTACACGAATCTAAACAACGTTTCAAAAAATAAGAATAGGAAGATTCAAATGCCTAAAAAAGAATCGCAATAAAAATCCAAATTTGATGTCCTTAAAATCTGATATCTTACAAAAGCTCGTAAATAGCGCATAAAATTGTTATCGAGACAATAACAGTTTATACAAAATAAAGGATAATCAGGAACATTCGAATGCACGATAAAAAACGCATTAAAAATTCAAATTTTATGTCATAAAAATTTGACATCTTATAAACGCTCGTAAATAGCGCATAAATTTGTTATTGAGACAATAACAGTTTATAGTAAAATCGGTGAACATGGCGCAGTCCATACACCATTGACTTACGTGCTAATCGAGGTGGGCCATATTCCCCACTTTTATCCTAATGAACAACGCGACAAGTTTTATTTCTATTTAATTTCAATTTTTTTTTTTCTATTTCTCTCTTCCGCGTATTTTTTTCGACTGCTGTCCCGAGCATCCTCGGACGACAGAGAAATTACGATCATGCAGTTCCCGAAAAGAGTGCGGGGCCGGAAGAGCGGCAAAGAGGAGGAGAAGAACGCGGTTTGCGGGTCGACCCTTCCCTTATCCACCCTCAGCCTCCGACGCTCGCGGTAATCCGGCCCGCGGCACGTAAAGGACAGGCCGCGGTTTATTTTAATAACCCGGGTGGCATCCTTCGTTACTCTTACTTACAAAGTATAATGGAGTACGAGACACACACAGTAAAAAGAGTATAAGTAAGAGCGGCAGCTTTTTCCTTGGTCGTTTTTACGCTCAATATGCTCCCAATTTGAATACGCGCTTACTTTCTTCTTATTCGTCTTCGCTCTCTTTTATTTTCCTGTCCGAGCAATATTTTTTTTTCCGTTTATCTGCATCCAGCACTTTCCGAGTCTACGGGAAGATCGCCTTATCTCAGACATCCCCCCCCCCCCCCCCCCCCCCCCGACCGCGAGAATATAGCCTCGAGCATCTTTTGCCCGAGCAGAGAACTTGCGAGAGCTGAATAAAAAATGTATTTCGTCAATCCGTCACGATGTAATGCAGACAAGTATGCAAAATTTTGTGTCGAATAAATGTAACTGTGCGTGCCACATTCGCATTGCATTAATTTATTTATAAATAAATAATTTTCCGTTCTCGTTTATGTCACAGAACACGAATGCCCAGGCAGCATTGCAGGCGGCGCAGGGACAGAGCGTTCAGACCCAGGGTGCCGAGACCCAGGGGGGACCGAACACGGTTCTCAGAGTCATCGTCGAGCACATGATTTACGCCATCTCGTTGGACACCCTCTATCAGGTAAGAGCTTCGAAAAATCAAGTTCTGTCCACTCTTAATTTTTTTTTCGCAATGTCCTGCTAAATGTGTACGAACTTCTTTACCGAAAATGCTTCACTTCTGATCGAAGAATTAAATTTTCGAACCGGAAGTGACATATTATCCGGACTTTCGAACCGGAAGTGTTGACGCGTTCTCTATTAAAAAATGTTTTTAAACCAAGCTTTCCAACCTACTGTAGCAAAACATATAATCATTGTGACCCAACAAACTTGTTCACCCTTTTCATTTTGGGAGAAATTTTTTTTTATATTTCCAGCATACAAAGAAGGATTATCTTCCACAGCTTCTCCCTGCACTTCTTCCCATTAATTACGCCTTGCGTATTATTCAGCGTTCGGTATTCGTCCACGCGACGTTTTTTTTTTTTCGGAAGCGCCGATACTATTTTTTCGTCTCTTTCCCATTAACGTCATACGAGTGGACTTCAGAGGGCTGCAGGAGGCCAAATTAGTAGCATAAACGGTCTCGGGTCAGGTGGTGCGCAGTTCGCGTCGAGGGTGCGGCGTAGTGTCGAGCGGAGAAGCTCCCGGTTGTTTGCACCTCGGTCAAACGAGCGCGGGATACACACGTACACGTGTGCATACACACATGCATGCAGCGAGGGGGTTTACACAATTTGTGGAGTCAACGGTGGTAGTTAGCTGGCCGGTGGCACACGGTAAGTATATCGTGGCCGTCATTAGGGACGGGCGACCGTCGGGCCGACCTCTCGCTCCCGCTTTTCCGCGGGCGTCATCCCTTCGGCGAACGGGCGCGGAGAGCGCCGCGGGGAAAACCGGGGAGTGTTTCCGGTTCGAGTTGAGTGGTCCATGAATTTTTAAACGCCCCAACCGTGCCCGCCTTTACTTCCCTCCGCTTCCAGTCCCTTCGCTAATACGAATACACAGGATTCCGCCGCTCACACAGCCATCGCCGTAAGGCCGGGTTGTGCACACCGGCGTCGCGCAAATGTACTACTTGCGCCGGGGTGCGCGATCCCCCCCACCGCGCCCCGCCCGTACCGGAAACTGGCTTCCACCGCACGACGTGTAAACCTAACTTAATCCCACTATCCCCGAGACCGTAAACCGCGACTCGGTGTGCACTCGCTCGGGTATAGCTATTAGGTACTAGAAAGCACGTGAGCGAACGGTAAATGCCAGCCGGAAATGATATTAGTTCCGACTACGGATACCGCGAAAACCCGGACGGCGAGCAACAGTACAAGCTGCCGGTAAACCGGAAAGCCCGACCGCGCAGCGGCCTCAAGACTCTCTTCTATCTACCTTCCTCCCTTTAATTCGCTTTGGTTCTCCATGAACCTCCGGTCGGCTAAAGTGTTTTTACCCAAAGGTACATCCACGGCTGCGGCGTTTGGGTCCCACAACGGCGGGCGAGGGTTACCGGTTGACGGAATCGTCCGGGTGCATCTCGCAGCACGGAAAAGAAATGGGTTCCAAATTTTTTTATATGGTAGCTGTAAAAGATTTTTCTTATTTATTGACCTTTCTTAGAACGCTAGTTCAATTTTTTTGGCCCCCCTTTTTTTACACATTACAATGCCGTACACAGTAAAAAAGATTTGTGCATTTAATAAGCCTTCTTTGTCCACAAACGTCCGCAATTATTTTGGTGTTAATTTCACAAAAAATATTTGTAAAATTGATAGAGGTTTTAAAATGGATAAGATCTTTTTGTAAAATGAACACGAGTAGGATTGTTGGAGTTTGTGGAGGAGAAACGTTCGTACTTATTTTTACTGTGTAGGGTGGGCCATTGAACGAAGTCCTTCAGCCAAGAAATATTATACTTTTCGCGTGAAAATATATTCTTCGTGCCAGTCATGGATTTTTCATATAAGGAAAAAAATGGTTTAGAAACATATGTTTCTGGTTTATAGGGGAAATCCTCGCCAAGGAAGGCGGGGTCGTAAAAAACCAGAAGGGTATGCGCAGGCATAATATAAAATTAAAAAAGAAATATTTGTGGTTTATATTTATTATAATAAATTTGATGACATTAATCGCGAGAACTAGTCCGACTATCGCCGGGCGTTAGGGATAAATGGGGAAAAAAATCAAGATAGTAAGGTGGATTTTCTCGAATGAGCAAGGTCTGAGCCGTTAATGGGGGTAGCCGGAAAATATTTGCAAACCCCCTACCGCGAGCCGTGCCAAAGCGCGTAGTTGCGTAAGTAGACTTAAACGAGTCGGTGGGAGGGCAGCAAGGTTAAGGGTCGAAAAGCATGCACCCGCCAACCGTGACTGGTAGATGTGTAATTAGCTCGAGGGATTACGCGGCTGTAAGCTCGTGGTTGAATAAATGGAACTTCATACACCTCGCCATGCTTCATCGCACGCATACTACAAAGGTGTAAAGATTTAATGAAAAACTAATAACAATCAGTTATTTTTATCTTTACACCTCCACTTCGTATTCATTTTATCTCACAAAAACAAAAGCCGAATGCAAAGATATTTACCGAATTATGACATTCAAACAATAACAAATTCGCATATCTCATCTCATAGCTTTGTTGACGGTGGTGAAAAATCGGGCAAGCATATCGTCGGTGATATTTATTACCGGAGTTTAATGATAAATGACGATACACAGTCTTTTCCGAAAAATTCCATAAAACCCCATAAAATATAATCACATGAATAGAGTTCGACTAAATTCTATAACAAAGGTCATTCATTAAAATATTATATTCGTGTACAGTTTTAGGACGACAGCTCAAAATCTCACCGCGCCTTTTGGTTAATCCAACCATTTTTTTTTTGAGTGTACCATGAGCTATGGTAATTTTTCTTAGACGACCAGTAGTTTTTATTATATCCTCTCAGTGTAAATTAAAATCTGACATTAAAATCTCCAATTTTTTTTTCCCGAAAACATAGCTTTTTGTATGAGGAAGCAAATGAATATTAGCGGGAGACACCAATTATCGAGAAAGGTCCGTTACTAATTCTACCAAAGTACTCGTTCCGCATTGTCTGAGCGAACAGGGACTATGACTACTTAAGAGGCCCGACGACTACACCCCCGTGGCTCGCGAGACCCCAGCAGTGCGTTCCCCATCTGGGAGCCCGAGCCCCGTTAGTTCTCTATTACCCAGATCGACGAGAATTTCTAATCCCACTAAAACTTGTCCTCTGTCACCCTCGAGCCCACCCCATTCGCCCTTTGGGTGTCCCCGGCCGCGATAATGCACTGCGAACTATTAGGAGCTTTTGCTACCCGAACCGCGGAACCTTCGTTCCTTTGTAGGGTTTGGCAGCCCGACCGGTGCCGTCCCATCGATCAACCGGTAACAACTTAGCTTCGCAAAACGCGGCAAACTGTCTGCCGAGGCCGCCGGGCATACACACGAACCCTCAACTTGTTCATCCCAGCGAGAGTTACAGATTTCATGAACTCGTCAAGGAAACGCACAAACCATCGAATTCCGTCCAAACTTTGCTTCGGAAACCTTTTTTTTCACCCGTCCCGTTAGCCACTTCGGCGAGTCTCCCACTCACGTCCACCCTTATTGCTTTATCATCATTATTATTATTTTCCTTACATTCTTTATTACGATATTATTATGATTCATTTTTTCCCTCGAGAGTGCCTCCGGAATTCCGCAGCTGGGGCTTTCCCACTGGCACACACAGACGGGGGTCGGCTGTGGCAACTTTGCCTCCCGTCCTTTCCGCCCTCGCGCCCTCCGCCCCAGGTTAATTTATATTGACGCCGTTTATTTGTTACTTAAAATTCTCTCCTCTTCGATATCCAACTTTACGATCGAGCCGGTGCTCGGCGGCGCTCTCCTTCCGCCACCGGGGGTTTCACGGCTAAGCGGTCCGTCGGATACATTCCCGGCGGCGCGGGGGGCAAGACGGGTCGGGGAGGAAAACGGGGGTGGGCGAGCGGCCGAGCTGGCAGAGGCGAAAAACTTTTTTTTTCGACGGAAGCCCGACCGGGCGAGGAAGCCGAGTGGTAAAGTACAGAAGCAGCCGCAGATTCGATCTGGTTTCGTACTATCCAAACTTCGTAATAAAGGAAAACGTTCGCTCCCGCGAGAGGCGGGAGCGAACGTTTTCCACTAGCGGGCGCCGGCAACATCTCAGATACACCGCTCTCTCGCCCCCTAGAAAACTCCCCCCCCCCCCCCTTCAGTTGGTTTTATTCAACGTTATTTAGCCGACACGTACGTGTACTTTGGAAAGCTCGGAATTTTTTTTTTACCGTTCACAGATATTGCGCCGGTCCGAGTAATTCTTGTTTATCTTAACTGCGCGTAGAATGAACTTTTATCCTTTGGGCGGCCTCGGGCGAAAATCATTAAGTTACGCAGTCTCGGAGTCGAGAGACCGGATCGTGTTTTTGATTTTGCAATGGTAAAAAAATATATTGATAAAATATATAAGGATTGTGGCCCGGTTTTTTTACACCGAAGAATTTTTTTGAATGATTCCAGTAAAATTCGCTCGCGGGCTGCCAAAGATAAAAATTGTTTTTTCAATTCCACTTTCAATTCTTACAATTCCATGTGGGATTGAAACGATGACACGTCACCTTGACACTCTTGCCGTCGATTCAATATCACACGGAATTGTAAGAATTGAGAGTAGAATTGAAATTTAAAAAAATTTTATCGTCCCGCAAGTAAACTTTTTTTTTGTATATCAATCTATTTATTTATTGCTAACGGCCTAGGCCCACTTAAAATAAGATAAGTTCCCCTAACAGACGAAACATAGCGAACAATTTTTCCAAATTTCTTTCCCAACAAATACACGAAAATTGTGTTTCAGTTAAAAGTTTTAATAACGAATGAAGACTCCGCAATTCTCACAGAACTTCACAACGCCCGCGTGTCCGGCATAATAATAATATAGCATAATCATCACAAGAGTTCACTCGAGACGGTGGATCGTGTGCGGGAATGAAGAAATATTTGTTCTTCTCCCTCTCTGCAACGTCCCTTTTCATTTTCATTTCTTCGTAGCAACAACACACATGAGTGACGAGCGAGACAGGTGTAAAGGTTTACGGAGGGGCCGGCGGGCGGGCGAGGGGGGGGGGGGGGGGGGGAGGGTTTGAGAATGACGTGCCGTGGCGGAGAAGGGAAAAACGTGTGGATGAGAGAGTCTCCCGGCAAAAAGGGAAAAGGGTCGATATTAATCGTCGGTGAGAAGGTTGCACTGGG
The DNA here is from genome assembly GCA_933228735.2 of Amblyteles armatorius. Classification (NCBI taxonomy): domain Eukaryota; kingdom Metazoa; phylum Arthropoda; class Insecta; order Hymenoptera; family Ichneumonidae; genus Amblyteles; species Amblyteles armatorius. The sequence continues at coordinate 14,273,018 of OW121689.1, read as the reverse complement.
GCGAATGGAAACGAATGCGCGGAGGCGAGTGAACACCGACTCCTCGGACCGAGTCGAGTTTTCCTTTTTTTTTTATTTCTCTCCCTCTATCTCTCTCTTAAGGCACGATGATTCTCTTCGGCCCGTGTTGCTTCCGTGAATGACGTGCATGCCGCTATCGGTGCGAAGAATAAGAACGTCGAACTTCGGTAGTGGAAGCTCGGTTTTGACGGGAAAAGCTCGAACGGGCGGTTGAATGGTAGACGCGGAACGGACCGCATCGGCTCGGCAGCGAAGAGGTAGGAAAACGCTGCTGGCAGGGAATAGTTGTATAGTAATAGTACGCGAATCATTAATCACGCTCTCCTCGTGCCCTATGATTAATGGATCGTCTGGCCTCCCACACCTCGCTCTTCTCCCGTCTATATATATATATATATTTATATATATATATGCCATCGTTGCACGATCATTTGCTCCGATCGTTTCAGCTTGCGTTCGGTTTTGCGGCTCCCTCCCTTCTTCCTCCTCCACCATAGCTGGGCTGTATTTGTTGCGTAACTACGTGTTTGCGGTCCCAACAGTGAGGCGATTCCCGTGTTGTAACCCGCGTTTGCAACAGATTCCTATCGGGGGGTTAAAAAAAAAGAAAAAAAATCGTCGGTGTATTATTCGCCACGTCAACCTCGTCGGACTGCGTTCGCAGTCGCGAGCTAACGAGCGAACCTAAGTTCGGGCGTGATTTCATGGTCGGGGCGACCGAGCCGGACAAATTCGAGGAAAAATCATTTTTTTTCTGAAAAAAAAAACTACAATTCAATTCGCTTCGTTAAAGCCTCGTGCGCTTGTTTCACGGGGTGTAAATAAAAATATTGAAAAAATCAACGCAAATTTGATCAGCCTCGATGAACTCGCAGCTCTATATAACTGGAATTGCACGTGACTCTCATGTTTTTTTATTGATTTTTTTTATTTTTTGTAACTCGTGCACAAAACGTCCTACTTTTCGTGCCTGTAACGCGTGGCGAAAGTGGCGCTTTTTAGTAAGGCGTGCGAGAAAAATACTGCGCATGCGCAGATCACACTAGTTATTTTTTTACACACTTTCATAAAACTGTAACTACTTTTCCCCACACTTTTTTGACAGTCTATTTATTTTTTCGCACGCTTTCGCCATACTGCAGGCATAAAAAGTGAACGTTTTTGTGCAATTGTCATAAACTAGTACATTACGATACTGGTGCGGAAAAACTTTTTCTGACGAGTGTGAGTTTGCAGCACGAGCCGAAGGCGACTGTTGCGATCATACGAGTTAAAAAAAACGTTTTTCGCAAATCAAAAAAAGCGTGCGCAAAACCGCCATTTTCCCACCGAGTGAAATAAAGTAGCATGCTCGCCTTCAGCTCGTGCCGCCAACTTCACAGCCTTCGTCGAAAGATCGCTTTTCACACTAGTATCGCACTAGTTCGCACTAGCACTATTTTTATCCCACTCTCCGATTCCTATTATTCTTGACTCACGTCAGTAACTACCTTCCACGAAAGGCGGAAACATAGCATCGTTAAAAAAATCTCACACAGCATATTCCATACAGATCGTAAAAAAAAAAAAACCGTCCGTATGAAATTTTTTGTTCATCCCGCCGAAGCGAACGTTAGTCGCGACAGTGGATTTTAGCACGCGTACCCGCTCCGCGAGAGAAATACGGACGGAGTAAAGCTGTCAATAGTGATTCATTCCCCGTCGCATCATTCAGCTTCGGGACACACCGACGAGAAAATAGTACACACATCCGATATCCCAAAGCCCACTAACCTATGTTTACTTGACCGTATACATTATCCGTATAGCTTGACTCGGCCGCGATATCGTACGATGCCGCAGCGCCGAAATTGAATTACTATTATTGCGGGTTATTGCATTGGCCGTAGATCGAGCGCGGCAAAGCGTGCGCTCTCTCGCTTCGTCCCTCTCCCGGTGCTTCTCTCCGTTCCTCTCTCCACTCTGGCTCACGGACGGTCCTCACCGCGCCCGAGAGATTCGCCGTCCCGATAATTGAACCCTACGAATTAATAACTCCAGCACGCCAATCAGTAACGTCGTTTGGCCTCGTCGTCATTGTCACTGCTCCGCATAATACATATATGCATACCTAATACGTACCGCATCCTTGTATTCATACACAATGTGTATACGTATAATGTACATATATACACGTCTATATATATGCACACCTTTGAACGTGAGTGCATCAAGCCTGCGAACCGGCAGGGTAATGCCGGTTGCTTCTGGCGTTAAACCTCGTCTCGCCGAATTTCACAATTTCCACAGCGAATCTCTGGAGACTGTATGACGCGATCGATCGAAGGGTACATTGTCGATGCCCGATGACTCGTAGCCAATAGCTAGCCACTCGATGTACCTGGAATTGCACATGTGTTTCGTTTCTATTTGATTTTTTTGACTTTTTTAAATCGTGTTCTTGACTCATGTCGGTATCATTTTATGAAGGTTATTCTTTAAAACTTTTTGGTTAAATCTTTCGCTTGCACTTTAGCGAGAATAGACAATAGCCCGCAGCTCGATACAACTGGAATTGCACATGACTTTCTTTTTTTTTCTTTTTTGCTTTTTTAAAATCGTAAGACTCATGTTGGTATCCTTTTATAAAGGTTCTTCTTTAAAAGCTTTTTGTTTTAATCTTTCGCTTACATTTTCCCTTCTTGGAGGTTTAAGGCGAGGGTCGCGCAACGCGCCGAACACGTTTATTAATAACCTGTCGGTCTGCGACGCCGATAACGACAGGATCATCCGGACCCCCGAGGGCCCGGTGCCGCGCGGCAGCCTCCACATAATCCGACGGGAGGGAAACCCCCGTCGCAAGCTCCGGAGAAACCGTACAGGACGCAAACTCCATCGCTGTTCTTCTTACTTCAGGACTCGATCTCGCCTCCTCGATAAGTCGTTGGATTTATTGTCTACTCCATTTATTTTTTCTTTTTTTTCCTCTTTAACCACATTTATTTTCTATCGGACACTTTCGCAGGAGAGTCTCGACACGCCTCTCGCAGGATCAGTTTCTCTTACGTGTACTTTGTGCTCTTTAAATTTTTCGATCATTCCGGTTTTTAATTTTTTTTTGTGGGAAAATATCTTTGGCGAGACTTTTGAGCGGAATTTTTTTTCGAAAAGTGTTACGGTCAAAGTCTCCCTGGGTCGACAAGGAATGCGAATTTTATGGAAGGTCTGTTTTTTTTTAGTCCGATAGGTCTCCACTTTGCTATAATTTTAAGCTGCCGAACTGAAGCTTGTTCTGCAAATAGACTGAACTACACAATTTTAGGTAAAGAAAGCACTACGATTTAGCGAGAATAGAGCGTTCAGATTTTATGAGAATTGGTTTCAAACTGTTTTTTATTAACCTTCATACTTCCTTCCGGAGGGAGTTTCGCGAGCGATGATAAAAAATGAAAAAATAAAGGTGGCAATTTGCAGTTAATTATGTTTGCAGCCTTCTCTTTGTGCCGTGTAATATTACATCCGAATATGAGCAAACCGGCTGCATCCTGGATGAAAAAAGCGTTCGCAATGAAACACAAATCATACTGAAATTAAACAACTTCAGGTAAAACATTTGGCGAGAAAACAGCGTTAAAATTCTATGAGATTAAGTTGAAAAAAAAATTATTAACCATCATACGTCCTCCCGGACGAAGTTTCGTAAGCGATGGTAGAAATTGAAAAATGTAGATGCCAATTTGCAATTAATTCCGGTTGCAGCCTCTTTGTGCCGCGTAATATTACATCCGAATATGATCAAATCGGCTGCATCTTGAATGGAACGAGCGTTCGCGATGAATCGCTTTAATTGAAGAATCGTCGAACCGGATTAATAGCCCGTGAGATTCGATCGGATACAGTAATTGTACGTAAAGTGTACCAGTTAATCTGCCGTATCCCGGCCCAGACAGAGCAGGGAATCTGTATGTAGGAGCCAGATCCATCCGTCCATAGGTAATCTCTAGAGGTAGCAGAGGAGCTCCCGATGGGGCGATCCTGAGCCGATAGAGCCTCGCGTAGCCAATAAGCCATTCGATTTAACGACTCCCGTGCTGCTTCGTTTTTTTTTTTCTCTCTTTTTAATCTTCCTCCTCTGATAAAGAAGCTCACCTTTAAAAGCACCGGATTACATGCACCATAAAATTCTATCTGTTGAATATTTCCGATCGACAAACATTGTCTCGCAAATATTTTCCCCGCTATCCGCCCGCATCGACTTCTCTTATTTACGACTATAATACAATTGCTCGTAGTGCGCTCTTTCCCTGTCCACCAATCAGATTATACTTTAGCGACCCGCCAAGAATTTTTTTCATAATATTAAAAAAAAAAAATAGAATGCGAAGTATTCAATTTTTTATGTTTATTCTTCATGCATCTGATAATTAATTTTTGTGGATAAAATTGTATACCTCAGAACCGATCTTCGCGCTGAAATTGCCGCTTGAAAGTTTGTGTCGGTGTTGCTTAGCCGTTGAATCATTAATCGAGAAAGGCATATTCGTCGGGCGAATATTTTTTGTCACATCGGATCGGTGCTCGTTGGGTTTATCGGAGGGAAAATCGTAGAGTCGATGCGCTCGTTCGTGACCGAACGAGCGTTGTGCGCTTACGGTACTGGGGAGTGAAAATTTAAATACTCGTCGATCCACGCTCAATTAACTTAATAGTTATCGAGATCAACGCTTCTTCACGCATCGAGGGAGGCTAAACGCGCCTCGCACACCCGCGAGCCCCGCATGAGCTTCCCGTTTACCTTCGCATCCCCTCGGTCTAATACACTGTATGCATGTGTGTATGCATACGTGTGTACACACAACCGAGTCACGGGTCTGTACCGAAGTGGAGTGTAATAACAATGCACTACGAGCGCACGCATGTATTCCCTACACTACGGTGCATCCGGAAAATCGATTGGTACGAGGCTTTTCCAGTCGACCCCAAAGCACGAAATGGCCCATGGGTTTTCGCACGGGTTGCGCGAAATGACCCTGTGCCTGCACAGCCTCCTCCACCTTTACCCGCTCATTCTGCAGAGAATTGAATAGAACGAGGCTCCACGTGTATACCTGATTTTTTACTATTACTTTTTTTTATATCCACTCACGGCGCTCCCAGAAAAATACCCACTCCGATGCGTGTCGGCCATCCTGACTACGAGGAATGTTACTGATATCCCGTAAAAAAAAAAGTGCCGAAGGTTATAAATTTTCACAACGCTTCTGCGTGATTCGCTTTTACTTACAAAGCTTCACGTGTCAATTTCTGCGCAAAGTTCCGAGGTATACAATTTTGCGGATTAATTCTCACATGCATGAAAAAAAGTGAAAAATTAAATCCTTCGCAAACTGAACGCAAAACGCCGTAAATGTAAACGTCTTCGCGAAATGTGGAAACCGATATTTACCGAAAAATCTGCTCGAAGTAATCAGACTCTGCTGCTCCAAGACCCCCGATCGCGGCTTATAAATCGTTCGTTTCCGCTTCACGCTTCTTGCCCCGGTTCGATGGCGATCGGCCGTGTGCAGGGATGCGGGAGCCTCGTGTGTGCGGCAAAAAAAAAATAACACCACAGCAGCATCGGGGACATCTTTGCATTGAACAATGATGTAAATTGATTGAAATTGTCGACGCGTCCTGGCGTCCTCGGGGAGTAGCTCTGGGCGCGAATTAACTGCGAAATGACGGCCTGGCATTGCGTGCGGGCTGCGTGCGCGCACACATCGGCGAGACGATCGAGGATCGCGTGAGCGGTTTCGTGTATGATCATTCCTTCCATTTTATCGATCCCCCTCGCATACAGCGATAATCACCAACTGGTTGTCTGCGAGCTGCACTGTCGTGCACATACGCATGCACTCCCCCCCCCCCCCCCCCCCCCCTCTCGACCCTCACACTCGCTAATGCGCGTCGCCGCTTAATTCATCGGATATATTATCTGTATTAATAGGAAACGCCGCATAATCGACGAGGTCGCTTGGGGGGGGGGGGGGGGGGGGGGGGGGGGATGCACTCCTGCACGATGCGATATTTGTTAATCGATCGAACTAGTCGGTTGTTGAAATATAAATTGATCGTTCGAGTGACGACAAAAATAAACATTTTCGCATCGGTCCTGTCCTCAAATTCTGTCACGTGTCATTTTTAATGATACCGAGATAAATCGGCGACAGTCGAACTCTTCGCCATCAGTTCCGACGAATTAAATCACCGCTCATGACTGGGCACGAAACTGGCGTCAGCGTTTCGTCACATTTTTTTTTAAATATAAATGAATCGCGTTGAACGAGTCCACGTGCCGCGAGGTGCCATTCCTTTTTTGCTCGTGAAACATGTGAGAGCGCGCGATTTCGGGACTCAATACGGGCTTTTTACGTGCGGTAGAAAATGAGGAAGCGATGTGCATTACGTGGCTATTTTTCTTCATGGAAAATTTAGTGTCCAAAATTGTACTCGCTCGGTGATTCGTGCAGTACATTTTCACTGTCGACATCGTTATCGCCTCCGACCGACAGATCATTACGGATCATCATTTTTCATCCGTCCCGATGAGCGCCTTCGCTAACAATGCTTATCCAGCAAACGGCCAGCGACTGGTCAAGGGGATAATAAAAATATATCAAATTTTGTCAAATACCCTAACAGCGCAGCGCGCATAGGGCTTGTATATATATTAAAGTGTTTTTCAACGTTGAATGCACCTCTTAGGTTTTTTTTGCTTGGGCCCGTCTTTCGCGAGTTTCAATTCGAGGTTGAAATCTATACATTTTGAGGGTGGAAATAATTGTGTTGAACAAATTCACACTCCTGGACATTTTTAGAGTTTCCTGTATAAAATAAAATAAAAAATACATGAATAAAGAATATGTATTTCACTCCAATCGCTTCACTCCAAAGAAATGACAAAAACTTAATCTCCCACCCCGTAGAAGAATATATTTCGATCTAAAGAAAAACATCTCTCGAAAGGTGGTCGTAGACAATTACCTTTAAAAGATGCCGTATTTTTCTTTGTACAAACGTCGTATGCGGCACCTTAGAATTTTTGGCTAGGGACCGTCTTTCGTGAGGTTTAATTTAAGATCGAAACATATACTTCAAAAGGGTGTGAGGAAAAATCAATAAAAAATGTCCATTTTGAGAACCACCCTAATATATATGTGTCGACAGGCCGCTGTGAGACCATCTCCCACTTCGATTTCACTTCCCGCCAGTGCCGCCCACACCCCTCGCCATAAGCCTTCATCTCTAGCGCTGATAAAAAAAAAGTTCTCCGTGTCCTTCCTCGCCCGAGCTTCCTGACAAGTTTCCCTCGTCGATTCGACCACCGGGAGATCCATTTTCCGTGACAAGGAAGATGATAACTCCGGAGTATAGAGAAAGATCCGGGATGACCGGTCCGAGCGAGCCAACGTGAAACAAGAACGACGACACAATATAAAGCTCGAGCAAATAAAATATTAGCGATAGCTTTGGACCGCTCGCGTGTAAGCCCTCCCATTCCGCTCACTCGCTCCTATATTTATTTGCAAGTGTGTCGGTGCGCTGCGGTTAGCCACACAAGCGCCGTACACACGAAAACTGTCCACGCGCGCACACACGACACAATCCGCGATATTACGTGCCGTTCTGTTTCCACGTGTGCGCGCATGTGTGTCCGCCGCTCAAGCGCCGCGCCAACTTGATTTCCCGAGGGATTTCTTGTCCGGCGTGCGCCGCTCTCCACCTCGTCCAAAGGGTTGCCTCGATGCTCCCTGCAACCGGTAGCTACGCTGCAGCCCGATTCCGACGCCGCTGCACAACCCTGAAACCACCCCTGAAAACATCCCTCCGCTCTCCTACGCGACTCTAACTCGCCCGGCTTACTCTCCTTTGCCATTCGCATCGCACGAATCTCAAATCCCGAACCACCGACACACGGACGAATTCGAGACAAAGCAATTTCAATCGTTCACCCCCCCCCCCCCCCCCCCCCCCCCCCCCCTCCCCTTCCGATCCTTGTACGTGCCGAGATTTTTCACGGAAGCGAAGTGAAAATCAAGATTACGGACGGGCGGACGAAATAAAATATCCTCGGAGAAAGTGACTGAAGGATTAAAAAAAGTTACGTTTCGGGACGATTAAACGAGCCGGGGTTGCCGGTGGAGCTTGGGAAACAATTTGTCATATCGGTGAGGCGGGGTGAAAGCGATTTTTGATGTTTTTTTTTTTGCAAAAAAGGGTCGATGAACTTTTTGTTTTCCGACTATTTCGCATCGGATTGAAATTCTAGTATTTTTATCCATGTATTTATGAGGTTTTGGGACGTGAATTTTTTAAATATGATTTTTACGATGTTTCGGAATATTGCGAACACGAACAAATATCAACGAAAATTTCGGAAGAAAAGTTTGATGAACTTTAGTTTTTCAACGCTTTTAAATCGGATTGAATGTGTACATTTTTTATCCGTGTATTTATGAGGCTCTGTATCCAGGATTTTTTTAGTATGTTTTTTCGGATGTTTCGGAACATTGCAGAACACGCACACATATGGACGAAAATTCCGGAATAAAATTAAAATTTCACCTAAAGCCTTCTCCGTGAGGAAGGGAAAAAAATTTGATACAGAATGAGCAATCGCAGTTATCCGCGATCGGATTCGTTGGATCGGGAAAAGCTGGGGTGATGGAATTCTGACGTAAATTCCGTGAAGCACAGACCGCACAGACCGAGAGGTATTTCACTCATAAACGATTGCGTGTGCCGGGGCTCTTTCGACATCGGAATAACGCGTGTTTCGTTCATCGAAAAATTCCAGGAATTCGTTCGTCAGTGGGATGAACAGATTCGCGTGTAGTTCGTCTGTGGGGGACTCGATTTTCAACCGGAATCAAAATTTTTGGTGGTCGCGGCGAGAAAGAGCAGGTCATACGATGATCAGTGGTCACTGAATGGGATTCCGCGAATGAGCCGTGCTGAATAACCATCGACAAAGTCAGTAACGACCGTTACTCCGTTCAGGTTATGAAAAATAACCAAGCGAATTCATTATTAGCTACAATTTCAAAATTGCAAACTCAACGTGCTCTAAACTTCCGAGAACTTCAACATCTCTAATTAAGTTCGTTTTTTTGTTTCCCCAAGTTTGGAATTCGAAGACTTTCGGAAAAAGTGTTGAATCGAATTCAACTCGATTATTCGAGAACTTAAGGTGACACATAGTAAAAAAAGTTTGTACTTTTTACAACACTTGTGCACAAATATCCACAATTTTTTATTTGTTAATGTCCCAGTTTTGCAAATAAAAGTACAAACTAAAATTGTCAATGACACGGGAAATAAAAGGACAAGTTCGTTTATTCAAATAAGTGACAAACGAGTTTGTCACCGAACGTTTCGAGAACTTCAACATCTCTAATGAAGTTATTTTTTTATTTTTAGTATGGAATTTGAAGAGTTTCGGAAAAAGTGTCGAATAGAATTCGACTCGATTATTCGAGAACTTGGAGCGAGCCCTGGTAGCTATTATTATCCCGATATTTACGGTTCTGGCAGGTTTCCGAACGATTCCGGTGGTTCTGTGAACGCCGATAACGTCAACGATATCCAAATATGTCGACCACAGACGGCTGCCGATTTTTAACCTCCGACATAAACTCTGCAAAGCGTCGCAGCATTGACATGCAATATTTTAATGAATTACGCTTAATATTTGCTTTGAATAGTGCAATTTCGGTGGAATTTTGACTCGTAATGCAATCTGCGCAATTTAATTAATTACTGGACGAAAATTCTCAGGGCGAGGAAATACATTAATTTGACATGGTATATATAATCTATTGTTTGTGCCAACGATTTTGTTAATTAATGCCACTGGAGACGAGACCAACATTTGAAAAACGTAGAATGAGAAAGGGCAGGGAGAAAGATATACAAAGCCATTTTCAATTTCGCCCACGCCCCGTCCTCGAGGAATCGTTGTGTTTGTGACAATAACGCTAATGGCCTACGTTTATTTGTTCTATTCCGTAATTTAACAAACAAAAAAGTAGTGTGTGCTGGCGAGCCGCAAAACATTCGGCCCGAAAACTTGGCAGCACGCTGCACCGGGACGTTATAGCTTTTTCGCAGTTTTCCTTTCTCCGCCGTTTTCCAATCACGAAACGCCGAGGCGCATTATTGTTCAATTAATATACCTCTCTTTACTGTCCATCGCATATGAAACTTTGACGTCCGTGATGTTAATTTTATTAATGTATCGTGGTTTTAATTTCATTTTTAACGGTTTTCTACAACATCTATGGGAGAAGCTTTTCCAGAATATACAAAGAAACCTCCGAAATAATATAATTTTTCAAAACAGAACAAATTAGCACCGAATAATCGCTGAATCATTTTTCAAATATAAATTTTTGTCTTCAATGATTGCATTTTTTAAATCCCCAATAAAAATGAATTAAAGTTTAAAAGTTATTTTTTCGAAAACTTTATTGAATGATGAACAGAAAAAAGCGCATACAGACTAAAGATCAAGTATACGAATTGAGCTTCGAGTAAAGACCAAAACACATAATCGAAATGACCGCGACAAATTAATTGGGAATACCGATCGATACCGGTTCTGTTTCGTGACAACACAGACGAGGCCTCGTCAGCAATCCTGTGACCAATAGCGTTGACTGATCGATCGTTCGATATTCTTCGGCAACGGGGATAGTCGGTTTGCATAAGTCTATTGTGTGCGCACCCTTGCTCGGGTAAACGCCGATAATATTTGGTCGACGTATGATGAAATGACGATCGAAGCCAAATGTTTGGATTCCCGGTGCAATAACGCGATCATCAAACATACCCATTGACGATTCAAACGCGGCGACTTCGAAAGCTCAACGCTGCGGTCCAACCTCGATTATCCGTGATAATTGGGACACGCGATACGTTTGTTAATTTCAGCCGGTAAACGCTTACACACCGCATATGGACCCTGCATCCATCTCAATTACAAACGTTCGCGCATGCGTTCGTATCGGAAGAATGCATAATGGAGCAGGAATTCTTGCCTCCAACCGCGGGATCAATACCCAATTTATATTAAAGCCCGTGGATATAGTTCGCAATACAACACTTCATTATCTTTGAAAATGAAAAAAGAATCCCCGACTTATCGAATTTTTCATTATTTGTGTTTCAGATATTCACGAGATACGGCAAGGTCCTGAAAATCGTCACCTTCACAAAAAACAGTAAGTACAAAAGATTTTTTTTTTTAAATTCGTAAAATAATCGCTGCATTTTGAAATCGTCAATTAATAGTTATAAAAATCGTCGATTCAAGTGTCTTTTCATTCTTATTCAATTTTTGTTATATATTGTTCCAAACGAGCGAATAAAAAAGCGCGCATTTAGTTTTGGAGCGGATATTATCAATTACGATCATAGCTAAGTATCTCGAGTGCGAACTGTCAAACGTCTTCCCTCTCGGAAAGTCCCGTCAAGACTCCCGTCATCTTTTCAATCGATAATCTGTCCCTTTTTCATTTGTCATACCGAGCTATTCCAGTCATGTATGCAATTTCGTATCTCTCAGTCAATCCTCATCATCAATATTTGTTTTTTTCCCACCCCCTCCCCCTCTTGGTGAAGCTTAGAGAGCTCTTTTGGTCGTTAAGATAAAAGCAAAATTAATTTATCAAACCCATGCGAGCGCGCAAAGCGCGAGAGCCAACATAACCGCTAATCTACAATTTCGAAATTACTGTTTTCATAGAATATGGAATAGATTTAGAAATTCGCAACTTTCATTTCATACGCTATACTTTCGGAATTACGGTTTTTATAGCATATGAGATGGATTTGAAAATTCGGAAATTCCATGCCACATGCCGTCATTTCGGAATTACGGTCTTCATAGCATATGCAACGGATTTCCATGTGAACCACGCGATCCATGCGAGCGCGCGAAGCGGGTGAGCCAACATAACCGCTAGTGTATATATTGTGTATATATTATAGTGTGTATATGTGTATATATTATATATGTACATAAAACTTATTGAAATGGACGATTTTCTGACGGGAGCGAATAAATGTTGGAGCGAAGGGGGTTAAAAGGTGCGAAGACATTGAGAAGCGATTCCTCTGTTTCTACTTTTCGATGAGACGCCCCGTACACGCGACGGCACTCTGGATCCTTGTCGTCTAGTGTACTTTGAGTACTTTGGTATACCATTACAGACTGCCGCTAGGAATAAAGTACGTCGCCCGTGCCTCGCCGTTCCGGCACTCTTGTAGACTCGAGAGGCCGTTAGTATACTTTCGATATTGCTCGGCGTTGCCGGGCCCCAAGGGGTGCCTCGAAAGTACGTACCGCCGCCCTTCCTTTCTCGGTCCTTCCCCGTCCGCTCTCTCCAACTCTTTCCCTCCTTTTCTTCGGCGGCGGTACACTTCGAAATTGAATTTCCATTCGAGTCTGTTGCTCGTACAGCCCAGACCTCACACACGTATTCATACTTCGGCCAGTATCGTCTCCATTTTTCCATCGATTTTTCATTCTACTCTCCAACCCCTCCGAAGAAACAGTAAAATTCCTCGCTCCCCGGCTTTACTCGACTTCCATTTGTCCGTTTGTTCATACCGTGACAATTCTTTTTGCGCACCTTCGCTGCGATGAAATAATCCACTCGAAACATTTTTGTATTTAAGTTTCGGACCGCGGTTGTTGTCGTCCGACGCTAATGATACATCGATAAAGCGATGTTTTACACTCAGAAAAATAAATGGTTTGATTAACGTTATTTAGTTGGTACGACAAAAATGTTGTTTATATGGACATATTTTGAATCGACGGAAGCGAATAATCGTTTAAGAAAACTGCTTTAGTTATGTCAACCAAATAATATCTTTGAACGTGTGCCACCGCGACTTTCGGTTGATCTAAACATTTTTTTTTCTCGCTGTATAGTTTTTCCAAAGTGGTCTAGAATGACTTTGATGCGACTGACATTGAGTGATCAGAATAACTGTGAATTCGACTGACATTGAGTGACCAGAATGACTTTGAATTCGACTGATCAAGAGACGCGGTAGCGTCTCGACGCCAAGTACTTAAAAAAAAAATTTTAAGCGAGCGAAGGACGCTACCAGGTAGTTATACTCCAAAATGCCGGAAGTATATTTTTGCACTACGATACCTCTTAAATAAATCATCGGATCGAAATGATATTAAAATTTTACTATAGAATGTCTATCCAAGCTTCTATCGTATACTCGCGAGGACCGAAGGTGTACCTCGAGTATTTCGATCTAGGGGAAACGGGGACATGTGTCCCCGTTTCCCCTAGATATGCACCGAAGGTATACTCGTGAGGACCGAAGATGTACCTCGAGTATTTCGATCTAGGGGAAACGGGGACATGTGTCCCCGTTTCCCCTATATATGCACCGAAGGTATACTCGTGAGGACCGAAGGTGTACCTCGAGTATTTCGATCTAGGGGAAACGGAGACACGTGTCCCCGTTTCCCCTAGATATGCACCGAAGGTGTACCTCGAGTATTTCGATCTAGGGGAAACGGGGACATGTGTCCCCGTTTCCCCTAGATAAGTACCGAAGGCATAACCCACGGGAACCAGGCGTATACTTATGTAGGGGAAACAGGTACATGTGTCCGGGTCTCCTAGAGCCCCTAGATCTTTACTCCCGTGTGCTATATGAGATTCGGGTTTTTCGAAATGCACTCCCATGAGTGAATTTGGATCAGGATTTTTCTTATTTCACTCCCATGCGCTATGAACGCCGAAATCTCGAGAATATAGTATATGGGACTGATTTATTATTTTCGGATTTCACTCCCATCCGCTATGAACGCTAAAATTTCGGGCATATAGCATATAGGAATTATTTATGATTTTCGAAATCTTCTCCCCTGTGCCATGGGATTTGGATTTTTCGAAATTCACTCCTATACGCTATGAACGCTGAAATTTCGAGTATATTTTATATCCAAAACAAAGTTTTAAATACCAATCAGAACGTTCCAACCTTTCCTGGCAAAAATACCGACAATGCTTCCTCATAAAAGAAGTTTCGCGAATAAAGGAACTTTATGAGAAAGCGACGTGAAAATTTCAATCTTCAACTTTTTTACATTTTGATACACATATATTTTTTTTATTGTTTGGATAAACATCTGTTTTGGTAGATTTTTTAATTTTTAAGAGGTTTTTTTTCATAAACATATTTTCTGAACGTTTTAAGTACCTGCGTACCATTTTTACTTTTTTGCAAAAAAGTATTTTGTGTTTGATATTCCATTACCAGAATGACTTTAAAATCAACTAACATCCAGTGACCAGAATGACTGAGTTCAATGTAAGCTTGCAATCGACTGACATTAAATCCTTGCGCAGGACCCAACATACCTAACACCCGAGGTTCGAACACCTCCGGATAACAGAGCTTCCGCCGCAAAAGCATTTTTTCCAGCTGCATGAGAGGCGGTTGTGTACAGCAGTGACATAGTTTTCCGGAAAAAAAAATCGCCCGTTACCCAGCCAAGTCCACAGATGAGACGAGAGGAAAGACTTGTTGAGGGGTTGTAGCTGCGCGCGGTGGTCTCTCGTGGATGTCGGCCCCTGAGCGAAAACGTCGGCAAACGCGCGTTACGAATTCAAGCTTATACAGAGTGAAAGAGCGCGGGTGGCTGCGGCGCACGATGTGGGCAAGCCGGGGGGGTTTGGGATGGTTTGTGGATCGTGTGGACCGCGGTGACGTGCACCGGTGGTTGTTCGGCGTGGTCCGTAGGTGTGCGACGACACACCGGCACCGCGCACCGGCGGAAGAGCGTAACAGTAGCGTCAGAAGGGTAGCGGCTTCCGTCGGTGCTCGAACAAGCCCCAGGGCTCTTCTCGGCGACTCCGCTCGACTCGATGTGGAGGAGCCCGTGCACGTGTGCGCCAAAACGTTTCACTGTTTCGACCGTTACGAACGTGCCGACGAGTTACCGGCCCGAGTGCACTCGGCCCGACCTATCTGTACGTTGGTCCCATCTACATATTTATACCTGCGGTACGTAACGGGGTACATAACTGTGCACGTTGCCGTTACCGTGCGCTACTGATAAACTTGGGAAAAGGTTCGCACACTGGGCAACACGCATCGGAAGTCCGTCCTGTTGTTTCCACAGGCGAGGACCAGTCGCGGGAAAACATGTCGATGACACTCCAGACACTCGAATTTCTGAGTGGAGAGAATGTGGGGAATATGGACCACCCCGATTAGGATGTCATACATGGACCGGGCCATACTCACCACTTTTATCACATCAGCTTCTGTAAAATTCGTGAATATTTGCGCTGGTCGGACATGGGCCATATTCACCGACAGGCGAGAGCGGGGCAAAACGGTCCCGTGCCCTCCATTACGTATAAGACTTGCTTTACGGTCCTTAATAAATTGGTATTGGTCCGTTTTGCCCCGCGCACCTCCCGGTGACGCGAGAAAAGTTCTATCTACATATTTATACCCGTGGCATGTGACCGGGGTACATAACTATGTATGTTGTCCTTACCGTGAGCTGCTGATGAACTTGGGAAAAGGATTGCGCGTTGGGCAATGCGCATCTGAAGCCAGTTCCGTTGTTTTGATGGGCGAGGACCAGTCGCAGGGAACCACGTCGATGACACTCCAGACACGAATTTCTGAGTGGAGTGAAAGTGGGGAATATGGACCACCCCGATTAGGATGCGAAATATGGACCGGACCATAGTCACCACCTTTACCCTATCAGCTTCTGTAAAATTTCTGAATATGGACCGGACCGTGTATCATTGATTTGCGCTGGCCGGAAATGGGTCATATTTCTCACGTTCACCCCATAGTCGAGAGAGGGACAAAACGGTCTCGTGCCTTCCATTTCAGATCAGACTTGCTTCACGTCCCTCAAAAAATTGGTAACAACGGTCCGTTTTGCCCCGCTCACCCCCTGCGATGCGAGGAAAGCATACCAACGTTTATTTCATCGGGCACCGTGTAACATTGCCAGTTTCACAGTCCGCACCCTCGTGACTGAGGGTTGCAGTTTTTTATATATAAATATATGTTACACTCAAAAAAAATAAAAGTGTTACACAAAAAACTTCAACATCGTTAACTGTTTTTCATTTTTATTTCAGACTCGTTCCAGGCGCTCATACAGTACCCGGACATGCTGTCGGCGCAGACCGCTAAATTCGTAAGTATTCCCATGGTATATTATGTACGTACAGAGTAGAAGCACGGATAGACCTTCCCGGCCGGTTTACCCGTGTTCCCATTCGCGTATAGTAACCCCTTAAATTTTCCGGTTTCCGGGCCTGGACCGGGACTCCCGGGAGTCCCCGGGCTCACGTGAAGCCTGCGGGTCGGCGAGCTTCCGGGTATGTTCCAACGGCACGCTTGCCCGTCAGAGTGAATTATACCGTTGCATTCGCCGGGGCTCGCGAGACAGCTCTCTGACCTACCGAGCGGTCAATCTTCAATCCCCAACCAATTAATCCTTCCGAATTCCGCGAATCGTTGTACGCCAGGAGTCTCCCGTCCGCATCGCGAGCATGCGAAGCGCTCCGGCTCGGTAATACGAAACTGACATTTTTTTCTCTCAAGAGCGCTGAAAACTTCAGCTTTCCGAGAGAACGGAATCCCACTGTGAAACTGACGGACGCCAGTGGACTCCGATTTCCGTCGGGCGTTTGAGTTTCAGCACTCGAGGAAGCAGTATTGCAGTTTTTATTTGAAAAATATATTCACCGAGAATCACGAGGGAAGAGAGTGTTCCTCGGAGCGGCGCCTGCTAATTCGGATGGCCCGCATCGAAGTCGTCGCCGAGGAAAGGTCGGAACATTTTCGCGAGGCTGCGCTGACCTCCCCGCGAGGCGTTCAGCTCAAACGTTCGGAATCTCCCCGCGCGTTCGAGGATAACGCGATTGCCCGCCGGGGGGCCGTGGAGGTGAATTATAGCGAATAACGGCACATCCGGAAGAGCGTCCTTTGCGAATGGCGGGTCGTTTTTGCGCGCACAACCTTCTCGAGTAGCCGGAGGGCGAAAGAGCTTGGGCGAGGAAAAGAGAGAACTTTGTACGCGAGCGAAGAAAGTAAGTACGACCGGTCCTCGGACTTTCCCTTTGTACTCTTCGCGAACAAGAAATAATAAGACTTTCCGCTCACCGATGACGCTCACGAGGCAGTGGAATTCGTCTTCATTTTTTTCTTTTTCTTTGGAGTGATTTTAATGGCTCACTGTCGCAGCGGTGCGGGAACGAGGTAGACAGAATCGCGCGCATTAATGTACCCGTTTGTCGAACGAGCGGTTGAGCCGGAGCGAAACTGGACGACACGACCGTCCGGACAATACAGCGGAACAGCCCCGAAGGCCACTTCGCTAACGAAGTTTCAACCAGGCACACGTAGCCGACGGCTACGTTTTCCTCATCTCAGCGGGGTTTCTCTTATAGCAGTGGATGGAGATGGCTTTGTTGCTTTGTCTTATTGTATCACTGCTGCGCTCCAGTTTACCCGGAGCCGTATCTTCGGGTTCCTTTAACTACGCCAGTCCTTGTACGCGCGACAGGAACAATGAGCGGCGTCCGGCAGGGTTTCTCGGAACTCCGCTATGAATTTCGTTTGCGATGGATTCACAGCTTTTCGACCGATAGACGACGGTCAAGATTGGTTCCTTGATTCCCGCTCCAGACCGATCACTTTGGGCTTGCAGTTGAACGATTAGCCTCGAAAACGAAGTATCGAGTCTTGGGTTCGGATGACAGTTCCGTACTCTTGCTGGGGGTGAAATATATAAATATTCCTAACCGACAGCGGTGGATGCGCGGTTTGCGCACGGCTCCGGTGGTCTCCCAAGTCGAGCAAGATCGGTCGCGGTCAGTACTTGGATGGGTGACCGCTCAGCCGTGCGCTAGCTGGCGCATCGACCTCAACGGTCGATGCGCCAGCTAGCGCACGGCGGGAGGCAATCGGAAGTAATGTCATACGGGAAAACGTCACTTCCAGTTTGGAAATCTCTTTTTTTTTTACCGGAAGCGATGTCATACGGGAAAATGGCGCGTCCCGTCGCCGTGGCGTTGGTTAAATCTCACCCGGACAGTTTCAAGCAACATAGAAAAAGTACATTTTTCTTTGTCGATTTTCTTTCACGATTTTTTTAAACAGAAAATTCTATGCAAACGCTGTTGCAACGGTATTTATACTTGTTGTTGCAACATCATTTGCGCTCTGCTCGTTGAGGAGTTCGCAAATAAAACTTTTACCGCATCGTCGAGAACGTGGCCGCAGACTCAGCGCGGGTTGGTATCCGATAGCCTTGGTAATTGGCCGGTGGGTCGGAGAAAAAATTAAATTTGCGGTATTTCATCGCGTCGCGCTCCGTAATGCACGAACTTTTGCGAACATCGCCTCGAGGCGCATCCGCGCATATCGTTTGTACACTGTACACTGTACATTGTGCAATACTACAAAAATTGAGTTCCATCGGAGAATTTTCTGAACAAAGTCGGAGTAAAAATCTTCCCGAACGGAGAATCAAGTGTCGACACAATTTCTTTTGCCGTCGAACGCATCGCCCAGGATAAAAGTGACGAATACGACCCACTTCGATTTTTGGCGCACCTCGAAATTTACAAGTTTTCATCACCTCGCGTTCCGCGATACAGTAGAAGCCCGATTAACCGGGATGCTCGGGACCGAAGAGTCCCCGGATAATCGAAATCCCTGTTAATCCAAACTAGACAGCGAACGTATATAAATCAACAACGACTAATTATACAACTTTATTTTGAGTAGCTGCATTGACATTTGGTAAATCTTGCACTTAATTGTTAAATCGTGTGGACTGAAATCTAAAGCTTTGGATTTTTTTTTCATTAATACTCCGCGCATATCGTTTGTGCATCGTAAAAAATTGTAGTTCCATCGGAGAACGTTGTGGAAAAAGTGACGGTAATAAAAGTCTTCCCAACCGGATAATCAAGTCCCGTCCGAAAAGTATAGCGTAGGTCAAAAGTGATCATGTCCCACCTCGATTGGCGTGCAAACCGATGATAAATGAACCGGGCCGTAATCACCGCCTCTGCCCTATCGAGCGCGTTCGTGAGTTCACTTTTGCCGATGATTTGATTTCAATACTCCAGCGAATGTAGATCTCAAAGTGATATCATGCACCATAGCTCGCATAAGGTTGGTACGGAGTTGTTGGACCAGGGTCAACAAAATCCTATCAGCGCACATCGCGATATGTATTTCTGTTCCGATAGATAGTGGAGCAACCGAACTGCCTACTTTTTCCTTTTGACCGCGCGGCTTCCCTCCGGGCAGCCGCTCGCTGGGTCTCGGTCTGCTCATCGCGATAGTTCTCTCGTTGGTAATTACAGATTCGAGTTTCTCTCTCATCCGCGCATTGCGCCCTTTGATGACCCGCAACTGGCCGGCTTTACGACTCCGCAATCGTGTGTATTCAATTATGGCAGTCCATTATTCCCTTTGCACCTTCCGTCCCCCCCGTTCTTAGCGGGTCAATCGACAAGCCGCGACCCACGATGATTCGAGGAGCAACATCGTTAACGACAATCCCTCGGCCCGCTTCCTCGCCAATGTGACGAGGCAAAATAGTTCGCTCGCCGCAGGGCGACGTGCGTCCGACGAAACTTTACCGGGCCCGGAACTGCCCCGACCGAAAGACCTCCGCGCACCGGAGAACGCTCGTTCGTCGACTGTGCGGAAATCATCCCTCGGGCGCCGAGGCAGAACTCACCGAATCCGAGAAACCCTTTTCGACGAACTTCGCGCACGGGCTTTGCGCTAAATAATGCATGCTAACAGCCCTTCGTTTGGGGCATTTCGGCGCAAATAGAATAAATTTTCGTCGATCTCTCGCGATGTTGCTCCAGTTTATCTACCCGTTACACCGACGAATCAAGGAGTCAAAACGAATTTTAAATAGAGTACCGAATAAATCAAAGACATATTTCATCTACAATTCACCGATCCAGACTATTCCAGACTGTTTTTCCATGTTTCAATCATTTTTCCATCATTAGGGCGAGAAAATAATTAGGCCCGGGTTGTGAATTTTCAGGGGCAGTTCAGGCCACCCGGAAACGTTTATTAATTGCTTGCATCAAACAATTATTACTCTATCATAAATAGTAATAACAATAACAATGAAAACAATAACAACGATATTCAATCCATTGCCAAATGATAAAAACATCGAAACCTGAGCGTATGCACTTCACTCGTTCCTTTAACAATTTCATCGCCGCAAATTAATTTGCATCGAGCGGCCAATTCGACGATTAAATGTACCGGGAGAATCGAACGAAAGAGCCCCCTCGGATCGAGTAAGGTGGTCGGGCCTGTGTGCATGAAATTTATTAGCCATGATAATTATGTACGAAATTCATTAGCGCAAGCAAATATGTAGCGGCGGTCGTGCGGGACTATTCGACCGTGTTGGGTCGGGGGGGGGGGGGGGGGGGGAGGGGGCTGTTGGTGTGGAGGGTGGAAAAGCGTCAGGGAAAGGCAGAAAGCCGAATGTGTCGCTCTGCGTAAGTCCGGTGCGGGTTTGAAATATAAACAGAGCATAATATAGTTACATCGCACAGTAGTTTAGAAACCCGAGTTGGCATCGGAGCCGCGAGCGTATCGCACACCGTAGTACGACTGCCTGTGCGAACGGGGAAAGGCGCGGTATGAAACGTGCTCACCGGTCCGCGGCATAAGTCAAACAAACCCAGCAAGCAGATCGCTAACTGTAGCTCGCCCAGCCCGGTAGAGTTGGCGGCCCGCCGGCCCAGCTGGGCCGCATTGTGCGACAGGCCGCGCTCGCCGGAGCCGCAGCCCGGTCGCCATATTTACCTGGATTATTAATGAAAATGTAACAGGATCGCGCCGCCGACACGAAAGCTGAAACATCGTCGAGTATCGTTCGGTTGATTCGCGAGATTTACCGGTGCGTGCCGCCAGCGGCAAAACCACCCTGGTGGACCGCGCGATGGCGACGCATCGACGATGCACACCCTCCGGGCTCGCCACCCGATCCTCAACAACCCACCCCCCACCCCTCCCCCCGCAACCCCCAACGGGCTCGTCCTGTTGCTGCATCTCTCGGCCCTGTGCAGTCGATAGGGGAGAACGGGGCAAAATGGGACAGTTGGGGCAAAACTCAATTTTCCAATAATTTTTGGATGCCCCGTTTCAGAGCTGGGCAAAGTACTGGGCAAAGTACTGGGTAATTTCAGTTTTCCATTTAATACAATACACTACAATTTTAATTGCGTTTTGTCGCATTGTCCCGTTTTGCCCCGTTGTGCCATTTTGCCCCGCTCTCCCCTAGTGTGTCGCTTCTGGTGCGCCTCCATCGTCGTGGCCTATAATATAACGACGCTGCTCTTTCCCCCTCGTAAACGCGGACTCTCACCCTTCGGAGCAACCCCCAACGCCCCCTCCCTCCCCCCCCCCCCCCGTTCGCCGTTCGGTTCACGCTTCGCCGGCAAACGACCGCGCTCCCGCGCATGCATCCATCAACCCCCTTTGAGTATCGTTGCGGGAGCCGGCTGGTACAGAAACGGGCGATGGTCGACGTATCGCATCCGACGTCAACGACTCGTTACGCAGGACGGTTTCTCGCTCGTTGGAGAATTTTTTATTCCATTTTTATTTAGTTTTTATTTTTGCTCGGTTTGTTTGTTTGGTTTTAACTTTTTTTTTTATGTGGCGTAGCGATGACATTGAAGAATAATAATTATCGATCGAGGCGGGAAACCGCTCGACGGGGATTAAAATAACGATGGTCCATGCACCCGACGGGAAAACGATCGATGAATTACTGTTTTGTGTGGACTTTTTATTTTATTTTGTTCCGTTCTATCGATGCGACGAGGACGCGGGTCGAGGCGGACGAACCGACGAAGACTTCGGGGCCTCGCGAGCTCGTGTCTTCGGTAATTAACGAGCGGTTCAATAAATCGAGAATCCTTGAATTTTTCATTTGATAAATTTTTCACGAGCCGTTTTATCCGGGACCGATGTACGGTGCGGCGTTTCAATGTTGGAAGAATTATTTTCATGCATGAAACTTTGTGTTATTCATCGTTCGATGTGCCGATCGGTATGAGGGCTTTTTTTACACCCTCACATTTTTCCGATCATCGAAGATTTCTTATTACGTCGAGAACTCTTGAACCAACTTGGAGACCTGGATGCAGAAGCGCGTCTCGATTCAGCCTGCGAGACATCAATAAATACATTTTTTCAAACGCTATTATTCACAGTCGTTGGACGGCCAGAACATCTACAATTCCTGCTGCACCCTCCGCATCGATTACAGCAAGATGCAGAGCCTGAACGTTAAGTACAACAACGATAAATCGAGGGATTACACGAACCCCACGCTGCCCACCGGCGATGCCAATCTCGACGCAGCCTCCCTCGCCCTCGGCGGCGAACTGCTTCCTCAGCTCCTGCTGGGCGCCGCCGGATCGCAGCCCCGTGCTCGGCTACCTGGTAAGTTAACTGTTCTCTCAGCAATTTCCCACCGACGATACTACGAATGGATGGTCCACAGAATTTATTTTCGATTAGTCTTCGATTATTAATCACTATTATTATTATTTTTCGAACGCGCTGAAAACAACTTTTGCTCGCGAATGTCAGCTAAATATGGACGATGAACTGATATCGCTTCGAGTCTCCGGTTACGGAACTTACTTGAATTATTATTATTATTATTATTATTATATTTTTTTTGTTATGAATTATTTTACTTTGCTCGTTTATCGCGCAAGAGAATCTGTGACAATTTCATTAATGAAAATCCGTGAATTTCCTGAAGTAGAGTCAATTACAGGGGCGCCAGGCGTCCTAGCGTCGCCGTTCGCGGCCATGCACGGCCTTCCATCGCCGCTCGCGGCACCCTACAACGGAGTCGCGGCGGGTGGCGGACTCGCGGGCCTCGGCGGTTTCAGCCTCGGTGCCGGAGCTCTCGGCGTACGCGTGCCGGGAAGCCCTCAGATATCGTCCGTGCTGCTCGTCACCAATCTCAACGAGGAGGTAAGTCCGTCGATGGAAATTTTGTTATCATAGATCATAAAAAAAAAAAAATCACAAAATAAGATAATTGCATAGAATTATATGGTCGATTGAAAAACTCTCGGCCGCACCACTGCACGCTAAAGTCTACCAACTTCTTCCGCTGCGAGCCCGGCGTATCGAGTAACAATCAACTGTAATCACTCACTTGAGCCGGTACATGAAACTTTGCAACTTTGTCGAATCTGTTTTATACACTAACGCGTCTCAATAGGTTTGCGTAAGCCGGATAAATCGCACGTTGGAAAATTGTTTCAGACACATTAAATTTTTTTTTAAAATTATTATTCGAGAACCGGAAACTGGAACTAAAACATTATCGAGGCCGTCTCCTTGGGCAGTCTGTGTAGTAACGTTTCCGAGATAATTCCATGAACCTTCGAGTGCTATTTTTTAAATCTATAGTTAAATCTGTATTTTAAAAAATTTCAATGGAATGCAAATTTGTAAAATTGTATTTACGAGTTTGGTTTTTTTTAACTCGGAGTTCATGTACCCTCTCAACTCGATTTTCTCGGTACGTAGGAGAGAATGGGGCCGGATGTGTTAGCCGGGTTTTCGAAACATCCACGAACTGAAAATTCGTTAAAAAATGTTTTTATCGGATTGCAAAAAGCGTAAGCCTGAGGGTCAACTTTTTTTAAAAATGTGATACCGAAGCTTGTAGATTATTTAAAAACCCGACTTTGGCACAGTTCCTCGTGGCGCAACGAGCTCCACTCTCTCCTGTTATAATTCACATACATAAATGTATGACTATATAATATATTTAAAAAAATTTTAAAAACAAAAAAAATGAATATGAAGAACGTAGAGCTGACGTAGGCAAACCCCGCAGTTTCTTGATCCAGAGTGCCGAAATTCCTCGTCGAACGAGCCCCATAAAATTAATAACGACCAACGAAAATATAAGTTTTTTTCATCGAAGCTTGTTAACGTTTTGATGATTATTCGTCTCGATGAGGAAATCGTTTCTCTGTTTGCATATGTGCTATCCTGTTATGTCAAAACCCCTCGAACTATCACCTTCTCCCTTACTGTCCCTGAAACTCATTTCGAAACACACATTATACGAATCACTTCGCCCTCGATATAATCGTAACGTCGTAACGTTGCGACTCGAGTCCTCGAGGCGTCGGACGGAGCTGATTAAAAAAAAAAAAACAAAAACAAACTAATAGACAAAAAATGAATTGACTCGCGACCGCGTCTCGAAGCTCAGTATATCGACGATACATATCTCGCAGCTGCAACTTGTCACTACTGTACTATAACTGTGTGTACTTACTATCGTTGAGTCGCGCTCAAGCTTCGCGTTCTCGACCTCTTTCTCACCCTCGGTCCTAATCGCGCTAAATTATTTTTAACGTTATTTTTATAACACTCCTTTTTAAACACATGAAAAATAATTGTTAAACGCACCGCGAACGAATTCGGATGATATTCTTCGTCATCCGTGAATTGAAAAGAAAAAAAAAATGGATTAAGAATTAATTGTAAAAATGCCTTCTTTCACTTTCGTTCTAACTCTGAGAGGTCGACACGTGAGACTTGTGCGCGCCCGTACTTTACATTGAATCCTATTATACTCGCTGACTACTGACTGGACTCTGTCTGTTCTCTGTGTAGATGGTCACGCCTGACGCTCTCTTTACCCTGTTTGGTACGTCTCCACATTTATATTATTAATTATATTACATTATTAATTATTATATTTAAAACACCTACTCGTGTCCACTGCCAATTTCTGTATTGACGATTGCGCGGCAACCCATGTCTACATTTAATGATATTTCAATAACGCGAAATTCAACGTTTACGCCAAGAAAAAAAAGAAGAAAACCCAAAAAAAAAAGTTCGCTATGTTACCCGGAGGAAATAGAGTTTCGAGATATATCGATTGCCTTAC
The DNA here is from genome assembly GCA_933228735.2 of Amblyteles armatorius. Lineage (NCBI taxonomy): Eukaryota > Metazoa > Arthropoda > Insecta > Hymenoptera > Ichneumonidae > Amblyteles > Amblyteles armatorius. Next base: position 14,247,952 of record OW121689.1, on the reverse strand, counting down.
AAGTACGACTTAAAAAAAAAAAAATTGGACAAAACAATATCGCGTTAAATGTTGATCGAAATAAAAAGAGAAAAAGAAATAAACTATTACAGCAAATATTCATAAATAATCATGCCCATCATTCGTTTACGTTATTTCGTATCCAACCAGAGGTATATGATTATCTTCACGCCTGTTTTTTAAAATAGTTATTATTTTATTTTTTTCGACCTCTAATATTTTTTTGAATTTTTTTTTGGTTTAACTTTACGTTCAATCATATTTCTTCGTCATTATTTTATCGTTTTCGTTGTTTCAATCTTTATTTTATTTTGTTCGATTTCCAATGCTATATTCTATCGTCATCGATCATCATGGCCATCGTACACCTCACGTTCACTCTTACCTCCAAGCATCTCTTCTGATATTAATTTCATACAAATACCAATTTATTTTATATCAATACATATATATATATATATATATAAATATATATTTATGTATACATATATATATGTGTGTATATCAGTTCTATAGACCACCTTCATTCATTGACATAAGCTTTGGCTTTTATTATATTTACGTAATTCCATAGGAAAACACGCTTCGCGGGGTGCTCGGCCTGCGTCAACACGATAGATTATATAATACATTACTATACATACGATATTGCTCTTCTTTCCCCTGTCGTGTCTCGCTCGTTTAGAATATTTTTTTTCCCCCGATTATTATATACTATACTTATCATAGCAAGATACGACCGTAGCCGAGTGCCCCTTTGCATGAACTTATAGATCCCGATCGGATCGTGTTATTCCGGTCTCGATCGTCACAAAAACTTACCCTGCCGTACTATAATATTCCTCACAAGACCCTCGAAGAAATAAAAAAAAAACATCGATCGTTCGTTCTTTTTTTTAAGTACCGTCAGAATCATTTTTTTTATTTATTCTTTGCGTGTGTTGACAATGTAGGCGTTTATGGGGATGTACAGCGCGTGAAGATTCTCTACAACAAGAAAGACTCCGCCCTCATCCAGATGGCCGAGCCTCATCAAGGGCATTTAGGTGATTATCCTGATTTTTTTTTATTGTCGCCGATATTGCCGAACTGACCGTCGTGGATTTTTTTTTCTAATTACAATGTTTTTTTTTTATCGTAGCTATGACTCACATGGACAAGCTCAGGGTGTTCGGAAAGCAGATCAGAGTCATGACCAGTAAGCATCAGACAGTACAGTTGCCGAAGGAAGGCCAGCCCGACGCGGGTCTCACCAAGGATTACACCAACAGCACTCTTCACCGATTCAAGAAACCCGGCTCGAAGAACTACCAGAACATTTACCCGCCCAGCGCCACCCTGCATTTATCGAACATTCCGTAAGTTTGTGAGATCAGGGACGTTTTTTTTTTCGAGGCACTTCGCTTCTCGAACTCGGTCTCAAGGATTCGTCGAGTTACCGACACTTTTCGAGTGCTCGGCGCCTCGAGTCGGATCCGGCTTTGTCGAAACGGAGCACGATCTCGAGGATTCTCGATGAATATCGAGTACTCGAAAGTTACAAAAAATGAAAGTCGAGAGTTTCAAGATAAGTTATTCAAGATTTTATTTTTAAAAATGCAAAGAGACTCAAGTTTTCAGTCTCATTGAGCGCATCAAGCTTATTTGAGCAATTTTGAATTTAATGCATGTTTTGGAAACGAATAAGTACTTGGCCTGAATGGAAACCGTGAAAACAATGAAAAGTCATTAATTGCTATTTAATTTTCTATTCGTACAAGTACTTGGCTCGAATGGAAATAATGGAAAGAGTAGAGCGCAATTATTGGCGATTTAATTTTCTATTGGAAAATCGCTATTACCGGACCGACCTTCGTAGTAAAAAGTCATCCCAGGCTACTGCCTCGACGGGTTCTGAGTAAAAAAACTTGACAAAAAGATACGCCGGAGATGGACCATTCGTTGAATCTGTGTGAAATGTTGCAGAGCGACGGTGACCGAGGAAGAAATCAAGGACGCCTTCACGACAAACGGGTTCACGGTAAAGGCTTTCAAGTTCTTCCCCAAGGACAGAAAAATGGCCCTTATCCAGATGCCCAGCATGGACGAGGCCGTTACTGCTTTGATCGTGAGTATTTCGTCGCCGAACCAATTGTAAAGTAGGACGGTGGAATTCAAGTCGTCGCGTCATTTGACGTCGACTAAATAAATACGTCGATATTCGTTTTCGGAGCCCAAAGTAATTCGGAGCTTATAATGATTTCGAATAGTTTGCCACGATAAAGTTTTCGGAGCGCACAGTAATTCGGAGCAACAACTTTTACCCAGCCTATAATCATTTATAATCATTCGCCGCGGTGTCGTTTTCGGAGCCCCTAGTAATTCGGAGCGATGAGTTTTCCCTAGCCTATAATAATCTCGAATTATTCACTGCGTTTATCGTTTTACTAACCTTCACGACAGACGAATGATACAATAATTCTCATTGCAGAAAATGCACAATTACCAATTGAGCGAGTCCAATCATCTGAGGGTATCGTTCTCGAAGAGCAACATCTAACAAGAGAGGCCATCCAGCGAGACGCCGTGGTTCCTCCAGCCCTACCCCCGTGTCCAATACTGGTATCCCGCAATGATCTACGACTCCATACTACTGCCGACCGAATCGTTTCGTCCGAAGCGGCGCTATCGCATTTGTTGACGCTGAAGATAATGCTCGAAGGCTGGTCGTGCAAAAAGAAAAGAAAAAGAAACAAAACGCGTTCACAAGGTCGGCTGCGTTCGTTGGTCGCCATTGCCGTCATTCTTCCAAGGCTATGGTCGCCGTCACCGGGTGCCACAACAATTTTATTTCAAAAAACAAATAAATGCGTCTCCCGGTTTGTTTTTCCCCGATCGCAAGAAAGGCATTGAGTATTATATCAAGTGAGAAAATATGGTAAACGCGAAGGGCGTCGCTGGCTCCGAAGGGGGGTGAGGGGGCGATGCTGGCTATCGGTGCTCGCAAAACAACAATTGCAACAAACAAAAATCGGCCTTTTGCCCGAACGATCTCTCGAGATCTCGAGGATTCTAGGCGATGAAGTAATTCCGAAAGCCTTCGGGCGATCGCGCTCGAGACCGTTGACCGTATCCGTCGATTTAAAGCTTAAAAGCGAGAAAAAAAAACAAATAAAAAACCCTCCTCGAAAGCCAGGATCGTCTCGCGATTCGATGGAACATGAATAAGATTTAAAAGAAAGCAAACCCCGTAGCTCTGCGGTTACGATTGACCGTCAAGGAGTAATCAACAAATAATGGAAGTGAGGGCAAAACACGTCCGACGCGGCCCCCTAAATTCTTGTACAGAATTAAGGTATATAAACGTTGTAAGATTTAAGAGTTAAGGATTTTTAAATGTTAAGTCGATCAGCAAATTTACCCGTAGGACAGCATTTCAACGTCCCTCATTATGAATTTGATTATTGTCAAATGTTTCTATCGAGGGATGAAAATCGATTATATGATAATTGAGATGACGAAAAACGATTATAATTGCCAATGTCACACAGGGATATGCTTTGCAGCTTTCAGGAGGTGCTAAATACTAAGCTTTCTCAAATGGATCGATCGTCCTCGATCAGTCGATGAAACTATTGAAAAAAAAAATCGCAATTTAATATACGATCATTGGATGATCGATCCGTATCGAGGAATACCGAGTGATTTCCAAGTCAGCTAGTGCGTCGATCTCGGCAGTGTTTGCCGCGACGACTCGAACCTCTCGGCGCCTGTTCCATTTAAGATTTGTTCGAGGATTCACCGCACACACTACCTGAAACCCGCACAGCCGCGACTGTCGTACGACGTGAGAGGGTGTTATTTTTTTAACATAATTTGTAACTTTGAGTTTTTTCTCATTATTATTTTTTTAAAATTAGTATTAATCACACCCGAACGCGTTCTCGAATAGACACCAACAAACAGACATACTACACACCGAACTACTCACGCACACACAGAAAGACACCGAACACCGATTTTCAAAATACCTTTTTTTTCTTTAACTTCGTTTTTTTTTATATACAATAGTTATCTAGAAACGCATAGGATTTATCGAATATCGTAATTAAGTATGACAAGATGAAGAGAACGAACTTAAAACATATCGCTGTTTCGAGTCTCTGCCCGAAAGAATGAAAAATTTTTATGACAGAGGGATTCCCCGCCCCGTTTGCGTCGACGGTGTTCGACCGATGAAATTCGAGACTCGGAAGGTGTTGGCTCGCGTTTTGTAAATGAGTCTTCCACCTGTTGAAAAAAAAAGCATGAAATCCCGCGAACACGGGCGATTACCGCGAGACCATTAGCTTCCGATCTTCGATCAATGCCAGGTCGCGGGCAGCGTCCCGGAAACTCCGCCAGTTTCGACAAAACGGACGGGGTGACACATGGTAGCTAAAAACAAAACAAACAAAAAACACAAGTGTATTGTCTTTAAATGTAAAAAAAAAAAATTGATCGTGTAAAATGTACGATAAGCGCACCGTGCGCATTCGTCGACATCCGATAGTTGAACCAGAGATAGTCGGCAGAGTGTAGTAGCGAATGACAGGCCCGCAAAAGAGAATCGACGTTCTAACTAGATGAATATAAATGTTACGAGAGAGGGGAAAAAATAGAAACGACTGCGATTCGAGATAAGAGAGACGCGTTCTCGCCGACAGCTCCTTCCAGCCAGAAATCGAGGCGGAAAGATGATTAAAAAAATCTCGACGAGCGCGTGTGTCGAGGGCGGGGCAAGGAAGGTGCGCGGAACATTATTCAAAAATCGAATTTATTCCCGAGACACACAAGTGACACAAATATCGCGGATATATTAAAATATATATAAAACACAAAAAAAAACCTACGGAAGTATATGCGCGTCGAAGGTTTAGGGAAGTGTAGGAAGAGAGACAAAAACCGGAGACGAGCCAATGCGAGAAGTTGTGTAAAATAATAAGCAAGTTGCGTACGTTTGCGTCTTTACCGACACGCCGTTCTGTTGGAGTCAATTAAAATGTAATGTTATTTTAATTAGGGTGACGTTGCGAATGGAGCCTAGCGTGAACGCGTGTGTGAGAAAGTTAGGATGAACGTGTGGGTACGCAAAAAAAAAAAGAAAAAAAGTAACAGAAACAAACAAATGATGTCTTGGCGACAAAACACGAGAGAAGAGTAATTTAGCGTCATTGTGACAAAGTGAAAAACAAAAGAAAAAAAAAACTAAAATATAAGCGAGTGCCGGCCCGGGCGATGTTGGTTGTGCCAAAGTAGGCTAGAAGATGTTAATTCTAGGATCGAAAGTTTCCTTGGTGTAGCTGATGGAAAGGTGCGAGAAGGAAAAAAAGGAAGAAAATAGTAAAACGGTACTTCGGGAAATTTGATGTAAAAAAAAAAACTCGTCGCGACGACGCGTATGAGAGAATTTAGTTTCCCGGATAGATCGGACATTAGCGAGTAGCCGGCATGAGCGAAGGGGCCAGTCTTTGCATCTATGATCTGTGTATTTCGAATCTCTATAAATATTACATTTGCACATGCTACTACTACCAGTTCACGACTATCGTTAAAACGTTAAAGTGGCACGCGCGAGCCTCGTCATCGGGTGAATTCGCCGTTCGGGTTCGACGGAACCGACGCGCCAAAAGCCGATCGCGCGTCTGCGCCCAAACTCAATCGTCATTTAACACTTTTACCGAAAGCACAGAAAGCACGCACCCTCGAGTGCACACAAAGCAAATCGTAGTATTAATACACCTACGTCAAGTATTTCTTTACTAAGTTTATAACAAAAAACCGCTTAATTTTTTTTTTTTCGTCTAACTAATTTTAGCCTAGCTTCGAATCTTCGATTTTATTATTATTATTAATAATTCGTTTTGTTTCATCCGTCTGATATTTAATTGCTTGCCTATACTTTTTTTTAATATAGACACTTTCATTATATTTTACGAAAGTTTCGAGTATTATGATTTCTTGCTTGGCATTTGAACCGCACAACGGATTTCCGGGATTAATATCGTGATCAAAAAAAAAAAAAAAACGTTTGCCACATCGGACACCGTGGATTTTATCGTATTATTTTCTTCTCATTTTTTTCTCTTATTTTTTCGATTTGTTCGCCTTCCGAGGATCGCTTTTAGGGCGATGCTATATAATTACCCGTCAGAGCGTAGAATCGATTTAGTCGTAAAAGAAGAAAAATAAAAAATAACTAGCTGGGTTGAGGGGGGCCGAGGTGAGGGTTGGAATAGCCAACACGCGCTACAAGGTGTCACAGGTGTTCAGGCTCCGAGAACTTTTCTTACAGAAATAAAAAAAAAACAAACAATTTGTTTGTTTCCAAACAAAATATATTCTCCAATCGACTTTCGTGTCAAATTATGATTGAAAAAATTTCAGCCAGGACGACGGTTCATGTAAAAAAAAATTATCTATCGTGGCACTTGTAGAATTCTTTCCGCGGAGAGGCTAAGCCACTTAAGGCCGACACATTATTGACAAATAAAAAAGAAATGTACAATTTTTTTCACAATTAGTTAGTCAAATGATAATTGTAAAAATTTAACGGGACGATAGAAGTGAAAAATCGGTGCTGAGACAGCGGAAAGATTAACGGAAGATTCGGAGCCTGAGCCACACGGTGCACGAGGGTTTTTCAGTGTCCGGCGTGCGTATGCACAAATGTAGATGTCGATATGTTTTTTTTTTTAAATACATCTGCGCGTCTGCGTTCGCGCCGGACGACACAGTAGAGATTGAAAAAAACAGAGAATAAGAGAAAAAAAGTAACCACAACCGTTCGTAAACCGGCGATTAATATCTCCTATATATTTGATATATTCCATTGTAGCGGTGGGGAAGTATTCAGAGAGTACGCGACAGCTGCATTTCAATATAACTATATTTTATTAATAACGTTTAAGGTTTAGGGTTACGCGTGAATTATTAAATTTAACGATCAACCTAAGAATCTATTACGACTAGTATGTATATCAGGTTGCATACACCCATGTTCACACTCATAAAAGAAAACAAGAAATAGACACTCGTGCATAAACGTTCGACTGAAGAATCCGCGGTACTTGGCTCTCCCGTAGGCGTGAATCGATGTAAATTAAGTAACCTCGACTACATTATCGTTACCGCAACGTATATTACAATTAGACACAGGGTTTAAAAAAAAGATGAACCGATCGCGGGATAACGAGGCAGACCACAGAAATTAATGAACAGTGTCGAACATATAAATGCAATTAGGTACGGTTTCGAGGGAATCAAAATTATAGATGTGCGGAAGTTGCATAAGATTTTTCAATGCGAAATCTTCCCTCTCGCGTCGCTGCTTACCCCGGTCGATCGATGTCTCACGAACGGTCTATTTCGAGCAAAGTTTCACGGGAGAAAAATCCTCGATATTATCGTAAACATCCGCGTGATGAAAAAAAAATCGATCTGATACGATGGACAACCAGAAAAATAATTTATTTGACGGACGCCCCGCAACTAAATATTTATTCGATTTAAACAAATATTTCTTTGAATCAATAAAAATATTTCTTTGCGAGTGCCCCGCAAATAAATAATTTTTCTGGGTGCATCTGTTGCTAGCGTTCTCTAGTACTATTAATGCAATTCTATATGGAAAAAATTTTACCACGTCAGTGTTTGTATCGGTGTTATGAAGAAGAAGAAGAAGCGGGAGAGGAAAAAAATGTTAAAGAAAGGCGTAGGTGATTGTACCGATATGCAAGTTTCCGGAAGCTTGCGTCCAATGTACTTGGCACGATCGGGTCGAACTTTGATCCGTTCCCTTCGATTCCACGATGACGACACCTCGAGAACTCCGAACGCCCCCTAGTTAAGCATTAATGATGAGAAAAAAAAATTGAAAATGATAACTGACGATTAAGCGGTCGGGATAAACAGTGATTAGGGAGAAAATATACAAGCTGTGTAAGAATTTAGGAGGTAACATGGTAGCGCTGTTAGATTCGGTAGTGGCTTCTTTCTAAGCTCTCAGTAACGTGTATAGTTAATGACAATCACTCTCTATAAACCAATCGACAAGATAACAATTCCCGAGCTGTTCAATCTGCCATGCACGATTTCCATCTTCTCAAACTTTGTTCATCGATCTTTTTTTTTCAGTTTGTTTTTTTTTTTGCTCCGATCAACGTCAATCGTGTTTGTATCGACGAGCGTTCTTAACGATCGATTTCCATGTTCGTGTTTGTAAAAGAATTCATCGATTCTATTTTTCCGTCGAGCTAAAATCCACGATAAACCGGATAGTGGAATTGTGATTTTTTTTACGCTTCATCATTAATTGTTTTTTTCGTCGATTCTTTTCCACTCTTCCTGTCGCCCTCTATTTCGAGTACGTTCCAGGACCTCGCGCAACTTCGGCGGAACCGTTGAAATGTCGTTTTTATTTTTTTATTTTTTTACATGCCTGAAAAACGTTATTTCAATTATTCTCGCCATAATTGCAAAGTCACTTTCGGAACGTACTCCCTACTCGTGTTCCGATAGTGCTAACGCTGCTCACGACGCTCGGCTGACTAGGAACGACAAAAAGAAATAATGTATATTTTTCTGTGGGGATTGCGCAATCTCGATATTCGTATTGACGAAAAAAAAACGGAAAAATTATCTGAAGCCTCGACTCTTCTTTTTTTTTCACACGTAGGGACCTTATAGTTAATTGACTGAAAAGTCACTTTGAATTGTAAATATTAAATACCTTGAATTTTCTCGATAGTCAAACTTTGGAAATTACACGAAGCGGCGGAGGGTCAGCTCTGCGTTGCGGGTCGCAGCTATCGGTATCGCCCATTGGAGAATAAAAAAAGAACATAATGAAAAAATAAAAAAAAACAAAAAAAAATAAAGGAAACCAGTATTGGGCCAGGAATTGCGTTGCAAATCACAATCAGCTCAGCTCCGGCAAGACAAATCATTTTTTAAAAGGAGAACAATTGTCAGAGCGGGCGTATTACGGTTAAGCTCTTAGTAAGTTGATTAGAGATTAGGGGACACACAGAAAAAAAACATAAATAAAAGAATAAATAAAGAAACTAAGATCGAATCGCGAGCGCACGCGGCCCATGCGAGACGTAACAATTTTCTTTCACGTTGAAAAAGTGAAAAAAAAGAGAGAAAAATTAAAAAGCTGAATTAAGCGCACACTCGCACGGGTCAGTGATTTATGATAAAACTGTACGTCAGTCGTCTGGCATAGGTAAACAAAAGTCGATTGCGAAGACCAGGGAGGCTTTTCTCGGAGGGACCATGAGATAATATTTGCGGCATATTCGGAAAAGCCTCGGCGCTCCGCTCGGGCGAACCCAATAATTCTACGACTTTACCGGTTTCGTCGGGGTGGATGTAACTTCTTGGATAAGTTTAGAAAGCACCGAGATAGATTGTAAGGCCACGTATAGTTTTATGACAAGTGAGAATTGCGCATTATTTTACACCTAAGATGAACGAACAGGCGTTACCCACTAAAGACATAAAGACATGATTAAGACAACAACAAAAACAAAACAAAAAAAAGTATTAAAAAAAATATCGTGCCCACCCGCGCGAAAAATCATGCAAGCCCACGTACACTCACTCACCAAATGACAACTACTTTTTATACCACAAACACTCGTTTACAAAAAAAAATAATACTAAACAAAAAAACAACCAAACCTCTTCCTTACATTCTACTTCGCAAGGCGAATTTCATAGTGTGCTTCAGAGAGATTAATTTGATTCTCGATAACGTAGATATTTTTATAAATCGCGAATAGTCCTAATTCTTTCGCATGTGTTTGCTCGTTGATCGAATTAATTTATCATACATATATATATATACACGTATATATATTTGTTTGTCAAGGTATTAGCCGAAAAACGTACGAATTGCCTCGAGGTGGGGCGCCGAGATAGGCGATAGATTTGAAATTATAGCGACGCCGAACGATGAGTGAGTGTATCTGGGTAAAAGTCCGTACGATTGAGCGACGTCCGCACTCGACGTCTCTGTTCCTAACTCTTCACGATTTTTTAATTTTTAATGTTTTTTTTCTCAGAGCATAAGTCATTTTTATCCAGGTCTCTCGTTAATCTAGTTTTCTTTTTTGTCTTGCGCCGTCATCGTTAGTATTACAGCACTACTATTGTCTACCGCTACAACTTATTACTACTACTATTACTACTGTCGCTCTACTCTACCGCCACCATTATTATTTTATTTTTTTTCGATTTTGATTTACCATTATTAATACTATAATTCTTACTATTAATTAATACTGTTAGCGTTACGATTATTGTTTTATCCTAAGTCTCCTTTAGTTATCGTTAATTTTGTTTCCGTGCGCGTGTGTTTGCCTGCCGTTTAAACACACACGCACCCATCTTTATTTTTTATTATTTTTTTCTCACTATATTCAACTAGTTTTTACGACGCATTCTTAACTATATAATCTGTGTATTTTTTAATTTACGCATTTTTGTCATCGCTACTACTATACTACTATTACTATTATCGATAGAACTTCTTCTATTACTATTACTACTATTACTCTTACCGTTACTACTTCTACTCCTACTTCAACTTCAACTTCAACTTCTACTTCTTCTTCTACCATTGTCGCAACTATGTATCTATCTATAATCTATATTCTTACTACTATTACTACCACTGTATCACTCTACTTCACGTCTATTTCTTTCATCACTGTGTCACTGTTTCCTTGCTATTAATACCTTGCCCATTATTTCTTCATTCTTTTTTTTATTAATTATTATTATTGATCGTTGCATTCTTCTTGTCGCTAAACCCAGTTGCCGCGTACATCTGCGTTCTTGCGTGTTCATGTGTCCAGTTTCTAATTCTATGATTTTACTTTTTATTGTCTTAAAATGCAAGCAAAAAAAATATATATCCAATGTGTGA